>CM058162.1:0-1200000 GCA_030254885.1 Vitis rotundifolia
GCAAAAATCTTGACCTTAGATGAGACTTTAGAATTATACAAAAAATTTATTTGGATACAAAGGAATTGGATTTGAAGGATTAAACAAGACTAAAAAGAATGACTTTATAGTAAATAATCATGATGAAGATAATGACCAAGCTCCTTATTTGGGATTGATGGAGATAAATACAAACTAGTGAAAGAGGGCATGAATCTTTCAAAGTCTTCTGTCTCCAAATTTGAGGGGTTACGGTAAAAATTAAAATTCTAAGAGATAGGGTAAGTAAATCCAAGAATTGATGAAATAGGTAGATTTTTAACCAAGATGGTTTTGAATAAAGTTGGGAATTGTGAGCACAAAGGTTGATTTTTGTTCCATCACCCACCATAAAATGAGTGGGTTTGAAAAAATACTGAAAGACCTACAGAATGGTCTTCCAAAGACAACGATGGTCCTTACTATGATGTTGGCGTCCCACCCATTAGGGTGTGTCTCCTAGATGCTTATAATAACCTGATGCCAAAGAGCATAACTTTTCCTAGGAAACATCCAACCTCCATAGCCATTTCCCTAAAATAGAATGATTCCTTAGAGAAATCTTTACCAAGTCCACCTTAGACTTGCACATTAGGTCCCAACTAATGAGAGGGTCTCTCTTATGCTCACTAAACCCTTAGACCTAAGAAAATCATGTTCCATTTCCTCAATCTTTAATGCCATCGAAAAAGGTATCTTAAATAGTCATAAGAAGTTAAAATTATCTATAAATAATTAAAAAACTGGAAATGTTTCTTTCTTTTACCTTTAATATGTATTGTATTTAATAATACTTATCAAAAAAAAAAAAATGTATTGTATTTAATAATAAGAATAAAATATTAATGTTTTAGTATTTTTTATTTTATTAAATAGTTTATAATATCTAACTATTAAGAAGATATATCATCTATTAAAGAGTGAAATAAAATTTTATCATTTATTTTATTGACATTTCATTAACATTTTATTTTTTTATTCGAATTTCATTAACATTATAATTTTGTCATATTAATATTTGGTTTTAGTATAAAGATCTAAATGATGGATATATTTAATGCATATAAATAACGTAATGAAAAGAAGATTGTATTAGTGGTAATCAACTCCATTTCTTTTGTGCCCAAGCCCTCCCTTTGCATGTTTGGGAAAAAAATTACATGTTTTGGGGGGGAAAAAGGATGTAGGAGGAAATGGTGGGAAATAGAAGGAAAAACAAAGAGAAAAAGGCAACAAGCAAAATGGCAAAAGTGTGGTGGGCCTAGGAAGGGAACAATTGGTAAAAGTGGTTGGCGTTAGTGGGCTATGGCAGTGGTGGGACCCAGGAGGGGGAAAAAAAAGGTGATGGCTTACACACATGCATTGGGGGGAAGGTGGGGTGGGGTGGAAGAATACCGTCCGACTTTATGAGAACTGGCTGGTCCACCTGTTCAAGCAGCACACTTTCGATTCAATGTATAGAATGGTTTGATAGCTGAAATAGAACTGGTCATACAACTGGTCGACAGTCCGATTGGGTGGTCCAGTTCAGTTTTAAAAACCATGGATATGACATAATATAAGGAGAAAAAAATTAGAAATCAATAAAAAGTAAAAATATTGTTAATAAAAATTCTCTCATTTCTCTTTTATCCCTAATTCCCTTGCCAACAAACTTTTACGTTTTCTTTCCCAATATAATTATCTGCCACGGAAGTTGAAAAAAAAAAATAAATAAATAAAAATCAAACAGGCTTATCCTAATCGAAGTAGGCATAACAGCCACTGTTATATTGAATGGGTATGCTTGGTGGAGTTGGAGGTATAGCATGTTTTGTAGTTTGTGTACGTTTTGCTTTCCTGTGTATAGTTTGTGGAGATGGTTTTCATTTTTTGTGGAGCAGTATATGTTTCTTCTTTCTGATCAATAATTGTACATCTTGGAAGAATTTCTCATTCTTCTTTATATTTATCCTTCAATACAATGATTATGTTTGTTTCTGATATTGAAAAAAAAAAAAAAAAACACCTAGAAGCCATACTATAGATTCCTATCAAAAGAGTGTTCAGTTTTCTTACAAGTTCACTGATTGTAATCAATTTATGATGCAATAAATTTTTTTTTTCTATTATTTGGAAGAAACTTGTCCTTTAATATGATCCATGAGTTGTGTTCAACTGATCAAGATCATGTATGTTGCCTCTATGATGCTGTTTTCCCCTTTCGTCTCTGCTAACTCTGTCAGTTGACATTCCAGCACACAAATATTCCCAAGCTATAGATCTTTATACTCGAGCGATTGAACTACATAGTCAGAATGCTGTGTACTGGGCAAACCGTGCATTTGCACACACAAAACTAGAGGAATATGGAAGTGCCATACAAGACGCATCAAAGGCTATTGAAGTTGATCCTAAATATTCAAAGGCATGCTTTTCATCCTGAATCTCATGTCCTACTGCCCTTGCATTTCTAAATTCTATGATCCTGTTCTGATAGTTTTTCATTATGTCAGGGTTATTATAGGCGAGGTGCTGCATATCTTGCCATGGGGAAATTCAAAGAAGCACTGAAAGACTTCCAGCAGGTATTTGGATCAATCTTGTAACAAAATGGGTTATTCTTTTTTTGTTCTAAATTTTTATTCATTAATGGGTTTTTAATACCAATCGTTCTCTAATGTCTTCTATTTTGTGGGTTAAAAATGACTGTAGCAGCATATTTGTGAAAAAACTCAATTAATCGGGCCTTTTGTCTGTCTTGCATATTGTAAAAGGATTTACTTGCCTGTTGTGACTTTACTATGTTGTTCCTTAGTTACTGTCATTGTAGCCAGTTTCTGCTTAATGCATTACCATTTAAATAGGATCACCATGGTTGTTATTTATTTTTATTTTTTTGATAGATAAACACAAATATAATAAAAAGGGCCAAAAAGCCACAAAGTATACAGGGGGTATACACAGTAGCCAAAGACAAGAGACAAAAAGAAAAAAGCAGCCTCACCAACCCCTAAGTGGTTGCCAGCCACTCCAAAAAGCCTAAGAGTGAAGATGACTCCTCTCCAATGTACACCCTAGCCCAACTCCACAAATTACATATAAAAGAATTTTTGAGTTTCTGTATAGCTAACGAACCCTCTCTAAAAGCTAATCTATTCCTTTCCTTCCAAACCGTCCAAAAAATACACAACGGAATGGATTTCCAAATATTTTCCTCTTTTTCCCCACAAAAGGGCCCCTCCAACTATATAACACCTCTTTAACAGACTCAGGGAACACCCACTGAACCCCAAAAAGGGCAAAGACAATCTCCCAAAGAGTCCTAGCCACTATACAATGTAAGAGAATGTGATTGACATTTTCCTCTTCACAACCACACAAAAAACACCTATTAGGGAGCTGCCACCCCCTTCTTTGAAGTCTATCCAATGTGAGGATCTTCCCCCACATGGCTTCCCAAGCAAAAAAGGAAGCTTTTGTTGGGACCTTATCCATCCAAATGCATCTATTCGGGAAGGCACAAACATTGGGACCAACCAGCATATTATAAGCTTCCTTGACACCAAATTTGCCAAGACCCCCTCCTTTCCAAATCACTGAATCCTCCTCTGAAGAAGTCTTAAAATCCCTCAGCAAGTTGAGCATATCTCTTATCTGATCCAGCTCCCAATCATTGAAGTCTCTAGCAAATTTGAGATTCCACCCTCCTTGACCCAGGCTAGAGTCCCACATTTCATTAACCGTTGCATTCCTGTGGACCGCCAAGGTGAATAGCTGGGGGAAAATTTGGGACAACAACATGTTACCACACCACTGATCAGTCCAAAACATAACTCTAGTCCCCTTCCCCACCTTAAACTCAATGCTTTCCCAGCACCAATTCCCCTCCTTCATAATCTCCTTCCAAACTCCCACTCCAAAAGACCCACAAACTTCCTTAGTCCTCCACCCACACCCCTCTTGACCATATTTCACCCTGATCACCTTTTTCCAAAGATTATCCTTCTCAGAGGCAAATCTCCATATCCATTTTCCCAACAAGGCTTTGTTCAGCAAGTCAATCTTTCGGATGCCTAGACCACCCTTCTCCTTTAAGCTGCAAACCACCTCCCAATTAACTAAGTGAGCTTTCCCCTCCGAATTCCCCCCCCCCCCCCCCCCCCCCCAAAAGGAAGTCTCTTTGTAACTTTTCAAGCTTTTTTACAACAGCCATAGGAATACGAACAAGGGACAAGAGGTAGATGGGTATGCTGGTCAAAGTGCTCTTGATGAGAGTGATTCTCCCACCCTTGGCGATATATTGTCTTTTCCACTGGGCTAGTCTTCTCTTCATTCTCTCCTCCGCCCCATCCCACGTAGCAGAGGCTTTATGGTGGGCTCCAAGGGGCAGCCCCAAATAAACAGTGGGAAGAGCCCCTATTCTACACCCTAGCTCTACCGCCATCTCCTCCAACTCATCCACTTCCCCAACAGAAATTAGAACGCTCTTAGCTAAATTAATTCTCAGACTGGAAGTCGCCTCAAACCAAGTCAAAATCCAGTTTAGAGTGGTTAATTGCTCTTTTCTAGCTTCGCAAATAATGATTGTATCATCAGCAAAAAGGAGGTGGGATACAGACAACTCCCCTCCCCCTCTCCCCCGAAGCCTGCAGCTAGACAGATAACCCCCCTTTCCAGCCCTTCTTAGAAGTGTGCTTAGCACTTCCATACCCAAAACAAAGAGATAAGGAGAGATTGGGTCTCCTTGCCGCAGCCCCTTTGAACTCGAGAAAAAACCAGTCGGAACCCCATTGATAAGGATAGAGAATTTAGCAGTAGAGATACACCACCAAATCCAATCCATTCACCGAGACTCAAAGCCCATCTTAAGCATCACCTTCATGAGGAACTTCCAGTTGATGCTATCATAGGCTTTTTCAATGTCCAATTTGCAAATAAGCCCTTTCTGTTTTCTTTTATGCCAAAAATCAATCACCTCATTTGCTATTAGAGAAGCATCCAATATCTGTCTGCCTCTCACAAAGGCATTTTGGTCCACAAACACCACCATGGTTGTCATTTTTTGATATTTTATTTTTATGTTATTACAATAGCATGTATTATGTTTGTTATTTTTAGTAGGATCATGCTTTTCCTAACTTAGAGGTTTTAAACATTCTGTTAAATCATGTATAACTGACTTGGAGATAGAGGATATTGAAAGACTTGTGCCCTTTCTCACTTGTGTGAACTTATCACCAACTTCTGTAGATATGAGAGTTTGGTCATTATCATCTTCAAGTTTATTTACAATTAAATCTTTGGTCCTAGCCTTATCCAATCAATCAACTCTAGTTCTCTGCTCTCCTGCAAAATTTATATGGAAATCCAAAGTCCCATCAAAACTTAAAGCCTTTTGCTTGGTTAGCGACCAATAAGAAGGTCAACACCAGTGACTTTCTCCAGGTGAAGAGAGCTTTTAAAGCTCTTATTTCAGATTGTTGCACTTTGTGTAGGGGAAGTGGACACTAATTAATTATCTTTTTTTACACTATCCAATGACTTTAGGTCTATAACACAGGCCATTCAAACTAGCAAAATTAGATTGGGTTCCTTATAGAAGTATGAGTGACATGATGACCATTTCCTTTATGGCTTTGAGGAGTATTATTAGAGGCAAAGTTCTACGGTAAATCGCTTGTATTAGGTTGGTTTCAATAGTGTGGTGGGCAAGGAATGCAAAAATTTGTTAAGAGTAGTGGAATACTTTAGAGACAATTTATTTCCATTCCTCTTTATGGGCTTCTACTACTGTAACTTTCAAGAATTCCTTTTGCAATTCTCTTGTTCATTCCAAGTCCTTTTTTTTTGTTATCTTTTTATATTCCAATTGAGCAGCTATTGTTTTCTACCTCATCTTTCAACTCTTCACCTAGTCTTTAAGAATTCTCTACAATGATAGTGAAAGAATTTTTCTGATGTTGCCTTTCCCGAAATCTCTACCTTAGCTCTACAACTGATTTGTTGTGCCAATGGAAACTTTCAACTTATATAATGTCATTAGAATCAATGGTCTAAAAGGCTAAAGGCAGCCTTGAGGTGTTTGCTCAATGAAGCGCGATGTACTCCTTGAGGCAAAAAGAGGCAGAAGCCTCACTTTAAATGAAAAACTTAAAACTTTAAAAAAAAGATACTAATAAAATCATGTAAAATAAATTCATAAGAAATAAAAAATTTATAAATATCAATTTTATTTCTTTTTTTTGCTCATAAAAAAATTAGTTCTTTTTTCTCTCTTCCAAAATCCAACTCTTTTGTAACTTTATTGAATAATCTTTAGCACCACTATCACTATCACTAGTAGGATCTACTTTTATTTTTCATCCATCAATTACAATGATCTCTTTCCTCTATCTATTAATAAGGTAATGATTATGTATGAACCTAGCCACTACAATAGCCAACTACTCTTCTATTTCTTCTTCTCACTCTCGCTCACTTTCTTTGTGTGTATGTGTCTTCATTTAAAGGGCTAAATGAAAGCTAGTTGCATACATGTTTTTTTGTAAGGACCTAATCCTTGGACCTAAGCTCAAGACAAAAGACTTGGAAAATATATATTAAAAGGAAGAGAAAACAAAAAGCTACTCTTTCCCTCAAACTGACCGCAACCAATCAATGAAATCAACTATGGACACCAATCTTTCACTTATAAATAGTTTGGTCCAAGTTAACGAGTTACACAAAAACAAGTATTGCAGCCTTTGGATTGAAAGTTCCATATTCTCAAAAGATCTTCTATTTCTCTTTTTCCGAATTGAGAGTTCTATTTCTCAAAGAGTTCCATCTTGGGTTGCTATTTTAGCACCTCTTATTAATACAATACCTTTGCTTACTTATCAAAAAAATTGTTTAGAAGAGGTACAAAGGTGCCACCCTCCAAACTTTTTTTTGCTTTCTTCTAACAAAGGAACCATGCCAGCCTAACAAAGTCTTTCTAATTGTGGACTGCATCACCCAATAAACTCTAAAGAGAGAGAATAATAGCCCCCACAACACCCTTCCCTTGCCACAATGTAAAAGGATGTGGTCAATTGACTCCTCATGACACAAACATTGTAAACCTTAATTTGATGAGGCTTAAGCCTTAATTTCTTTATATTAAGGTTAGAGCTTCAAGGTTAATTCACAGTGTCTCACATTGAGGTGAGTCTTAAGGTGTAAACCTTGATGGGCCTATTGAATGGCTAAAAGGGAGTCCACCAGAGAAATCCTCTTAGCTCATGGGAAAAAGGTTGTCATCCTCACTTAAATTTGAAATGCCAACCTTGAGACAATTTATTAACTTAACCAACCTTGAGTTCAACCTTGACCTCCTAAAGAAATAAGTCTTGGCCTTGAAACTGCTAGATTACCGTCAGTGAATCATAGCTTCATATAACAAGAAGGTATGATGAAGGCAATGCTAGGAAGGAAAATTATTTTTGTGAAGAGTATTTGATTAACATGCAAGATCCTATTGAGGGGGAAAGTATCACCCAATCAGGATGGACCTTACAAAGTTCAAATTGCACAAAAATGAGGAGTACACCAAATCAAGCATATGAATGGAAAAAAAGATCCCTCACCCCTAGTATAGTATGCATGTAATCTACAAAAGTATTATCAATAAAATGATTGGTGATTTCTATCAAAGCTTAGAACCAATAAGCTTACAATCAATCAAGTTGAGCATCTCCTTGGGACGACTCCTTTCTTGGACCCGTTGTGAACAATAGATTTACTTGCTAGGAATCCATGATTTGGATCTTCCGTGCAACTTCTAATACACCCAAGTCATATATAATGTAAGTGATGCTTTATAGTTCTGTCATAACATGCTTTTAAGGTCTATATCCTAACAAATACCCTTTGAACTTCCACTTTGTCTTATTTCTATGACTTTTGGGTACAATTAGGACATTTTGAAAGTTAGGTTGAGGGGGGAGGTATTGAGATATAAGATATTTCTTCATAAACACCTCTAATTTTTTCAAAACCAGCTTTTTTTTTTTTTATACTTTTCTAGACCTTGTTAATTTTTTTTTTTTTTATACTTTTCTAGACCTTGTTAATTTTTTTTTTTTTTTTTTTTTATAGATAATCACAAATATATTAAAAGGCCAAAAAGCCACAAAGTGTATAGGGGGTATACATAGTAGCCTAAGACAAGAAACACAAAAAAATGAGCAACCTCACCAACCCTTAAGTGGTTGCAAGCCACTCCAAAAAGCCTAAAAGTGAAGAGGACTCCTCTCCAATGTACACCCTAGCCCAACTCCACAGATCACATACAAAAGAATTTTTAAGCTTCTGTATAGCTAACGAACCCCCTTTAAAAGCTAATCTATTCCTTTCCTTCCAAACCGTCCAAAAAATACACAACGGGATGGACTTCCAAATCTTTTTTCTTTTTTTCCCCACAAAAAGGCCCCTCCAGCTAAATAACACCTCTTTAACAGACTCTGGGGACACCCACTGAACCCCAAAAAGACTTTGTTAAATTATTAAATGAGGTTTCCTTGATAGGTATGCTTAATTATAGTTTTTGTTTTCAATGATTCTCAATAGTGCTATATGAGATTAATCAAGTAGTATGAAGTGTGATCCCAATAAGTGGCACATGGCCTTGGGTTCAAATCCTGCCACTGATGATACTTTGAATTTACCTGGTCTTGGTTGTTGCGGTGTGGTCATCACCTCGAGGTTTGAGTCCCCATGAAGAGTCGTAAAGGCTTGGCCATGAAAGGTTCCTCAGTTATTAAAAATAAAAAATAAAAAATTAAGAAGTTTAAAGATTTTTTATCCTATAGAAAACATCATAAAAGAAAGGGAAAACAAACACAAATCCCAAGCTCTAGGGCATCACTACTTCCTCTTTTTTAGTATCTACACCCTAAATCTAAACCCTACTCCAACAATTGTCTCTTATTCTTCCTTACATATCTGACCTAATATACCTTTTACAAGCCCATCTCAATCTCTTGGATTTTGCCCCTCATGATGTAAAATATGTATGAGGATATGTCTAATGTTTTTCCTTATTCAATAACAATACCGGTTTTCATAAGGACCCATTTTCATATGGAAATACAACAAACAATGTATTTTAGACAATATTATCTACCAAAGGAAATTACGAACTAAATAGGAATTTTAAACATTTTCCAACACCAAGGATCCTCCCATAGCCCTTTTGATAGCCCCAACACATCCAAGACAATCATCTTCTCTTTTTTTAAAAAAAAAAAAAAAAAAATTGGCCCATAAACCCTCAGGAGAACCAAATGAACTCATCCTATGTGTGTTAATTTGTCAAGAAGTGCATTTCCATGGTTTGTAGATTCTAGGATAGTGACTTTCAATTGTTTGTAGTCACTTTTTACTTCTCTAAAATGCATGTGGGCATGTGCGTGCTTGTTAATTTGTCAAGCTAGTGCATTTTCATTGTCTGATGACACTTAATTACATTAGTTGTACATTATTTGGCTCCACATTTTTGGTTCTCTAAAATCTATGTTTGTTCATGTGTTTATTAATTTGTCAAGTTAGTGCATTTCCATGGTTTGCAGACACTTAATCACAATAGTTTATCATAGGATTTAGCTTTACCTTATTTATTCTCTAATTTGTGCTATTTACATAGGATTAGGCCATATCAATTTCATATTGATTCTCTAATTAGATAAGGAGCCAACTATTTCAGCTTCAGGTTTCATAGAATAATGTCACAAGATGCTTCAAATGAGCCTCCCCATGGGGTTATATAGAGCCCAGGAAGTTTCTGGAGACTCCTACACTTAGCCATTAGTGGGAAGAGTGTGGAAGGTTCTAGAAATGTCTAGAGAAGTCCACACATTTCTACACTATGGTAGAAGACATGAGAAGAGTTCAGGGCTTTCTAAAGAATTCTAGAAGTCTCTTGTACATAAGCTTGTACATAGAATAGTCTAGGGAGTTCTAGAATGTTCTTGAATTGTAAGGAACCCTCCAAGATTCTAGAGAGTTCCATTGGTGCCTATAAATAGGTGAGGGCCTCATTTGGCCAAGGCACCACCCAGACCACCCAAGAACCTAACCAACCAAGCAAGTGAGCTTCCAAGCACTTGTAAAGGTTTCCTTGAGTTAGTAAAAGCTTCCATTCTTTAAAGGGTTGCCTACTAAGCTTCTTAAGCTTTCGAATCGTGAGCGTCTTAGCCGAGCAAGCTAAGCATTGGGGAGCAAGGCTGACTAAGCAAGATCAAACGTCTTGACTTGCCTAAGTGCCGCACGAGCTTAGTGAACGACTAAGTCCGTGACAATAAGCTCTCTTATTTCTTTTTAGGTGGCAATCTGCATTTTTTAATCATTTTGCAGGCAATCAAAAATTGTATATCTGACAGAAACTAGATATGCAATCTATGAACTAATCAGGTTATGTACATTGTTTGCACATGGGAAAAATGCTTATTTTTCTAATTTTATGGGTGGATTTGGTCATGTACATTGTGATAGGATTTGTGATCCATCAAAGTCAATGGAACATTTATTGTTCTCATGTTTTACCACCTTCATTGTACTCGGACTTTTAGCTTTGTTTTGGATGCAAAATTGAGAGCCTTAAAAGCAGTCTTGAAGACTTGGAATAAAGAAGTGTTTGGTTTCATTGAGGCTAGAAAGGGAGAATCTCTTAGCCAGGTTGTGTATTGGGATGAGAAGGAGAAAGGTTTCGCCCTGAATCTAGAAGAGTCTGAAGCTAGGAAAGAGGCTAGGGAGGCTTCCAAGAATTGAGTTTTGAGAGAGGAAATCTCTTGGAGACAAAAATCAAGGGAAGTGTGGTTGAAGGAGGGGGACAATAACACCGGATTTTTCCACAGGATGGTGAATGCTCACAGTAGAAGGAATTGGTCGTCCAAGGTGAAAGTGAATGGTTGCTGGTTTTTCAAGGAAAATGAATTAAAAGCTAGTGTGGTTGGGGCGTTTCAAAACCTCTTCTCTGAATAAGTGGGGTGGCGTTCTAGTATTGACGGGTTGTTATTTGCGGGCTTAGATAGCAGTGAGATTGAGAGGTTGGAGCTTTCTTTTTTGGAAGAAGAGGTGTTTGTTGCTCTCTCAAATCTAGGCAAGGACAAAGCTCCAGGTTCGGACGATTACACCATGGCGTTTTGGTTTTTTTGTTGGGATGTGGTGAAGGTTGAGGTTTTGGGTTTTTTTTAGGGACTTCCATGAGAGGGCAAATTTGTGAAGTCTTTGAATGCTACTTTCCTTGCTCTTGTTCCAAAGAAGGGAGGTGCAGAAGACCTGAAAGATTTAGGCTGATTAGCCTTGTGGGCAGCCTCTATAAGCTATTGGCCAAGGTGTTGGCCTATAGACTTAAAAAAGTAATGGGCAAAGTGATCACGGAGGCCCAAAATGCATTTGTGGAGGGTAGACATATTTTAGATGCAGTGCTGATTGCAAATGAGGTTGTGGACTCAAGGTTGAAATGCCATGAAGGTGGTGTGTTGTGCAAGTTGGATATAGAGAAGGCGTATGATCATGTGAATTGGAAGTTCTTGTTTGCGGTGCTATGAAAGATGGGCTTTGGGGAGAGATGGATTAAATGAGTAGAATGGTATATTTCTACTATGAAATTTTCTGTTCTAGTTAATGGCTCTCCTTTTGGTTTTTTTCCAAAGTTCGAGGGGTTTGAGACAATGAGATCCCCTCTCCCCTTACTTATTCGTGATAGCCATGGAGGTGTTTAGCTGTCTCTTGAGGAGGGCTATTAGTGGGGGCTTCTTATCTGGTTGGCGGGCGAGAGTTAGGAGTGGTAATGGGATTCTGATATCTCACTTGTTATTTGTTGATGATACTTTGATGTTTTGTGAGGCGTCTCAAGACCAGATGACTTATCTAAGCTAGCTTCTTATGTGGTTTGAGGCTTGCTCGGGTTTGAGAATAAATTTGGAGAAAAGTGAGCTAATCCTGGTGGGCAGGGTGCCTAATATAGAGGATTTGACCTTGGAGTTAGGGTGCAAAGTGGGAAGCCTTCCTTCCTGCTATTTGGGTCTTCCTTTGGGGGCCCTCTTCAAATCTATAAAGGTTTAGGATGGTGTTGAAGAGAGATTTCGAAGAAGGCTAACCATGTGGAAAAGACAGTATATCTCAAAAGGAGGGAGACTCACTCTAATTTGAAACACTTTGTCTAGCATGCCTATATATTTCATGTCTCTCTTTTGCATGTCAAGACAAGCAAGGTTGAGATTAGAAAAGATTCAAAGGGATTTTCTTTGGAGCGGGGGGGTTCTTGTGCAGAAACCGCATATTGTCAAGTGGAAAACGGTTTGTTTGGAGAAAATGAAAGGTGGTTTGGGTGTGAGAAATCTTTTTCTAATGAATATTGCTCTCCTGTGCAAGTGGAGTTGGTGGTATGCCAATGAAAGGGAGGCTCTTTGGAAGCAAGTCATCAGTCAAAAGTATGGTGAAGAGGATGGGAAGCGGTGTTCCCGTGAGGTGAGAGAGAGCTTTGGTGTGGGGTTGTGGAAAGCTATTAAGAAGGAGTGGAAGTATTTGAGTGGCAGGTTGACCTATCAAGTGGGCAATAGGCAGAAAGTGAGATTCTGGTTGGATAAGTGGTGTGGAGATGAACCACTTAGTGAGTCATTCCCTTCCTTATTTACCCTTTCTGCGTCTAGGGAAGCTTGAGTGGCAGATGTTTGGAACCCTGAAGGTGAAGGGGGTGGTTGGACTCCTATTTTCTCTAGGGCCTTTAATGATTGGGAGCTAGATTTGGTGGGGCGTTTTCTGCAAAAGATCCAAGCATCTAAAGTTCATAGGGATTTGGAGGATAGAGTGATTTGGACAGCTTCGAGGTGTGGGACCTTTTCGGTCAAATCTCTCTATTCTATCTTGGAGACCAGAGATCCTCTTTCGTTCCCTAGTGGTAGTATTTGGAGATCGAGTGCGCCTCTTAAGATGATCTTCTTTGCTTGGGAGGCATCTTGGGGGAAAGTGTTGACTTTGGACCAACTTCAAAGGAGGGGGTTCTTTTTGACAAATAGGTGTTTCTTTTGCCTCTCTAAAGCAGAGATGGTTGATCACCTTCTTCTTCATTGTGCAAGGTCTCGAGTTCTTTGAGATCTTCTTTTCTCCCTTTTTGGTGTGTCTTGAATTCTCTCTTATTCAGTGAAGGATACTCTTCTTGGGTAACATGGGTCGTTTGTGGGTAAATCTCATAAAAAGGCTTGACAAGCGGACCCTTTATGTATATTTTGGACAGTGTGGAAGGAAAGGAATTTGATAGTATTTGACAATGAGGAGTTATCGATCCAAAGATTGAAAAATGCTTTTGTATGTAACCTGTGGTCTTGGTCCAGGGTGTCTGTAGATATGTGCCTTGTTTCTCTTGTAAGTTTCATTGATTGGTTAGGCTCTAAGTAAGAGCAGGTGATGTTTTTTGTTTTTGTCCCTCCCTCTTTGTTTTGAGCCTTTAGGCTTCACTTGTATACTTCTTGTATACTCTAAGGGCACTATTTTTTGGTGTCTCCTCTTTACTTTATATACGACTTTTCTTTACTTTAAAAAAAAATAAATATATTTTACCACCTTCATTCATTTGGAACCTCAACCTTTTATCTTGATCTAGCCAATAATTATTTATATTAGGTATACACGTGTGTGTAATTAGGGCTCAAGGCATCCACCCAATTCAATATATGGAAAGGAATAAAGGTACCTCACAAGATGGACAAATGAGGAACATCATTTGATTAGCCCTTTATAATACTACCCCTCTTTCCATGATAGATTCTCCTAACGCTAGATTGAAAATAATAACTCCGCTATCATCCACATAAGGCCACCTTCCATAAAATCCTCTTGTTCGGGTTGATAATATGGTACTAGTCCCAATGGAAGGGACATTCTATACCTTGTTGATGTGCTAATCTATGGTGTATTGTTTCATTTTTATAACTTAGGTCAAGAAAATCAGTCCAAATGATCCTGATGCCACTAAGAAATTGAAGGAATGTGAGAAAGCTGTAATGAAGCTTAAATTTGAAGAAGCAATTGCTGTGCCTAATTCTGAACGACGTTCGGTAGCTGATTCTATTGATTTTCGTTCTATAGGTATTATCACCTTTATTTGATTTATTTTTTAATGATATATGATTTTTTTTTGTTTATTTATTTAAAACTTTGGTGCATGTTTCTAAATATATAATTTTTCTTCTTGTGTTTCTTAGAATTTCTGTTATTTATTTATTTAATGAATATTTTTTATTATTGCCATAAGTAAAATGTTTAAATTTGTTACAAATTTTGGAATGATAAATGCGGACATGCTATGGTAAAGGAAGAGAATATGGTGGAGTTTTATGGCTTGAGCATCTTTTTTTTTTTGATAGATTTGATGGCTTGAGCGTCTTAGTCGCTTCAATTTAATATTCAATAGACTGTGAGGTTGACTCTCTTGGACATTGATCATTATAGGTTATAGATTTTCTGAGGATTTGACAGAGATCTGTGATTTGGTTATCATTTAGGCTTGAATAACTCTTATGAGGTTGTACAGGAGGAAGAAATTAGGGTTGTATTGTTTTAGGTTTATGGAGATGTTGGGCTCAGGATCATGGTTCTTAGTGTGGCTTTAGAGAAGATTTTTTTTGCATTCTAGATAAAGCTAGGACTTCTTAGAACAGATTTTTTGCATTCTAGATAGAGCTAGGACTTCTCAGAACAGAATCATTTTGATTGAGCTCATTATGCTGGAATCGTGAGCCCATCCACCTAAATGTAGGTGCAGCATTCAGACTAGTAATATTTCATTTGTGTAATCTCAACCTTATTATATTTTTGGAATCGATTAGGTTGTTGCCTTATGATATTTGTTGAGATTGATAAAATGTGATCGAGCTTGTTCACTAGTTATATTTCAGTTATAAATTTTTATTACATTAAGTTGAAAGACATACCAGGGTTGGAGGTGTACTTGTGATGTGGAATTTTAATCTACTTCAATCTATGTGATGTATGGGGGATGTTAGTGTATATTTGGTTCAAGACAGCTATTAAATGTTTGGTCTCACTTCATTGAAAATATTGGTAAGGATGAAAATATAGAAATTTTAACAAAAATGGCCTTAAAAATAAAAAAAATCATGGAAATTGAAAAAAAATAAGGAGACTTTGGCTGCAACTTTTTCTTTTGTCTTTTTTTTTTTTTTTTTGGTTGATAAACAAATAGAGAGTAAAAGAGCACCAATGAAAGGGGGTACACCTTGTGTATACTAGAAGTATGCACAAAAAAAAAAAAAAAAAAACAGAGAATACCAGCTCGTATGTTTAGAAAATAGCCTCAAAACCCAAAGCATCCACAACTAAGACCATATAATTTTTTTGATGGGTAAACACAGAAGAGAATATATTAAATAGAAAAGGAAGCCCGGAGGGCAACCCAAGGCATACCAAAAGAAAATAGTAGGTGCCAAAAGGCTCAAAAGAGCAAAATAGGAGTAAAACAAAAACCTTACCTGCCCTCACCTAGAGCCTAACCAATAAAAAAAGTCGATTAAAGATAAAGGGTCAGCATCTATATACAACTTTGTCTAAGACCATAAACTACACACAAAAGAATGTTTCAACCTATGTACTGAAAACTCTTCATTATAAAAAATTATCCTATTTCTTTCTTTCCACACCGCCCAAAAAAGGCATAAAGGAGTTGGTTTTCAGGCTTTTTTGCACTTTTTTCCCATAAAAGACCCAAATCAACCAAGGAGAGTCTCCCTTACCTAGCAAGGGAGAACCCAAGCCACCCCAAAGAGAGTGAATAATAACTCCCATAAAACTCTAGTCTTCGTGCAGTGGATTAAGATGTGATTAGTTGACTCCTCTTCGGCTAGACAAAAGAAACATCTATTAGCAAGAGTCCAGCCCTTCCTTTTGAGTTGATCCAAAGTTAAAACTTTTCCCCATGAGGCTTCCCAAGCAAAAAAACCCACTCTTGGAGGGACATAAGGACTCCATATTAATTTTCTTGAAAACCGGATTGTATTTCCCGACTCCTCAGCATTGTACAAAGACTTAACTGCGAACAACCCACTTTTTACTTTTTTTTTTTTTTTTTTGATAGGAAACGACAAAGAGATATATTGATAGAAAAAAGAAATGCAGGAAAAGGATGAGGAATCCTCCCACCAAAGAAAAACTAAACTACAAGAATACAAAAACAAGAAAATACAATGTAAAAACAAACCAACTCTCTAGATTAGACCAACCCATTGGAATTACACACTGCTAGCCAATCAAGTTGTAACACATTAAGGGGAATCCCTTTAAAAACCTTGGAACAAAAAGCCCAAGAGAAGCAAGGAAATGAATATAATCCCAAAGATTCTCTGAATTTCTTACTTTATCCTCAAATATCCTCGCATTTCTTTCCCGCCACACAACTCAAATTAAAGCAATGCACGCAGCTTGCCACAAAACTATCCCTCTCTTAGATAAACTAAAACTCTTATAATTGATTGGCAACATGTCGGAAATGCTTATCGGGGGAACCCAATCCATTTTGGCTAACGGAAATAATTTGTGCCACAACTCCATCGTCAAAGAGCAATGTAGGAAAAGATGATCTGTTGATTCTCTATACTTCATACACAACTTACAAATGTTAGGACTAAGAGCTTTGTAGGGTTTTCTCAATTGTAGCAAGTCATTAGTATTTACTTTCTTGTGTGCCACTAACCAGACAAAGGACTAGACTTTGAAAGGGACTTGAGAATTCCAAACGAACTTAGTAAGGAAAACTGGAGAAGAACCAGAAAATTGGGATAAGGCAAGAAAGAAAGATTTGGCTATAAAATGTCCTGAAGAAGATAAAGACCAGGATCTTGCATCTGAAACCCACTTTTTGTCTTTTTCCAAATCACCCTATCCTCCATTTTTGCACTAACTCTCTTTCCTTGAATTCTCATGAGCAACCGCTTCACCAAGACTACCTCCTAATCATTGAAAGCCCTCAAAAAACGAGGATTCCAATTCCCTCCTTCAATCGAAAGGACCCAAACCTCCGCCATTCACTCCTCTTTAGAAACCCCCAAAGCAAACAAAGAGGGGAAAGAGTTGTAGAAAGCCTTATCACCATACCAAGAGTCTAACCAAAATCTGATTCTTCTTCCATTACCCACTGAAAACGCAATTTAGTTGCTCAACTGATAACTTTCCTTTCTAATCTCCTTCCACAACCCCACATTAAATCCCTCTCTACCTTCCCGAGTATACCACCCTCTTTCTTCCACTCCATGCGTCTTACTAATAACTTGATTCCAAAGAGCCTCCTTTTCTACCATAAAGCCCCAACAACATTTACGCAAAAAAGCTTTATTAAGATAAGAGAGGTATTTTACCCCTAATCCCCCCTTTCTTTTATCTAAGCATACAATTGCCCATTTAACAAGATAAGTCTTCCTCTCCAAAGCCCCCCCACTCCAAAGGAAATCCCTTTGGATTTGCTCAAGTCTTAATCTAACCAATCTAGGCATATGCAAAATTGACATGTAGTAAATAGGCATGTTCGATAAAGTGCTTCGAATGAGAGTAAGTCTCCCTCTTTTAGATATATATATTGCCTCTTCCACAATGTTAGTCTCCTCCGAAACCTCTCCTCCACTCCATCCCACACCGCCATTGATTTGTGAGGTGCACCCAAAAGAAGCCCTAAATATAAGGAAGGGAGCTTCCCCACCTTACACCCAAGCTCAAGAGCCATCTCCTCCAGATTCTCCACGCTCCCTACTAGAAGAATCTCACTTTTATCCATATTAATTCTTAAACCAGATATGACTAAAAAAACCATATTAACACCCAGCTTAGGTGAGCTAGTTGGCCCTTAGAGGCATCACAGAAAATCAGTGTACAATAGATGAGTGAGTTGAACTCCCTTACCACCCCTTCCTTTAACCCTACAGCCAGTCAAAAAGCCCCCACTAACTGCTCTCTTGATCAAACAACTCTAGGCCTCCATACCTATTACAAAAATGTAGGGTGAAAGGGGGTCCCCTTGTCTCAACCCCCTGGAGTTGTTAAAGAAACCTGGTTGTGTGCATTAACCAACATCATGAAAGAAGCTGTAGAAATACACCACTTAACCCACCCTACCCATTTGTCTCCAAAGCCCATTTTCTTCAACACCAGGAGCAAGAAATCCCATTTTAAATGGTCGTATGCCTTCTCTATATCAAGCTTACACATCACCCCGCATTCATTATCTTTCAAAATAGAATCTACAACCTCATTAGCTATTAACACTGCATCCAAAATTTGCCTCTCATCAACAAAAGCATTTTGAGATGGAATACCACCTTACCCACCACTTTCTTCAACCTATTAGCTAACACTTTTTCTAACAATTTGTACAGCCCTCCCACCAAATTGATAGGTTTGAAATCTCTAAAGTTCTCAACATCTCCATTTTTTTGGACCAGCACCAAGAAAGTAGAGTTCAGACTTTTAACAAACCTCCCATGCTCGTGAAATTCTCGAAAAAGACCCATCACCTCCTCCTTCACCAAATCCCAATTGGACTGCCAAAAAGCTAAAGAATATCCATCTGGCCCTGGAGATTTGTCCCCACTTAGGTCACAAAGAGCAGAGACAACCTCATTAACAAAGAAAGCCTCCTCTAGCCTAGCTGCCTTTTCCCTTTCTAATCTATCAAAAACCAACCAATCTAAACTTGGACTCCAGCCACTAGGATCCAACAACAGGCGCTGAAAAGTACTAACCACAGCCCCCTGAATCTCCCTCTCCTCTACTATCTAAGAACCATTATTTTTAATCTTGGTCAGATTACTCCTTCTTCTATGACAATTTGCCATCCCGTGGAAATAACTTGTATTCCTGTCACCTTTTTTCGGCCACACTTATCAAGATTTTTACTTCTCGGAGATTTCCTCCATGAGAACCCATTTCTTATATTCCTCCCTAGCCTGCTTTCTTGCCTCCACCTCCTCCATCAATAAGGTTCTAGACCTCTCCTGAGTATCCCATAAATTGACCTGTTGTAATGCCAAACTCTTGTTACCCTCCACCTTCCCAAACACCTCCTTGTTCCAAGTTTTCAAAAAACTCTTAAGAGCCTTCAACAGTGTTGCTGGAATGAAACTGCTAGAGCCCTTGAAATTGAGCCTTTGCCACCAGTCTTTTAAAAGATTCTTAAACCCTTCTTTCTTCAACTGCATATTCTCAAAACGAAAAGGCAAAGGACCTCTCCTCACCCCTCCCCCATCTAAAAGGATAGGATGGTGATCAGACACTAGTATGGGAAGAATGCTTTGCACCACCCCACTGAACCGACGTTCCCAGTCCTCAGACACTAAGAAAAGATCCAATCTTGACATAGTTTGCCCATTAAGACCATCATTCCAAGTAAATGGACCCCCTGCAATGGAAGGTCCCTCAGAGCCAAATCATCAATCACCTTCGAAAATCTTCTCATTGCAGCCGCCAACCTCCCTCCTCTACTGTGCTCACTAGGGAACCTTGACATGTTAAAATCCCCTCCAATGCACCAGGGGTCATCCCACAGCCCACGGATGGCCCCCAGCTCCTTCCAAAAAAGTTCTCTACATCTCTTCAAAATGGGACCATAAACCCCTGTAAAAACCCATACAAAACATCTTCGCAATTTCTAAAATGACAAGAGATCGAGAACTGGCCCACCACCATGCTAGTCAACTCTAACACTTTGTTATCCCAAAAAACCACCACCCCTCTAGCTATTCCCCTCACATTTACTACACCCCATTCCAGAAAACCTCCCCACTCCAAGACTTCGCACCACTCCAATGGACATCTCCTGAATTCTAGTCTCCTGAAGACACCAGATTTGCCTTCTGAGCCCTAATTAATGCTTTAATAACCTTCCTCTAATTGTTGTCATTTGCCCCTCTAACATTCCAGTACAACAACTTTAACTTCATTTACAACTCAACTCTCTATTCCCTCCTCCTTTGACCACCCCACTCTTTTTGTCCCCTCCTTTGTAATTGATCAACCACTCTAACTTCTTCAATTCTCGGTCGAACCTGGTGGTCAAACCAACACCCTTCCTCTTAATCTGTTCCCCCCCTTTTTTTTTTATCCTTTGAAGCAAACTTAAAAATTCCCCTTCAAACCCTTCTAAGGAAAAACCCAAATATTTGCTAAACTTCACCAAGCTACTCTCATTCCATTGATCTCCAAACTCCCTTACTTCTTGAGTAAGCCCAGCGTCCACAACTATTTTTGCTACATCCCTCCCTCCCCCTTCATCCATATCCTTTTCCCCTCTCTTTGCCATCTCCTATTCACTACTGTTAGCCAAGATGATGGACAAAGGACCTAGGGAACTCTCTTCTTCTATTGGCACCAACCCACCCTAGCCAGAGTATCCCCTCACCACCAAGGCCCGCCCAAAAAGAAAAGGAGTAGAAGAGAGAAAGGGGGTCTTCACACAACAGTGAGAAAGAGTGTCATACCTAGAGGCCTCTTCCAATAGCACCTCGTTTGTAAACTCTGCCCTAGCGACCTCTGACAAAGTCAACTCAGTTTGGGTAAGCAAAGGAGCCACCTTGAGCATCGGGTCCCCCTCTAGGATGCCGAAGGTTGACCTTTTACCGTCGTTGGCTTCTCTTTGGGACTCCTCTTGAGCCCTAGCTTCAAAGTCAGCCACGGGAAGAATTGAGGCTTTAAAAGGGCCATCAAACCCCAAACCACTTTTACTGGGCCTAACCCTCATTACAACCCACTAAAGATCTTTTTAAAGAAATGGGCCTTAAACCCACCTCCAATTCTCCCTCCCCCTGTCGATACTCAAGCCCAATAACAGATTGGGCCTCCATTGAGCCCAATCTCTCTTTCCCTTTTCTTCCTTTAATCAACTCGCCATTGCACCCACCCAACGATTTCAAAAAAGTGTCACTCTCCCCTACTCTCAGGAATCAAATTAGTATTCCACTTTTCAGACCTACCCACTGACCCCAGTTCAGAGGAAGCAATAGCAACAATAGTAGTATCTGCAGCAACTCCTTTTTGCCTCCCCTCATGCAACAACATGTTTTGTACTCCCCTCTGTACCTCAACTAGCACCACCCTTTCTCTTAAATCACCACAATAATTAGCGTGTGGCCTCTCCTCAACTGCTTCCCTACCCTTGGAACTTCCAGCCATGTAGTTCTTGCTCATCGGCACCACCTGGACAAAACTAGGATGGGTTTCCCACCATAACTGAATGACAAAACAACCTGATCCCACAGAGAATTGGGTAGCTCCTTTCCTTCCAATTCTACTAGCATCCTCACCCACTGTAGCTCCATGAAGAAAGTTATATCCTCATCCACTGCAATAAAACCTCGACACCCATCACCTATCTTTTTAAACACCCCTCTACTCTACATGTGAAGAGGAAGACCCGCCACCCTCACCTAAGCCTCCTTAATGCCAACACCTTGCCGGAAACACCCCGCCTCTGGATTCCATCTTGTAAGATGCAAAACGTTCTCCTTGAGTCTTCTTTACCCTCTAGCCAAAACCCTTTCAGCTTCGCTCAAAGACTGAAACTCAAACAACAAAAGCCCTTTACCCGAAAAAGCCACTCTCAATCTCCCCTTTAACAACCAGAGGTGGCTTGCCCAACTCCTCACTAAATCCAGGGGCAAGAATAGAATCCACTCCCCATCAGCCCACTAAACACCGGTCCAACTGATCCTTCCTTCCTAGCAACTCTCTTTCTCCCAGGTCCAACCAAACAAAATCACTTATCCTCCTTGGCCTCGGTTTCGCCATTTCTTCCTAAGTCATTGACAATGAACCTTTCCAAGATCACGTAGCTTCTCCGCCAGAATATTCCAACCTTCTAACAAACCCCTTCCTTTTGGGAAGATCACACAATACTTCTTGGACTCAATATTGCAAATTGAACAGAGAAGAAACCTTCCTACCTCATTTGATCGACACTCCAACTTATATTTCCTCCCCTCCTCCCAATCAAGAACCCACCTTTTATTTCCATTATCCCTACAGCAAGCTTCAACAGCATCCAACAAACGACTTAAACTAACTTCCCCAAACCTAATCCATGAAGTGGTTCCTCAACATCTCTCCCAGACACACCCCTTAAGCTTGCCACCTACCACCTCAACTTGCAACTCGTAAGACTTAGATTCAACAGCGAACTAGCTCCTTCCACCCTTAGAAGCCTCACTCATTCTGTGTGTGAGGCTTCTTCATTCTCAGGGTACTCATCGTGTTGCTTGCGAGATGATGAATTCAGTCATCAAGCAGTTGCGGGAATAAACCCTCTAACCATACAGAGGCTTGAGGTAAGTATAAGCAAGGAGCAAGGACACTTCCTCTAAGGACCATATATGAATGTCATCAATGAGAAATTTCCCATTTCTAACGTAACTTTGGACCAACCAAAGAGGGATTTCCCATTGAGAAATGATAAAATAATCTAGTTATTTTAAGATAATAATATGTGTTATAAAATTAGTGGCATTGGTCGCTCTTGAGGCCTGACTCAAGTGGTAAAGGGTTGGGGTGGGTTTATGAGAGGTTCTAGGTTCAAGTCCCAATGAGGACAAAAATGGAAAAAAAAAAAATTTATCTATGAAAAAAAAAAAAAAAAATAGTGTCATTGGTCAATAATAAAAATGCAAATCAATATTGATAACAAATATGACTTTAAAAGTGAATATTGAATTTATAGTAGAGATGACAATTGTGTTTCATGGAATTTCAATGCTTAAAAAACACATTAAATTACATTCTATACTAAAATGATAATCAATGTCGTTCAAAGGTACTTTAGGACATAAAAAATGATGATCTGTGCTATTTTTGTTTTTGGTTTTGTTTTATAACAATTTTTAAAAATTTTGGTAATTTTATTTACAAGTCTATGCTTCATTGAAATTAATTACTACTTTATTATGGTGATTATCAAAGACTCTCAGGAAAGTATAGAGCTTTCACTTCAAATATCTCTCACTTATTCATTCCTAGAACTATACAGGAAGCACTAGGAATGAAATAGTAAATCTTATTTTTTCTTTCCTTCATTGGGTTTTTCTTCAAGAGGTAAGGTGTTGAATTAGGTTTCTCTTTTCACATTGAGGGAGTTAATCTTTGATATGAAGTTTTTTTTGGAAGAGAGGAAGCTTCCTTGTCTAAATTTTTGAACAATTTGAATGCATGAGAATCTCAGTATTTTCAATTATTGGAAATCTCATTGGATTAATTTGATGGGTGTTGATAATGTATGATGTATTCTTTGTGTATTGCAGAAGAGTTCAATGGGGAATCATCTTTGTTTTAGAGTGAGATTGGAGTTAGATTCAGTAAAGTGTTTCTATCATCTTTCTTGGTCGATGTGTATTTGTTTTTAAAATTTTGGTTTGATATTTTTTAACTTATGTGTTTATAAAAATGGGAGTGGTGCGGTTGCCATGGGTGGGTAGCTATAAGGTGATGTTCTAGCTAGAGCATTGACTGGCTACATTGTGAAGGATAGGGCTGTATTGTTTGCAGTGTTCTCTATTTGTAGGCCTGATTCATTTTCAGGACTCAAAATTATCTTATATTTCTAGGCCTGATAAATTTTTGGGATAGGAGCAGGGCTCGGAATTTCAAGCTCGAGTTGGGTTGCTGCACTGATGCTTGATTTGTGTTTGTTTTTTGAATACATATAATAATTTTATAAATTTATAATAATCTATATAAATTTTATGCGTATTAAGAGTTAACATTATTAGTATTTTTACTAATTTTTATTGTTATAGGGACTGGCCCAGACTCATCATCCTTGACCACCCTGGTGACTGCTTTAGCGGCGGCAGCAGTAGCCATGGTGGTAGTGATGTTAGTGATGGGAATTGCAGCAACCGCAGTTGCAACGACTGTGGTGGCAGTGGTGGTGGTGGTTATAGGGGCTTGTTGGTGGGGTGGCTGCACTAGTGGTGTCTTTTCCAAAAGTCATACAGTTAACCTAGGTTTGAGCTTTTCAAAGTTATCATATCATACTTGTTATATGCCTACTAATACTGTATACTTTCTTTTGCTCTTTCTGCCAAAGTCTGGTTGAGGAAGAGCTGAGGGGTATTCTTTCATTAACAGTCTCTTTTGCTCTTTCTGCCAAAGTTTGGTTGAGGAAGAGCTAAGAAGTATCCTTTTATTGACTGCTGTTCTTTTCTTGGGAGTGTACTGCTGACTCTAGTGCTGTAGTGGTGGAACATTGGTTTGAGTTCTCTCTTTTTCCAACTTACCTTGATTCTTCAATAGCACAACCAAGATAACATGTTCTCTATTCTAGGGGAATATAGCAACAAGAGTTTCCAAGCTATTTGAAACAATGTAGAGTATGAAGAAGGATCACAAATTGCTCCCATAATTCCAGAAGTCACAAATTCATGGTTTTAGATATTGTGGAAACTCACAATGAATTATTGACTCAACTACTAACCAAAGAGAAGTTTGGTTAAGAATTCATCATTAGCATTAATACCTTTCATAATGTAAATCAAACATGGCATAATATAATTTAATAAAACTTAATTGTGATAGACATTGTTAGGTGAATGAGAAGTACTGCCTATCCATTGGCTTGGTTAATAATTCTAAATTTATATAATTGGTGGAGTCCAGTGAAGATTTGCTCTTCATTTTTCTAATGAAAATGGGCCAGGGCATGATTTGAAAATTTTGTTTCTTTTCTTTACTAGAGTGCAACACATGGGGATTAATGAAAAGAAAATTGATTTAAGCAACTTTTTTTAAAGTGTAGAAAATGAGCATCTTAATATATTAGTGATGCTATATAAAAATGTTCTGTTGAAATGGATTAATAATAGTGAATGCTGTGAAATAAAAAAACAGTAATGCTATTTCTTACCACATTCTTTACCACTTGTACAACAAGTGGTGATGGGATGTGATGAAAAGTAGTTAATATGAATTAAATGCAAAAACATTTTGGCTCCAGTCACCACTAGCTATGCAAGTCGGTGGCCAAAAAGTGTGGTAAAAGTGGTAGGAAGAAAATAATCATTCATAAAACAATTAACTAGATGTTTTAGGTAAAAGATGGAGAAAGGTTTGAACAAGATTACCTTTGGCGATGACACAAAAAAGATAAAAGAGTCATACATACGCATGCACACACTAAAAAAGATTGCATGTTTTAACTTGACTTCATGCCACATAACTACTAATGTTCTTGCTATTATTTGCTAATCGAAGTGAAATTGAGGTTGATGTTGCTTGTAGGCTTGGAACATGATGGATGATGTGGAGAAGGTCCTAGTAGTACTACCTCATTGTATAATGCCTATGAAGTAAAGGGAAAATTTTACAAGATACCTATGAGTCCAGCTATGCTAAATGTTATAGAATGCTAGTTGCATTTGAGGCCAGTTCTAGTTGCTAGGGTTTCAGGTAGGTTTGAAGTTTGATCCCATGTAAGAGCAACCAAAAATGAAAAAAAAAAAAAAAACTATACAAATGTTATAGAATGCTAGACAGTTAGGAGACAACCTCTTAAAATAATATGTTGCTAAAATGGTAAAAGATGAATTGGGTAGTCATGAAATGCATGATTGTCAGGGACTTAATGAGGGGATGTGTTGGATATACTCAATTATGCGAAGGGTCTGTCTACCTGACTCCATGTGGTTGGGATTATGTGTCTGTTGAGTTTGTCTTAATTGATTGAAATTTTTGAAACCATCTATTTGCTTGGTTGTTTTTCCTAATCTATATTTTTGGTTCTCTTAGACTCCTGGTTACTCATGAAATTGAATTTCTGTTGTGAATGCATCATCGAATTTCATTTTCTTTTTTCGTTATTATTATTTTTTTTATCAGAAACAAACAAATGTACTTGTGGGAAGAATTTTTCTCTCTTTTATTTTTTTATTTTTTTATTTTTTTTAATTTTATTTTTATTTTTTCTTTTTAGTTTTGCTCATGTACATCCTTGTGTTATTATGTTGCTGAATAAAATGTACCAAGGCATGCATATACAGATGCACTAGTTATTCTTTAATTTAATCTCGCTTTCTCTCTCTATTAATTTTCTAATTTTGGTTCATGTACTAATAAAAATGAAGAGAATGGGCTTTAACCTCTTACATATTCCATCAAGGTGTTTTCCTCATGCTTCTGGATATTCTAAAGCATTTTTTCTGGCTGTCAACTTTTAACCATTGTTTCAAATATAATTCATTTGCTGGGGGATATAATCAGTTGAACAAAAATTATTTCAGTTTTCTAGAAGATAATATCATATAAGTTCTGGGAATCTATTAAAAAAAGGATTATTTAAATGCTTGGTGTTAATGAAGTTGCTATTTTGTTTTCATCCAAGATGTGGAGCCACAGTATTCTGGTGCAAGGATAGAGGGAGATGTTGTGACTTTGGATTTTGTGAAAAGAATGATGGATGACTTCAAGAATCAGAAGTGCTTACACAAGCGGTATGTGTAGGGAACTTTAAACTTGTTATAGGTTTGACTCTTTCAAAGATGGAAGTCCTAATGTTTTTACTCTGAATCTTGGTGTCCACTTTGTAGATATGCATTCCAGATTGTCCTTCAAACAAGAGAAATGCTGCGAGCCCTGCCTTCCCTCGTGGATATAAATGTTCCAAACAACAGCCATTTCACTGTTTGTGGTGACGTCCATGGTCAGGTAATCGCATTACTTTCTCCTTCCATCACATTTCTATGAATCTTTTTCCCTTTTTTTTTTTTTTTTTTTTTCCCCACATGTTATAGGTCCTGAATTTAAGTAACATTCTGCGTCATTTTTGAGATAATTGTGCAGTACTCTGCATGATACATTTTTCTGTGTGCTTTCTGTTGTAGGGTGAAGGTTAGGCATGGTAACATTTATGCACACTGACATTCATGGTTATAATGTGTACACTTTCATGCTTATGCTAGTCCTGGTGCAAGTACTTCAAATGCTTACCTAAAACCACTCATCTTTTGTTCTCATTTGTCCATGTTGATGCCTTAAGGTTTAGCTCAAGGAGCAAGTGATTGGATTGGGTTGGGAGTAGGAAGGTTTTAGGTTCAATTCCAATGCCAAAAGGGGTCATCTATCAAAAGAAACATACTGCTTGGAAATTCACTGAGCTGCCCTGGATTATAGGAAAGAATGCTCCTCAAATGCTTAATAAACCATGATTTGGAGAGTTGGCATTTGGTTGAATCCGCAGGAGTTTTGGGGATTGATAGGATTGTGATAGGATGTCAAACTCTCCTTAAATAGGCTGTAATCTGTGTACATATTTTCCTTTGTAAAAGATATTCAATGTAATAGGAAATGATATTTTTGCTCATGGTATTGGAGCTCTTGCTCTTTGGGAAAAAATTTATACAAAATCCTACAACTTTTCTTGCTGATTTTTTTTTTTTCTTTTTTAAGAAATTTGATTCTTTGAGAAATCCCTTCTAGCTGTCCATTATTCAGTCTTACCCATTGTTTAGCCATGTTTGAAACATTTTAAGGTAACCCTATTGCTGTAATTACTGAAAACCAATCTGGAGAGGCACAACAAAACTCTCCAAAAGAGGAGTTGCAGAATACTCAATCATCATATCAATTAAATGGTAGAAAATACTTATAGTGGTCACAAGTGGTGAAGACTTTTCTGAAAGGAAAAAGGAAATTAAGCCAGTTGATGGGGATTGGACCTGCTCAAAATGATCCTGCATTTGTCAAATGTAGTGAAGATGCTGCCATGTTACTAAAGCTTGAATTAGACTATTATAAAAAATACTTAATGTTGAGTTTGACCAAGTCTGAGTGCAAGTTTTAGGGAAGGAAACTCTACCCTTATTGCAAGGTGTTTTCTCAATATCTGAGCCGAAGAAAGTCGAAGAGGTGTCATGCTTGAATCACAGCCCACAGAAGGGTTTGCCATGGTTTCCACAAAAACAAGTGATGAAGGAATCAAGGGGAATGTTGAGAGACAAGGAATCACAACCAAAACTGTTAGGAATGAATCAACAAGGTTGTTCAACAGTGATGGAGTATGGTGCACCTATTGTAAGAAGCTTCATCATACCAAAGAAACTTGTTGGAAACTCCATGGAAAACCCCAAGGGGTAGGTTGGAATGGTGGTTTTAAGAATGGACAGCAGAGAGGACAGACTCACTTTACTCATGCAGAAGGTTATCCTTATGAGAATTCCAATTTTAGTAGCTCGAAGACTGGGGAATTCAATAGGGAGGAGATAGAGAGGTTGAGGAATCTTCTTAATTCCCTTGAAAAACAAATGGATTGTGTTCATTTGCACAATCAGTTAAGTTTCCCCACTTCTTATGCCCTTAGTGCCTCAAACACATTCGATAATGATTCTTGGGTCATAGACTTGGGAGCAATTGATCATATGACATATTCTTCTTAGTCACTTATCACCTATAATCCTTGTCCTAGTGATAAGAAAAATCAAAATTGCAGATGGCTCTTTCACTACCGTTGTGGGTCAAGGAATTGTTACTTTATTCCCTTGTCTTCCGCTAAAAAATGTTTTGCAAGTTCCTAAATTGTCTGTCAATCTTTTGTTTGTTCATCAAGTTACTAAAGATTTGGATTGTAGATCTATCCAACCTATTGTGTTTTTCAGGATCGGGTTATGGGAAGGATGATTGGACATGCTAAGGAAAATGATAGACTCTATTTCCTTGAGACAAAGGGTGGAAGTAGCAACCAACCCTCACATTCCTATTTATCTAATGATTTTTCCTTGAATAGAGATGACATTTGGCTTCAACACTTCCGTCTTAAGACATTCACCATTTAATTTACTCAAAGATATGTTTCCTTTACTATTCAATAACGTTGATGTTAACAATTTACATTGTGATATTTGTGAGTTTGCTCAACATCATCATGTTTCCTTTCCTTTGAGTAATACAAGATCATCTTCTCCATTTTCTTTGATTCACTCTGATATTTGGGGACCATCTAAAATTCCTAATATTTTGGGTACAGAGTGGTTTGTCTCATTTATTGATTGCACAAGGGTAACATGGGCTTTTCTCTTGAAACAAAAATATGAAACGAGTGAAGTTTTTCCAAATTTTTTCAAAATGATCAAAAACCAATTTGGGGTATGCATTAAGAGTTTAAGGAGTGATAATGTAAGGGACTATTTTAATTAAACCCTATCAACTTTTCTTCAAAAAGAAGGTATTATTCATTATTCATCCTGTGTAGATACTCCGCAAGAAATTGCGGTTGCTAAATGGAAAAACAAACACTTACTTGAGGTTACATGAGCACCTTTTTTTTAAACACATGCTCCTAAATCTTATTAGGGAGGAGGGCAACATACTTCATAAATCAAACCTTTAATGTCACCCTGTCCCTAAGAGAGAGGAGCAGTCAGGGAAGGATTTCTGGTGCAATGCGAAGATTCGCCCAGGTTATCGACGAGTTAGAACTTATTGATCTCCCCTTACAAGGGGGTGTGTTATCCTGGAGTGGGGGTAGGAATAACCAGTCCTGGGCTAGATTAGATAGATTTCTAGTCTCTCAGAACTGGCTCGACCACTTTGGTGGGGTTGTCCAATGTAGACTTCCTAGACCCACATCCGACCATTTCCCTATCTTGTTGAAGGGTGGTGGGATAAGAAGAGGCCCTTCCCCTTTCAGGTTTGAAAACATGTGGCTGAAAGATGAGGGGTTCAAGGACCTTATCCAGGGTTGGCGGTTGGGGGTTGGGGGGAGAGGGAGAGCCAGCTTTAGATTGGCATTTAAACTGAAGGAGCTGAAGCAAAAAATTAAAGCTTGGAACAGGGAGGTGTTTGGAAGGTTGGAAGTCAACAAAAACTTGGCCCTTCAACAAGTGGATTTCTGGGACAGGGTGGAGAATGATAGGAGTCTGTCAGAAAGAGAAACGGAGTTGAAAAAGGAAGCGAAGGACTCTTACAAAAAGTGGATTCTGCTGGAAGAGACTCATTGGAGGCAGATGTCAAGGGAGTTATGGCTGAAGGAAGGGGATAAGAACACGGGCTTTTTCCATAGGATGGCCAATGCCCATCGAAGATGCAATACTCTGGACAAAATTAAAATCAATGGGGTGTGGAAGACAGAGGAGCAGGAGGTGAGGGAGGGGATTGTGAATGCTTTCCAGCATCTGCTCTCTAAAGAGCCAGGTTGGAGAGCTGATATAGAGGGGCTGCACGTCAACTGTCTGAACTCCAGTGAAGCTGCAGGTCTGGAATTACCTTTCTCTGAAGATGAAGTCCGCTTGGCCTTGATGGATTTAAATGGTGATAAAGCTCCTGGCCCGGATGGGTTCACAGTGGCCTTTTGGCAACAGTGCTGGGACCTGGTGAAGGAGGAAATTATGGACCTGTTCAAGGAATTTTATGAGCAGAGGTCTTTTGCCAAAAGTCTTAACACCACTTTCCTGATCCTCATCCCCAAGAAAGGGGGGGCTGAGGACCTTGGTGACTTCCGGCCTATTAGCCTTGTGGGGGGCTTGTACAAACTTTTGGCCAAGGTGCTGGCAAATAGGCTGAAAAAAGTCCTAGATAAGGTGGTGTCTGAGGACCAGAATGCCTTTGTGAAGGGAAGGCAGATTCTAGATGCTTCCCTTATTGCCAACGAGGTGATTGACTATTGGCATAAGCGTAAGGAGAAAGGGTTGATATGCAAGCTGGACATTGAAAAAGCCTATGATAGTATAAATTGGAGCTTCCTCATGAAAGTCATGCAAAAGATGGGTTTTGGTTCTCGGTGGAGGGAGTGGATTTGGTGGTGCATTTCGACGGCTAAATTCTCGGTCCTGGTGAATGGGGTGCCTGCAGGTTTTTTCTCCAATTCCAAGGGGCTGCGTCAAGGGGATCCTCCATCCCCCTATCTATTCGTTTTGGGCATGGAAGTGCTTAGTGCACTGATCAGAAGGTCTGTAGCTGGGGGGTTTATTTCAGGATGCAGGCTGCAGGGAAGAGGGGGGTCTGAGCTGAATGTCTTCCATCTTTTATTTGCTGATGATACTGTCATCTTTTGCGAAGCAAAAACCGAGTATCTTGCCTCCTTAAGCTGGATTTTAGCCTGGTTTGAGGCAGCCTCTGGTCTTAGAATAAATCTTGCCAAAAGTGAGCTAATTCCTGTAGGGGAGATAGACAATATTGAGGAAATGGCTGTGGAGCTTGGTAATAAATCTTGTCAAAAGTGAGCTAATTCCTGTAGGGGAGATAGACAATATTGAGGAAATGGCTGTGGAGCTTGGTTGCAAAGTGGGGTCCTTACCTTCAGTTTATCTCGGGCTGCCCCTTGGAGCCCACCATAAGGCAAGCTCTATGTGGGACGGGGTGGAAGAGAGAATGAGAAAGAAATTAGCCTGCTGGAAAAGACAATACATCTCCAAGGGCGGGAGATTAACTCTTATTAAGAGTACCCTGGCCAGCAGCCCTATCTACCAATTATCCCTTTTTCGTATGCCCAAGTTAGTGGCGAAAAGGCTTGAAAAAATTCAGAGAGACTTTCTTTGGGGTGGGGAAGTTTGGAAAAGAAGATTCACTTAATTAATTGGGAGGTGGTGTGCACCCAAAAGGCTAAGGGGGGCCTTGGCATAAGGAAGATTGAGACTCTAGACAAGGCTTTGTTGGGGAAGTGGATATGGAGGTTTGCTTCTGATAGGGATATCCTCTGGAAAAAGGTGATCGGGACGAAATATGGCAAAGAGGGCTTTGGTTGGCGAACCAAAGGAACTAGAGAGACGTATGGAGTGGGGGTGTGGAAGGAGATTCTGAAGGAGGCAAATTGGTGCTGGGAATATTTGATGTTCAAAGTGGGAAAGGGGACTAGAGTCAGTTTTTGGACTGACCACTGGTGTGGGAACACATCGCTATCCCTTATGTTCCCTCAGCTTTTCGCCCTTTCGGTCCAAAGGAATGCAACGGTTAAAGATGTGTGGGACTCTAGCCTTGGACAAGGGGGATGGAATCTCATCTTCTCCAGAGATTTTAATGACTGGGAGTTGGATCTGATTGGCGATTTGCTCATCTTGTTGAGGGACTTCAGGACCTCCTCAGAAGAGGATTCGGTTTTTTGGAAAGAGGGGAACCATGGCACTTTTAGGGTTAAGGATGCGTTTAGGTTGCTAGATGCTCCTAATGACACCGCCTTCCCGATTAAGTGCATTTGGGTGGACAAGGTTCCCACTAAAGTTGCCTTCTTTGCCTGGGAGGCCTCTTGGGGAAAGATCCTCACCTTGGATAGGATCCAAAAACGTGGGTGGCAGTTAGCTAATTGCTGTTTTTTGTGTGGATGTACAGAGGAAAATGTAAATCATATTCTTGTTCATTGTACAGTGGCCAGGACTCTCTGGGACATTGTTCTTGCCCTGGTTGGGGTTCAATGGGTGTTTCCAGAGATGGTTAAAGAGGTGTTGTGGAGTTGGAGGGGCTCTTTTGTGGGAAGAAAAAGGAAAAGGATATGGAATTCTATCCCGCTGTGTATATTTTGGACAGTCTGGAAGGAAAGAAATAGGCTAGCTTTTAGGGGGGGTCATTTAGATATACAGAAACTAAAAAATTCTTTTGTATGTAATTTATGGAGCTGGGTTAGGGTGTATATGGGAGAGGAGACTTCCTCATTGTTAGACTTTTTGGAGTGGTTTGCGAATTCTTAAGGGCTGGTGAGGGGTTTCTCTTTTGTTTTGAGGGGTTTTTGTTTTTGAGGGGCTGGCTGCTTCGTATACTCCCTGTATGCTTTGTGGCGTTTGCCTTTTAATATATATGCGCATTTATCAAAAAAAAAATCATTCTCCCTTCCTTAGAAGAAGCTTGTCCTCGAGTTTGGTGCTATTGGAAACATCTTTTACATTTTCACCAATGTAAGAACATCAAAAACTAGGATGTTAGGGTGTAAATTGACATAAACATCTATGGAGTTAAACTACAAGATTGGACGAAAATAAGGGAAACCCGTGGATAAGGGTAGATATCAAATACTAATTGGTAAGCTTATCTGCTTGGCACATGCTAGACATTGACATCGCTTCCGTTGTAAGTGTGGTAAGTCAACATATACATGCAACATGTGAAGAAAATTTTGAGGCAATGAATAGAATATTAGGGTACTTGAAGACGATTCTAGTAAAGGGATTGTTTTTTGGGAAGAAAGTAGAAAAGAAGATTGAAGCTTTCACTGATGCTAATTGGGTTAGGCCAATAGAGATAAGAGGTCTACCTCGAGATATTGCACATTTGTTGAGGGAAATTTGGTGACATAATGAAGTAAAAAGTAAAGTGTAGTTGCTAGAATTAGTGTTAAGGCTAAGTTTAGGTCCATGGCTCAAGGGATTTGTGAAATGATTTTGTTGAAGCTATTGCTAAATGAGTTGAGAATGCTCCCACATGGTCCTATAAAACTTTATTGTGATAATAAAACTACCATGAGTATAGCTGACAATTCGGTCCCTCACAAAAGAACAAAATATGCAGAAATTGATCATCATTTTGTCAAAGAGGAGATAAAAGAAGAGCTAATGTTCATCATGTACATTCCGGCGAAGCAATAAACTATAGACATCTTAACAAAAGGCCTATCGAGACAAAACTTTGAGGATCTAACATACAAGCTAGGAATGTCGAACAATTTTTTCTCAACTTGAGGGGGAGTGTAGAGGATATTGTTTAGGATTAAGTTTGTTATGTTTTGATTTTTTTTAATAGTATTTAAAAAAAAAAAAATTAAATGTAGTTGTTAGTGATTAGGAAGCTTTATCTTTATGTAGTTTCGGTTCCTAGTTTTTAGGGATTTAGTTTAGCCTAGGTTCGATCTGGTTGCTATGTTTTTCTTTATAAATGTATTGGTTGTTCATTTCAATAAATTGAGAGAGCTATTTCATTTATTTTCTAGTCTCTATTTACAACTTCTATACAAAATCTGATGCAAGATCAGTAAGTAAGCTTCCAAGATGTTTGTTCTTTAGTTGTAGGTTGTGAAGAATGAGTTATGGATTCTTGCTATTATGGAGTAGTGGTAGAATGGCTTAGGATAATTGTGTTTTTGCATTTTAGTTGCTTCAAAAAGGTGGAATTGTTGGGATGTTATAGAAGAAAAATAATTTTGGTTGAAGGGAGGTCATTTAGGACAATGTACAACACATGTAACTAGAAGGAGGAAATAATAGAAAGTCTAATACAACTTTGCTGACTCTAGAATCACTCCGTAATTTGCTACGTACTAAAAATACAAAAGATTACAATAAATCATTAACCAACAAGGTTCTATGAAGTTGGATAGTCCTTAGTTGGCAGGGTGCCTTTGTTGGGAAGAAGGCCTAGAAAGCCACTCCTTTGTACCTATTTTGGACTTTATGGAAGGAGAGAAATTGAAGAGCCTTTGAAGATTCTGAACTAACAGACCACGTGAGTTTACGCTCCTTCATGTACATGTTTTTGGAGTGGGTTAGGGTACATATATAGTCTACTTCTTTGCCCCTTTTAGATTTCATAAATTGGTTGGGTTGTAAGTGAAGTGAGGGTGTTGGTTTTTGTCCATACCTTCTTTTGTTGGCTTTGTATACATCATGTATACTTTAGGCACTTTTAATACAATTTCTTTACTTATCAAAAAATAGTCCTTGGGACAATCAGATTTCTTTAATTCTAATACTTCCTCTTAAGCTGTGCAAAGATGTTATGCATTCCTAGCTTGTTGACCATAGAGTCAAGCATTGTGTTTAAGATTCCTTTGCAAAAGTATTTGTAATTTGCTACTTGATTGTCACAAAAAAGGTGGAAATTGTCCATTCTTTATTTTTTCTTGATGAAGTGTCTATCCACCTTTACATGTTTGGTGTGATCATATTGAACTAGGTCATGTGCAATGTTGAATGTTGCCTTATTATTACAATAAATCTTCATAGCCTCTTTAAGCTCCAATTTAAACTTCTTGAGTAGAAGTTTAATCTGTGAAACTTCACATATGTATTGGCCCATTGCCCAGAATCCAACTTTAGCACTAAATTATGCTACAATCAGGGTTCTTACTCCTCCGTGTATCAAGATTGTCTTCTACTTGGAGGTGGTCATTCTTAGAAAACAAAAGTCCTTTTCTAGGAGTAGCATTTAAATATCTTAAAATTCTTTGAACTTCCTTCTATGTGTCATTCCCTTCTATGTGGCATTCCAATGGTGAATACATAAACTAGTGATTTCAAAGGTGCACGACATCATGAGGTGCCTAAAAATGCACTGAGGCTCTAAATGAAAAATGTGAAGCCCCAAAGACGTATGCCTTAGGGATCAAGTCTTGGATGAGGCACACCTTAGGTGCATTTTTCCTCCTTGTTTCCTTGATGTCTGGTATTTATCTAGCTACTAGGGTGATTAAAAACAATGTTTAGAGCATTGGACACCACATTTTGATCCAAATCGGCAAGATTTAGTTGACATGGGGAGCAGGACAAATCTTTTAGATCACTTGTTTTCTATTCTTGAAGACAGTTGTAATAATAATAATAATTTGGTGAAAGTAATGAACCTTTAACTAACCTATTCCAATGTTTCAAGATCTTGAACTCCCGTAAGGTTTGGAGAAAAGCGTTAATTATATGTAATTTGGTGAAAGTAATGAACCTTTAACTAACCTATTCCAATGTTTTAGGATCTCGACCTCCTGTAAGGTTTGGAGAAAAGTGTTAATTATATGTAATTTGGTGAAAGTAATGAACCTTTAACTAACCTATTCCAATGTTTCAAGATCTTGATCTCTTGTAAGGTTTTGAGAAAAGCGTTAATTATACATGTAACATATAGTAGCAATTTTGGTAAAAGTAATGAACCTTTAACTAACCCATTCCAATGTTTTAGGATCTCGACCTCTAGGACTCTGATTTAGTCCAACGATGACCTCCACTCCAGGGAGTGGTCCTCAAAACCATAGTGAAAAAAATATAGAAGGGTTTCACCTATCAAAAAATAAATAATAATAATAATAATAATAATAATAATATGGAAGGGTTTCAAAGAATTTGACATCCATGGCTCAGTATTTTTTTTTCTGGTAGGAAGGATCCTGACATTTGAACAGTTTTTGAGTAAGAAACCTAGGAAATGGCACCTAAGAGCTCTAGGATCAAGTTTAGATCATTCTCTACTTAGGAGCTGAATAAAGGCTAAACATCCAAAGACTCTAAGGGGAAGAGATTTGAATAAGTTAGATATTGGGAGACAGTTTTTAGGACTTGAATTGGAGTTTTCAGTAGGGTCTTCAAAGGTGTATGGTTTATTTAATAGGCTATAGTTAAAACAAGATAACCCTAGCAAATCTTCGGGATATTGTGAGTAAATATTAACGCTCTAGGAACTTCTTAGAAATGCCTGTTTTTCCTCTCAATCACTGCATATTGTTGGAGTGTATCTATGCATGAAGAATGATGTATAATCCCATTTTCAAGAAACTAAGACTTCAAGATACTATTAAAGTATTGTCACTAATTATCTAAATGAAATGCTTGAGTGTTTGTGTGAAATTGATGTTGAATCATTTTGTGAAAAGATTTAAAAATTGAGGCAACTTCAAACTTTTCTTTGAGGAGATAAAACCAAGTTGGTGCAAGTAGAATCATCAATGAAGCTTATGAATCATTTAAACCAAGAATAAGAGGTTACTTGTGATGGACCCTGCACATCACTGTGGAAAATGGAAAAAGGAATTTCTGAGTGATTGAACAATGGAAAAAGAAATTTCTGATTTTTCATTACTCAGACTGAAAAGAGAAAATGATGACTTTTGGGTGGCTCACAAATTTCACATGGCAATTTTGAGACAGTACATGTGTTTATGTGGAATCATAGGCTTTCCTTTTATTGCAAGAATAGGAATTTTCTTTTTATAAGTTAGAAAGATAGGAGTTTAGCAAAGAAGTAAACTACTGACACTAATTCCAATAAAATAACGGAAGTATATGTAGGATTATCGCTTGCTTGTCCAACTCATTCCAGCAATTCAGAAATTACCGAACTACCTCTCTGAAATAAACACAAGGAATCTTTACTAGAAGCAAAACAGTTTTCTGACTTGAACAAAATTGTGCTAAGATTCAATTTGACTTAATTTAACCATGTAATGTTCCAAGTGGAACTTAAAAGATTAGCCCAAGCTGCTCAAATCTTGGGCTGGCTTGACTTCAGCCAACCCAAGTTGAAGTCCTAGATTTTATAATAGTTTATAGTGTTAGAAAAAATTGGGCTAATCCAAACTATGATAATCACCCTAGAGAGGGGGTGAATAGGGTGATGATTTCTTTTTGCAAATTTAAATTATGTGAATGCGAGAGATAATTATATGAAAATATATAATAAAACAATATGAAGGCAATTGCATATAAAGTAAAAGAGTAGGGAAGAGAGAATGCAAACACAATTTTTATGGTGGTTTGGCGTAACCCCGCCTACGTCCACTCTCCTCTAGCTTCAATCCCAAGCTTGAGGTTCCACTAATTCAAGACTTCCAAACCAAGTCTTCAAGCAATACAATTGGATTATGGTTCTAATCCATCTTCTTGGACTTTTGGCTCCAAACACCTTTTACAAATCTTAAGAAATACCTCACTCTTGAATAACCCCTCAAGTGATACCCCACACTTGAGAATCCCTAAGTCATACCTCACACTTAGATTCTTCCTCTCAAAGATTTACAAATGAAGATAATAAATGATCTTACAAAATCCTAGTACAAAGCTTTAAGGCTCAAATGATATAAGAAAACTATGATTGAATGGTGTACTAATGATATGCAAGTTTTTGAACAATGGTGCACTAAAAAAAAACTCTCCCAAGACTCAAATATATTCAAGAAAGGTTTAAGAAGGTTAAGCTTTAGAAATAATGAAGATTGAAGCATTTTTATAAAGGAAAACGACCAAACTAGCCATTAGGAGTTCGACCGATCGAGTTTGGGGTCGACCGATTGACTAGTCGTTAGCATTTAATGTTTTGCAGGTAATCGTTGGACCTTGACCGTCTCTTAACCAGATCTCGACCGTCCCTTGACTAGTTGAACAAGCGTTTAGGAAAAGAGAGAAGGTTTTTGTACCCTTAGACCGATTGAACTGGGGGTCGACCGGTTCCTCATCTAATTCAACCGGTTGAGTCGTTTTTGTCTCAACAATCATCATTTTCAACTTAAAACCTTTTAAACAAATTTGGAAGACATTTGACACAAGGTTTTAGTTGAAAACATGAAATCATCTAATTTTAAAGGATTTAAAGCAAAATTACTTTTAGATGATTTTTTTTTTTTTATATATAGGAAACGACAAAGGGATATATTGATAGAAAAAAGAAGTACAAGAGAAGGATGAAGAATCCTCCCACCAAAGAAAACTAAACTACAAGAATACAAAAACAAGAAAATACACAGTAAAAACAAACAAACTCTCTAGATTAGACCAACCCTTTGGAATTGCACACCGCTAACCAGTCAAGTTGTAATACATTAAGGGCAGTCTCCTTAAAAACCTTCGAACAGAAAGCTCAAAGAGAAGCAAGGAAATGAATAGAATCACAAAGATACTCTGAATTCCTTGCTTTATCCTAAAAAATCCTCAAGTTTCTTTCCCATCACACAACCCAAATTAAAGCGATGCTCGCAACTTACCACAAAGCTATCCCTCTTTTAGATAAACCAAAACCATTATAATTTTTTTTTTTTATAAGTAAACGCAGAATATATTAACAGGAGGCAAAAGAGCTGCAAAGCATACAGGGAGTATATGAGGCGACTAAGGCCTCACAACAAAAAAAAAAAAAAAAAAAAACTCACCAACCTTTAATTGGAGGCTAACCACTCCAAAAAGCCTATAAGGGAGAGCAGCTCCTCTCCAATATACAATTTAGCCCAACCCCATAAATTACACACAAAAGAAGTTTTTAACTTCTGAATTGCTAACACCCCCCCCCCCTCCCCAACACCCCTTAAAAGCTAGTCTATTCTTCTCCTTCCAAATCGTCTCAAAAATGTACAGCGGGATGGAATTCCACAACATGTCAAAGATGGACAACATGTCAAAGATGCTCCTCGGAGGGACCCAATCCATCTTGGCTAACTGATTTTGGTGCATAAATTAATAATGTAGTGCATGAAAGACCTAGTGCACCAACAACCAACCTTACAAAGAGATCCTATAAAGCTTAGGTCTTGAAAAGAACTTCTTTTTGAGGTCTTCTTTTTATTGATTTCTCTTTGGCTTGATTTTGTCTTTGTGATTGCCACTTTGGAAATCTTCTTACCTAATCACACTTGAAATATAATCATTAGTTTCAAACCTTGTTTTGTTATCATCAAAACCGAGATTAACCAAACCTTGGTTTCACATATAGCTTGTTGTAATGAATACACCCATTAGTGACCATGTGTTTATGCCATCTCATTGGATGAACTGTTATTCATTAAAAGGATAACTATTCTACATATTAAATGCAATCTACTACATTGCAAGTTGCAATCATAATTGATTTATGCTTGTTCTTGTAAAAGCTTGGAAGATCAGTCCTCAAATTAATGTTTCCAATCCTGCCTGAAGATTTTTTGATGCCCATTTATAGCTCTGCCTTATGTTCCTGGAGAGGAAATCTGGATGCTTAAAAGTGTTTTGTAATATCTTTCTCCATTTAAGCATTATGTCTAGAATGTGTAGTAAATCAGTTTTTTTGCCTTGTATTGGCACCTAGGCATCTTGCATCCACTGATTTCTGATACAGTGACATGGACGTTCCATATTGTTCACTTAATTTAATCTCTTTTAGCACTGTCTCTATGTTCCAAACTATTTTTATTGCCTTTTCTTTTTTCTGTTTGCTATTTTGGAATTTGGAGGGACTTACACCCATCTTGATATGCTTGCAGTTCTATGATCTATTAAATATTTTTGACCTCAATGGACTTCCCTCGGAAGAGAACCCCTATCTATTTAATGGTGATTTTGTGGATAGAGGATCCTTTTCTTTAGAGGTCATCCTCACACTGTTTGCATTTAAGTGCATGTCTCCATCAGGTATTCCCTCTGCAATTCTTCTGCTCTTTGTCTTCTCTGCATGAGCTTTGCTTACAAGGTTTGGCACTGAAAAACAATCATTACTTTCTGAAAGGGTAACATGTGGAAATAGAATCTACATTTTTCTGATTCTTGTTTTTCTCATTAGCATATCAAGAAGTACATTTTTGCTAATTCTGTTTATGGCTGTTGAACAACATAAATTTTTAGTAATATTCAAGGCCATCTGCTTTTGGTACTGATGAGTAAATCATATTTGAATACAATTGTGCCTAAGCAGGTCTCTATTATTAGGTTCATTTCATATTTTGCCTTGGTCCTGAAATTTGCCATTGATATGTTTAATTCAGCCTTTCTTTTTTGCTTGTCTGGGTTTTTATGTGTAAAAATAACAGCATTTTCTTCATTTCTTTCTACAATTACCATTCATTAATTTGTTTCCTCTTCATTTGTTTCATGCTCTCTAAGTAACAAAATTACAACCAATTTTATTCTCATGTAACATCTTGTTGATTGGTTCAAAAAATCTTCAGCTATATATCTCTCTAGAGGAAATCACGAGAGCAAGAGCATGAACAAGATATATGGTTTTGAAGGGGAGGTCAGATCCAAGTTGAGTGAAACATTTGTGGAACTCTTTGCGGAAGTGTTCTGTTGTTTACCTTTGGCTCATGTAATAAACGAAAGGATCTTTGTAGTTCATGGAGGTCTATTCAGTGTTGATGGAGTGAAGCTCTCTGACATTAGAGCAATTGACCGGTTTTGTGAGCCTCCTGAGGAAGGTAAGCTAGATATGCTGTTCATTCTGTACTTTTTTCCTCAAGCTTCTATTAATATCAAGATGCATTCTCTTCCAATCCTAACACTATTGGTAAATAGTTATAATTAAATTGTCAATTATATAATGTGTTTCACTTGCCAAATAAAAAAGAGAACAAAAAAAAGAGGAAAAACTGTATTTCTTTGCCATTTTGATTCAGGGTGAGGATCCTTTGTGTAAACATGGAAGCTTAACAAATTTGGCATGACTTAGAGGAACTCTTATTTATCCTAGTTGTGAAGCTGCGAGAAGAAAAAGGAAAAAAAAAAAATGAATGGAGCACATGTTCTATAACCTTATGAATTAATGTCACCATTAAAGATCCTCAGAAGCAAAAATTCAATCTTCTTAGCACATGAAAGTTTCACATATACAGCCTCTAATGATTGAATAGAGCATAGCAGCCTAATCTCAACATTTGTGCATGATGATCACAATCTAACACAGCCCTACCTTGGAATTTTGGCATTCAGCCAAAATTTAGTTTTTATCGGGGCTGTTTAGTCCTAGTGGAGTAGTTAATTATTTATTTATTTATTTGCTTTTGTATATCAGTCATCTCAATGCCTCGATCAAATGGACTTTGCATAGGTTATAATTGAAATGATTAAATCTTTTTGTTGCTTGCATACTTGCTATTGGTACCTTTATCTATTCATTAGTAAAACATGCTGGTTTTGTTTTGATACCATGGGTAAGATATACCTCATATCATGCATCCTAGAAGAAGATATAATAGAAGGATACTAATTACAAATTCCCAGGTTAAAAATTCAAAATTGTTTAATGATGAGCAGTGGAAGAAAGGTAATAGGAGTTATCTATCACATCTAAATCTTAAATCCATGAAATATTGGAAGGACACAAGCTAATTTGAGGTTTCAAAACTGGGGTGGACATTGGTATGTATAAACTTCTGGTTAAAATGATGAAATAATTCCAAATATGGCATTAAAAGTAATGCATTCACCTATGTCAAAATTAAACTTAACCAATGTAGGTAATGACCAAGGTCATATTCTTATTAATTGGTAGCTAATTCATCATCCAGTTAAAATCATACAAGAGGGTATAATCATTTTCACCAACCATGCTTTATCTTGAAGCCCACATTAACAAAGAAAATATTTAATCTTGGCTAATACCACAATAATATAAAATTTTGCTTTAGGACTCTCACCCAAGGATGTGCGTCTGCACCCCCCTATTATATTCCTAATGGAATCTTCTTGAGGTTACTTTGGGTGTCCTCCATCACTAGGGACACAATGCTGTTCTTCTTTTTGGGCTCTCACCTAGGGGCCCTTGCACCCCATTAATGCATAAATTCACAATTGTGCAACATATGATTGGTTTTTTTATAGAATTCGTCACATGCATAATCACTGAATATGTAGGGTTCCCCACAAATATGTCCATCTGCAGAATATCTCCAATTAAACTAATTAGGAAGAATACTTCAACCCGCATCACTTCGTAGTTCAACAAAAGATAATTCATTCACACACATTTAATAAAAATATTTTGAATGTCCATGATTAACATAAATATCAATTTATTATCAATTCTAACAAATGAAAATAATAAATCATGACAATAACAGTTTTTTTGTTTTTTTAATTGTAGCCTCAGAATTTATAAAAAGAACTAACATAAATGAAATTATCTCAGCACTTGATTTAATATTCTAATTCTTAATTTCACAAATGCACTTTGCATAGTTGTTGTTCAAGAAAATATTTTTAAATACAAATTATTAGTAGTAGTAGCATGTGCATAGTTGTTTCTGTTCAAGAAAATATTTTAAAATACAAATTACCATGTGCAGAGTTCATACTGTAGTCTCAGTATTTTTCTTTCTTGTCCTTTATCTCACTTCTGCTGTTTACTCTGGATAAGGTAAACTTGGATTTTTTTTTAATGTAAGATCATTCTAAGGCATGATCCTCTGCTTCTTCACTGCTTATGTTTATTGATTACTAAGTACCTTTAATACTTATCTGGTATCCCATAAGGATTGATGTGTGAACTGCTGTGGAGTGATCCCCAACCTTACCCTGGAAGAGGCCCTAGCAAGCGGGGTGTAGGTCTTTCCTTTGGTGTAGATGTGACGAAAAGATTCTTGCAAGAAAACAATCTAGGTACTTCTCTACTAATTTGTATATTATTTATGGTCATATTTTGTTGAAGTCACTGTCTTCATGCACATCGCTTGTTTGACAGATTTAGTTGTGCGATCTCATGAGGTAAAGGATGAAGGCTATGAGATTGAACATGATGGCAAGCTTATTACTGTGTTTTCTGCTCCAAACTATTGTGATCAGGTATGTGAGACTTAACCTTTTTAATAGTTCCTTGGATTTGTTCTTAGAAAGCTTAGAACTCATGTACATTCGACTAAACTCCTCCAGGGGACATCACATTCGTATATGTATTTAGAAATGTAGGCCTCATGAAGCTGTTGAGCCCCTTGTCTACCAGTATGAACCACTGTTCCTTGCAATTTTATCATATATGAAAAGTCTCTAAAGAAATTGCAAGAGTAGTCAAAACAGCAGAGCCCGTTGTATGGAGCTTAGCAGGAGTGAGAAAATATTGTTTTTGTTCATCTCACTCATTAGATTATGGAACATATATTGGTCTTTTAGGTGATCTGCAATATTCGTTCTTGGAGTATGGATATATTTATATATTTGTTGCTTATAAGGAGCTTGGATTTGTAATGAAATTTCATACTGATTAGTTGTCAGAACATTATATTTTTGGAATATCATTTTCAGATAATCTTGCATTGATTTTACATACTTATGTGTTTTAATTGATCTTTTATTTATTTATTTTGGCGGGACTAGAAGGAATTGAAGTTTTTGAAATCCAATAATTTTGTATAATACAAGTTGCTCTCTATTCTAGGTAGCTAAAGATGCCATTTTTATAATTTCATCTCCGTACTTTATTCTTTATTTTCTGAATGCAGCAATACCTTAAATAATTATGATGCAAGAGATTACATATAACTTGGGTATGTGATTGGCTGTTGCAGATGGGCAACAAGGGTGCTTTTATTCGTTTTGAAGCCCCAGATCTGAAGCCAAACATTGTCACATTTTCAGCAGTGGTGAGTAGCCTGTGTTTTCTGAAAGATCCTTCTGCTAAATTTTGTCAACTTGGTTTATAAATGGTTAAAAGTGTAACTTGTCCTCTTATTTCTTTTTATGATGAAATTGCAGCCACACCCTGATGTGAAGCCAATGGCGTATGCCAATAACTTTCTCCGGATGTTCTCTTGATTGGTGTACCGCCAGTTGTATGTGAATTTTTTCTATACAATATTACTTACTAGCCTCACTGCTGAAGTGCAAAGTTGTTGCAGAAGGCTGGAGAAGAGCTGATCTTGTTGGCAAAAAGCACTTTTTTTCTGTCATGACATTTTTTAGAAATACATTTTTTATCAAAAAGAAAAAAAAAAAAAAAAAAAAAAAAACTCTGAATAATACTTTTATCTATCTCCAAGCTTTCTTGTTTGGACCAGAAAGTCAGGTCTTGCTGAAAGACTTATGGCACGAATGATATACACATGTAAAATTTATGGTCCTATTCTCTCTGTATTTGTTAGTTTTGTTTGGCGTCTACTTTCAACAGATAGCCTTTGCTTTTTCTCTCTTGGAGAGTTACCATCTTTTCTTAATCAAAGTACAGCTAGTGAATCAGAGTATTAATAAATTTGAAAATAGGTAAAATAAAAATTCTATGAAGGATGAATTTAAGGATGCATCAGGAACAGGAATGATAATGGAGTTGCAAGAGAAGGAATCAAATGGAGTTGAAAGAGAAGAAGAAATCAAAATATCATAAGAATGTGTTTATGGTTCTGGTGACTGAATTTTTATTAAATGTTTTTATCTTTAGTAGTTAATTCAAACAAGTCACATTCTCATTTCTTACTTTTAAAACATTCAAAACATGCCCTTGAGAGATGCTTCTAGGGAAATGTTCCTCCTTTGCTTCTTGCTTATTTAATGAAAGAATTTAAACCAATGTGAGAAATTAAATGTCTTGTTGTGCAGTTGCATTTTTTACATACGTCCCTATTCAATGGTGAGATTCTTTTTTTATGTAAAAATTTGATTTTTTTGAAAAAGTTGGAGTCATTATTTGTTTTTGCTTATTTTTAATAAGGAAAATAAAATAAGAAAAAAAATTGTGTGACTTTTTATTTGGAAAAAGAGAGTTTGTGAAAAAAAAAAGAAGGATTGGGTTACTTATTGGGTAGGTTACATGTTGAGAAGGTGCAATGATAAGTTGTAACACCCTTTTAAGCTTATATACCAATGGTTTTTACTAAATGAATGAAAGGAATTGTGGTGATTAATTAATCAATCATGGATGTTGATAGAAAAAATTCATACAAATATTTTCAAGTCATGGTAAAAATAATATCACAAGAATAGGCAAAATATATAAAAAGAGAAATACACAAATTAATTTAGAAATATATAAAAAGAGAAATATACAAATTAATTTAGGTTAATTAGAAAAAAAAAATATTATTTCAAACGTTACAATGCAATTTTAAGAAAATTTGAAAGAATTTATTTGAATTAAAAAAATAATTTTGAGTTAATAACTTCAACTTATTTATGTAAAAAAAAATTTCAATTTATTTTCAACAAATTATTTGATTTGATTTTATTTGATATTCAATTTTTATTTTCAAGAAACTTATTTGCACTTATTTTGTCAAAAGAATTTATTATACAAAAAAATCAAGTTGGCAATAAAAAATATTTTTACTTATTTTTACTAGAAAAAGAATGAAATTTTATAACTTTATTTACAAAAATATGTCAATTTAATTTCTATTTACAAAGGAATTAATTTCTTTACAAATTTTATTTATGAAAATATTTTCAATTCAAATTTATTAAGAAAACAATTTTTACAACTTTAATTTACAAAAATGACTCTCATCCTATTCTTATTTAAAAAATATTTAAGGCCTCTATTTACAAAAATTATTTTTAATCATTCTTATCGAGGAAAGAAAGTTTTATTTAAAAAACATTTTTTCGGATGATTTTATTAAAATTAACTTTTGGACAATTTTTATCAAACAAATAAATTTCTAGATAGTTGTTATTAAAAAAAAAAGTTAGAATTTTTATTAAAAACAATTTTATGGATTTCTCTAAAATCATTTTTTTCTAAATTTTTTTATTAAGAGAACCTTTTTTTAATTAAAAAGAATATTTTTTGAATTATTATTTTATTAAGACATGATTACTAAACTCTTTCATTAAAACAAAATTTTTGAGTTATTATATATACTCAATAAATATATACAAAAAAGAAAAAAAATTACAAGAATCAATAGAAATGAAATTAAATAGAAGTGGGGAAATAAAATGTGTGCCAAAACAAGCTTATAACAAGCTCAATGACTCATTTACAGCATTTCTAAGCCTCATTTTATTCCATAAAATTCAACCCGCCAAACGTCATGAATCTATACTCAACCAACAGAATACCAATACTAGTAGTGCAATGGGCCCATGCAAAATAAAAATGAGTCCAAAATCAAATTCTCATAAATGTACAAAGCTTTCAATAAGTTCAAAAGCAATCTCAAATTAGTCAAATAAATCCCACCAATAAAAAAAGAGCCCAAATTAAAAAATAAAACCCAACAGAAATATCCCACATGGTATAACCCTAAATACAAAATTCCAAATTAATAATTAATATGCAAGTACATTCAATCAAGTCCAAATATAACAAATCAAAATAAATTCAATTAAGCCTAAATTCAATATTTCATAATTTAAGCTTAATTTAATATGCAAACTCAAATCCACAACCAAAATTGAGCTCAATTTAATATGTAAAGCCCAAAATGCAATCAAGCCCAAGTCAACAAAATTTAAACCCAAATCCAAAAACAATTACTATAGAAATTAAAGAGAGAGAGAGAAGAAAAACTTACTCATTTTGTAGCCTTAGGATTGAAATGCAACGGGGTGATGATTTTCCATGGGTGAGAGAAATGGAGAGAAAAATGAAAGAGAAATGGGTGAGATAAGGGGGTCGTCAGAAATGGTGTGGCATTGGTGTTATGTCATTGGCTATGGCAATGATGACCGTAGACAATGGAAGACGTTGTGGTGAGGGGAAAAAAGAAAAAAGAAGAAGAAGAAAAAAAGAGAAAAAAAGAAAGAAAAGACAATGAAAGAAAGAAGAAGAGAAACGGTGCGTGTGGTAATAGGGTGTTTGGAGGTGTGGGTAGGTGGGAGAAGAAAGAAGGAAAGAAAAAACAGGAAAAAAAAAAAAAAACAGGAGAAAAGATGAGAGGAGAATCTCCTAGACATGGGAATACAAGGAAGTGGATGGAGAGAGATAAAAAGGAAAAAATGGGGGAAAACAAAAGTAAAATAAAAATAAAATAATATAATAAAAATAAAATAAACATAAAAATACAAATAATAAAAACTAATATTCAAATGGTATGAATGAGCAAAAAAAAAAATCGAATGTAATCTGGATTGAAATCTAAGGATAAATTGGGTTTAAAATTAATGTAAAAATAAATTTGGGACAAATTTTGGGGTATACAAATATGTCCATCTTCGGTAGAGTCCATGAGTGAAATAAGTGTATACACAAACAAAATGAAGTGAACTTTACCAAAAAAACAAGAAAGACCACCAAATTTGTCCTAGTACGATACGATCTCTATAAGGTCATTAAATATGCTCATCGATATGCCAGTAGGGAAACATGCAACATCCATGTGAACCTCAACGAAGGGCTTATTGAATAGGATAGTGACAATGTCTACGTGAAACACTAGGGACCATGCTATAAAAAAAAGAGAGGAATGTCGAGTAAACAAAATGAGGAAAAAGAAACGAAAGGAAATTAAGGTGCAACTCTAGGAAAACATAAAAAAGGTCGAATAGTCAGGGTGTGACCCTAAGAAAACATAAAAGAGGTTGAATAGATAGGGTACGACACTAGAAAAACATTAAAAAAAAAGTCAGACAGTCAAAGTGTGCCTCTAGGAAAACATAAATGAGGTTGAATAGTTAGGGCGTGACACTAAGAAAACATAAAAGAGGTCGAATAGTCAAGGCACGACTCTAGGAAAACATAAAAGAGTTCGAAAAATTAGGAAGCAAGACTAGAAAAACATAATAAAGGTTGGAAAGTCAGGGCGCAACTCTAGAAAAACATAAAGGAAACCAAATAGTTAGGGCGCAACACTAGGAAAATATAAAAAAAGGTTGGACAGTTAAATCACTACATTATAAAAACACAAAGAAGTAGGATAGTTAAGGTGCAACTAATATATATATATATATATATATATATATATATATATATATAAGATGATGAACAGTTAAGATGTGGCACTAGGAAAACACAAAGAAACCAAACAATCAGGGTGCGACTCAGGGAAAACATAAAAGAAGTTGAATAGTCAGGGTGCGACACAAACATGAAACATGAAACATGAAAAGGTTGGATAGTCAAGGATGTGGCATTAAAAGGAAACTAAAAAGAAAATGTCAAATAGTTAGGGTGTGACACTAAAAAAACACAAAGAAACTGGACAATCAGGTGTAACTCTAGGAAAACATAAAAAAGGTTAGATAGTTAGTGCACAACACTAAAAAAAACATAAAAAGGCTTAACAGTCAGGGTGTGACACTAATAGAAACATAAAAAGGTCGGACAATCGTGGCGTGACACTTAGAAAACTAAAAAAGAAAAATCGAACAATTAGGGTGCAACAGTTAGGGTGCAATATTAACAAGAAACTAAAAAGGTCGGACATTTGGGGTGCGACACTAAAAAGACAAAAGGTTGGACAGTCTAATAGTAAGGCATAGTCACGATGATCGAAGAGATGACTAGGATAATGCTCAAAATGTGACTCCGAGCCAAATGAGGATCTAAAGGCATAACTCGAGGCCAAATGATAAATGATCATATGATCTAATCATAATGCCCACCCGCAATAATAAAGAGATGATCTAATAGTAAAGCTCAGGTTGATCAATGGGCAAGATAGATACTGAAAGTGGACGAAACCTAAAGATACCTAAAGGTATAGCTAAGGCTGAATGGTGACTTAAAGGTGTGGCTCGAGGTTGATAGAATGTGAGACAAAGATGAATTAATGGTGTAACTCAAGGTTTGAATGATAACTAAGAAGCTACAAAAGATATGGTTGCAAAAACCAAAAAACAAATGGCATAAGACTACAAAAGGAAAAAACAAAAGATACGAAAAGCTACAAAATAATTACTGTACTCTAGGATACACCCATCGACAACAAGATGAAAACATCTAATCTTCTATAAAAAATAATAAATAAATAAATAAATAACTTAATAGGATTATGCGTCTTGGGACTATGCTATCAAAACAAAAACAAATGAAAGAAAAAAACAAAACTAACCAAAACTTCAAGTTTAAATGCATAAGTCATGATATGTCAACAACCAAAATGAAAACATCATCACAAACCCATTGATGATCTAGTAGGTCCTATAATCATGGGGATTTTGAACCAAATATCCAAAATGCACATGAAATTTCAACTAGGAAACTTGGGATTGATCTACATTCTCCTTTAAACAGGAGATCTTAAGGTCATATGTCATGAACATGAGATTGGTGGGCTCAAAACAAGATATAAGTGCAAAAATATCCAAGGTGGGGTGTCTAGGTATGAGACAAATATAGGTGAGTGTCTAAATTAAACTAGATATGCTGAGAAGACTAAATCTAAGGCATCGTCATCTTTATAATCCATCAGAAACCTTAAGTAAGTGGTTGGATCCCAAGATAAGAGAAGATCAATAATGTGGTTGTGCCCCAGTTTGAATACTTTCTCAAATGGTTATGCCTTAATATAAAAGACATCAAATCAATATCTCCCAACCATCTCTCATACTCTAATATGAAAGGAATCTGATCACCTCCAAGAAAATGGTTATGCCTTAGTATACGGAAATGAGTGAAGTGGCTATGCTCCAATAAAAATACTCTTTGAAGTGGCTATGCCTTAGTATGAATATATCAAGTCGAAATGGGCCAAAATGGGTAAGCCTTGAACCAAGTAATCTCCTCCAAAATCAAGCACTAATGAGAAGAGTATGCCCCAATATGCTTGGAATGATCATACCTTGATATGAGGTTATCTCTAGAATGGCTATACTGCAACATATACAATCTAATCAAGATAAACTTCTACTCCCCAAAGTCTCATCATACTGTAATGTGAAAGGAATATCAAATCTCCTTTAAAAGATGAATATGCCCCAATACAAGGAAACAAACATAATGGCTAGGTCTTAGTATAAACCATTAAATCAAAATCAAACTCTACCCCTACGTCTAAAAAATGGATAATATACAAATATGATCCTTATGACACTTGATCCATTATGCTCCATGAGAAGGAATGAAGTGGCTATGCCTTTATATAAATTGTTGTCTTAAAAATCAATCACCGATAAGAGGGTTATGCCTCAGTATGAACACTTTGAGTTGCCTATGCTCTAATGTAAATCATCATCTAAAAAATCCATCACTGATAAGAGGGTTATGCCCTACTATAAACTCTCTCATAGCTCCTCATCCATCATGCTCCAAGTGATCTCCAACCAATCTCAAATGTTGCCCATGTGTGAGTTATCAATCAAAATGTTGATGTCATGGCCTGAAGGTGGTCTTAAGACTCGAGACGTAACATAAGCTAAGGTAATAGGGAAAATAAGTGAAGGGAGACTAGGCTTAATAATCCTAATGATAAAATCTGCATGTCTTTGACATATACAATGCAACAGATAAAGAGCCTTCAAGATCGTGGACTTCATAGATGCTCTATGACATGGATGATTGAATGAAAGAAAAAACGAAATCGATGAAAAGAATAATGAATCAATGGAAGTTATATACATATCCATGTAAAGGGGTGAAAGAAATAGGAAGGACAAGAGTGACACTTTGAAATAGACTTAAGAGAATCAAAAGAATAGTATAATGGCTAGAGGTAGAGCAGACAATGTTGATGAGTGCTAACTCAATACACAAGCAAAAAGAACATGACCAAGATGAATGAGAATAAAACTCTGAATGCAAAGTGTAATCGAGTATAAGAGAAGCAAAATGTCATAATCGGGGATAGAACCCATAACTCAATCATAAGTCAATGAATATATACAATTGAAATCACACAAACTGCCAACAAAGATTGACATCATAATTTTTTTTTTCTTTTTAACAATAATCAAACCAATGAATCAAGGAAAAATATACAGAGATCCTAAGACAGTTTAGGCAAACCTTAATATATATACTAGAAAACCAACCCGCATGTACAAAACAAACTCATGGTGACAGGAATAATGAACAAACAACTCAAATAAATACAATAAAAATACTAAGAAGAGGTATGGATGGGAAAACAAAAAGGATCAAGGTGAATAAGATAAATAAATTGTAAAATCCATAACCTAAGAGTTCCAACCCATAAACAAAGATGTGCCAAGGGGCCCCAACTCAAGTTATAAGGAAAAAGGTAAGTAGATGATGAATGAAAAAACTAAATGAACATGACTCAACTAGCTAGCAAGGGGTAACTCTGTGTTAGGATTATCAGGTAAACAAGCTCATGAGGTGGTCACCTATCCTTTGACTACAACCTGAAACATCATGCTCTTAAACTCTCATATGGTAAAAACTAAAGACTAGTATCCATCAAAATATAGTCATGCAACCCCTCTGAAATTGTACGTAAATATCCCACTCTAGATGTTTTGTAATAACCTCAAGATGTTTCTCTCAACCATAGAATAGTCAATAGTCTCATGAAGCAACCAATTCACCCATCACAAGATGCTTCTAGTCATGCAGAATCACCTCAAGTTCAATATTCTCAAACTCTACCTAGCTCGATTGAAGAAATGGTAGAAAGTAAAGGTAATGGTGTTGTATAAGCCAAGAACTGTACAAGGAATGCAAAGGTCATGCAATGGCATCAAAGGATAGTGTTGTATAGGGCTCACAATAGATAGGTCCATGTACAAAAGGTTAGGTTGTAGAAGTGGGTAGGGTACAACTCTGATCATAAGACAAAAAGTGTTACAATCCCGAACTCTCTAAGTCAAGCCTCTAGTCCTAGGTCAAAAGGCTCAATATCCTCCATGATGGATTAAGCTTAATGATCATCATACAAAAGTGATAAAAGCCTCAAATCAAAAATCATCACAAGACACAAACATATACTTAACGAAAAAGGTCAAGTCTACAATTTACATCTATGAGTAGAAATTGGTATTGATAAGTCAAAACACTTTACAAGGGATATAGATTCTGACTCTACCACAAAACTAACATAGACTCAACAACGAAGACAACTAACTCCAACGTCAACAACTAGGATGACTAGCCTTGACATAACAAAAAATGACAGTCCACCAACTCTACTAAGCATCTCACCATATCACCTAGAAGAAACTAGCTAGGTCCCTGAGACTCTAACTAACATGACTCACCTAAGGAACCAATCAATGACCCACAAAACACAAAACCCTAGACCTAAGTCTAAAAAGGTCAAATGAACATACCTTAAAGTGCAACACCTTATGCACAACAACTTGGAAAAACTAACAACCTGCCTACTAGATAGAATAGATCCTCTCTATGTACAAGCTAAAGCTAACAAACTCTCGATGGGAAGAAAACTATAAAAGATCAACTAATATACAACCTAGAAGAAAGACTAACTTTAGTAATAAACATGTGTTGCTATTGTAACACATTATCCAAAGGTCTAAGTATTAGACACTTGGTTTTTTTATCCGTCTAATACCACTCTTTCCTTTTGCTAGGTTAATTCATAGGGAATAGCTAGTCTTACCTAACCTAGCTTCTATGCAATTAGTTACTATATCCAGAATAAAATTAGTCCAACTAATTTGTTGGGCCTTGTCCAAGGTGAGAAAAAAAGTGATAATAAACCAATATGATATCTGTAACAAAGAATATGACCAAGCATATGACATAATTGAGCATTCAAGGCAATTAGTAATTAATTTAGCAAAATTGTAGTGTTCTCAAACTAGAAGTCTTTTTGCAAGGTATCCTAGTATCATAAGAATCAAACCTACGTGGGGCAGGTCATGACCTTATCACTAGGTAGAGACTCTCTTGGATTGATTTCCCTGCCTTAACCATGAAAAGTATCTAAAGGCAGGATCAACATTCCTTTTATTTGGCATATGGACTATGTAAGTAGGACCATGTGGGGCGATTCTACCATTTCATATCTAATGTCAAGTGTATAACCATTGTCCTTGAACTATCAATGTCACCAAGTTAAGAACCCCACCATGGGGGTGGTCGTTCTTACTGTAGACATATCTAGTCTTGTCAATGTGGAAAGTTCATATCTCCTGATTCTTAGGACTAACCCACCTTGGGATTGGTGATGAACCCAAATCAAGATGGGCTCGACAATGGAAGTCGTGAGTTTGCTTAAGACCCTTCCCTACTTAATCTTTTAAGATAAATAAGAGCATTTTAAAACCATTAGTAATTTCCCTAATGAATAAATTATCTACTTTGAGAATTTCCAAAATATTTATTTCCTAATTGGAAACCTAGTGTAATAGGAGAATGAATTCTCATTCTCCTTCATAAATCTAATTAATAAATATTTTATCTAGGAAAAGTTTCAAAGAAATTTATTTCTATCAAATTACTAAGCCTTTTGGTAATAATATTTTAATGATAAATTATCGATAATGAAAATTTCCAAAATATTTATTTTCCAAGTTGGAATCTATGATGTAATAAGAAAATTACCAATTTATGGTATTTTGAATAATTTTGAGAGCACCTTATCTAGAAAAGGAACTTTTGCTTTTTATGTTAAAAAATCCTAATAAGATTTACTTTCCTTATTCTTTACACCTTTCCAAATTAATAAACATTTCCATGTAAACTTCATAATAATTTATTCCATTAAATACAACCAGAAACAAAAACTTTTAGTAATCTTTTAATGGATAAAATACGTTCTATGAAAAACTCCCAAAAATATTTATTTCTAAAAATGAATTAAATAATCCATTTTGGAAAGTATTGTCAAAATATTTTATATCTCCATTAAATTACTAAAACTTTCAAAGTTATTTTGGTAACCCTTCTTAACATAAATTAACTACCATGAGATTTTCCAAATCCATTATTTACCTTTTAAATTGGGACTCCTATGTTAAAAAAATTGTTATTTTATTCCTTAAATGGTTTCCTCATTCTCTCTAGGGGGAAAGCTTGGAAGACCAATTATAGGTATAGTTTTCCTTCTTTTATTGAGAAAGAACAAGAAAACCTCATAAAGTTTAATGAACAAATAGTTCTAAAGAAATAGCAATAGATTTTAACAACAACTAGTTACAAGAAAAATAACATAGGAAAAAACTTTCCATGAAAATTTATTTTCTTAAGAAAAATCCAAAAATTACTATAATTTATTTTATTTGAAATAATATCTTGGTAAAATATCTTAATCATCAATTATCTATTATAGATTTTTCCAAAATAATTTATATCCTTAAATTAGAATTTTGTGCTAAAAATGAAAGATTTTATTTCTTGGAAAAATAAAACTTCTTCCTTAAAATAAAAAGATTCTTAGAGATATAATCTTAAAAGATTTATTTGGAGAAAAATTCTCTAAGAATTTAATTTTGAAAAGGAAGTAGGTTCCTTATTTATTTCCAACTTGTCTTTTCCTAAAATAAAATTTTCATAACATCTAGCACATTCCAATTTAATAAATTATATAAAATAATAAAAAAAATATGAAAATTCATTTACTTAAGAATACCATAATATATTTTGTTAGCTTTGGGGCTCTCCTAATCGTGTTTTAATGATAACAAATTATGGTTAAGATACTAATTGGTTTGAATTATACAGAATTTCATATGTTAATTTAAAAATTCATCAAATAATCCAATGGATGTAAGATCAAAATAATTGGAAGATCCTTTAATCATAGAAAACATACTAAGATGAAAGCATGAGTATACTTAGGATTTTCATTTTCTTTTTTATGCATTTTAAAAAACTCAATTTATTTATGCATTAAAGTTGGATTTCAAGTGTTCTTGTCAAAAGGCAGCCATATCAACAGGAATACGTGGTAACCGAAGGAAGAGACAACAACAGAAGAAAGAAAAAACAAAAAGACAAAAAACACTATGCACACAAATATTTGCATTATGCGAGACTATGCACATAGTATACAAGATCTATCACTCGTCTTCCTTTTTTGAAAAGAGTCATCATTTACTATCTGAAAAGCCTATAGACCTAGTAGATGGTTTTCTTTTGTCATCTTATAAAAAGTTCATGTATGAAAAAGGGGAGAGTTAAACAAAGAGAGACACCTGGAAAAAATCGGAAAAAGTCATGAGAAAAACCAACTCTCCAACTTCTCTAGCTTTTGCAGATGTTGTGTAAATTGAACAACAATCAATAAAAGTCATATTTTTTCCTCTCATTTTAATTGTGCTTTGTTTATATTATTTTTATTTTTATTTATCCCCTTAAAGGGAAACATAGGGTAAAGAAGATAAAAAATAAATAAATAAAATAAAATAAAATTTATATAAGTTAAAACTTTTCACTTTTACTATTTAATATCACTTATAATATAAGTGGATCCAATTAAAAAAAAATGGAGAACAAATTCTAGTAGATTGTATAATGTTCAAATCATTTTTAACATATACATACATGTATATATTATATAATAATATTTGGACCAAATCTAAAATATTTCATGCTTTACAAAAATCGTGTCTGTTTTTTAAATTGTAAATACAATTTTATTTAAAAAAAAAAAAAAACTGTTTATATTTTGTCAAAAAACATTTTAGTGGAGGTGGGAATAATCAATTTTTATGAAAGGTATTTTTATTCAAAATAAAATAAATAAATAAATAACAATTTTCTCTGCTTTAAAAAGAAAAGGATATTTTTCAAATTTTGAAATTATTTCATATCCTTTTATAGATATATATATATATATATATATCAACGTTGATGTATCTGTGTTTTCGTGAGAAAGAAATAGATGGCAGAGAAAGAAGAGAAGGAAAGGGTGTGTATCACAGGTGCAGGAGGTTACATAGCTTCATGGGTTGTCAAGCTTCTGCTTTCAAAGGGTTTTATTGTTCATGGAACTGTCAGAGAGCCATGTAATCTGCTTCTCTCTCTCCCTCTTTTAATTTCCATTTCATTTCTGGGTTTTTCATGTTCAATTTCCCTCATTCAAATCTCCATTTGATCAGGTGATGGAAAGAACAGTCATCTGAAAAAATTGGAGAAGGCTTCAGAGAATTTGAAACTGTTCAAGGCAGACTTGTTGGACTACGATGGCCTTTGTGCTGCTATTGATGGTTGCACTGGAGTCTTCCATATTGCCAGCCCTAATCTTTACCCCAAAGTATCCAATCCCCAGGTAACTATTTTCTTGTGATTTGATCGCCATAAAAAAATATGAAGTAAAATCTCATTTAAAATCATGGGACTTTTTTATATCCTAAAATTAAAACTATTATTTTCAAAAAAGAACTAAAACTATAAGTACAACATCGAGAAAGAGATAGAGACTTGTTTGAGCAAATACTTAATTCTCACATTGCCAGTTGCATTTTTATATTTTTATAATTGCTTTTCTTAACGTATTCACATTCCTAAAAACAAAATAGCTTCTTTTGTTTTCCCAAAAGACCCAAATTGGTAGAATCCATTCCCAATATATATTTTCAGTACCCATTTTCCCATTATTTTATTTTATTTTTTATGATGATTTGCTTCCCATCCAGAGATGTCATGCCTTCTAAATCTTTGCTATGGAATGATGGAGAACTAACCTCAACCTTGACTCTAATTATCAAAACGGAAATTGGGAAATGAAGGTTTCTGTACATGATACATGATACATGTGATTCTTCTGACTCACATGCATGTGGCCTTATTTTTTAGCAAAATTTACGTAGGCAGAAGTGGTAGAGCCTGCTGTAGTGGGTACGCTGAATATACTAAAGGCATGTGAGAAGGCCAGAGTGAAGAAAGTTGTGGTAGTGTCATCCGTTGCTGCAGTCATCCTCAACCCAAGCTGGCCTAAGGATCGTCCAAAGGATGAAGAATGCTGGTCTGACCCTGAGATTTGTAAGGCACCCGAGGTATGCAATGACCCAATTAAAATTCGTTATTCTTTTTGCATCCAAATACTGTCATTATAGGTGTTAAAGGTCTAGTTCGGTTCATGTGACTTCTACTTTGGTTTGATGAACTAATAACACTTCTGGATTTTGCTAAACTAAAATGTTTTAAACTGTATTTAGTTGGGCTGCAAAGTACTTTTTAAAGGTTCTTTTAATCAATATCAATAATCATATTTTTTTAAAAGAATTCACAAGATGATTATACAAATTTGAGAAATTACTAAATATTAAATGGGAATCCTTTCATTTCATGTATCCTTTTGGAGGATCATTTCATTGAAAGTTATTACTGCAACAAGGATGTTAACCTACTTCAGAATTGAGAGTTATAAACTCCAGAAGGATCTTTCCAGTAAAGACAAGGGGTGAAATATTTTTGAGGAAGAGGCCATATAAGATGTTTAGAAATTAATTCTTAAGAATTGGCTGAATCTATATAAATTAACTAAGCTCCAATGTTTCATATGAATGGCAGAACTATTATTTCCTATCGAAAACACTGGCAGAGAGTGAAGCTTGGAAGCATGCAAGGACAAGTGAATTGGACATTGTAACAGTTTGTCCATCCTTTGTTTTCGGGCCCATGTTGCAACCCACACTGAATGCCAGCAGCTACGTTTTCTTAACATATTTGAAAGGTTCCTTCTCTGTGGACCAAATCTGTGTCACAAATATATATAAAATATGTGTTTTACATTATACTCTTGAGGTACAATTCCTTTTTCTAACTTCTTTGCTCTACATTTACTCTCTTGGATTACGTTTCCTGGATATTAGATGGACCTGAATCCATGGAAAATAAAGATCGTCCTATTATTGATGTTCGTGATTTGGCTGAAGCAATTCTTTTGGTATATGAGAAACCTGAGGCACAAGGAAGATACATATGTTCATCATATACAATATCAACACAAGAATTAGTAGAGAAGTTGAAGAGTATGTATCCTAATTACAATTATCCTAAAAGGTAGGCTCAATTGTACTAGAGACTCGAAGTGAAATGTCGTGTATATTATGCAATATTTTTTTCTTCTAGTCTTTGGTATACTCAGTTGTTTTATCTCTGTAATGGCAGCTACACTGCAGTAGAGGGTTTGAAGCTAAGTTCGGAGAAGTTGCAGGGTTTGGGATGGAAGTATCGACCACTAGAAGAGACTCTTGTGGATGCTATTAAAAGCTTTCAAGAGAAGGGCTTCTTGCCAAAGCACTAGACAACAAGACTATGGGAAAAACGCCCGGCTAGAAGCCTTCTGCATCTCCTCTTTTCCATGAATATTGATAATAAAATATTGTACCAGGTACATTGGTCTAGTTTCCATTAGATGTTGGTGAGTAGCCAAATATTGAGATAAGTCTCAATTAAATATCGGTTTTTTTTTTTTTTTTTTTTTTTGTTGCAGCTTGCCTAAGAAAGATCAATATCTTCAATCAAAAGGAAAATTAAAACCAATTCGACCTTTTTTCTAGTATAGTGTTTCTCACCCAAACATTCAGAATTGAAATGCATTCACAAGCCACCAATAAACCTATTTTATAGTGCTTTGAACGATGATTAGAAGTCTAGTAATAACTCAAATACAGCTGAAATTTGATTGATAACACTACAAAAAAAAAGGTTTTTAATGACGAAACTTTAGTCACGGCCACAAATATCATGACCAAAGGTATTATTTTGTCACGGCCACAGTCAAATTGTGACTATATGTGTTAATAAATTTAGGGTGGGAAAAAAAATATGTTTAGTCACGGTAATTTTACCAACCGTCACCAAAAGCATTGATGAGAGGGTATTTTAGTGACGGATTTATTTGAAACCGTGACTATTTGTAAATTTAGGGAAGGAAATTTTGGCGCCAATAATTTTAGTCATGGTAATTTTATCATTCGTGACAAAAGTGTAACAAATGATGTTTTAGTCACGGTTTTTTGTGAAACCCCTTTTGGACATGGTGTTATTGTCCCAACTTCAAGTTTTTTAGCATATTTTATCTAATTAGTAATTTTGTTTCTTTCTTACTAATTAGATGTAACTTACTTTCTTGTGTTTTATCCATCTCAGTACAACTATGAATTTCAATAAATTTGGATTTGGGTTATTTGAGTCATAAAATTTAAGATGAACACGTATTTGTGGTAGGTAAAACTTTTAGAATGAATAATAAAAAAAATTAGGAAAAGAATACTTTTCATTTCCTAATTTGGTTTCTTCAAAGTTTTTAGTTTCAAAAATTGTTTTTGATAAGTTTTAAAATTGCATTTATCTCTAAATTGGTGTTTGACTCTAAAAATAATTTTTGGAATGGTTTTTGGTAAGTTCTAAAATTATGTTTATCTTAAAATTTGTATTTTATCCTAAAAAGGATTTTTGGTTGTTTAGAATTAGGAAACTCTCCATAATTTTAAAAACGATTTATAAATACAAATACAAATATTTTATTTAAAATAAGCTCATATTTTTATGAACCCTAAAAAAGCAGTCATTCATAAAACCCTTCATCCTCCAACTCTCAAACTTCAAGATCTTTCTCAAGAGTAACTTTCAACTTCAACAAAGACTAGATATTTCATCACAAAACTTCAATAAGGGTTTTGAGGGATCCACTAAGGAACACATGAGAGTGTTATGTGGGGACGAGGAAAAGGAATATAGGTGTTGATGGTACGAGACCTATGGAGTAGGTGCATCCAATTAGGTAAAATTGTGTACTCTTTTTTTACAATTAGTGGATTTTTTAATAGTCAAGAGATCATCTATGGTTTTTTACACCTAGTAAATTGCTAAGTAGTTTTTGCAAGGGACAAACCTAAAGTAGGTAATAAAAATATTAATTTGGGGTTTAACTCAAAGACTACTTATTCACCTCCTCTAAGTAGTTCCATTATATCGAGACTAGAGATTAAATTTCTTTCAAGTGGTATCATAGTGGGAAAAAAAAAATTATTTTAAAATTTGTATCAATTCTTGCTATTGTTGACAAATGGAAGCACAAAGAGTTGGGACTTCTATAAATTATCCACCATTCTTTGATGGGAGTAATTACCCAACTAGAAAGTCCGAATGAATTTTTTTTTTATGCAAGGTGAAAGAAATTGGAATACAATGGAATATGCGTGGTTGCCCCTAGTCTTAGTTGACAAGAATGGTAGTCCAAGTAGTATTTTACCCAAGAAAAAATGGAATAAATTGGACAATGAAGAGAGTGAGACAAATGTCATTGCCCTTTGCTATATATTTTCAATGGGATTAGTCCTAATGAGTTTTATAGGATTGCCACATGTAGATAGGCTAAAGAGGCTTAGGACATTCTTCTAGTAACACATGAGGATATTTCTATTGTGAATCTGTCAAAATCGCAAATGTTAACTACAAAGTTTGAAAACATAAAGATGAAAAATGATGAGATATTCTTTGAATTCTATACTAAAATTGATAATATTAATTCTTGTTTCAATCTAGCAGAAAAAATCTTTTACTCTTAAAATGGTCAAAAAAATATTGAGATTCCTTCTTGAGAGATTTAGACCTAAAATGATCACAATAGAGAAAAGTAAAAATTGTGTACTTAATGAGAGTAGATGAATTTGTTCTCTTTAAACTTATGAGGTGACTACTTTCCCTTAAAAAGAACCTAAAGGGATAGCCCTAAAGGTCCATATAAAAGTATAAATTGGGTGTGAAGATAAGAGTGAGCAAGTTATCACTCAATCTAAAATTTCAAAAATTTGCTAAAAAATTCAAAATTTTTATGAAAATGCAAAATGAAGCAAACTCTATAAATGACTTAAAGAAAGGGAAGAAATCTTTCTCCAAGAAAAGTAAAGAAAACTTTTCATTAAAATCATCACAAGTTAAGTGTTTCAACCATAGAGGGAAATGACACTTTGCTTCAGATTGCCCGACACCTAAAAAGAATAAGAAAGTTTTGCAAGTGACTTAGAAGGATTCTCAATTCAATGATAATAATTCCACAGGTTCAACTAAAAGCGAAAATAATAATAATGTTATTACATTCATTGTCTCTCTTTCGTCATCTTCTAAAATTGAAAGTATCATTGAATCAAGTGATGAAAAAATGAGAGTTTAGCACTCTTCAAAAGGCATATAATTCCTTGCATCATGAAAATTATGAAAAATTATGAGTTAAGGTTGAGAATGTGAGGTTAAAGAAAACCTTGAATAAAAAGAACACTCTCATTAAATGCTTTGAATTTAAGAAAAATGATTTGAATGAAAAATTAAATTTTTATGGGTCTTAGAAAATTGATATGGACTGCACAATCAAGAAACATATAGATGAAAAAGAAAATCTAATTTTCAAAGTTAAGTTTCTTGAATCTGAACACCATAATATACATGGTGGTTAAAAATAGTCCCCTTACATCAAAGTTGATCAACTTGGAAAGGATTCAAGAAGTCAAAATGAAGTATTTCACCTTAGTTCTAAAGTCTTGAATGAAGTGATTTAGAAAGGGAAAGTACGTGGAAATAAAAGAGGTTTAGGTTACTTAAACAAGTGTAAAACTCTCATGAGTGGAAAGACTACTTTTATGAAACTTAGAGCGATCTCATCTTTTGGGAAACCATCTTCAAAGCAAGCCTCTAATTACACTACTTGTAATAAATCTAAACATGTGGCTAGCAAGTGCTTTAGTCGACCTTTTTTTTTATAAATATCAGTCTTTGTTATAAATGGAGTTGAATTCCACCACATTTATTATAATAAATATTAATATTTATGACTTCCATTAATACCTAATAATGGAAGCCATTTGGAAAGCCTATAAAAGGCTTCTTATCCCTTGTGTAAGATGTATCCCTAGAGTAAGAAAGGAATTATCTTTCTCCCGTTCTCTCTCTCTTATTCTCTCTTTCTTTCATTCTCCCAATTCTCTCACTTCTCCTCTCTTATTTTTCCTCTCCATTATATATATATTATTAAAGTAATATATATTTGTCTCTACTTTATTTGCATTTACTCTCGTTTTGCAACACATTATCAACACAAATTGTTTTGAAGGTAATTCTTGTAGCTTAAACTTGAAATTGTTTATATAGAATAAAATTTTACATATTTATATTACTACTGATTTTGTTCATTTAATTTGTGTTATATATTGTTAAAAGATGTAAGCATATTATTTGGTTTTGATTATAATAAAAAGTTATACTAATGCTATCAATTTATTGTAATTGATTATAATAATATCGTTTTGTCATATATCTAAAGTTATTTGACAATGTCGAATATCACAAAACTCGAATTTGTGGCACTTAACATTTTAGGAAAGAACTATCTATCTTGGATCCTTGATGCTGAAATACATCTTGATACAATAAATCTTTGAACTACGATCAAATAAGGAAATCAAGTATCCCACGAGATTATGCAAAAGTGTTGACTTTCCTTCGCCATCATCTCCATGAAGGTTTGAAAAATGAGTATCCTACGGTAAAAGACCATTTTACTCTACGGAGTAATTTGAAGAAAGATATGACCATTGGAAAACTGTGATTCTCCCAAAAGCTTGATATGACTGGATGCACTTAAGGTTGCAAGATTTTTAAACTGACAGTGAATATAACTTCACATTGTTCACAATCGGCTCTCAATTAAAGCTATGTAGAGAAAAAATTACAAAAAAAGACATATTAAAAAAAACTTTTACTATATTTCATGCCTTGAATGTGCTCCTACAGCAACAATATCTAGAGTATAGATTTACAAAATACTCCGAATTAATATCATGTCTTCTTGTTGTTAAACAAAATAATGAACTTTTGATGAGAAATCACCAGTATCGTCCAACTAGATCTGAACCATTCCCTAAAGTGAATGCAATATCGTCCTAAACTCTGGGACGTGGACTAGGACGAGGACGTGGTCATGGCCATAGAAGAAATCCCTGATACCATGGTTCTTATGGTAATAATTCCTCAAATTCTCAGAAAAGGAAAGCCTCATTACACCACCAAAAGTGGAATAATATTGAGGCAAAACAAGAAAATGAGAAGTATATACAAGATAAACCACTCAAGAACCAAGAGAATAATTGTTATAGATATGGTATGAAGGGGCATTGGTCGTGTACATGTCGTAAACCCAAGCATTTGGTCAACCTTTACCAAGCATCAATAAAAGTAAAAGGAAAAAAGATAGAGATGAACTTTACCGATGGTGATGGATTGGACCTAACCTACTATGACATTGATTTCTTTAGAGGTCTTAGTGAAAAAATTGATCATTTAATAAATGCTGAGAATACTAATATTGATTAATGTTACTTTATATATCAAATAATATATTATTATGTCTTATATTTACATCTGATTTTCTTTTGGCATTTACATTATGCCTTTTTTTTTAATGTTAGTTATATCTAAAATCCATGTGTTATTTGGTCTCAAGATGAATGAGGATGATGTATGTCTTGCAAACTATGCAACCACGCACATAATTCTTCGAGATAAAAGATATTTCCTCGAATTGACATTGATAAAAATTAATGTAAGTACCATATCTGGTACTACAAACTTAGTTAAAGACTTTGAAAGAGCAAACATAATGCTACCAAATGGGACAAGATTTCATATAAATGATGTTTTATATTTTAGAAAATTCAAAAGAAATTTGCTCAGTTTGAAAGATATCTATAGAAATGGATATCATATTGAAACCATGAATGAAGATAATGTAAAATATCTTTATATTACTTCCATTATATCTGGCCAGAAGCTTATAATGGAAAAACTCTCAACTTTCTCCTCTGGGTTGTATCATACAACTATAAAGCCTATTGAATCGTATGTTGTCGTGAACCAGAAGTTCAACAACCTTAAAGTTTTTATCCTTTGGCATGACATGCTAGGTTACCTAGGGTCTTCAATGATGCGTCGAATAATCGAATATTCACATGGGCATTCACTAAAGAACTAGAAGATTATTTTGCCCAATGAATACTCATGTGTTACCTGCTGACAAGGTAAAATGATAGTCAAATCATCTTTTACTAAAGTCATATCTAAGTCACCAATCTTTTTAAAAAGAATACATGGGGACATATGTGGGTCTATCCATCCACCATGTGGACCATTTCGTTATTTTATGATCTTAATAGATGCATTTGCTAGGTGGTCATATGTTTGTCTCATTTTTACACGTTATGTTGCCTTTGCTAGGCTTCTTGCATGAATGATCAGATGATAAGCACAATTTTCAGATTATCCAATTAAGACAATACGTCTTAATAATGCTGGCAAATTTACTTCTCAAACGTTCATTGACTACTACATGTCAGTAGAGATAAATATTGAGCATCTTGTTGCTCATACCAATACCCTAAATGGTTTAGCAAAATCATTTATCAAGCGTCTCCAATTAATAGCTCAACCATTACTAATGAAAACCAAGGTACCTACTTCTACTTAGGGACATGCTATTATGCATGTTGCAACTTTAGTCTGTATTCGACATACAACTTATCATGAATGCTCCCCTTCACAAGTTATGCTTGGAAAACAACCAAATATCTCTCACTTACGAGTCTTTAGTTGTGTAGTATATATACCAATTGCACCTACACAACGCACTAAAATGGGTTCCCAACGAAGACTTGGGATTTATGTAGGTTTTGATTTTCCATCTATCATAAGATATCTTGAACCTTTGACAGACAATGTTTTTACAGCCCACTTTGCGGATTGTCATTTTAATGAGAGTGTTTTCCCGTCATTAGGGGAAGAAAAGTCAATTCCTAAATAACAATGAGAAATTACTTGGAACACATCTACTATGTCCTATCTGGATCCTCGTACAAATCAATGTGAACTAGAAGTTCAAAGGATCATTCATTTATAAAATCTTGCAAATCAATTACCATATGCATTCATTGATACAAAGAAAATGACAAAGTCACATATCCTGACTACAAATACTCCAATATAGATTGATATCCCTATAAGATAGTTAACAAATGAATATAAGATACGCTTAAAGCGTGGTAGACCCATCGGTTCAAATGATGTAACTCCCCGAAAGAGAAGAACAAAAGAAAAACTTGGCACTTTAGAAAAGGCCATCAAAATGATTGATCAGTCTAAAATTGATAAATCTAGAGCCCCAAAAGAGGCATAAATAATGCAGAAAGCCCTTGAAAAGGCACATATTGAACAAGAAGCCCTTAAAGTGGCACAAGCACCTGAAAATTATGAGATCTCAGTAATTTATGTACATACGGGAGAAAATTGGAATCAAAACAATATTCTCACTGTCCAAGTGGCCTCTGATATCATAAGAAATGATGAAGATCCTGAACCATGAAATGTGGAAGAATGCCGACAAGAGCTCACAAGAACAACAAATTAGTTGAAAAAGGAATTTGAATGAAGGATCTTGGAAAAACAAAATTTGTCTCGACCTGTAAATTGAGCATTTTCCAAATGAAGTTCTAATACACCAATCAACATACATTAAGAAAATTTTGAAGCGTTTTTATATGGATAAAGCGCATCCTTTAAGTCCTCCAATGGTCGTCCTTGTGAAAAGTGTGAAGAATTACTTGGCCTTGAAATGTCATATCTTAGTGTTACCAGTGCACTTGTGTATCTTGCCAATTGCACATGACCAAACATTGTTTTTTCTATCAATTTATTAGCAAGATACAATTCCACTCCAACTCAAAGACATTGGAATGGTATCAAACATATATTATGTTATCTTCATGAAACTACTGATATAAGCCTATTTTACTCAAGAAAATCAAAGTAACAATTGCTTGGATATGCAAATATAAGATATTTTTCAGATCCACATAAAGCTAGATCATAAACATGATATGTGTTTAATTGCAATGGTACCACTATTTCATGGAGATCTATCAAACAAACAATAGTAGTCACATTATCAAATCATTCAGAAATACTTGCAATTCATGAAGCAAGTTGTGAATATATATGGTTGAGATCTATGATCCAACATATTTGGAAAGCATGTGAACTCTCCTTTATCAAAGGTGACCCGACAATATTATTTAAAGATAATGTTGCATGCATTGCACAAATAAAAGAAGGTTTTATTAAAGGAGAGAGAACTAAACACATTTCACCAAAAAAAATTTATACACATAAACTCCAAAAGAGTGGTGAAATTGATGTTCAACAAATAAACTCAAGTGATAATCTAGCAGATTTATTCACGAAGTCATTGTCAACTTCAACATTCAAGAAGTTAATACATAAGATTGGAATGCATCAAGTCAAGGATATCAACATGAAGGGAAGTATACTTATAAAAGGGTGTTAGTGTATTATACTCTTTTTCCCTTCGTCCAGGTTTTGTCCCATTGAGTTTTACTAGCAAAGTTTTTAATGAGGCAATCTTAACAAACTAAGAGTAGCTTAAAGAATTATAAGAATATTGTACTCTTTTTCCTTTACTAGGATCTTCCTATAGGATTTTTTACTAATAAGGTTTTAATGAGGCATATTCTTCAAATGTAGTGGACATCCAAGGGGAAGTGTTATAAATAGAGTTAATGCCACCACATTTATTATAATAAATATTAATATTTATGAGTTCCATTAATACTCATTAATGGAAGCCATTTGGAAAACTTATAAAAGGCTTCTCATCCCTTGTGTAAGATGTATCCCAAGAGCAAGAAAGATATTCTCTCCCTTATTCTCTCCCTCTTATTCTCCCTTCCTTTCATTCTCCCAATTCTCTCACTTCTCCTATCATTTCTTCCTCTTCATTATATATATATATTACTAAAGTAACATATATTTGTCTCTACTTTATTTGCATTTACTCTTGTTTTACAACAGCCTCATGTTAATAGGTTAGCAAGTCAAATTACCTTAAAAATCAAATTTTGAATATCAAGAAAGGTGACAGATGTCATGCTAAGCCTAAGAAAGAAAAGAGTTAATTTAGCATCATTCTTAAAATTAGTCAAATTTAAGTTAGGAAAAAAAATCTAATTGCACTTCAAGGTAAAAGTCTCGTGTTGGAATATTTAAATTGCTCCATTCCAAGCCCTAAATCATTGAGGCATATGCAAAACTATCCTAACTTTTTCTAGATCTACAGAACGGAATCATTCAAAACATCAAGAAATGTATTCTCAGTGTCACATAGAAGCTTGTGGTGTCCACTTCTCAGCTAAAAAAACTGCATTTAAAATCCTGCACTCTAGATTTTACTAGCCCCACCTATTCAAGGATTCTTTTTTTCCAAAACCTGTGGTAGATTCCAAAGAGTAGGTGCTCTCTCTAGGAGATATATAATGCCTTTACACCCAATTTCAACCACAGAAATTTTTTACTGTTGAGGAATAGATTGGGACATTTTCCGATATCCCAGGTGTTCCAGTATATTTTGTTAGCAATTAGTATATGTCTAAGTGGATTGAGGCTATTCCCATTAGAACGAATGATGTCCAAACTGTAAAAGAGTTGATCGAGTCTCATATATTTTCCAGGTTTGATACCCTCAAGGATTTGATTAACGCTAGAGGGAGCCATTTCTGTAAATAGGTTGTTGAATTCCATACTCACAAGGTGGCAACCCGGTACCATCCCCAAATCAATGGACAAACTGAAATTGGAAAATGTTGTGAGAGGCTCTTGGCAGAACCAGGCCAGTCATCTAAATGGTGCACTGTGGGCCTACAGAACTGCCTACAAAACCATACACCTACAATATTGACATGTGATGAAAAAAATGTTAAAATTATTACAAACAAAATCATAAGCAATACCACATCGTTAATATTTAATAGTAATTGTACAATTACAATAATATAGTTATTATACTATCATTATCATGTTGTTAAAGTGATGGAAGTATGCCTCCTGTGAAGGGGCAGTCTCATGGATGAAGAATCCTATGATCAATTCTTTGATATAACCTCTTTTGAACATATCTTCAATTCAGTACATTATACGTTTTTATTAGTCTTGTTTAGCTTGCACTTTTTCCACAGGCCTTGAAAAGGAAAAATAAAGACGACCACCCAATTATTTTCTGCTGTTACAGGCTTGGTAGCAATATGACCAGCTAAAAATAATGAGGTGATATCCATTTCATCATTCATACGAAAGATTACTCTCAAGTCAAACCAGAACCCTTCCAAACTAACTAAAAACATATCGCAATAAAGTGTACATGTGTCGAGTATATGATGTTTATTTAATTCCTCAAGGAATTACTAACAAATAATATCGACCAAGAGACACCTAAAAACAAAAGATTCATGTGTCATCCCCACAAACCTCCACCAAAATTCTCATTTCATTTCTTGCTATTTCATTTCCTTCAAACTCTGTTTTTCTGTCCTTATACCTGCAAGTACAAAATAAACATGTGAAGGCCAACCCCAGCAATTTAACAACTCCCAAGACACAAGACTGATGTGAAAAAGGTTCAAATGCAGCAAAAGCTTGGCAATAATGATGATTTTATGCTTTTTCTTTTCTTTTCTTTTCTTTTTTTTCATTATGAAGTGATACCCAATTATTAAGCCTTTTTTTTTCCTTTTTCTTTGTATTGGTACACCCATGAGATAAACATATTCATTACATCAGCACCATCCAAGGATCTAACATGACACAAAAAGCTATGCTCTGTCCTTTATTTCCTCCCTGAAAAATGATATCAGCCATGATTTGCAGGGAAATCCTAGTCACTCTTCAATTAATGGAGGAACTTAACACATTTACACATCTTCCTTCTTTTATTTCCTATTTATTTCACACAAGCTACAGATAGCATACAAATCACTACCTAAAAGCACACAAATAGTGGAACCAAATGTCCTAGAAATCAAAGATTGTTAAACTTCACCCTTTTTGTATTTACTTACAAATATTAGAATACTGAAACCAAATGCCCAAGAAATAAAAGATTGTTAAGCTTTCATTTATCAACATAAACATAAGAAGAATATAGCTAAGGCATGAGCGACTATAGAAAATGGTCTCCAAGAACTGCTTAAAAAAATGTGAGGATCAGCATTAACCATTAAATGTGTAATATTTTACCTCTCCTAGTGCTCCAATCACCATTATGAAAATCAGTTGAGCGATTTTAGAATGATCTTCTCCCAGAGCTTTGACCATTATTACTCCTATCATCTCCAAAGTCACCAAAACGGCTTGAAAACGAATCGTTGAAGCCACCACTTGTACGGCTTAAACGAGTAGAATCAGATCCACTAGAACGACCTGAACCAGGATTTCTGAAACCACTTGAACGATCTGATCCACCAAAATTCCCAAAACCACTTGATCGATGTGAGCCACTAGAGTTCCCAAAACTACTTGATCGGTCTGAACCAATAGTGTCCCCAAATTCACCTGATCGACCAAAACTAGAACCACCAAAATTGCCTGAACGGCTAGAGCTAGATCCACCACCCGATCGACCTGAGCTAAATCCGCCAAAGGAACCAGAACGTCCAGAGCCAGATTCACCATATCCACCACTACGACCAAATGATGATCCATTGTAGCTGCCAGATCGGCCAAATCCGCCACCAACACGACCACCTCCCCTACTTCCAAAAGAGCCAAACCGGCCACCATCACCACCACCACCACCCATGTCACTAAACATGTCTCTGCTACCACCCTCAATAGCAATCCTAGGGAGCTGATAACAAACAAGAGGAAATAATCAAGCAATTAATATACTGTAGAACTAAATATATCATGAGGCAATAAGTCCAATACAGTAATTAAATTGAGCAGAAATAAGCATACACATTGTACACACATATGCAATGCAATTGATACTCATAATAAGTAGTAAAATCAACATTATATATATCACATTTTTAAATGTAAAGCAAGGTCATCTGAGAGTGTATTTGAAGGCTCATTGTTCAGAGTAAAATTAACATCTTTCAGAAAACTCTAACCATGATATAATAAGAAAATTTCCACTAACTTAGATCCACCCAAATCTTCTTTTAACATGTTTGCCATTCCCCTATCAGATACATATAATTCTTCAACTATGGTTTGTCTGTATCTGTACAGAAGAGATCTCATGAATTTATGATATCTCTGCAAGAATTGAATACTCATTTTCGATGGTTAATAACTGTGCAGCAATCTATACCCTATCCAAGATATTCCACCCCAGATCACCTGCATAGAACTCTTAGCATGATATTCCAGTTTATCAAATTTAACCTTCAGCTTTCAAGACCACAGATACTTTTTTGATGGGTACAAAACAGGCATGAAACTATGAGAACAAACAATCGTAAGAACATTAAAATGTTAGTGGAGATCAGCACCAACCTCTGAGAATTTGCATCCTATATCTCGCTCAATAAACCGGACAGTCCTGGCTTGCTGTTCTGCATAAATGAGAATCGCAGTACCTTTCTTTCCTGCACGTCCTGTTCGGCCAGACCGATGAACAAAGATCTCTGAGGAATTGGGAAGCTCATAATGTATTATCTGAGCAAGAAAAGAACGGCCATGTGAAGAAAAAGCAATGCCTAACATGCATAGCTTTGGAAAGTGTTGAAAAGAAGTGAAAGAATGGAAACAAAAAGGTTCAACAAAATAAAAGCATTAAGCTAACTAAAGCACACACATGGACACCACAGACATTGCAGTAGAATTAGTTTGTGTTACAAGCAAATATCTCCAAGGAAGAAGTTCCCTCATACTTCCATGCACATCAATAAAAGTAGGCATAGCAAACACATTTAATACAAAAAACCACACAACAATACAGCCAAGGACCAATTATTTCCTAATTTTCCACAATGACAACAAATCCATAACATTTTTTTAGGCAAAAAAAAGTTCAATCAGAAGGAAACTAGCGAAAGCAAGGATGCACCCATTTCCATAATTTACCACAATGGGAACAAATCAATAACTTTTTCATTTTTGGTAGGCAAATAAAACTTCATGTCAGCTGCAACAATAAGTAGACATGACGACTGCAAGTTGGGCATGTCAGCCATGTTGCACAACTCAAGAAGCCAAAGCCCAGCCCTACTGGCCTCTGACCTGAGTTGACAGCATAAACTCAATCTAAGCTTAAAAATCAAGCTGAAGTGGAGCTCAGTTTAGCTTTATTGAGGTTGGGTTGGGATGATTTTCCTTTCCCACATTTAGTGTCAGAAGAGATCTATTTTCATCGCGCCTTGCTTTGATGGCTTTTGGCAATAGGTGACCATCATGCAGTGTGAAAAAACACAGGATATCAGATATACTTAAAAGATGAAGACCAACACAAAGGGAATTGAGACAAATGCAAAAGAGAACCTCTAAATGCATAGGATTGGCAAAAAATAGTAAAACTAAGGATTGTACAGATACTGCATCATTTTGTTTTTTTGATAAGTAATCCTAGGCATTTAGAGGTTCGCTTTTACATTTGTCACAATTCCCTCTGTGTTGGTCTTCATCTTTTAAGTATATCTGATATCCTGTGTTTTTTCACACACTGCATGATAAATCAAATGCTATAATCAAGACATGATTCATTAGGCAATATGCTGTTCAAGAGAAACAATGTGTACAAGAAAAATACCATGTCCATATGATACTACTAACTCCATCTTTCATATGTAAAAATAAATATAAATAATAATAATAATAATAATAATAATAATAAAAATTTTAAAAAAGGAAAAAAAAAATTGAATGTTAAGCTATGAACCAAAACCTTGATCAATGAAAAGAGATATTACTCTTCAATTTGATGTCAGAAGAGGAAACAAGGATCACTTTTAAAACATTGTCAATACTCACAGACATTTAGGGAAAGATTATAATACAATTCCACTTTGGATCATGTAAAAAAAGAAAGAATACCAATATAAACTCAAACGGAGGAGGTGGAAAAAACTATATTGGGAAATGAAAAAATAAAGTACAGACAGGACTAAGAATAACTTTGATCAACTAAGGATAAGAAATGTCATTGCTAAGGAGAAGAAAATATTATTGCAAAAATGGTTAAAACAAAAAAGATGTGCAGAAGACAAGAACTTACCAGGTCAACATTAGGTATATCAAGCCCACGAGCAGCAACATCTGTGGCAACTAATACATTGAAGTGCCCATCTCGGAATCCAGAAAGGGTTCTTTCCCTCTGACTCTGTGAGATATCCCCATGCAGAGCCTCACATCTGAAGTTTCTTGCCATAGCATATGCCAATCGATCAGCATCGCGTTTTGTTTGAGTGAAAACAATACATTTTCCACCTTTTGCATGTTCCTAACAAACACATGTATGGTGCTAAGGGAAAAAACTTGATGGAGGTAAAAGCAAGAATGAGCTAAAATAAAAAAGGGAAGCTATTCAGCATTTGCAAAAACTTTAACATACGGCAAACCTAAAGCTCTGGAAACAGTAAAAATTAGGAGAAAGAAACAAAATGAAGTCCTGGGTTCATACTGTTATCAGTGGTCCAACAATTGAAGCTTTCTCATACATTTCCGATGCAATAGAATATAGGGAAATTCCTTCTGCCAATTTCTGATCAGAATCCCCTACCTACAGTGAACATCCAATATTAATAAAGTTTGCAGCCATAAGAATCAAATAGTTAAGAACATGCCTTTTCATAATATAGCTTGGAAAAGGATAATAGTTACTACAACCAGCAAATAAGAAAAGGAAAAACAAACTCTCCAAACTCACAAGATCAATAGTTAATGGGTTTTTTAGGTACTTCTGGGTAAGCTTCCTAATCCAACTTGGCATTGTTGCAGAGAACATCATGCTCTGACGATTTTGTGGCAACTTCTCTAGAATCATTTCAACATCTTCCTCAAAGCCCACTGCAAGCATCTGATCAGCTTCATCAAGAACAACAAACCGAACTTCTGACAAATTTAAAGCACCTCTCTTAATCAGATCAATAATGCGACCAGGTGTGCCAACAACTACATCAACACCATAGTCCAGGGAATTCATTTGGCGTGAGATGGGGGTACCCCCATAAACACAAAGTGTATCCAAATTGGGGGCAGATTCATAGAATTCCTTCTCCACTTGCCGTGCAAGTTCTCTTGTTGGAGCCAAAACCAAGGCCAACGGATTCCTCCCGCGTCTGTTTGTACAAAACATAAAAAATGTTATGCCAATAATAAAGACCAAAAATTGCATTGAGGTCCTGTTCCATTTTATAATAGAACACATAATCAATCTTCAAAAAGAAAAGGTAAAAATTGAACCAATGAATCAAGTGTTACTGGAGTAAAAAAACAAACCCATGCTTAGCATTGTATTGAATAATTTTATCAATGATGGGAATTCCAAAAGCAAGGGTTTTCCCAGTCCCTGTTCTAGCACGACCAATCATGTCACGCCCTTGCATTGCAGGTTCCAGCACAGCTCTCTGTACAATGTACAAAATTTGTTTATGAAAAATGGAATCTCCAAAACCGAATATTGAGTTACTGACATATCAAGAAATAAATGTGAACAATTAACATGAATTATTAAAAAACAATTCCCTAAAACAGTGATCTGGAGTTTCTAAAGAATAAAGCATTCAGGGAAAAGGATGCATCCTGAGTAGACTGACTAGGCTAAATCATACAATTCCAGAAGTAGATACTTTAAAAAAACAAAATAAAATTACTGAGGTTGATACTTAGTGAAAAGAATGCGGACTGAACAAAGAAAATTCCAGGGCCTAATCGCCTAACGTCGCAATTATTTCAATGATCATATAGCATGACCTATCATGTGGCAAACACTCAAACATTAACCATAAGCAGCTTCTTCAAGACACCAGCTAAATCCTGCTTATCCTTTATTGGCATTCTCAACAACGAGGCATGCCAAAATACTTTCAAGACCCTTATCAAATATATGTAACCAATCAATTTTCCAATTACAATCATGAAATGGTTCCAATATTCGGCTTCTCATTATTTGGGTTGACATTCAGGATTAGCCAAAATAAGCTCACCCTGAACTGGCATTCTCAATAATTTGGGACCCAACAAAGAAAAAATCATCAACAGAGCCTAGTACAAGAGATGATTTCTTGTTTCATCTTTTGAACCTGAAAATGGTATTAAATATATAATAGAACTCGTAAACTTGTTATTTATTTACAATTATCAGAAGCACATTAACATTTTTTAAATCAACTGTTGACAATAACAATAGCACTTTCTATCTACTATCAGAATATATTAAGTTTTACACTATCAAGGGCCAAGAGAACAAAACCTGCATCAATGAGCCTACTGGGTCAACCCAGAGCAAAAATAAGCATCAGAATTTTATATTCTTTTCTTTATATCATGTTTCTCAGCAACCAAACAGAACAAAAGATTATTCTGCTGTAATTATGAAAAAGCACTTGCATGTATTGAAAATAATATATCACATTTAGGTAGCAATGTATTTTCCTTTCCCTGATTCTTCTCAAGAACCACACAGATGGAAATCAAATTGATTTAATATAAAACTTATCTTCCCACTTCATTCCCTTGACTACCATTACAAGTATTTAAGCATAATCATGCAAATCAAGATTAATTCTCTATTTTATTCTTTCTGAATTGTTTAAAAATTTTGAAATGGAAAGTTTTAAAAACAGTCATTATATTTCATTTTCCTTTGCATAGTCCCTGACTTAAAAAAGTTCATATTTCTTCTTATTTTTTCCTCTCAGAGGCACTTCATCAGATCTAAACAAGGCACCGTAAGTGAATGGTTTAAGCAAATGAATACTGCTCTCTATTTGTGGAGACAGACAGGGTGGAAATAAAAGAGAAGCCCCTTCACAACTTATAATCAGTATTGGATGATCACTTTTGAGAAGCCATGTAGAGATTCAGCCACAAAAGTTTTAAACCTCAACATTAGCCAAAATTTACATTGAAAAAAGTAGAATGCCCTTACCATAATACTATCTATCAAGACCACTTGAAGGCCCTCCCGCATCCTCATTCCTCCTCCATTATTTGTCATATTGCAACCTCATTCTCACCCATTTAGCCATATTATGTTGACATAAAAACTGAGAAATAAACTAAGATCTACCTCTTCATACATGTGTTTATGATATGGATAGCATATCTGTGTCCCATTTGGTTTATTCAGTCGTATTTTTGCTAAATTTGAAAAAAATAATTTAAAAATCATGTTATTGTCGAAGTTAAAGAGAAAATATTGGTACCACATTATGATTCAACTATTCTTATACCTAGTTGACATTCGAGATCAATATATGTACTAGTCTAGTAATACATCACATATGTGAGTTTTATCATTTTAGTTGAGCAATTCAGATGTTAATTTTGAAGAATTTTATAATTTGTTATACTATTTTTCAGGAGAATGTCGAATGAGTGAGCTTTCATAATGGATACACCATAAAATGTTTTTCTCGTCAGTTTTGGGTTTTCAAATTCGTGTGGTGAAATGTCTTCGTGGACTGTCAAAAGTGGTTTTTTTATTTTAAAAAAAAAAAGGAAAAGAAAAGAAAAAGAACCCCAGTTCCAAAAGCAAAAACAAAAACATAAGACTAAAACAGATATTCCTTTATTTTGTTCCAAATTCTCAGCAACCAAACATCTGGAAGTAACCCTGAAATTCTGGGAAAAAAAAAAAAAAAAAACATACCTGAATAGGGAAGAGCTTAGTGATACCCTTCTTGGCCAAAGCAGAAACGATTTCTTGAGCAATGCCAAGTTTCGATATCTCAAGACCCTCGTCACCTCCTTTGGAAGACTTCTCCTCATCGGAAAAATCAGCAACGGCGTACTCAGCCCGAGACACCACAGAAGCCCTGAAATCCAAGGGCCCAGATTGGGAGCGAAAGTTCCTCACCCCAAAACCGCTGAACCCTAGTAGACCGGACAGCGGTGGAATTAGGGCGGCAGAAGTAACAACGTTTCTAGCCACAACTGCATCGGAAGCTGAGGTGGAAATTGGAGGGTGGATGTGGAAGTGGAGGAGAGAATGTATATGAGGCACCGAGGCCAGGGCTCGAATCGGTGCCTTGACAGACGCCAAGGAAGATGACTTCCTCGTGATTATGTTCATCATTTCTCCAACCTCGAGAAAACCCTAACTGAGAAAAATTTAGGGTTTTTGAGAGAACGTCAGCAAAACCCTAGAGGGAGGAGGGTTTATGGGCCACTCGCGTATTTTAAAGGGATGATGGTTCAACACATGCTTATGCTTCTCATAAGAGTCTGCTGCGGCTTTTTTAAGTATTACACTAACCTGAGAAAAAAAAAAAAATTAAAAACATGATATCTGAGAAAATAATTATTAAAATAAGAAATTTTGTACCACGTAAGCAAATATTGATGCTGAGTAGGATGAAAGTAAAAACACAAACGATTTTGGAAGTTTGCGAATTAAAAATGAGATATTATTTGAAATATGTTTGATGTTTTGAATAAATGATATTTTCAAAATATAATTTTAAAATTAAAAAGACGACTTTCTCTTACAATTTTAAAATGAAATCAATGGGAAACATCACTCTTAAGTAGTAATTTCAAGTAAAATATAAAATATTAAAACATCTCTCCAAGATAGGTTTTAGAGGAAAAATAATAATATGATTAAAAGGTAAATCTAAATCTTTTTTTAGGACATTTTGAATGAAAAAATAATTCCAAAAGAAATCTTTTGAATTTTTAACTAAATAATTTTATAAATAAAAATATGGAATTAATTTATTTAAACTCAAATTTGAATTTTATTTTAATATTACTCAAAACCACCCCATTCCCACCATCTCACCAAATTAAATTAAGTTTTGGTTTTTTTTAATATTTTTATTTTAATTAATTTTGTAAAATAATTCTCATCTTTTTTCCCTTTTTTGAAAATCTACTTAATTAAAAAAGCAAATTTTTTTTTTAAACATTCAATTCATTTATTCATTATGTCTTTTATTTTTTTTATTAAATTTTTATTTTAACATCATGTGTAATTAATGCATTAAAATAAATTATTTTTTCATATAAAAATATACTCACCTATAATAATTAATAATATAATAAATAAATAAATAAATACTACTAATATTTAATCTAGCCAAAAATGATGCTAATTGATAATTAACCATACAAGACCTAATTAATCAATTAGTTCACTCTATACATACCACTCATTTATCCTTGTGTAACCTTGCGTAATTACTAAAACGTCCTTATGCACAAAAATGAACTAAAAACTTATCCAACCCTCATAAACCATGTCATCAAGGAATATGAGCTCAAAGCGGGGACCATAAGGACCCATAGGAATACTAGCTCCCTCATAATCAAATTTTGAATTAATTCAATATCTCATTAAAGAGAATCAACTACACTCCAGTACCCTATATATTATAACGAGACACCCAGTGCTCGAGTTCATGACCTACTATCCACTACATGCAAACTCTTTATGAACTAATGTTCGTAATATAACAAAATAGTGTTATCACCTATCAAAATTACCTCTCAAATCTTTAAGTTACAAATCTTACTTACTATGTGATCAACTAACATACTTTAACTATAAAGAACATATGTCAAATTCCACTAAATGAATAACTATGGCCACAAAATTTATGATCACATATCCTTTGGATCATCCAAAGGGACACACTGTCTCAATCTCATGAGCTATCATGTGCCTCTATTGAGAATATTTGTTGCCTCCAACCTCTATCAATAGTAACTAAATCCATAGGGATATATGACCACTTTAAAATCTCACCCATAGATCAAAGCCTCATATTAATTTTGACACATGCTCAATATCTTATCAAGGTTCAGAGTTCATACAATATAATAGTTTGGTGAATTATAACAATTGATAGTTTTGCGTCATGATTCACCGTAGGTCCTATTCAGTGTGCATCACATACATTAGCGCACTCACCATGAGAAACTTATTCTGATGGCCAAGACAAGTCATCCCTTCAATTAAAAAGTAGTGCACTATAGTCTCTACTGGATTGCCCAAATCCATGAACCAACTAAGGACAACTTATTTACTTATAAGAAACCCATGACTTGTATCTTTTGTGCAACTCTTAATGCACCCAAGTCATGTATAATGTAAGAGACATAGACTAAATGCTCAAATCCATGTCAATACACCAAAAAGATAGCAAGAAGATAGTTAACTCTAACTTTGTTACATCATGTCTTGCTTTTAGGGGCTCAATCCCAACATAGGGTGTGTCATTGGTCCATAAATGTGGCTATAATGCTTGGCTTAGGAGCTCTCATCCAAGTAAGCATGGGAAGCCCAGACTCCTAAGGCTAGGTTGATCTTGAATCTAACGTCCTCCAAGATCTAAGAGATGAGGAAAGCAAAAGGAAGGTCACTTCCTCAATAGAAAGGATTGCGATAAGGAGTAATCGGGTCTAAGATCACCTTACTGATATCGAACTGCTCGCCAGAGAAAATAATGTGGATAAACCAAACAGACGATTGACAAATTTAGGTTCGATGGGTTGAGGGGTAGAAGGAATAGGTGAAAAGGGTAGCAAGAAGCCATGTTGGCTTGGAGAAGTGAGTGATGGAGATGTAAGAAAGCAGAGGATGAGGAACGTCATAAACAATGGTCGAGATGCCATCAATCTCCTCTCTAGTGAGAGCTTGTACCTTCGAAGAGAAAGAAGGAAGGTGAGACTCAAGTCACAACATTCCAAGCACATGCCAGATAGTTAAGAGAAAATAAGAAAAGAATGGTCATACATAGTCACTCAAAAAGTGACTCCGATTATTATAGAGTGCATGTTCGCGTGGAATATTTGCACTAAATAGGGATAGTAGGTCCCTTAAAGCGAAAAGGGAGTCTCTCACCCTTGCTCTTGGATAATGGTGGGGAGAGGAGTGTCCTAAAAAGCTTTGAGATCGATCGAAACCTCAATCTCAATATGTTGAGTATCGAAGAAGACATAGAAACGGTTTTGTGCTTCTCGATAGTGGAAACACTCCACTAGAAGAGCTCTTAGGTCGAAAGGACCTTAGAGTGTGATGCCTTTGATAGGCTCAAGTGACCTAAGAGGGGTTACCTTACACTAGTGTCTACGACTCACCATACTAAAGCAATGGAATATAAAAGGACACTAAAAACAAGAAAAATTGATAAAACTAAGAAAGAAAACTAATTTGCTAGAAATACTAAAAATGAGGTATAAAACAATACTATGCGAATGAAAACTTAAAAAATGAAGCGAATTAACCTCAAATGACAAAGAAACAGAAACCGCAACAACTAGGAAAGGCAAAATGATGCAACTGGCATGTTGGATGGCTTTAAATAGACTACAAGAGTGCTTGATATAGATTAGCCCTCAAGAGTCATGAGCATTGGAAGCGACATTAGATAATACTTCTAGTGCTCGAGTGGTCTAACTGCTTGAAACGATGTTGAATATAACTTAAAATGCTTGGAGTGTTGGAATAAGCACTTAAAGTGTTGGAATGAGTGCTTAAGCAATAGAGATAGAAACTAGGCACTAAGAAAGGAAAAAATGACAAACAAAACACTTTGAAACTAAAAGAACACCTTGAGTTATAATCATAACCCTCATAAACTCTCAACATTAGATCAAAATCCAAATATATGGTTTTTATAGCACTTAGATCTAATTTTTATTGTTTCTACCGTTGATAGATCTAATAGCTTTAAGATCTAGAGAGTATGCATCCCTATGATCCTGGTGTGATCCAAAATTTGGTATTAAAGCTCTAAGATAGGATTAAGCATGCTAAATCCCATCTACAGTGTGCTAACATTATTTTATAGGGTTTATGTTTTCATCCCATGGCTTAAGGGGATAAATACATCTTTTTATTTGTTCTTGAATAGATGAATGTTTTTTATTGTTATTTTCTCTCTAGATTGGGCATAAACTCCACAAGGAGTATAAGATTATTTTTTGAACGTAATCTTAAATTTTTATTGCTTTCATAGATGGGTTGTAAATTCCTTTTAAGTTTTATTTATTTATTTATATAAAATTCTTTTTTCAATCTTCTATGGAGATTTCAAAGAGAGAAGAATATGAGTAGTGTATATTATTTATTAAATTTGATTCCAAAATAAATAAATTTATTTCCTTAATTTAAGTAGTGTCATGTATATTTCCTTAATATACACTACTCCAAAATTTACTAAATAATATCTTGAAAATTAAAATATGAGTAGTGTCATGTACATTTCCTTAATATACACTACTATAAAATTTAATAAATAATATCTTTATGGAATCCAATTTTCAAAATTTAATTTCCTTTTCTGATTTGGGTCATCACCATCCAAAAGATGAGTTGGTCCAAGAAATCAAGGGATATGAACTTTCATTATCATCTTAAAACATATCTTGAATTTGGGTCATCGCCACACCAATGGTTGGTTGAGCCAAGGAATCAAGTGACGTGGATTTTCTTAAGGACACGATTGGATATGTTAATAGTAGGCACAACCAATCCTAAAAATAGAACTCTTTACTTGGTAACATTGATGTCAAGAATCTTAGTTAAACACTTAGATATGAAGTGTTTAAATCACCTAAAATAGTCTAACTTGCATAACATGATGGCTAAACTTAAAATTTATGTTAATATTAGATTAAGAACTTTCCAAGTTTAAGGCAAAGAGATTAATATGAGGAAGCTTTACCAAGTAATAAGATCATGACTTACTTAAAAAAGGCTTGACTCTTATGATACTAGGATACCTAGTAAAGGATATGTAGTCTTAAGAGCTCTACATTTGTTAAACTATTGTTTTCCTTGAATTCTTAGTACTTAATGCACATTTCTCAGTACCCAATTATATGGATTGGAAAGTAATATCAATATAGTAACAATAATATAAAAGATAAAATGATAACTATTAGAGCTAACTATTTCTCATGAACAATTCTACCAAAAAAAAAAGTATATCAAAGGTGGCATAAGGCGGATCAAAAGACCAAAAATCCCATACTTAGGTCTTTAGATAATGAGTTGCATAAATTGTACATGTCTCTTGCCATGGTCTAGGATACTCTCTTTAGTTTGCACAAATATTTGGTGATAAGGGTAGGCTAACTAAACAAGCTACCCTTAGGAGTACTGTTATGAACACCAATGTCTATATGATCTTAAACACTATACCAAATTCTTTCAGGATGACTAAGGAGATTCTCAAAGATCAAAAGGGTGTTCATATGCAAGTATAGGTCTCTTTGGGTTCTTCAATCAAGATGAATAAGAATAACACTAGATAGGTAAAGTTTAAGAAAGAGAATGAAAATAACAAGCTCTAAGGTAGTGATTCCTTTGTGGCTTATGGGACATGGGAAATGGTATGCCCTGATCCATTATTTGTAATTTTTTTAAGGTTTTCAACAAGAGAGAAGATTGCATAATGGATATGTTGTTACCTTAACTTTAGAGATAAGGTTAGTAATGACAACTAGTCAAAGGTATTTCATCTTTTATGAATCACTCCATTACCACTTTTGTCAAGTAATGAGAATAGTTATATCTCACTAAAGAGGTAAGGACATAGCACTAATTAAATATTTGGCATCTAAGCCTAGGTCATATTAATCCAAATAGGATTCAAAGATTGGATTTTTGAGTCATTAGACACTTTGATTTCAGAAGAACTTCTTGTCCATGGATCCTATATAGAAAGAAAAATAACAAAAAAATCCTTTAACTAATAAAGGATATAAAGCTAAGAAATGTTTGGAATTAGTGCATATTAACATGTGTAGACTTTTTTGTATTCATACATAAGAGGGTATGAGTTTTTCATCATCTTTACAAATAATTGCTCTAGGTTTGAATATATTTACCTAATTTATAGAAATTTGTTGCCTTTGATAAATTCATTGAATTTAAGGCAGAATTAGAAGACCAATTAGGTAAATATATCAAAGTACTTTGAGGTGGTGATTATATGTCTAGTAAGTTTGATTCTTTTCTTATAGATGCAAAATAGAAAATTGGAAAGAAGAAATCAAACTTTGATGGACATGGTGAGATCAATGATGAGATTCTTATAATTTTCCACATATTTTTGTTGATATGCTTTAGAGATTGCATTTTACCTCCTTCTTTACCTAGTACCTTCTAAGTTGGTATCTTTGTCTTTCATAAAGATGTGGACACATCGTGAACTTAGTTTATACCACATCAGTAGAGAAAAAAGTTCCTAGAGTTATATATGTATGGACTTTTCTTAACAATGTAGACGTGTTTTAAAGTTATGCAGGCCTATTGGACTCACAGTCACAATGCCTCTATAGTTAAGAGTAGATAATTACAAATGGTATTAGAACTAATCTCCAAACTTGATGTGAGAGTTTGTTTAGTCTCGCAAGGGATGATTGATTGTTTGGCCCACAATCTTGTAGGACACAAGGATGTTGTGTTTGCATGTGGGGTAATTGTGATATCCCACATTGGATAGGGAAAAAAAGTTTCTAACGTTATATATGTATAAACTTCTCTTAATCATGTAGATCCGTTTCAAAGTTGTGCAAGCCTATTTGGTTCAAAGCATATAGTATCTACATGTTTAAGAGCAAGTCAACATATTCACATATGAGGTGTCATACATATATGTTAGAACCAAAAGTAGATAAGTTGGAAACAAGATCAGAGGTATATCAACTTGTAGTTTATCAAAAAAGAAACTAGAGGCTATTACTTTTATAATCAAATTGATTAGAAGGCATTTGTTAGCACAAATGCTAAATTTCTAGAAGAAGATTATATGATAGGTAATAAGGCAAAGGATGGTAAGATTCACCTTAAAAAGGCCTGGAAGACCAATTTAATTAGGTGTTCATACCTTTCCCCCTTGTCTAAGAGAAAAAAGATGTAAAGGTCATAAATTCTATTGCAAAAAAAAAAAAAAAAAAGGTTCAAAGAAAAATGAAAAAAATATTTAAGAGAGCTTAAAAAAAACAAACATCTAAAATGCTCTATCATTATTCTTATTAGTAACAAACTTTTTTAGCTCTAACCTTTTATTCTGAAACAAAACTTTGACATGATGGCAATATTGAATAGATAAATGTTCCCAAATTAGCTATTGGAACTTTTGATTACTCGTAATAGACACTCTGCAGGGTTTCACCTTGTTCAAGAGTACACATTACAAGCTTGCCATTATTCAACACAACTTTTGCATAGTTGCATATTCCTATCATGACTAGAACTTCAAGACCCCATGAATATTATCCAAAACCCAAACAAATCCACTATTCTACTTAAATATTTAAATACTTAGAACTTGAAAATGTTTCTTCTATTCATCATTTATGATATAAAAGTCCCATAAATCAACACATTAATACATCAAGATTTGAAGCTCTAAAACCATAACAACCAAACCTACTCAATGAGATAAAGATCTTTAAGCTAAAAGCTTCCTCACCCAAACTCATCATCCATAAATGCCAAAACATTTCATGTACAAGATTGAATCTTGCTTTTGGGGCTTTTCTATGTATCGAATTTGGAGAATAAATGAAAAACAAACCAAATATGCTTAAAGCAAGGAAGGTTGAACTTGCTAAAGCTAGGGTTTTGAAAAAGACTTTAAAAGGTTGTGTAAAAAATGGATTTTTGAGAGAATGAAATAAGACAAGTCAAGCTTCCACTTATATACATTAGAAAATCATGACAGATAATAATTTTTTTTCTTGACTTATAAATTAAATGTCAAGTTATCTTAATAAAATACACCATATGCTTGTAAAACCTAACCTTGACTTAAAGAATATCTATCAAGCTAAGCTTATCATATGTCAATATTGTTTTCCCCAAATTGAACATCTATCAAGGTAAGTTTCAGAAGACTCGCATAAGTCATTGTTGCCAATTTTAATAACTTATGATGACTAGTACTTACATAAGGAATTATCTATCAACAATCCACTAAAGGAATTCTTGTAACCACAAATTTCATTATCACAAGTTCTTATAATCATCCAAAGGGACACAGTCTCAAACTTATAAAATATAATGGTACCTATCTTGAGACTTATTGTTACTTGCCTTAAGTAACAATGACCCTATCCATAAGGAATATATGACCATCTCAAGGTGTCACCCATAGGTTAAAACCACTGAAGACTGGAGCATTAGCTCAGTATATTATCTCAAGGTTAAAACCCTATACGACATGATAACTTAATGAAATTATGACTACTTAATAGTTAATGTTGTGATTCACTAGTGCCCTCACCCCGGGAAATTCATCTCGATGACCAAGTTAAGTCATCTTGGTTGTGACCAAGTTAAATAAACCACATTGCAAAAGTGGGATAGTATAGTGAAACTAAAAACTCATATTTTTACATAATATCATGCTTTTAAGGGCTCTTTCTAAATAATAAATTCTTTTTTATTTTAAGGAGTAAATAAACAGTGATGCAATTTAATTGAGTGCAAATTGAAATTTGATTTTTGAACTTAATTCCATATTATTTTTGGCATCAAAGAAAAACCAATATCTTTGGGTCAATGATTTCATGATGATTGTTATTCATTAAATCACATTAATCTTGAAACTAAACAAAACACATATTTGAATGCACCAAATTCTTACCTATGAATTTTGGGAGTTGTTGCTGAATTGAATTATTATATGCAATCATGATTAATTACGAACAAAATTACAACTTTCTAGATATCATATATATATTTCTTGATATTCTAGTTCTAATGTTCTGGTCTTGGACATTCCTTGATCTTTTAGCTTTAATTAGTACCATGTATTGAAAGCCGCACAATTGGGTATTGGAAGCATTTTTTTCTAAAATAATAATTTTTTTTTCATTCAACTTTTAATCAACATAATAACATACCTATATTTATAATAAACTAATCATACTTGCATTATAACTCTAATTCATAATTAAATTAGGACTTCTAATTAATAAAAAAAATATCTAAACATATAATAATTCCTACTATTTATCGAATTCCTAAAATTTTGCAATTTGAATTTAAATGGGATTAGTATTTTCAACAAGAATGACAATAAAAACAAGATCATATAAGTCGAGAAGTTATAAAATAGAGAGATGATGCAGTAGCAACAGGAAGTCGGCTCTTAGAAAGGGCATCTGTTATGGCTTTTCTATTCACCAATGATAATTAGGGGTTGAGGACTAATCCCAATTCTCAACCAAACCTAAGTAAAAAAGAAGAAATAATATTATAATAAAACTCCTATACATAAAAATAGTTCTTCTAGGATCAAAAGAAATTATTATTCATTTTTTTTTTTATAACCATGGGTGTCTATGCTAGCTTATGTGCACCTCGACTAATCCCACGGAATTTTAAAGTTAATAATCAGGTAAATCTTCCAATGACTATGAAGGGATTCGAATTGATGACAATTGGGGAGCAAACTCAGGGTTGAACCAACTGAACTACCCTTCAAGGTTAAGAGAAATTATTATTCATAAAATGAACAACTTATTAATTTATCAATAAATGAATATTTCTTAATTTGTAATGATTTATAAATTTAAAAATAATAGATGTTGTAAAAAGTTAAAATATACAAATCTAAGAGACTCCAAAAAGTAAAGGATAATTACTAACCGCAAAAGATCAAAAGCCTATTAAGAAGATGTATGGGATTAAAATTTAATGCTTTAAAAAATAAAATGTTGTCAAAACTTAATGTTTTAAAAGATAAAGAGGTTTCGATGAGTGAATTGAAAAAAATGGGAAGTTATAAAAATTAGTTTTATTATCTTTTGCATATAGTAAAATTATTAATTTAGTAAATTGAACCGAATTGAGACCAGAAAGTGTTGTTATTTAAATGAGGTTATTAATTTATAAAATAAGGATAAGTTTTACTGCACAGACAAGAGAGGACCATGGACAGATAATAGAGGAACCATAACTACAATACAATGACAGTTTCAATAACAACGAACCCTTCACCTACCGACGCTGACGCACCACCTACCGACGCTGACGCACCATTATGATAACAATGAACCCTTCACCTACCATGCCCAAGTGCCATTCTGACCCTCACCTCCCTTCAACTCTTCTCTCTCTCTCTCTCTCTCACATACACACACACACACACATAATGGGAAAGAATTCTGGCTTCCTTCCTCATATTTCAGTGTTTCTGATGCACTGTTGGGTGGCTTTCTTATCACCAACTGCCAGCTTAGCCAATTTAGCAGATGAGCTTTCTCTTCTTGCCATGAAAGCCCGTATAACATCTGACTCCAAAGACGTTTTGGCAACAAACTGGTCCACCACAACTTCCTACTGCAATTGGTTCGGTGTCTCTTGCAATGCTGCTCGCCAAAGAGTGATAGCCTTGGATCTTTCTAACATGGATCTTGAAGGAACCATTGCACCCCAAGTTGGCAACCTCTCCTTCCTTGTTACCCTTGATCTTAGCAATAACAGCTTTCATGCCTCTATTCCCAATGAGATAGGTAAGTTTCTGGATGGGAAAAATACTTTATTGAAAAACACTGCTATGTGATAGTACCATGTTTACATGATCTAGTTAATTAGATGAATGCCAAAAATGTACCATATATTTTAGTGGCAATCAAGGAAGTTGCAAACATAATCAGGAAAAAGCCACAACAACCAAAAGTTGTTATGTGAAACCATTACAGTCATTTTAGATATTCTTTTATTGTAGATTAATCTCTTGTTTTGAGTCCGGATAGATTTATCATCTCCATTTTTGCATTACCAAGTACACCATGAGACCATGATTAGTACATGGAAATGGGCAACATGAAATGAGAAGTTGTTCCTATTCCTATTTCTCCTTAGGAATCAATCAATGGTTATAATTCTTGTATTTAGATGTGCCTAGAAATGTAAAGTTAAAATTATTATTTATTTTTATTTTAATATTAAATAATAATTAGAATGATAACTGAAAAAAATAAATTTAAAATAATTTTTTATTTTCCTTTGAAAAAAATAAATATCTTTGAGTGTTTTTTTTAACTAATTAATAATAAAAGTCTATTTTGTTGTGTGATTTAAAAATAATATTGTTGTCTAGAAACCATTTTAAAAAATAAAAAACATTCATTTTTAGATAATAAATAGGAATTGTTTTTATTGATTTTTAAAAACATAGAGAAATAAGAAAAAAAAAAAAAAGAATAATTAAGTAAAACATATGTAATACTTTAAATTTTTTAAGTAATCTTCTAATTTTTCAAAATAATTTGGATATCAAAAAATTAATTAGTTAATTACCGATTAAATAAAAAAACTCAGATTTGTTGTAAATGGATTGTGAATGACCACCTTAATGTTACAAGTAATTGAAGTTCATTTATGAACTTCATTTACTCTCATCTTTAAGATGAGTGAATGAGAACCTTTTGGAAAGCCTATAAAAGGTTTTCCATCCCTTATAGAAATATCATCCCGAGCAAAAAAGAAATCTCTCTCTTTCTCTCTCATTTTCTTTCATTCTCTCATTCTTACTATCTTTCATTATTTCAACTCTCTCAATTCTCTTTCTCATTATTTCCTCCCCATTATATATATTATTAAAGTAATATATAGCCATCTCTATTTTGAGTCACATTTATTCTCGTTTTACAACACATTATCAGCACGAATTGCTTTGAAGGTAATTCTCGTATCTTAAACTTGAAGTTATTTATATAGAATAAAATTTTACATATTTATATTATTGTTGATTTGTTTTGTTAAAAGTTATAAACAAATTATTTGATTTTGTTTATAATCAAAGTTATACAAATGCTATCAATTTATTATAATTGATTCTAATAATATTGGTTTGTCATATATATGAAGTTATTTGACAATATCGAATTTCACAAAACTCGAATTTGTGGCACTTGACATTTCGGGAAAGAACTATCTATCTTAGATCCTTGATGCTAAAATACATCTTGATGCAATGAACCTTGGAGCTACGATCAAAGAAGGAAATCAAGCATCCCTGCAGGATCGCGCAAAAGCATTGATTTTCCTTTGCCATCACCTCCATGAAGGTTTAAAAAATGAGTATCTTATGATAAAGGACCCTTTTACTCTATGGAGTAATTTGAAGGAAAGATATGACCACCAGAAAACTGTGATTCTCCCAAAAGCTCGATATGATTGGATGCACCTAAGGTTGCAAGATTTTAAAACTGTTACTGAATACAACTCCACACTTTTCAAAATCAGCTCTCAATTAAAGTTGTGTGGAGAAAAAATCACAAAAGAAGACATGTTAAAGAAAACTTTTACTACGTTTCATGTCTTGAATGTGCTCTTACAACAGCAATATCGAGAGCGTAGATTTACAAAATATTCTGAATTAATATCATGTCTTCTTGTTGCTGAACAAAATAATGAGCTTTTGATGAGAAATCACCAGTCTCGTCCAACTGGATCTGAACCATTCCCTGAAGTGAATGTAATATCGTCTCAAACTCGTGGACGTGGACAAGGACGAGGACGTGGTCGTGGTCATGGAAGAAATCCCCAATACCATGGTTCTTATAGTAATAATTCTCAGAAAATGAAAGCCTCATTACACTACGAGAAGTGGAACAATACTGAGGCAAAACAAGAAAATGGGAATCGTTTACAAGATAAACCTCCTAAGAACCATGTGAATAATTGTTATAGATGTGGTATGAAGGGGCATTGGTTGCATACCTGTCGTACGCCCAAACATTTGGTCGACTTTTACCAAGCATCAATAAAAGCAAAAGGAAAAGAGATAGAGATGAACTTTACCGATGGTGATGGATTGGACCTAACCTACTATGACATTGATTTCTTTGGAGGTCCTAATGAAAAAATAGACCATTTGATAAATGATGAGAAAATTAACATTGATTGATGTTACTTTATATATGAAATAATATATTATTATGTCTTATATTTACATCTGATTTTCTTTGTTATTTACATTATGCCTTGTTTTTTTTAGTTATATTTGAAATCCATGTGTTATTTGGTCTCAAGATGAATGAGGATGATGTATGTCTCGCAGACTGTGCGACCATGCACACAATTCTTTGAGATAAAAGATATTTCCTCGAATTGACATTAATAAAAGCTAATGTAAGTACCATATCTGGTACTACAAACTTAGTTGAAGGCTCTAAAAGAGCAAACATAACGTTGTCAAATAGAACTAGATTCCATATAAATGACGCTTTATATTCTAGCAAATCCAGAAGAAATTTGCTCAGTTTTAAAGATATCCGCAGAAATGGATATCATATTGAAACTATGAATGAAAATAATGTAGAATATTTTTACATTACTTCCATTATATCTGGCCAAAAGCTTATAATGGAAAAACTCTCGGCTTTCTCCTCTGGGTTGTATCATACAACTATAAAGCCTATTGAATCATATGTTGTCGTGAACCAAAAGTTCAACGACCCAAAAGTTTTTGTCCTTTGGCATGATAGGCTAGGTCACCCAGGGTTTTCAATGATGCATCGAATAATCGAACACTCACATGGGCATCCACTAAAGAACCAGAAGATTCTTTCGCCCAATGAATATTCATGTGTTACCTGCTCACAAAGTAAATTGATAGTCAGACCATCTTTTACTAAAGTCATATTTGAGTCACCAGTCTTTTTAGAAAGAATACATGGGGACATATGCGGGCCTATCCATCCACCATGTGGACCATTCCTTTATTTTATGATCTTAATAGATGCTTCTACTAGGTGGTCACATGTTTGTCTCCTTTCTAGCTATTAATGTTGCCTTTGCTAGACTCCTTGCACAAATAATCAAATTACGAGCACAATTTCCAAATTATCCAATTAAGACAATACGTCTTAATAATGCTGGAGAATTTGCTTCTCAAACATTCATTGACTATTGCATGTCAATAGGGATAAATATTGAGCATCTTGTTGCTCATACTCATACCCAAAATGTTTTAGCAGAATCCTTCATCAAACGTCTCCAATTAATAGCTCGACCATTACTAATGAAAACCAAATTACCTACTTCCGCCTGGGGACATGCTATTATGCATGCTGCAACTTTAGTTCGTATTCGACCTACAACTTACCATGAATACTCCCTTTCACAACTTGTGCTTGGAAAACAACCAAATATCTCTCATTTACGAATCTTTGGTTGTGCAGTATATGTACCAATTGCACCTACACAACGCACTAAAATGGGTCCCCAATGAAGACTTGGGATTTATGTAGGTTTTGATTCTCCATCTATCATAAGATATCTTGAACCTTTGACAAGCGATGTTTTTACAACCCGCTTTGCGGATTGTCATTTTAATGAGAGTGTTTTCCTATCATTAGGGGGAGAAAAGTCGATTCCTAAAGAACGACGAGAAATTAGTTGGAAGACATCTACTATGTCACATCTTGATCCTCGCACAAATCAATGTGAACTAGAAGTTCAAAGGATCATTCATTTGCAAAATCTTGCAAATCAACTACCAGATGTATTCATTGATACAAAGAAAGTGACAAAGTCACATATCCCGGCTGCAAATACTCCAGCTCGGATTGATGTCCCTGTAGAACAGTTAACAAATGAATCTAAGATACGCCTGAAGCGTGGTAGACCTATCGGCTCAAATGATGTAACTCCCCGAAAGACAAAAACCCAAGAAAAACCTAGCACTTTAGAAGAGGCCATCAAAATGACTGATCAGTGTAAAATTGATAAATTTATAGCCTTATAAGAGGCACAAATAATGGAGAAAGCCCCTGAAGAGGCACATATTAAACGAGAAGCCCTTGAAGAGGCACAGGTACCTGAAAATTGTAAGATCTCTATAAGTTATGTACACACGGGAGAAAAATGGGATCGAAATAATATTGTTATTAACAATATTTTTGCTTTCCAAGTGGCCTCCGATATCATAAGAAATAATGAAGATCCCGAACCACAAAATGTGGAAAAATGCAAACATAGAAATGATTGGCCAAAATGGAAGGAAGCTATACAGGCAGAGTTAAACTCATTAACAAAACGAGAAGTTTTTGGACCTGTAATCCAAACACCTAAAGATGTAAAGTCTGTTGGGTATAAATGGGTATTTGTACGAAAGCGCAATGAGAATAATGAGATCATAAGATATAAAGCGCGATTAGTAGCACAAGGTTTCTTGCAGAGACCTGGTATTGATTACGAGGAAACATATTCTCCGGTCATAGACGCAATCACATTTCATTTCTTAATTAGTTTGGCAGTTTCAAAAGGACTGGATATGCGTCTCATGGATGTTATTACAGCATATTTATACGGATCCATGGATAATGATATATACATAAAAATCCCTGAAGGATTTAAATTGCCTGAAGCAAATAGCACATAGCCTCGTAGCATGTACTCAATCAAGTTACAATGATCCTTGTATAGATTAAAGCAATCTGGACGCATGTGGTGCAATTGCCTTAGCGAATACTTACTAAAAGAAGGGTATGTGAATAACCCTATATGGCCATGCATTTTCATTAAGAAATCAGAAACCAGATTTGCAATTATTGTAGTGTATGTTGATGACTTAAATCTGGTTGGAACTCCTGAAGAGTTCACAAGAACAACAAATTACTTGAAAAATGAATTTGAGATGAAAGATGTTGGAAAAACAAAGTTTTGTCTCGGCCTGCAGATCGAGCATTTTCCAAATGGAGTTTTAGTATATCAATCAACATACATTAAGAAAGTTTTGAAGCGTTTTTATATGGATAAAGCGCATCATTTAAGTTCTCCAATGGTTGTCCGATCACTTGATGTGAAAAAGGACTCATTTCGTCCTTGCGAAAAAAATGAAGAATTACTTGGTCCTGAAGTACCATATCTTAGTGCTATTGGTGCACTTATGTATCTTGCTAATTGTACACGTCCAGACATTGCTTTTTCTGTCAATTTATTAGTAAGATACAGTTCTACTCCAACTCGAAGACATTGGAATGGTATCAAACATATATTGCATTATCCTCACGGAACTATTGATATGAGTTTATTTTACTGAAGGGAATCAAAGCAACAATTGCTTGGATATGCAGATGTAGGATATCTTTCAAATCCACATAAAGGTAGATCGCAAACAGGGTATGTGTTTAATTGCAATGGTACTACTATTTCATGGAGATCTGTCAAACAAACAATGGTGGCCACATCATCAAATCATTCAAAAATACTGGCAATTCATGAAGCAAGTCGTGAATGTATATGGCTAAGATCTATAATCCAGCATATTCGAGAATCATGTGGACTCTCCTCTATCAAAGGTGACCCGATAATATTATTTGAAGATAATGTTGCATGCATTGCACAAATAACAGGGGGTTATATTAAAGGAGATAGAACTAAACACATTTCACCAAAATTCTTTTATACACATGAACTCCAGAAGAGTGGTGAAATTGATGTGCAACAAATACGCTTAAGTGACAATCTAGTAGATTTATTCACAAAATCATTGTCAACCTCAACATTCAAGAAGTTAATACACAGGATTGGAATGCGTCAACTCAAGGATATCGACATGAAGGGGAGTATGCTTGTAAAATGGTATTAGTGTACTGTACTCTTTTTTTCCTTTGTCCAGGTTTTTTCCTATTGGGTTTTACTGACAAGATTTTTAACGAGGCAGTCCTAATATACCAAGAAAATAATATTGTACTCTTTTTCCTTTGCTAGGTTTTTCCTATAGGGTTTTTTAATAGCAAGGTTTTAATGAGGCATATTCTTTTAATATGGTGGTCATCCAAGGGGGACTGTTGTAAATGGGTTGTGAATGACCACCTTAAACCACCTTAATGTTACAAGTAATTGAAGTTCATTTATGAACTTCATTTACTCTCATCTTTAAGATGAGTGAATGGGAACCTTTTGGAAAGCCTATAAAAGGTTTTCCATCCCTTATAGAAAGATCATCCCGAGTAAAAAAGAAATCTCTCTCTTTCTCTCTCATTTTCTTTCATTCTCTCATTCTTACTATCTTTCATTATTTCAACTCTCTCAATTCCTTTCTCATTATTTCCTCCCCATTATATATATTATTAAAGTAATATATAGTCATCTCTATTTTGAGTCACATTTATTCTCATTTTACAACAAAATTGTATTTTTAAAATTATTTAAATAAAATCGTATTAGCGATTTTATTTTATAGTATTATTATTTATTTTTAAAAAAATTAATCAATTGTGCTTTTGCAATGGTGTTAATATCCAAATTTATATATTATTTATAAAAAACTAATTAATGATTTCATTATAATATTACTAATCAAATTTTGTTTTGTATTGTATCAATTTTCCTTTTTTATAAAATGAAAATAAAAAATCATTTTTTAAAACAGTTGATTCAAAAAAGTTTTTAGTTTTTTCGTTTTTGACAAGTGTTTTTAAAAATCAACTTGTACACGGAATATCAAAATATTTTAGTTTCATTCTTTTAGTCACTTGTATTATCCAAACATGGAATGTGTAAGAAAATGAATGAATTATCAATTCTCGTTCTTAGTTCGTTCCCCTATACCAAATATGGGGTGTAATTGATAATCCCAATGACAAAGTGATAGATTTTAAACTATCTGTAGTTGATTCCCTGTATTGAACTGTAGAGATTTTTTTCTTGAAGAATGGTGCAATTCTTGTAAAACTTATATGTTTAAGACTAAACCATGTCAAATCCATTTTTCTGTTTTAGCTAAGTGCAGAGAACTTCGGCAGTTGTATCTATTCAACAACAGACTCACTGGAAGCATTCCACAAGCCATTGGTAACTTATCCAAACTTGAAGAACTGTATCTTGGAGGAAACCAGTTAACAGGTGAAATTCCAAGGGAGATAAGTCATCTTCTTAGTCTCAAGATATTATCATTTCGAAGTAACAACCTCACCGCCTCAATACCATCTGCCATTTTCAACATATCTTCTCTGCAGTATATTGGTCTTACATACAATAGTCTCTCCGGGACTCTTCCTATGGATATGTGCTACAGTCTTCCAAAGCTTAGGGGGCTTTATCTTTCTGGCAATCAGCTGAGTGGAAAAATCCCCACCAGCTTAGGTAAATGTGGAAGATTTGAAGAAATTTCCCTATCATTCAATGAATTCATGGGAAGCATACCAAGAGGAATTGGCAACTTGTCAGTGCTTGAGGTTTTATATCTTGGTAGTAATAACTTGGAAGGTACTTCTCCACCTTTTTATGCTATAATTAATTTCCTCACTTTTTGTCAAAGTTTCTAATTATTGCTCTTATACTAAGTGATTAGTTTTCTGGCAGGAGAAATACCTCAAACACTCTTCAACCTATCTTCGCTGAGGAATTTTGAACTTGGAAGCAATAACCTCGGAGGTATTCTGCCAGCGGATATGTGTTATAGTCTTCCTAGACTCCAAGTCATTAAACTTTCACAGAATCAGCTTAAAGGAGAAATACCGCCTAGTTTGTCAAATTGTGGAGAGCTTCAAGTGCTAGGATTATCAATCAATGAGTTCATTGGAAGAATACCTAGCGGCATTGGCAACTTATCTGGGATAGAGAAGATATATCTCGGCCGTAACAACTTGATGGGAACAATCCCACCTTCATTTGGTAATTTATCCGCACTAAAGACCTTGTATCTGGCAGGAAACAAGATCCAAGGTAACATCCCCAAAGAGTTGGGTCATCTTTCAGAATTGCAGTACTTGAGTCTTGCCTCCAATATTTTAACAGGGTCTGTACCAGAAGCAATCTTTAACATCTCAAACCTGCAGTTCATCGTGCTAGCGGATAATCACCTTTCAGGCAATCTTCCATCAAGCATTGGCACTTCCCTCCCTCAACTTGAAGAACTTCTGATTGGAGGCAACAATTTAAGCGGAATAATTCCAGCGTCTATTTGCAATATTACCAAACTCACCCGCCTGGATCTATCCTACAACCTCCTAACTGGTTTTGTACCAAAAGATCTAGGGAACTTGAGATCACTCCAACACCTAGGATTTGGAAATAATCAGTTGTCTGGTGAATACTCAACCTCCGAGCTTGGCTTTCTAACTTCTTTGTCAAATTGCAAATTTTTGAGAAATTTGTGGATACAAGATAACCCTCTAAAAGGTACTCTTCCAAATTCATTAGGGAATCTCTCTTTGTCTCTTCAAAGTATCAATGCATCAGCTTGCCAATTCAAAGGTGTGATTCCAGCAGGAATTGGTAATTTGACCAACTTGATAGAATTGGGCCTCGGAGATAATGACCTGACAGGAATGATTCCTATGACACTGGGACAACTAAAGAAGCTCCAGCGGCTGTACATTGCAGGAAATAGAATACATGGGTCAGTTCCTAATGGTATAGGCCACTTGACAAACTTGGTTTACTTATTTTTGAGTTCAAATCAACTCTCTGGATTAGTACCTTCATCACTCTGGAGCCTGAATAATCTTTTGGTTGTTAACTTGTCTTCAAATTTCTTGACGGGTGATCTACCAGTGGAAGTCGGAAGCATGAAAACCATAACCAAATTGGACCTGTCACAGAACCAGTTTTCAGGCCACATTCCAAGTACCATGGGACAACTTGGGCGCTTGGTTGAACTCTCCTTATCCAAAAACAGACTGCAGGGCCCCATACCCCGGGAGTTTGGTAATTTGTTAAGCTTGGAGTCCTTGGATCTGTCCTGGAACAATCTTTCTGGTGCCATTCCGAAGTCACTAGAAGCCCTTGTCTATCTCAAATATCTAAATGTTTCTTTCAATAAGCTAGAAGGAGAAATTCCTGATAAAGGACCTTTTGCAAACTTTACGACTGAATCTTTCATCTCCAATGCGGGACTTTGTGGAGCACCTCGATTTCAGGTCATAGAATGTGAGAAAGACGCTAGTGGGCAATCACGGAATGCAACCTCCTTCCTCCTGAAATGTATTCTAATACCAGTTGTAGGAGCGATGGTTTTTGTGGCTTTCGTTGTATTGATCTGGAGGAAACGAAGTAAGTCAAAAGCACCAGCTCAAGTCAATTCATTCCATCTGGGAAAGCGTAGAAGGATATCGCATCAGGAACTTCTTTATGCAACCAACTACTTCAGTGAAGACAACATGATTGGAACAGGAAGCCTAGGCATGGTACACAGAGGGGTATTATCTGACGGGTCGATTGTTGCAGTAAAGGTTTTCAATTTAGAATTCCAAGGAGCATTCAAGAGTTTTGACACAGAATGTGAAATAATGCGAAATATTCGGCATCGTAATCTTGTCAAGATAATCAGTAGTTGCTCAATTCTCAACTTCAAAGCCTTGGTGCTGGAGTATATGCCTAATGGGAGCCTTGAGAAGTGGCTCTACTCTCACAATTACTTTCTGAATCTTGTCCAAAGACTAAATATTATGATAGATGTGGCATCAGCACTTGAGTATCTACATCATGATTTTTCAGTTAATCCTGTGGTGCATTGTGATTTGAAGCCCAACAATGTTCTGATAGACGAGGAGATGGTTGCGCGCTTAGGGGATTTTGGAATTTCAAAATTGTTGACTGAAACAGAGTCCATGGAGCAAACAAGAACCTTAGGAACCATTGGGTACATGGCACCAGGTAAAAAAAAAAAGTCACTCACTACTTGTGTGTATATAAATCAATTACAAGCTGTTTTGAATTTGTGGATATATATAGAGAGAGCTTTTTTCTACTTTGCTTAGCTTATTTGTTTAATCCTTTTCCATAACTAAAAGTTTTAGCATATGAAACAGAGTATGGGTCAGAAGGAATAGTATCTACAAGGGGCGATGTGTACAGCTACGGGATTATGCTGATGGAAACATTTGCAAGGAAGAAGCCGACGGATGAAATGTTTGGTGGGGAGGTAACGCTGAGGAGTTGGGTGGAGTCATTAGCGGGTAGAGTGATGGAGGTTGTAGATGGGAATCTAGTGAGGAGGGAGGACCAACATTTTGGCATAAAAGAGAGTTGCCTGCGCTCCATCATGGCATTAGCTTTGGAATGTACAACAGAGTCACCTAGAGACAGGATTGACATGAAGGATGTTGTGGTCAGACTTAAGAAGATCAGAATCAAATTGCTCGTCATATGATTCAGGATTATTCCTTCCTGCACAAGCTGATTTTATAATTAACATGTTTGTTCTCCATGATGTCATATTATTCCATGATGTTGACTGTTGAGAATATTTGTAGATCAGAAGTAATGCAAGTTATATTTGTTTCAACCATCACATTCCTATCTGAAGACCAGTTTGTTTTCGAGTTCAATAATAAGACCCGTTAGGTAGTATTCTACTTCAGTTTTATTCTTCCGTACAAATCATATCAGAACATCTGAAAAGGGAACGCGGTGCTTTGCAGATCCATTGAGTAGTTCACAAGGACATATTGTTATTCCCGCAAGAGTCCGTCCAAAGCTGTTTCTGCTTTCCACATTTTCCATACCCTCTTTCTGTTACAACTTCCTGCATGTTTTAATTGTCTCCGCTTGGGTTTTGGACCTTTTGGTTGAGAGGCTTAAAATGATGAATTAGAGGCCCATTGAAATCACTGAAAACTTGAGCCCAGCCCAGATTAGGGACATGCGTTATTCGTCTACTTCTTAACCGTATGATCGGCATCGTATCTCAACCAAGCGATAAAAAATAAATGAAGGTTGAAAGATAGAATGGGAATGCCTTGGCTGCCATCCCTCCCGCAAACGAAGCGGCAGTATTTTCATCAGAGAAAAAGGCGAAAACAAAACTCAATCCCTGAGGAAAAATAAAAAACGAAGAACGAAAAACAAAAAAGAAACGGGAAAATGGGAAACCCTAGGAGCCGGATCGGAGGGAGAGAAGAAGATGCATCCTTACCCGTAATCGGAACTCCCAAGGCAAGTCTTTCCACCCTAAAACGCCGTCGTTCCATCAAAACGACGTCGTTCTTCCCCCAAGACGGTGTCGTTTCCCTGAAACGGCGTCGTTTTTTTTTTTTTTTTTCCTCTCAAAAATTTAGATTAATTTTAGATCTTCTCCGTGTGCTTTGGTGAGAATTTCAGCCTTTAAAGGATATTAGAAGAAGATGAGAGAATGGAGTTATATAGTTGTCCTTTAAGAGGAAGTGGGGTGTTTTGGTTGTTCTTCTTCTCTATATGTTTGTGCAGCTGTCGTGTACAGGGGGGGAGAGAAAGGAAAGGATAATATAAAGAAAATGTTTGGGAAAATTTTCTAAGTGTTTGTATGTTGTGGATGGAATAGTGAATGAAATTGTCTTGTATTCTATTTTCAATTTATCATCTGACAAATAGGATTTAGATTGTAATTTGTATAAACTTAGAACCCTAAAGAGGTTAAAGTCGTAGTAAAATGGTGAGTGGTGTGGGGGTTGACACATATATTTGGTTAAATATTCTGAACATTACATGTTAACTAACTGTACTTCTGAAGGACCTTGATGAGGTTGTGAAACAAGGTGTGTTCAGGTTCAGCACATCTTCAGACAGACTTCCTCAACTTGACAGCAGCCCATAAATCTGGGTGTGAAGGGGAGAGGTATGGGTTTGGCAACTCAAGCTATGGACACCTCAACTAGTTGGAAGTAACCAGGAGCATCCAAATCTGTTAATTTTTATAGGACTAGGAGTTGGAGTTTTCTTTTTCTTTGAAATTTAACATTTGTATTATTTATTTAAATGGGGTTTCTTTTTCTTTGCTCCTTTTTCCCTTGAAGCTCATCTCTTGCTGCTTTTGGATTTCTTTATACCTATAGGAAAAGTTCTCTCTTGATTTATCTTTATCATTATCGATATAGAAATTGAATCAAATACAACATACAACATTGCTCCTTATTGCTCTTTTTTTGTTCTTATTTTTTCATTACATACATGTGTGATCTATTCCGGATTTAAACCAGAAAACCCAAATCTTCTATTCTATTTAATGTTTGTGATTTTGAATTTTGCTCCAATTCATTTAGCTGAGATCTTGTTTGCATTGTCAAAATGAATTTTTTAGCTTTAGGTTAAAGAAGTTGCTCAAGTTGACGCGGAGTTGATGTTTTTCAGTTGTAGTTTAGACAACTTTATCAGTAAGCAATGGACCTCTATGTAAATAATCCTGGGCCAATTGATGAATCTGTACTTTATGATCAAGATAAGCATGTGTCATCAGCAGTGTGGGAGGGGCAGGTACATACTATATTTCTATTAGGCATGTTTCATTTTGTTTTTTTTTTTCTTCTTTCCTTATTTAAAGCTTACAATAAAATACATTAATTTCATTAACATGAATACAGGAGCGTGGTGCACTCAGATGCCATGAACACACTTCGAAACTTGATCAATGGGCACTCACTCCAAAACAGCTGGAGTTAGTACATAAGGCTGGATTTGGGTACCTAAGATTAATTCCTGCTATTAGTTTAGACAATCCACTTATCTCTGCACTAGTTGAGAGGTGGAGGAGAGAAACAAATACATTTCACTTGAATGTTGGAGAAATGACAGTGACACTTGAAGATGTTGCATACTTGCTTGGACTAGCAATTGATGGTGAGCCTGTTATGGGTGTAACATACACCACATGTGACACAGTATGCGAAAAACTTTTAGGGAAGCCACCAGACTCTGGTTACACAAGTGGTGGGATGGTGAAGTTAAGCTGGTTGAAAGAGTCCTTTTCTCATTGTCCTGAAGACGCACCAATGGAAGAGATAGAGTGCCATACACGTGCTTACCTGCTTTATCTTGTTGGTAGTACTATATTTTCCACTACCACTGGCAATAAAGTCCCTGTGATGTACCTTCCATTGTTTGAGAATTTTGACCAAGCTGGGAAGTATGCTTGGGGTGCAGCAGCATTATCATTCTTGTATAGAGCACTTGGCAATGCTTCGCTTAAATCTCAAAGTACTGTTAGCGGCTGTTTAACACTATTACAGGTTGCCTTTTTTGTCTTTTATTTTTTTTCCTTTCTTATCGCTCTTATTTCATGTGGTGTGTGCCTTTGGTTGTAGGAGAAGGAAAGAGATAATAAGGGGGAATTCTTTTTTCCTCTATTTATTTATTTTCCTTTTTCTGGAAGGAGGAGGTGTTGGCTTTGGTTGGGGGGAGAAGGGGAATGGTTCATATAGAAGGGGAAGATGATATCAGTCAGTGTTACACTTTTCTCCTTTCTTTTTTCTAATATTAGCTATGTATGCTTGTTTTTCTTTTGCAGTGTTGGAGTTACTATCACCTGGATATTGGTCGACCAAAGCTTAATCAAGACCCATTCCATATTCCTTTTCCACTTGTACTTAAATGGAAAGGAAAACAAAGTGGTCCAACAGCAAACCGTGATTTAATGTTCTATCGTAAGGCATTGGACTCCCTTAAGTCATGTGATGTAAGTTTTTTATCATATGTTATTCAATTTGATGCTAATATATGTTATTCAATTTGATGCTAACACTTTGTGTAGAAAGTAATAGTGCAATTCATACGGGTTTCATCCACAGGTTGAGTGGCTTCCTTACATCAACATTGACAATAGGATTATACCAGAAGATATCAAGAGTAGTTTGATTGTAGGGAGGTCAAAAACAATGTTGATATGTTTTGACAAGGCAGAAAGACACCTCCCTGACCGATGCTTAAGGCAATATGGCATGAACCAGTCAATCCCAGAAGATGTGCAGCGGTGGGAAAGAAAGAGTCGTGGAGTTGATGGTGGTGTAGACTTGTCAGGGAAAATGGAACTAGAGCTTAATGAATGGTGGGACCGTCGACTTAATATTGTGGAAGGTGATGAGGGTGTGGAAGAAAGTGAATACATGCAGTGGTACATGAAAATTACACGTAGATTTGTAGGAAGACTTCTACCTTTATCATCCGAATTTCAGAGAATGGTAAGGCTGTGTTGGATTAATTACTTGATATTATTTGTATTACAAAGTAATTTACTATTATTGATTGCTTTCAATTTTTTGTAGCATGCTGCTTTAAGGGATATTGCACACATAGCTGATACAGTCTCCACACAGGGGATGGATTCTCAGCAAATGGAATCAGTGACAAGGATCAGGTATATTGTGCATGAATGTCTGAGGGACCAAGTTGGAACTTCAATGCTAGTGTCGGGCATCCCACAGGGTGAACATAGGAAAAGAATAAGGGGAAAAGAGAGAGTAAGAAGAAAGAGTATTGGGAAACGTAGGCGGAAGGATGATCCAGTTCAATGTCAAGCAACTAGTGAAGGTGATCCAGATCAATCACAGCTGTGTAGTGCAGCTGGTGAGATTGATTATTCTCAGCTATGTCTCACAGATGGTGAGGTTGATGATTTACAGCTATGTCATGCAGGTAGTGCTGGTGTTGATGCACAGCTACACACAACCATTGAGGTTGATGGCACACCCCTTTGTCTTCCAACTGATGAGGTTGATGATACAGAGACTTGTATTGGAGTTACTGAGGTTGATGACTCTCAGGTTTGTCATGCGGCTATGAAGGATGAAGTACAAGCTGTTTCACAGTCACCTCTTGAAACTAGTGAGGATGTTGTGCAGCATAATAGCTATAGCATTGTAGTGTAAGAATGTGTAGCATGTGTCCTCTGATGTCATATTACTTCAGAATCACTTAGAAAGGTGCTCAAACAATTCTATTTTGTAGTGTCTGCATTTGTGCTGTAGGCCTCGCATTGCCTCATTGAGCTCTCTAGATTTTAAAATTTTCATTTCTATTTTGACAGGCAGCCCAGGATGGACATCACCAGTGTGTGATATGTGGCAGAGACAACCATGAGTGCTTGCTCGGTTAGAAGTCTCTTCAACTTGTCTGAGATTGGCTGTAAATTTATTTTGCCCGAAACAGATGAGGTGTTGTTCTTGAGTTTATTGTGTAAGCCACTAAGTAATGTTCGATATTGCAGAAGGATTTGGTTTCTTATCCAATCGGTTAATTCTTAAATGTGGGAGACCTGATGATTCTGTTCCAGAAGCCCTCTTGCTAGAGAAACCTACTTTGCAATCTGGGTTGGTTGCAATCATATAGCCCAATGGATTCTTCTTTATTTCCTTCTCTCGACTCTGAATCGAGAAGACAGCGTGAGGTCAACTTTTTTATTTTGGGTTGAATATCTATTTTTGGTTGATTGGTTGGCTGATTTAAATCGGGAGTATGTTGATTCCAAGGGCCAATTAATGTGAGAAAGGCCCAACTGATGGTAGCTTGGAACCATCTCGAAAATTTAAATAAAATAATAATAGTAATAAAAATCCTTGTATTGAGAATCAAATGTTTTGTCACATGTAAAATTTGGGAATTGAATTAATCATTGTGTCTCCTTACAGACATGGTTTATGACGGACTCATATATAGAGATTCACCAAGGTCCGCGTCCTGCCGCAAAACATAGAATTACTCGCACTGGGAAAAGAAATCAAACAGGTAGTGAGGGGGCCATCTCTCTGCAAATTAAAGTGTTGTTGCAGAGAAAAAGATAAGGGCTCTTTGTACAACTTCGTAATTGGCTGGGTGACTGGGTCCCATCATTCATGTACATATATATTTTAAAAAATTATTTTTATTTTATAACTTTTACTTTTAATTTTCAAAAGATATGTGATTTGGGGAATCAATCTTGAAAACATGTACTCAAATAATTAAAATAATCAACATTTCAAACTTATCTTTACACCCTTCCTTCACGTCCACTATCCTTTCTTTTGAGAAAATCATGCAATCATACATCATTCAAAAAAACTTAAATTTTTTAGAACTTTACTTTTGTTATAAAATAATAAAGTGAAAGGAAAAGAAAACAAAAATGAGAAATTAGAATGTAGGAAGAAAATAAAATTAATTTTTATTAAAGGTATCTCCTTTTTATAAAGAATTACAAAGAGATAATACATTAATATAGATGATCATTTACAAGTTTTCATAATTCGATAAATTCTCATATTTTATAATACTTCCCTTAGGATGATCATAAGAATATGTTTTATTAAAACCTTACTAGGAAAAACCCTTAGTGAAGGAAAAAAAGTATAATGTTCTTTTGGATTACAACTATCTCGTTAAAAACTTTATCAGTAAAACCCAGTAGGACAAAACTTGGACGAAAGGAAAAAGAGTATAACGTAATGATATTTTTATCAATTAGCTCTCCCCCCCTCCCTCCTCCTTCATGTTCACATGATTATATTTTCTCTAATAAAACAACATGGAGATCTTTAAGTCGACGTATTTCAATGAGCTTCTTGAGTATTACAGTAGACAATGTCTTTATGAATAGATTTACTAAATTGTCACTTGATCTTACTCATCAAATAGCAATTTTACCACTCTTCTAAAGTTAATAAAAGTAAAAGACTTGGACGATATATGCTTAATTCTATCACCTTTAATGTATCATTCTATAATAATACAATGCATACTATTCATATTTCATTCGAAGAGAATAAGGCTACTACATACCTATAAAAATTTTTATAGATGAATTCTTCTCTTTTTTTTATCTTGAGCATTCTTTTTTTTCTTTTTTTCTTTTCTACCTCGAGTATTCTTCTTTTTTTCTATATATTCAAAATGTCATGTTGATAACGTGTTGTAAAATAATAAAGTGATAGGAGAAGAAAACAAAAAAGAGAAATTAGAATGTAGGAAGAGAACATAATTAATTTTCATTAGAGGTATCTCCATTTTATAAAGAATTATAAAGATATACATCAATATGAATGATCATTCACAAGTTCTTATAATCCAATAAATTCTCATATTTTATAACAACTTTTACATTTTTAATTTTAATGTAAAGTGTAAAAAAAAAAATATTACTCATTTATGCACTCCAATAGCACTTTCACATTTATTTCAAAATTACCCTCAAAAGTTAAAAAGACAAGTACACCTACCACTTTAAAAAAGTTGTTAACAAGTCATCCATTATTTTTTTTTTCTCACACAACTCACTTGTCATGTTTCTACTTTTTTTTTCCCCTCTTACCACCATGTCCACTCTTACCTATTATATATATATATATTTTCTATTTTTCCTTTTGACTTTTTTATAATATGCTCATATATTCTCTCATAAATTTCTTTAATTATAATTTTTTTTTCACTCTCTAATCTATCCATATTTATTGATTTTAATTATTTTTTAGACATATTAAACTTAAAATGATAATATATAATAAATAGTTAATAAAAATAAAAATATATAATAGATAAAAATGAAAATATTATCCCACAAATAATATACTTCATGATTTTAAATATTAATTATAATAATACATTTGATAAATTAAGGTTTAAATTTAAATATTTTATTTTATTATTTAGAAATTTATGATATAAGATTTTTTTATGTTAATGCTAAACAAAATATTTATTTATTTTGCAAATACTATCACGTATAAAAGTAAAAATATCTTTTTAATACTATTCTATTATTTTTATTTTTATTTTTATTTTTATATTTTATTTTAAATTTATCATATCAAAATCACAATTAGTGGTGGTGTTTTTATCTTTCTTTTTTTCTTATGGTTTTAACTTGATCATGAATCTAACTTTTGGTTAAAATCTTTAATTTTTTTTAACTAAAATAAAATATAAAAGAAAATATATATTTTCAAAAAAAAATGTATTTAACTTTTTATATTAATTTCATAAAAAAAAAATAGGTACATTCATTACTAGGGAAATTGAGACCCCTTATCTCCTTTATCATGGTCCATATATTCCTTTGGAGACTCTCGATAAGTTATTAAAAGTCCTCCCTCTCCTTGGAACAAACTTTGGAACCCTAAGTATATCAATTTCTGGGGGAATCAAGACCTCTATATCCATTATCATGGTCCATATATTTATTTGGGAACCCTCAAGAAGGAATTGGAGGTTGTTCTCCACCTCAGAACGGACTTTGGAACCTTAGGTATATTCTTAAGAAAATTTAGTATATCCAATCCTTGGGCTATCAAGACCTCTGTTTCTCTACCCATGGTTCATTTGTTCCATTAAGGACCCTCAAAAAGTGATTAAAGGTCATTCCCCACCCAGAAACAAACTTTAGAATCCTAGGTACATCTTTAATAAAATTTGGTACATTCAATCCTCAAGCTACCAAGACCCTTATATCCCTTCTTATGGTCCATTTGATCCTTTTGGGACCCTCAGAAGGTGATTGGAGGACGTTCCCTACTCTACAATGAACATTGGAACCCTAGGTACATCTTCAAGAAAATTTAGTACATCTTTAAGAAAATTTAGTACATCATTAAGAAAATTTGATACATCCTTAACAAATTTTCTTAAAAATATATCTAGGGTTCTAAAGTTTGTTTCAAGGTAAGGAATGACATCTAATCACTTCTCAAGGGTCCCTAAAGAAACAAATGGACTATGAGAAGGGAGATAAAGGTCCCGATAACCTTAGGATTGGATGTACTAAATTTTCTTAAGGATGTACCTAGGGTTCCAATTTTTGTTTCGGGATGGGGAACAACTTCCAATCACTTCCCAAAGGTTTCCAAATGAAAAAATGAACAAATGGACTATGGGAAGGGAGATAGGGGTCCCTGTTGCCCAAGAATTGGATCTACCAAATTTTCTTAAGGATGTACCTAGGGTTCCAAAGTCTATTCTGGGGTAGAAAACGACCTCCAATAACTTCTCAAGGATTCCCAAATGATCAAATAGACCATGAGAAGCGATATAGGGGTCCCGGTAACTCAATGATTGGATGTATCAAATTTTCTTAAAGCTGTACTTAAGGTTCCAATGTCCATTCCGAGGTGGGGAATGACTTCTAATCACTTCTTGAAAGTTCCCAAAGAAACAAATGGACCATGGGATAGGAGATAAGGGTTCTAGTAGCCTGAGGATTGGATGTACCAAATATTCTTAAGGATATACTTAGGATTCTAATGTCTATTTCAAGGTGGGGAATGACCTCCACTCATTTCTCAAGGGTCCCCAAATGATCAAATAGACCATTGTAAGGGATATAGAGATCATAGTAGCGCGATGATTGGATATACCAAATTTTCTTAAAGATGTACCTAGAATTCCAATGTCCATTTCGTGGTAGGAAACAACTTCTAATCACTTCCCAAGGGCTTCCAAATGAACAAATGGACCATAGGAAAGTAGATAGAGGTTCTAGTAACCCAATGATTGGATATACCAAATTTTCTTAAGGATGTACCTAGAATTTCAAAGTCTATTATGGGGTAATAGACTTCTCGAGGGTTTCTAAAGGAACAAATGGACCATACGAAGGGATATAGGGGTCCCGATAGCCCAATGATTGGAGGTACCAAATTTTCTTAAGGATGTAACTAGGGTTCCAATGTTAGTTCCAAGGTGGGGAACGACCTCTAATCACTTCCTGAGAGTTCCCAAAGGAACAAATGGACCATGGGAAGGGATATAAGGGTTCTAGTAGCCCGAAAATTGGATGTACCAAAAAAAAATTTAAAATGTACCAAATTTCTTAAAGATATACAAAAATTTCTTAAGGATGTACCTAGGGTTCTAATGTTCGTTTTGGGGTGGAGAACAACCTCCAATCACTTCCAAAAGGTCCCTAAATGATCAAATGGACCATGTGAAGGGATATAAGGGTCCCAATAGCTCGAGAATTGAATGTACCAAATTTTCCTAAGTATGTACCTAGGATTCCAAAGTCTGTTATGGGATGTGGAACAACCTCTAATCACTTCCCAAGGGTCCCTAATGGAACAAATGGACCATGGGAATGGAATTAAAGGTCCCGATAGCCCAACAATCGGATATATTAAATTTTCTTAAGGATGTAGCTAATGTTCCAAAGTTCGCTCTAAGATGAGAAACAATCTTCAATTCCTTCCCGATGGTTCACAAATGAATATATGAACCATAATAATGGATATAGGGGTCTCGGTACCCCTAGGAATGGATGTACCTAAGGTTCCAAAGTTCGTTCGGGGTGAGGAGAACCTCCAATCACTTTTTGAGAGTCCCCAAAGAAATATATAGACTATGATAAGGGAGATAAAAGGTCTTGATTTCCCTAGGAATTAATGTACATATTTTTTTTTTTATGAAATTAATAGAAAATGTTGAATACAATTTTTTTTGTTTTATGAAAAAATATATATTTCTTTTATATTTTATTTTAATTAAAAAATTAAAGATTTTAACCAAACAAAAAGTTAGATCCACAATTAAATTAAAACCATAAGAAAAAAAGATAAAAACACCATCATTGATTATGATTTTGATATGATAAATTTAAAATAAAAATAATATAAATAATAGAATAGCATTACAAAGATACAAAATAAATAAATCTTTGGTTTAACATTAATATAAATAATCTTATATTATAAACCTCTAAATAATAAAATAGAAATTTAAAATTTAAACCTTAATTTATCAAATGTATTATTATAATTAATATTTAAATTAATCAAGTATATTATTTATGGGATAATATTTTTATTTATTATATATCTATGTTTTTATTTAATTTTTTTATATTAATTATTTATTATATATATTATCTTTTTAAGTTTAATATGTCCAAAAATTAATTGGGATTAGAGAGTGAAAAAAATTAAAATTAAAGAAGTTTTATGAGAGAATACATAAGCATATTATCAAAAAGTCAAAGGAAAGCTAGAAAAATAATAATAAAATATATAATAGGTGAGAATGGATATGGTGGTAAGAGAGGAAAAAAGAAAAAGAGTAGAAACGTGGCGGGTGAGTTGTGTGAGAGGGTTGATGTGAGAGAATTTAAAAAAAAATGATAGATGCACTTGTCAATAACTTAAGTGATAGGTGTACTTGTCGTTTTAACTTCTGAGGGCAATTTTGAAAGAAATGTGAAGACAGTATTAGAGTACATGAATGGGTAATTTTTTTTCCTTTTTTATATTAAAATTGAAAAGGTAAAGGCAAAGTTCTAAATAGCTTGATTTTTTTTTTTTTTTTTTTTTTGTGATATATGGTTGCATGATTTTTTTTTTCTTTTTATAATTTTTCATTTTTCATTATTTTGACATGACAAATAACCTCATCATTATTATTGTTAAAAAAAAAAAAAAAACCCTTTGACATGTGGCAATCACCATATCACATGACTTTTTTTTTTTTCCCTCTTCTATGATATCTCTATTTTCTTTTTGTCTTTTTTTTAAAAAAAAAAAAAATTGGCTTGATAAAATTTTTTTAATATTTCAATTTTTTTATACATTTATTAATTTTAATTATTTATAGATATTTTAAATATAAAATAATAATATATAATAAATAAAGAAATAATGAGAATAAATTTAATATAAAAATAAATACATGATGAACAATTTTAGAGTTTAGGATATAAGATTCTTTATATTTCTGCTAACAAAAAAAATTGGGGCATCCCAGCTTTAGAGAATCATAAACTTATTAACATTACTTAATAATACTATAAATACATTAATTTCTTTCATGTTATAGTACAATGCAAGTTAGACATACTTCCCTATTGTCTATAGTCTTATTCCAAGATTATATATTTAAAAAATATTAAAAAATGTTTCATTGTGGAAACTCCTAAAATTTTTCTTATCTTCACTCTTAAATATGCTCAAACTTGGAGAACTCCAATGAACTCATGAAACAAGTTAACTTCTGAAGGTTAAGTTGGCCAATAGATCCCCAGTGGTTAAGTTAGTTGTGCGCTATAAAGGTGTAGGCCAAAAGCCTTCTAATTTTGGTATGGAGTGACACAAAATTTGGTGACCTTGACAGTATATGTGTAGGTTGCCAAAGAAGAAACAAAGGATTTGGCAACCTCGATAATACACGTGCAAGTGTGCTAAAGAAATTTTGTTCTCAAAATTGTGGGTCTAATCTTATTAAATGAATCAGTCACCATTCTTGCATAATAATATCCTTCCTCACAATGAGTACTTGGAAGATGCAGATGCTTCTAACTTCCTCAAAGCGAGAATACACACAAAATGCGGAATTTTTGCAACTGTTAGGTTCTTTTCTTGTCTTGAGAAAGAACTTCATATTTACTATACCACAAAGTACAACTAAAATACAAGCAAATATAGTTGAAATACAAATTGCAATAGATACTAAGAATAATACAATTATAAGACTAAAAATAACTTAATTTTACCCCAACTGTTCCTTGGTTTTCCTAGAATAACTACTACTATACTGACATGGTACGCTTTAAAACACTACTCTATAGCTCTAAGAGAATTTGTTGTACTAGAACACTTCTGTTATAGAACAATGTTTATTTGGAATATTGCTGCATTCAAAATAATGCAACCTTGGGATGATGCTACTACTATACTAGAATATTGTTGTTCTAGAACACTACTGATAAATTATGTTATAGACCAAACTTCTCTCGAATATTGTAGCTTTTGGAATCATGCAACCTCATAACAATGCTACTACTATATAGAAATATTCTTGTAGTACGAACCTTATTGGAAGACTAGAACATAAGTCACTTACTTCATGGATTGATCCACGACGATGTTAAGACACTCAAAATAATACCTTATTGATAACATAAAAGTTATTAGAATGATAACTTAAACTAGCAGTCTCTTAATTAGTGAAACACTAGAACAAAGGTTACTAGCTCCATGTATCATGCCATGACAATTTTGAAACAGTGAAACAATGCTTTATTGATGACATGTTGGGTGATGGAGGCCAGTTCCCCTATTCATAGTTCACATGAGTTATTATTCCAAATCAACCTCTATTGATCAACTATATTGATGCTATGAAGGTTTCACAATTGGTTAGGATAATGCTTATTCTCTCTCATTGACGCTTTTCTAGATTCTAGAGGTTGACTGGGATAGGGAACCAATGTACTAAAACAATTCTTCAGATTAGATTTGATCTAAGAATATTCAGATCATAAGTATGAATTCATTTTTCTTTAGATACAGTTCTCTGAATAGTTTTAATAGCTATTTTATTTTTCGTTGCTTAGATCTAAAGAGCCTAGGACCATATGCATGCACCCTATTGATCGAAGGCTAAGGAATGAAGTAATTTGGAATTTCTAGCAAATATATCATGGGATTGAGATAGTGTGTCTCCTTGTGTAATCCTAAGGATTTGTGATTATGGAAACTATAATCGTAGTAATTCCTTTAGTGGAATTTGATATATGCTCCTTATGAGTTAGAGTATGTTAGTTGATCATATAATAAAAGGATATGAGACTCAATAAATGGAAAGGTAGTCTTAAGAAGTTGAAAACATCTTCTTCGTTAGATTATGAACACCAGTCCATGAGGGGTTTGCATGTAGTAGATAGTAAGTCATAAACCCGAGCTTCTCATCTTGATATAATTTCATAGGATACCAAAATGCAATCAACTCTCTTTATTGGAGTATTGAGTCAACTTTAGAATTAGATTATGAGGGAGCTATTATTTTCATATGAGGATCAGATTGACTCTAGGTTCACTTTTGTGCATAAGGGCGTTTTGGTAATTATGTAAGATTGCAAAGGATAAGTGAAAAAGGTCTTTGAATTGGACTAATTGATTAATTAGTAAGCCCTATTGGGTTAATTAATCAATTAAAACCCAAATGGGACTAGATTAAGTGATCTAAGCTCATATGGATTCAAGTCACTTAAACTTAGTTAGGAATCCTATAAATACCCTTTAGGGGTTAGAGTTTCCATTACTTTCTACCTTCCACCATCCAAAGAGAAAAAGAGTCATAGTCTCCACCTTTCTTTCCTCTTCATCGGAAGTGTGCTAAGAACAAGGTTAAGTTATCGAGAATAAGATCGTGGGTTTACGAGACTTTTAACAACTTTAAGGTCATCTTCAACATTTGAAATTTAAGGTTTGGGAACATCTAAACCTAAAGGTTAGTACTTTAATCCTAAAGATCAATTTTTTGAAAAACTGGTATTGCTTTTGTTGCTTAGATCTAAAATGTTTACAAATGATATCAAAGTTGATCATCGACCTCGGTGTGGGGGTTTGTTTAGCCACGTTAAGAGTGTATATCTGTTTGGCCCCACAATCCTGTGGGACACAATGAGAATGTTGTGCATGCATAGGGGGGTGTTTGTGATGTCCCACATTAGATATGAGAGAAATTTAGTGAGACTATATATGTATAGACTCCTCTTAACCTTGTAGTCATGTTTTAAAGCCATGAGGGCCCCTTTTGGCTTGGAGTGGACAATATCTACATTTGCCTACTTATGGGGGTATTTGTGATGTCTCACATCAAATAAGACAGAAAGTCAGTGGGACTATGTATGTATGAACTCTTCTTAACCTTGTAGCCATGTTTCAAGCCATAGGGGCCCTTTTTGGCCTAAAGTGGACAATATCTACATGGCTAGGGTACGGGTTTATATAGACATGATTAACAAAATATAGTTACATTAATAAATTTATTTATTTATGATTCTTGTACCTTGGTTATCCTTATTAACATTAATTGTTGTCTAAGCATTCACATCTCTATTACTTACATTATACATAAGTTGGGTGCATTAGGAGTCTCACAGAATATTTAAGTCATGGGTTACTTGCAAGATGATACGAACTCATAGTCAATTCATGGATTTAGTTAATCCATCAAAGACTGTAATGCACTACCTCTTGATTGGAGAGATGACTTGTCTTAGTTATCAAGATAGTTTTATCATGGAGAGTAAACTAGTTTGCATTTACACACTAAAAAGGACCTATAATGACTCATGACATTAGTTGTTAAGTAGTTATGATTCCCCAAGCTACTATATTGCATGGGCTTTCAACCTTGAGAAAATATTGAATTGGTATCAAAGTTAATTAGTTGGTTTGACCTATAGGTGAGACTCTAAAATTGTCACATATTCCCTACAAATTAGATCATTGTTGATTAATTTAGGTGGCAACAAGTATTCTCAATAGAGGCATCATAATATCTCATGGGCTTGAGACAAAGTGTCCATGATGGGAAAATCCCAAATCTCTCCGTTTTCTAAGCCCGAATCAAGTTAGGAGCATGTATAACTATCCTAGGCTTTTCTAAATCCTATGCACAATGAAAATTTTGAATTTTTAAACTTTATACAAATTTAAAATATGCTAATGAAAACCATACATGAGATTTGGATGTTTTCAAATCGATTTCATGCAATGAAAATGAAGAACGAAGTCACAGGAAGTCTTGTAAACTCAGAGTCTTTTGCCCGATGGCTCAAACCTTAATCTTGACACACTTTTAATAGGGATGGAAAAAATGATGAAGGTTATACTCTTTTTCTTTGAAAGTGGAAAACAACTCTCTAAAAAAGAGTTATGGAAACCTTAACCCCTAATGGAGTATTTATAAAGTTTCCAACTGTGCTTAAGTTACTTGAGCGCTTAGTGGGCTCAAGTCACTTAATCGAGCCCAAAACGGGTCCTAATTGATTAATTAACCCAATAGGACCTACTAATTAAGCAATTAACCCAATCCAAAGACTTTGTTCACTTACCCTTGTGCAACCTTGCATAATTATCAAAACATCTTTATGCATAGAAGTGAACCTAGAGTCGATCCGACACTTATAACCAGTGCCAATATGGTATACAAGCTTAAAGCGAGGATCACTATGACCCATAGAACTATTAGCTCCCTCAAAATCCAATTCTAAAGTTGATTCAACATCCCACTATAGATAATCAATTGAACTCCAGTATCATATGTAAATAACAACGAGACACCATGTGCTCGGGTCCATAACTCGCTATCCATTGCGTCCAGTCTTCCTATGAACTGGTGTTCAAAGTCTAACATGGAAAAATCTATCAGTCTTTCAAGACTACTTTTACTATCCTTGAGTTATGGATTCTCTTATTGTGTTCAACTAACATGCTTTAGCTTTCCAAGAGCAAATTTCAAGTTCCACTTAAAAAACTTACTATGACCATAGTTTTCATGAACACACCTCCTTAAGAAATTTTATGACAACAAAGCACAAATATGGTCTTTTTTATTGAACTCAAACATGTTGTAATGGTGTGGTGAAGATTTGTACTTGTAACCCTATGGTTTATATAGCTACAAATTGACTCTTGTGTGTGCGTGTTTCTTTGAGACACTAAATAAGTGAGTATATCTAGTTTTGAAGGTTTGAATTTGTGAAAGTGATAACAGTAGCCAATGTACAAAATACCTGAATTTCCTCATTACCATCCTTAGACCGTTAAGGCGCATGTAAGAGGGTTCTCTAAATCTAAAAAGTGAAATCATAGTATACATTAAAACTTAGATCTAGGGGAAAATGGTGTTTTACCTATGATATAAATATTCCAAGATCAAATTTTGTTGATGAAGAGTTTATGTGAATTTCACAGACCAACAGATCTTACACTTGATGGCTCTTTCCCAAATCTTGGCATAAGACAAGGTTAAATCCTCTTTAGGGAGGTGAGAACTAGGGTTTCTCTCACTAGAAGTTTATGTGGAATGAGTAGTGAAGCCCTAACCCTTAAAGGGGTTTATATAAGCTTCCTTGTGAGTTTAAGTGACTTAAGCTCATCTTGAGCTTGGGTCACTTAATCCAACCCACTTTTGTATAATTAATTAATTAGTTATATTGAGCTCCAATTAATGAATTGGCGTAGTCAAGAAAGACCATTCATATGCTTTTATGTAACCTTATATATTTACCAAAATAACCTTATGCACATATATGATGTAGAACCCAAAAATCCTTTTAAAAAAAACTATGACACCATGGAACATGAGTTCGAGCAAGGGCCACCAAGACCCATAGGAAAATATCAACTCCCTTAAAATCCAATTTTAAAATTAACTTAACATTTCACTACAAAGAGTCAACTACACTTCAATATCCTATGAAATTATTACAAGATACTAACTTTAGGTCTGTGAAATATTATTCACTATATATAGGCTCCCCATGAACTGATGTATGTAATCTAAGAAGGTGAATACTATAAACCTCTCAAGATTACCTCCATAATATTTAAGTCTCAAATCCTCCTATTATGTGATCAATTGATATATTCTTACTCTCAAATAGCATATATCAAATTCCAATTAAAGAATTACTACAATGATAGATTTTTTAATCACATGTCCTTAAGATCACCTAAAAAGGTATGCTATCTCAAACTAGTAAGATATCATAATGCTTGTCGTGAGTATACTTGTTGTCACTAACCTCCATTAATAGTGACCTAATCCATAGGAAATATATGATCACCTTAAGACCTCACTCGTATGTCAAAGTCATTAATAATTTTAGCATAAACTCACTATCCCCTTGAGGTTGAGAACCTATATAACATAGCAGTTTGGTGAGATTATGACTACCTAATAGCTAATGTTATGACTCACTATAGATCTTGTCCAATGTGTAACTTATACACACTAATGCATTCACCTTAGGAAAACCATCCTATGACCCATACAAGTCATCCCTATAATTAAGAGGCAGTGTACTATAGTACAAAATGGATTGCCTAATTTCATGAACCAACTATGAATAACTCATCTACTTGCATTGACCCAATGACTTGGATCTTCTGTGCAACTCTTAATATATATGCCTAAATTATGTACAATGCAAGAAATATCAAACTTAAATGTTTTGAAAATATAATACATGAATAAGATATATAGATTGGGAAACTAGAATCATATTATAAATAACAAATCTAATTATCGTTACATCATATCATGTTTTTAAAGGATCTATCCTAATAGTTAATTTGAGCAAGTTGAAGTTTATCACTAGTGAGAGTTGGTAAGTGTATGCTCTTGTTCTTTAATGGGGGACAATAGTCCTTGAGTAAGAGACCCTAAATGAAGTAGAGAATTATGACTTTGAGGATTTCATTGGGATATAGTAGGAGGCATAAACACATGTCCTTAAGTACAAGTCCTTAAATATAAACTTATGTATTCATGGCTTAATGTGATATGAAAAGTATGGAACATGATAAGGTTGATTGTTATTGCTTACCTTGCTTTATTATTTTGTGTACTTCTATAGATACTTTAATGCTGCGATATGTTGTGCTCTTAGTCTTGAATTGGATTCTATACTACTCATCCTATTCAACTTAATTTTCAGAACAAAATAATATCCTACTAAGCTTTGTTAGCTCACCCTATTAACTATTTTTTAGATTCAATTGCTATAACTCCATGTAGGTAAGTGCAAGGTGTTTTATCAAGTGCTTGGAAGAGTTTCTTTAAAGGTTATTTTGGTACATTTTGGGTGTGAGAAATTGAGCATGGTGGTATACACAAACTTAATGAGTTGTAGACAATCTCTATTGTAGGTCACTATTATGTTGTATGAAAGCACTTATGTGTATGTATATATATATGTGGGTGTGAATTTTGACATCATAAGCTGGAAATGTAATCTCCATGTATTACAAGAGATCTAGTGGCAGTATTAATTATGCTTCCTCTTGTGCCAAGATGATTAAGAACCTATAGCAAGGCTTTTGATCATTCATCCTCTTAAGTCAAGATGATCACATTCTTCTCGGGATGATTGATTGTGGTCATGATATTTTCTTCCGTGAGCTCCTAGTTTAGCCTTCTTCATTGATCATTTCATAAGTTAAAGTGGGAACTATCACAATTCCTTGTTCAATATGATTAATCATTTACTCTTGGAACGATTGATCATTCCTACACCTACGTGATTGTTCAACACAACCTTCTTTACTTAGCTCTTTCCTAGTCTTTCTCTCATACTCCATTCTCCTACTTAACCTCCCAAAGATTCCTTGCCCTCTCTGTCCCCATTTTTTAATAAAAAAACGAAAGCTAAAAATAATAAAACTCATCAAACACCGAGATTAAGGGTTGAAGCATCTGTCATGAGGTAGTTTATGTACTTCATGCCTTGTGGAAAACATGAAGCTTTTGATATTTCCTGTTAGCTCAGGAATAAAACAGATTCTGCATCAATTGAATTTATATGAATTTTAAAGTTACCTGGTACAGGTATGGGCAGCCTTGCTACAGACCTTTTTGTGGCTGATGGGCAAAATTTGGGGGACTTTGAGTACCTGGTCTTGATATATTGGTTCTTTTTATTTTTATTTTCAAAGCCTTATGACTCTAGTCTCCATAATGTATTGTATAAATTTTTATGTTATTCTTGACATATTGGTATTTTTTATTTGTATTTTCAAACAGGAACTGTTGAGATTTTAGCTACAGATTTTCCAATTATAGGTGATTTATGTTTCACTTTTTATGCGACAAAGCAAGTTATTTTGGATCAAGTGTAGTTTTGAAATTTTTAGCATTGATGAGCTAGTTAACGAGTCACAAATTATTTTTAAAGTTCTTTAGACTCGTTAAGGTATATACTGGTTTTAAGTTTCACTTTATTCAGATTCTATTTGTATAGGAATATAATTTATAGTGTGTTTAGTAGTGATTCTAGATAATTTTTTTAATACTTAAAAAATTTTATCTTTCGAACATTAAAAATGTTATAAAGGCTTCCTAAAATCATTACCAAACGCATTTTTAAAGTTCGTTTGATAATAATTTTAAGAAGTCTTTATAATCATTCTAATACTTAAAAATTTTAATCATTCAAATGTTACAAAGATTATAAACGTTTTTTAAAATTATTATCAAATGTACTCTTAAAAAAATATAGTTTTGTATAGAGAAAATTTAAATGATATCTCCAACTTAGATTGTATGTATTCATAATAACGACATGTTCCCACTTCCAACAACATGTGCTTGCGCCGAGAAAATTTTCTTAACCGTAGGGACGGTTAGTTGGGCACTCTTGAGTAGAATGTTAGATTGACTCACACATGGCGCAACCTTGAGACTAGTCGTCTCATTTAGCACCTTCAAATCCCAGGTTTCTAGTTCTCCAACTCTCCTTGCAAGTAAAGATAATTTCTCCTGCAACTCATAATCCCGATTCAAAAGCATACGTCCCGCCTCCTTTTGAAATAGCATGTACAACATTAGAGTTTTTCTTCCCCTCTTCTTCTCTAGGCATAGGATCATCCCCACTTATGCATATGTCAAGAATATAATCTAAACATTGAATTGCTTCCTCTTGTCATGTCACAAAATGGGGGTGTAAATAAGTTCAATTTAATTGGTTTTTAAGTAGAAAATGAACTAAATCAATATAATTGATTTATATATAATAAAAATCGAATCGATTAGATTTGGAGTAAAAGACTGAATCAAACCAAGTCTTTTAAGGACGGTTTGGTTCAATTTTCATGGATCGATCCTTATCTAATTGAATGATCTTTTTTAATCCTTACCCAATTGTAGATTTGTGTTTGTTTTGAATCCAAAACTCATTAATTTGAGTTTATATTAGGTTTTTAAGTCTAATTTATTTTTAAAATTAATTGAAATCAACTTGAATTTTATGTTAAAATATATTGAACACATTTAGAATTAATTTGACCATAAAATAAATTACTTTAATAGAATTTAATATTAAAAAAAATTATCAAATATCAAATAATTATATATAAGTTTTAGAATGTCCATTAGATTCGGTTTTTTTATCAATTAAAAGACAAGAAAATTGAAAATTAAATCAATAAGGTTAGTTTTTAAAATTTTCAAATCGAATGGACTTTTTTATTATTGAAAATCGATGTAATGATTTTTAAAAACTGATTAAAAAATGAAGTATTAAAATTTTTTACTACTTAAAATTTTTTACAAATAGTGCCCACCTACAATACTAAAATATACTTTTTTTAAATTTTACTTTTTATATAATAGTTTATATTTTAAAAAACAAATAGGTCCACATATAATACTAAAGTATTATTTTTCTATTTGTAACCAAAAGGTAAGTGATATCATGTATACATATTCAAGCAGCAGCCGAGCCAGGAATTTTGGTGAGGGGATAGAATAAAAAATTTTGTGTGGTATAATAAATATAGATAAATATTTTAGAAATGACAGCATTAATATCATTTAATAAAATAAGTAATTATTGATATTAGCTATAAAAGAAAATAAGAATTTATAATATGATAAATTAAATGAAAAAATATTAAAAACATTGACAAAAGAGTTTAAGATTTTATTAAAAGTTTATCAAAAATTTCAAATAATATTTGGGAAGATTTTTTAAAAAATAAAAATAAATAAAAAATAAAAACAGCAAGAAATTTAACCAAAATATTTTTAGTAATTTTTTAGAAATATTTTTCTAGAGAACTTTTAGAAAAATTTTATAATCTCATTAATATTTTTAAAAAATTAATAATTAAATATAAATCACTTTATAGCAATAGAATTTTTATTTAAAAGTTATCTATGGTGTAATATAATGTCATTATTAAAACTTAAATAGTCAACTCTAAATTAATAAATGCTTGGTTTAACCTAAAAATTTAAACATTTATAAAAATCTTTAAATTAAACTAGAGATAACCTACTAATAAAAAGATATTTGATAAAATATCAAATATTTAAATAAAATAAAATTTTATCAACAATTAAAATAACATATATTTGAATAATTGTTTATGCATTCATGAATTAACAATTACTTGATTAAACCTAAAAGTCTAAACATTTAAAGAATTTCAAAATTAAACAAAACCTAACCCAGCCATAATAATAATAATAATAATAATAATAATAATAATAAAATATCAAATGCAAAATTATAAAAAAAAAAAAATTATTTTGTATATATTAGGATTTAAATAAATTTAATTTTATTAACATTAAATTAAATTAAAAATACAAACAAACAAATATTTTATAAAATCTATTCAAGTTATATAATTTTTTATTCTATCTATTTTTTTTTTCGCACACAAAATTAGTTTTTTAGAAGGTGTAAACTTACATTTGTATTTTTTTAGCTTTCTAAAATTCCTAAATAAACAAAAAAAAATTATTTTTAAAATTTGAGGGGCTCATTTGGGGGGGGCCTTGTCCCCCCTTAAGCCTACGGTGGCTTTGCACTTGTATTCAAGTCTCATTATTTGCACCTGATTCATTTGATTGTGTCTTTATATTATAATTCCATGAATTTAGAATTGGATGTGTAGCATTTCAGTACCTTGCCATTTTCCAAACAAAAAGCATGAAATTCATTCAAAAGAAGTCATAATAATGCATGCATATTTGTATTTCCAGAACCATGCATTCTTGTAAAATCCTTTCTATCTCAAGAGCAGTTGAATGTGAGTCACAAAAAAGAGGAGATGAGTGAGTGTGAAGTTTGTAGCCGTTGTTGTTAGTGTATTATTATTATTAGGGAGAATTACTCTTAAGGGTAGGTTGGGAAAAAAAATTATTGAAAAGGGTGGGTAAATTTGATAATTTTTATGAAGGCCTAACACTTTTATTAGACCAATTTACCCTGAATTTCTCAAGTCTATTTACCAATTGAGAAGTACATCTTCTTTCCTGACAATTATAAAATATAAGTACAATACAAATGCAATATAGTTACAATAAAAAAATATTAACATTACGATATATTACAATATACCAAAATGACAAAATATTGAATTCGTTTTGTACTAAACTAGCATTTCTAGGCTATCATATTGTATTCCTATCATAAAGTATCCTTGCAAGCCAAAATTATAAAAAGACAACAAAAATACACTATTGTAATTTTAATACATGAAGTTGTTAATGGTAATCCAATGATGTATAAAATAAAATCTATAAAATTAATTTTTTTATATAAAATTATAAATGGACAATAAAAATATACTACAATTACAATATAAATACAACAACATTACGATACATTACGATAAAATAAAATTTTGAAATTTTCAATTTCTTATGAAACTGGGCAGTTGTGGGTTTTTTATATAAAAATATAAATATACAATAAAAATACACTACAATTACAATATAAATACAATAACATTACGATAAGGTAAAATTTTGAAATTTTCAAATTTCTTATGAAACTGGGCAATTGTGGGTTTTTTTATATAAAAATATAAATGTACAATAAAAATACACTACAATTATAATATAAATACAATAACATTACGATATATTACGATAAGGTAAAATTTTGAAAATTTTAAATTTCTTATGAAATTGGGCAGTTGTGGGTTTTTTGGCATATGCATGTCTAATATACAACAAATATTGTTCTTTATTATATAAAATATGTATCAATTGATTATAATTTTCAGTTTTCAAAGAAAATCCAAATATGTTCATAAATACCCAAATAAAGTGGTTCCAAACAAGCATGAAACAATTCAAAAAAAAATTTCTTTTACCATGTCAAAGAAGTCTTCACAACAAAACTAAAGTGCAAATATTTTTCATGGAAATCAATAATAATCATATCAAATAACCCACCCAAAAAATAAATTAAAAATAAAAACACATCATCAATATAACCAAAATAATATAAAAAATTTAAAATAATAAATTTAAATAACAGTTTACACAAAAAATGTAATTTCTTTCTTAAAACCTCTTTCAATATTTCAGATCTAATATCTTAGATCTATATTGTTAAAATTATTAACTTTTCATTCCTTTATTCCGATTTTTAAATTATTGATTTATTTTTTGCATAAACTGACGTATTTTTGTTTTTTTGGCATTTAAAAAAAAAAAAAAAAACTTACCTTTAATGGATTTCTTGCTAAATTCACATTAAAAAATAAGTTTTATGTAAACGGTTTCAGATCATGACGAAGTGTTGGACATTTTTCCTCTTTCCAATTTTTCTTCTACAACACCGACAAGTTACAGGTAGGTTGAAGAAGGCTTTTTTCTTTGCTACTGCTTTTCACTTATTAAGAACAGTCTTAACATTTAAACAAAATAAGACCTTTAGAAGAATTATCATAATTTTATCCTAACCTTCACAAAGAATTATAAAATTTACATACCCTCTTCCATCATTTTTTTTCTTACCCTATCCTTAAGCGTAATTCTTCCTTATTATTATTAGAAAAGTCACCTGAATTTGAGGTCCATAACTGACAAAGATTACTATCACTTCTCATGGCACATGTTTCCAACACTCTGGTTGAATTGAATGGTAAACGCCATAATCACATTCAACATTTTCCAAATTGTACGACTCTTCCGTCCAAAAGCAACCCAGATTAATGATGTTTCCACTATCTACTATCCACTTCCCAAAGCTCACTGCTCATGCCACGCAACAGGATTTCCCTCCTACCAAATTTCTTACATGCACTCCACTTTTCCCCTCAACCCATCATTTTCCCTCAAATTCTAAATCTCCCCACCCTCCCCACGACGCCCCACCCCTTCAACTTTAATATTTAGACTCAAACCCTTTCTTCAGAAAATAGTTTTTCAAGATTAAAAATCCCATCCCATCCCATCCCATCGTACAGTTTTGATTTTTTACTTATGTTCTAACAAGATGCATATCGAATATAATAAAATTACTTCTATTGAGACAAGTGAAAAATCATTTTTCTTTGGGATGACTATTGTACATCCATAAGTTATACTAGTACATACATCTCTGTTTCTAATGTTTTTTCCTCCCTTTTTTTTTAACTTTATTACTTTTTGTTTCTGGGATTGGAAAAATTAATCATGCACACTTGCTCAATTCCCACGTTATACATTTTTCTTCCGACTTTTTTCCCCCTTTTAACACAATGAATTTTGATGTGTCTGGGAAAACGAAGCATGCCTGTGATTTGCCAAACACCCCCTCTCTTCAATCCTTGTGGTTGACCCCACCTTGGTTTCAAATTCTTACTCAATGTCATGACCCCACCCATCACTTCTATCACATCTCTGTTTCTCTCTCTCTCTCCCTCTCTCTCTCTCTCTCTCTCTTTACGTGTGTGTGTGAGTCTGTGAGGGAGGATGAATAATAAAACCCAATTGTAACTTGTAAGCTGTAACATGAAACAGCTATTACAAGTTCACTGCTAAAACCAAACACACCTCCCAAACCCCAACACAATGTGCTGCTCTTCCTGGTCACTCTTTCTTCCACTGCTTCTACTAGTCGTCTCAATTCCTTGTTTTCCACCTTGTGTCTCCAGTAGCATTGGTAGTTACCATGTAAACAAGAACAAGAACAACCAAGCACCACCCAACAACATGGATCCATCTGAGGCTGAAACTCTCTTCAACATCATGGATTCCATGTCCTCTGACCATACCTGGAGAATCTCCTTTCCCAATCCTTGTAATTCTGCTTCATCTTGGCCAGGGATTGAGTGCAAACCAGGTCAAAATGACAAGCTACTCCATGTCTCTAGGCTTGATTTTGGGTCACCTCCAAACCCATCCTGCAAGACCACTGCCACATTCCCATCGCAAGTCTTTACCCTCCCTTATCTTCAGTCTCTCTTCTTTTTTCATTGCTTCACTCAAACCAAAACCAACATTTCTCTCCCTCTCCTCTCCCACCCCTCCAATGCCTCTTCACTGCAACAACTCAGTCTCAGATCAAACCCTGCACTTGTTGGCCCAATCCCATCTCAGATCTCCTCACTCCACTCCCTACAGATACTCACCTTGTCTCAGAACCGCCTTGCTGGGAGAATTCCGGTTGAAATTTTCAGCTTGAACTCTTTGGTACACCTTGATTTGAGTTATAATTTGCTTACCGGCCCAATCCCACCCCAATTGGGCAGTCTCAGAAATCTTGCTGGCCTTGATTTGAGCTATAATTCGCTCTCTGGATCAATCCCTGACACGATTGGCCAGATGGGCCTGCTTCAGAAGTTCGATTTGAGCTCAAATTTTCTTGTTGGAAACATACCAGATAGCATTGAGAAGCTGAATTCGTTGGTCTTCATGGCTTTGAGCAGCAACAGGTTAGGTGGGAAGTTCCCTCAGGGATTGGCAAAGTTACAAAGCTTGCAGTACTTCATCATGGATGATAATCCCATGTTCATCCCACTGCCAGAAGAGTTTGGAAAGCTGATGAAACTGCAAGAGCTCAGGGTTGCTAATTCAGGGTATTCAGGCACTATACCAACAAGCTTTTCACATCTCACAAATTTAAGCACACTGTCTCTCCAAAACAACAGATTGACAGGTGAAATTCCAGAAGGTTTTGGTAGTCTTTCACACATATATCACTTGAATCTCAGTAGAAACATGCTGGCTGGTATAGTTCCTTTCAACTCAATCTTCTTGGAGAGGTTGGGAAGGAACTTGGACTTGAGTGGGAACCCGGGGCTGTGTCTGAGTCCAACAGAAGCATATGGAGTGAAGATTGGAGTGAGTGTATGTGGAACCAACAGGACGGTCTCTACCATTCAGCCATTCAGCAAATCTGTAGCCCCATCTAGGCTGTGCAAATCATTATTTCTTCTCTGTTCCATCTTGTGTACTAGTGTCTTGGCTCTGCATCATATATCGTTTTCAGCATGAATCTCATCTTTCTTCTCTCTCAATTTTTGCTGCTTTCATCTTGTTCTCTCAATGATTTATCCTTTTTCTAATCTTTTTTACCTCTTTTGATTAAAAAATGCATTAGTCTCTGCTAATTTGTACCAGAGAATTTAGGCTTCTATTGTACTAGAAAGGGTTAAACGTTAGGATATTTAGTAGAAGTCTCTCTCTCTCTATAGATATATAGCCCATGTCATTTGTAGCATTGAGTATATGAATTCGACTATATTCTGTTCCAAGTGAGTTAATTATGTGTTCATATTTTGTGAATGTCGTACTTTGTAATTTTTGTTTCAAAGTATAAGGGTTAGGGACATGATTCATTAATGTGAAACCAGAAAACATTGTTCACTGTCTCCCTAGTCACCAGGGTCTGAGCAGGGCAATGACAGCAAGGCGGGGGGGTGGGGTGGGGAGGTGAGGACAAAGGTGAAATAATATATATATTTACATACAAAAGGAAAGAAATTCAAAGAAAAAAAAAAAGTGGGGTTTGGTAGGGCATAAAGGTGTATCCATGGGGGAAGCAAGGACTGAGCACCTAAAAGGACACTTCAATTTTTGGAGAGGTGAGAGAGGAGAGAGCAGAGAGCAGAGAGCAGAGAGCTGGATCCCACTGCCCTCTCTTTTCTCTTACATTGAAAATACTATACCATTTGCCAACAGTAACATACTAGTAGTACCCTTCATGGCTTCATATCTGCACTATTAGTCTTCCTCCTTCAATCCCTTATTAAACCCCTTTTCAACACTTGTCATGCTTTTCTTAAGCTCAAATTTCTTCTTCGGATTCAAATTATAGTTTATATAGTAGCAGAGTATGCCTAGTTCAAAATGATGACCTTTAGTTTATAATCGGGAGGTTCAAACTTTGAAGCGAAAATAAAAAGGAAAAAAAGAAAAAGTCGCTGTGCTGAAAAGGAAAAAATTAACGAGTAGAGTGAAGAAAAGGCCACATATATGTACAGCCTTTCTCCATTAATATGTATAAAAATATATATATCAAGAGTCATGTGCAGTGTTTCACTAATGAGGGAAAGGGCAGTTATTAAAGGTCAGTAGCGAATGAATAGCGCTTCTATTTACAAATGAGGCAAAAGGCCTCACGTGGGCAGCAAAGCTGTCCTTGTAGTACAACCATTACTCTCATGTCTGATGAGTGAAACTCGGAGGTCTCGCGCCTTCGCTCCCTGCTCGAATCCCTTTGATGTGATTATACAGAGTTTTTAAAAATATAAAAAATTAATAGAGAAAAGAGAGAGAGAGATGGCTTTGGCAATCCACCTTTAACCATATAACCTGCTGCCCCTTGCAACTTGCATTTACTGATTTACAATTGTTTTATGATTCTTTACACTTTGAATCGTCAATCCAGTTAATTAATGCTCATTTTGTATACGATTTTAATGTCTTAGGTTCATTAACCATGAGAGAGAGAGAGAGGGAGAGAGATGACTTTGGCAATCCACCTTTAACCATATAACCTGCTGCCCCTTGCAACTTGCATTTACAATTGTTTTATGATTCTTCACACTTTGAATCGTCAATCCAGTTAATTAATGCTCATTTTGCATACCATTTCTATGTCTTATGTTCATTAACCATGTAAAGGGTTTTTTTTTTTTTTATGTTAACTTTTGTGTTAACATGAAGATGTGTTTGACACTTAATTTGTGATAACTGTTTTTTAAAATAGTATTTTATTTTATAAAATAAAAAACAGGTTTGATAACAAAAGATAGAAAACAATTTTTTGTTCTTAAAAAAAAAACAATAAAGTAATTTAAGAGAATATGGTTTAATTGTTTTTACTTTTTTTTTTAAGATTGTTTTAAAAAATAATTATACAAATATAAAAAAAATGATTAAAAATAAAACACTACATATAAAAATTATTTTTAAAATATATTTAAATATAAAAAACAAGTTAAAAATATTGAAATTCTCAAACAAATTTTTATAAAAATATTATAAAATAATTTTTAAAAATCATTCTCAAAAAATATTTTTAAAAATAGTTACTAAATAGAGTCTTATCTTCATTTTAAAACAAAAAATATTTGGTTTCACAATAATTCCTATAAAAAATTAAGAGACATGATAACTTCTAGTCTCTTGGAGCATAACTTACAAGTAGGGTTTATAGATTCAAATTGAAAAAATACATATGAAAGACTTGATTTAAATGCATCCTACACAAACAAGCAACACCTTTGAATTAAGAATCCTAGAAAAACTAAAACACAAGTGTTGGTAGAGATTTATATCTCCTGAAAACCTAAAACAATAATTGAAGAATTTTGAGGACCGATCATGGATATTGTCTTTTTGTTTACACTAGAAAGATCAATCTTCAATCATGAGACGCTCGAGTGTCTTTCTTATTGTTATTGTGATCGTTGGCCTCTTATACTCAAAATGTTTACAACTCCGAAGATGATCACCTCTTTAGTGCATGCATGTAATCATTCTTTTACAATGCTAACAAAATGATTAAAGAGGACCCATGATGTGTGAGCATCAACATGAGCATGATGGGTCAATCTTTCTTTCTATTAGGTGTTTATTGTAAAGACAACTCTTTGTTTCTCCACTTTAAGGTAGGACTTTTGGTGGAGATTTAGTGCATGAACCTGAGGCCAAAAGTATTGGTTCATCATCTTGTTTCTCCCTTAACCTTAAGCCACTAGCAATTGGTTAAGGAGGAGAGTGGTGTTCTTTATGGATCTCTCTACTCGGTCCAATGACCCTAATTTATTATAGCTTAGTAATAATGGACATATTAGATACTTTTTTTTAGTAATTTAATTAGTGGAAAATCTCAACTGTAAAATAGCTTTAGTTGTAGACCATTGTGGACAATTATGGTAGAAAATGAGGTCATGACCTTGGAGTGAAATGTCTCTTTCAATAGTGAGGGGAACAATTAACTAAGTTGTTAAATATGTAGTTGAGTATGACCTCTTGTTGAGGGCCCAATGTGGCTGCTATAGTGGCCACTTGTTGTCACAAACTTAATTTAAAGAGAAGCTTAATTAGGTAGTTAAGGGAGTTAATAGCGAGGACACTAAGCAACAACAGGTGCGAGACATTTAATAATTGCTTTAGTTAATAAGTAACTTGCCTCGACTATGGGTTTTGTTTGTAAGATCTAACTAAATTTATATAAATAAAAAATAAAAAACTTTATAATCTTAAGACTATTATGATAAACCCCTTAAAAGCATGACATGATGTAACAAAACTTGGAATTCATTATTTAATGATATTTCAGTTTCACTTTTATCTATCCTTATTCCATGCATTACACTTTATGGACATTATTGCCTGCATCTTTTGCATTGTACGTGACTTGGGTGTATTAGGAGTTGTATAGAAGATTCAAATCATGGATTCCTTACAAATTAATAACTTGTTTACAACTGGTTCATGAGTCTAGGCAACCCATTAAAGGTTATAGTATACCACCTTCTAATTGGAAGGATGGTTGGTCTTAGTTATTAGAATGAGTATCTCATAGTAAGTACACTAGTGTGTATGATTACACAATCAGGAATTGATCTAGGAACATTCAAATCCAAGTATGAATGTTTCTTCCTTGGTTTTATTAATTAAAATGGTCTGAAAAGTTATGTTTCCACTTATATTAGTTTGTAAAGAAGCCTAGGGTAGATTTGCATGTACCTATACAATCTAGGGTTTGGGAATGCATAAATCCAATGTTCCTATCACTTTGCATACCTTTAGATTATGCACCCATGTCCAAGCTTACCTATGTTGTTTTCTCCCTTATTTTTAAATTAATGCTTTTCAATTTGGAAAATTAGTTTTTCCTTTATTAAAGAACCCTTAACACCATTAATGATTTTAGTTGTACCATAAGTGAATTAAAGCCATAAATTTAATTAATGAACATAGCCAAAAAAAAACCAAAACATCTAAAGACCAAAAATACTTAAACATGCATTTTTATTCATTCCATTAAACATTGTACATCCATTCAATGCTTAGATACATCTTAATATATAACAAACATTGATATTTCCTTCTCTACTATTATTTAAAAACTCTTTTATCATTAAACTTCTATACATAAAAATAAAAAATAAAAAAAAACCACACACACACACACACAACCTCTCTTGTCCTTGATTGGGGCATAACCTCACCTCTTTCCTTTAACATACTCATTTTCAACTTGGTCTATGGAAAACCATGTTATAAAAGAGATGAGCCATAGGTTAGTGGGGAAGAATTCAACTTTGTCAAAGGGTTATAAAACATGTATTTGACATGTTTAACACATCTGAGATAAACAATCCATCAAATATAGTTTAATAGCAACAATCAACCTATACACACCATATAACTTCCTTGCACATTTTCTTCCCAAACTTGCAACAGTAGTAACCAACAATAAAAATATTCTACAATAAAATTATTTTGAGACTCTCACTTAGAGACATGCATCTATACCCCCACCCCCCATTCAATCCACATTTGGATCTTCTCGATGATGTTTTGGGTCTTTCAACTTAAAGTACTTTACCCTTCTTCCTTTAGAGACTCTCTAGGGACCAATCTGCCTATTTCTTTTTACCTTTCATTTAGGCCAACCTTTTTGGTGCCTTTTTTACATGTGTACAAGTGCTTTTAGTAGTTCTTCATATTTGCTCAAGTTGCATAATAGATTAGTTTCAACAAGGATATAACATATTTCACCAAACAAAGTATATCACAATTTGCATTAAACACTATACATAGAAAACTTGTTTATTCAAACTTCAACAAGGAGTTTCAAAATAATGTTTCAGTCAAATTTCCCTACCTTTTCAACAACTTGATTAACTTTAGCTTTCAGTTTTTCCCTTGATTTTCTTTCAATTAAGTTTCTAGTTTCTCAAAGAAAGCTTTGCTATATACATTTCAATTTTTCTCAAAAATAGAGAGGTTAAAGCTAGTAATTAAGTATCCTCAATAAGCTGCTACCAGATGTAAAATTGAAAAACAACCTCAATGTCCCACAATTAACCAATTGCTTACATCTATTTCAACCTTTTTTTTAATTGAATTTTAAGATGTAAAATGACTCTATTACAATTAGGTAAATCATTAAGATTTGTTGATTCTCAGCAACTTATTCAAGCAAGCAATTGACAAAATTGTGAGCTGGCTACCACCAAGAAAAATTTATAAAGGAACACCACTTACTCTAAATCATCTTTCAATTGGCTTAACAAGCTAACCAACTCCATTAATTTATTGACCAATCAAGTTACTAACCAAGCCATTAATCTTTATTAAGGGATTAAGCAAACTTGAATTAACCCATAATTAAATCTACATTATCCTTCTTGTGGCCAATAATAAAGGTTAGAGGAAAGAATAGTGAAGGTTTCTTTTCCTTTATGACAAAGCAAAAAGAGAGAAAAAACAAAAGAAAATGTGAAAAGAAAAAGACAATGGTATTTTAGAGGGAAAATAAATATAATAGAGTATTTTTGTCAAAAATAGGTCATCTATTAAGATTTAAAATGCTAAAGGTCATTTTTTTAAAGATAATAATAGTATTTGAATCTTTTTTTTTACCAAATAATCCTATTATGATACTTGAATTCCATTGTTTTGATACGAAAATAGTCAACAAAAGTCATGTGAAATTATGGCCACAACTTGGATAGGTTGGTCAGGTAGATGATTAACCCAAACTCAATCCAAATTAAGAAAGAATAAACCTAAACCCAATCTAATCTAACATCTAATTTGAAGTACTTAACTCAAGTCCAACTCAACCTTATTTCTCTAAACTCAAGTAAAGTTCAGGTTGGTGAGGTTAGACTCAAGTTGATTGCGTTGCACAATTCAAAATTTATTTATAATATTTTTTTGAAAAACTTTTTTTATATATTTATATGAAAATTTAAATAGTAAATAGGACAACAATTCAAGATAGTAATAAAAAAGTATTTGATATATTATAATTTAATTTTTTTTCTTAAAGTTCTTAAAAGAAAATAAATGTTATTGTATAGAATAATATACATTATAAATATTATAAAAACATTAATTCAAATTTGGGTTAAATTCAAATTATACAAACATTGGCTTGAGTTTAACCCAAATTTTTCTGGATTAAAAAAAGCTTGACCCAAACTCAATTTGAGTATTAAAATGATTACCCATTCATCCAAACGACATATTAGGTTCAGGTTGGTGCAAGCCAATTCACCCAAATTACACCCAACAATAAAATTAGTGTTAATGTTGAAAGAAATACAAGATCCACTTTCTCCAAACTTTTTTCCTATCCAAAATTGGAAGGAATTTTTTTAGAATTTTTTTAGAATTTTTTTCATTTTATTTTCCTAATTTTATTCTCATATTATTCAAATATAAGAAAAATCATTCTCCTAAACATTTTCTCTCCGTACTTTCCAATTACCAAACGTGGTCGACCTCTTGTACCAAAATTCATGAAGATAAATGAATTGCATGTAAGAGCAAGGTTGGACCGTTGGATGGAGCACTTGTCCTCCCATGTCAGAACCTTAATGTTTGCCATCTCATTCCTCCATCTGTCTCTTCTAATTTTGCAATTGAGGGCATATCAACGTATTAAACAGGACTCAAACTCGGCATGTTAAGTTCACTTTTCAATTTTCACAATACCATGAAAATACACTCTTTATGAGGCTTTTAAGACTGATGAAAGAATTTGACAGAGAAACGCTGAGGACATCATGGCTCTTAGGGAATAAAACCAAAAATAAGATGTGACGGGAATTTAACAGAATCTTTTGCAAATGCTGCTAAAACTCTCTTGATGGGGTTTTTGTTTGATGTAAACCTCAAATTACATGGCTAAACCTTTTCTTGGTTGTTTGAGGATACAATGAGAGTTGCAGATGTAAATAAGGTCTCCTCTCCTCTCCTCTCCTCTCCTCTCCTCAATCGCCTGCTCTGACTGACATCAATTAATCAAATTACAAGATAACCACTAAGTTATTTTCAGATGTAAAGGCAAACACAACAGATACGTGAAAAACAAGCATTGTTAGCCTATCAACCCCATCCATATGATCAAAGGGCAAGCAGCACCTGAAACCAAGAAACAAGTCACAAGCATCCGTTATGTTGAAGATGTTCACTTTTAACTCATCATATTTGATTATAAAATGAAAAATGTTTCCATACTGGGCCTTCACTTCAAAGTTTCTGTTCTTCTTGGCAATTATATTATCATCTTCTAGATATGTTTCAGGTGGAAAGTTTTCCTGAATAATTGAGTTGATTAGGGGCATTGCCTACGATCTGGGCAAGGAAATATAAAAAGGAAACCAGTGTTTCAAGATGCAAACCTCTACATTAGAAGTTATTTTGACAGCTTAACATTTAGATTAAATCATGTAACAATGTTCATATCCACAACTGACATGCTTCTTATTTTATGGGGTTGCACATTCTTTCACCATAACCTGGAAACCTTGACCTCCTACTGAAGAAAAACTTCTTGGAATAAAGGCCCAAAACTGTAGCACATTTATTTCTCCTAATTTTTCAAGCAATTATTTTATCCTCTTCTGACGCAACATATGTGCATATCGCGGTTACACTCCTGATCCAGCCAGCCTTCGTCTAGTGGCATTTGAAATAGACACCTGGCCCAGTCTGTCTGCTTCAGCTGACATCATCCGCTCTTTAACTGGCATAAAATGCCGTAGCCATTCCCCAGTATACACCTGAACAAATAGAAACAAAATCATGAAAAAGAGTTGAATGACCAGGAAGTGACACAAAAAACTAGAAAAGTTGCATGACAACCCAAAATTTAGAAATAATTGTATGAAAATATTTCCATGCACAGCCTAGCAGATCAAACAAATGAAGGAAAATGGAAGCAAGTTTGGAAGCTAAAAAGATAGCCAATTATGAATTAATGTGGTATTCAAGGGCCAAGATCCAAATGTCCATTAACTGAGTGCCAGGCCCAGTGCTCGTGCCTAGATGTCCCCATATTCCAGGGACTATTGATATGAAGGGATGAAGATGACAGGTTCCCCATATTCCAAGGACTATTGATATCAAGAGATGAAGATGGCAGGTCCAGAATATCTCAGTATGAGTTTTTTGGAGGCAAAGTATGCGAAGCTCCCAGAGCAGGAGTTCTGCAAGAGCTCATTGTCTCCTAAAGGAAGACACCTATACATGAACTGAGAATGAGAATATTCTTAAATCCCTGTAACCACATGTTGCAAAATCTATTCTACTTGCTCATTGGAGTACCCATGCTGGTGCCCTCAATAGCAGCTTTTGCAGGTTAAGGCCGCACTTGGTGATTTTGACATTTAAGTTGCTAGAGAAAAAGGCAGATTTTACAGTTCCCCCAACCTCATAGCATAGAAGGAAAAAGAAAACCAAGAATTGTAGGATGGATTTCCTTAAATTCTGCGACATGTGCATTGAGATATAATGTCCACCCTACAAGTCTTGGTAGTATGATTTAATGGGCATCTCAACCAGGTAATTGTATCATATAAAATGACATGAACAAAAACTTTTTCTAAAGCAATACCAAAAGCCCTTCTAATATGACAATGAATTCTAAAATATAAAGTACTACATGCCACACCAGTTCTCAATAGCCAGCCCAATATAAACCGCATACCAAGGTCATTAAACAGTTTGAGATAGCATAGCTAAAAACGATCAGATCAACCTTGACATGTAACTGGTATAGGGAAACAACTATAAAGCAGGATGCTTTCTTTTTAGTGGCAGACTAATTAGAGATTCACCCATGCTCAACTTCAACAAAGTAGAAGATTTTAAACTGAACAGCCACATCTTAAATCTCTGACCATGTTAGTCTCAGAGCTTACAACCATTTGACATGTCCAAAGGACTTTGACGCCATGCCTATCATAACCAATTGGGCAGCAATGCCACTGCAATCTTGCCTAGTAGTATCACTCTGGACAAACAAAAGTCTCTTATTTTTTGTTTATGCATAATGCACATATGGACATGGAGAAGGTCCAATCCCAGATCTGACTAGACCACCACACTTTTCATGCAGTGTGGAAGCATAACTTGGGATCTAGTTAAAAATGGAAGATCATAAATTCTGCTCACTCAATATGATCTAAACAGGCTGCTGAGTCGGGGTTGGGGTTTCAGACCAGTCAGCAATTTGCTACATGACATATAAGTATGGCAAACCATCCTGTTATATGCAGTTTGATGCAAACAGTGTAATCACATTGTATTTTAATAGCTGCATCTATCAGAAATAGGACCCTGAACTGGCCTGTTCATACAAAGTTGATTTATTCAGGTGTCACTCAGAGATAGAACACCCAAATCTAGATCACTAGAGAAATTGCATCTAGATACAAGCATATGATTAATACCAAGGAACAAAATATTGGGAACTCAGGAAATATCGGTGACTAGATTTTATGGAAATCTTGGGAAATATAAAAAATATTGGACCAAAATTTGAAAAAAAAAAATATATCAGTGGGATAGAAATTGATCAGCACTCATATAAATGTTGGATAAAACTAAAAAAAAAAAACGATAAAACAAGTAATAATACAATATTGAATTTCTTTTTTAAAAAATATATTATACAATGAAATTTTAATTTTGGATAATGATATGCATTACTTGAAAACACATTTAATACTAAAATGATGATCCATCCAGTTATACGTATTTGATGTAAAGTTTAATTTTAGATGTTTCAATTTGGTTATAAATTAATGTTTTAGATTTAGAAAACACAAACACAAAATATAGTATATATACATTAATGTATGACTAATAAAATTAAAGGTGAAGCTGCCCTGATGACTATGGCATAGCTTTTCCATGCCTGAGGACCAGGGTTCAAACCCCAAAACCCCCAGTGCGCGCCACCCCCCCCCCCCCCCTGCCCACCCCAATCCCTTAACTTTAAAAAACCACCAATTTAAAAGAGTCCCATTTCCTCGTCAAGTCTACCAAAAATTCATGATAAAATCAGTATATTAGCAATAAAATTGGAAAAAATTGGCTCATCAAATTGTTATCCCATATTTTGTTTTAGGCTGCTCCGAAATCCAATATCTCAGGCAAATTTTGGGGAAATTTCCCAAAATTTTAATCTTTGATTAATATCTCAAGCACAAATTTTTTGAGCCCTTGAATCCACAAGTACATCTACTGTCTATCTTCTAAATTGCTAAACCCCCACCATTAACAAGGAGTGGAATTAGATCCAGAGAAAATCCTTAACCAATTCCCACTCTCAACTTTAACAAGCCTTAATCTTGAGCACAAGCTTCTAGCAACCTGTGTTCCATTTGTGCCATCAGCTTTATCTTATATACCATCCCACAAAAACACATCATTAGCCACTGTAATGGAACTGAAGTCCAGATACAGCCCTGACTAACAAGGCTGTGTCCTTACAAATATCAAACCTATATGTCGAAAGCAAGTTCCTGTGGAAGCCTATGTGGTATTGATAACATATGCTTCAATCTTCCAGAGACTGACACTCCATCCTCATGTCACTAAGAAAAGCAAGCTGTTGGCAATCACATCTAGCTCTGAACTTCCAAAAACAGTAAACCTAGCTCCACAACCAACGATTTTATCCACTATCCAAAACGCAAAAGCAGTTTTCCCTAACTTACATATTCTTGCCTTAACTTTCAGAGCATTGTATTCTTAACCTGTGAAACAGTTACAAACTACAATATTGTCCCAAAAGTCACAAGATGAAGCTAACCACCATAATAGAAAACACCAGTTCCTCTGATATTTCTTTTTCATAGGCAATAAAAGAGGTGTAAGCCATCACCAAGTCACTTTAAACCTTGTAAATCAAGTAGAGAGCATTCAGAGCATGTAATTCAGAAGCAAAGCTTAATAATGCCAAGATCACATTTATTTGGCATCCCATTACCCAAATACAAATTAAATTTTATGAAATTAACATACACAATAAATTACAATCCCTCTAAATAGGCCAGCCAGCATCCATTACATAGAAGTTGAATGATTAACATAGTGAAAATAAGCTCTGTGGATAGAACCAAAGACAAATTTATCGACTAGAAGGGAAAATGTTGAGGAAAAGCAAACTATAAATTCATCCAAATTGTAACAAAAGAAGAACAAAAAAAAAAAAAAAAAAAAAAAAAAAAGAGAGAAAAAAAATTCCTAGAATACAAAATACTAAGCCAGTTTTAAAATAGTTTCAAAATAAAGTAATTCATGCAGTCCAGCATTTTTCAAGGGTATAAAGTTCCAATAGCATCACATTTAAAAAGAGAGAAAAGCACAAGACTGACCTGTTGTGGTCTCATTATCTTTGTATCAGGATCATCCAGAGACTCTCTCCAGTGTGCCAAGTATCCAGCCATTCGAGGAATTGCAAACAGAACAGGGAAGAACTCAGTTGGGAATCCCATTGCCCTAATTAATAAGTAGTTAGTACTTGATTGACAACTATTACAATCAGAGAATGAAAATTCTTGACATTTTATGTGTACCTATAGATTAACCCAGAGTAGAAATCAACATTTGGATATAGCTTCCTCTTAATAAAATACTCATCTGACAATGCAGCCTTCTCCAAAGCAACAGCTACCTACAAGTGGTGTATGATGAATAAGAACAGTGACTGCATCAAAATTTTAGATTGTATTTAACCACAGAAATTTTAAGGCACCCTTAAAGGTCAAACCAATAAAACATTTCCAATGATAAAAAACACTAGAGCAGCAGCATGTTATCAACCCAAGACCCTGAGAAATATGAAGTAGTTGGTACTTATTCAACCCAAAACCATAAGAAATATAAAGGTGTTGGTGCTTTGTGACATGATGGAAATAATCATGCCTAGAATTTACAGGGTTCATATTTAATCATACACATATGGCCAGTCAAACAGCTGTATAAATACCAGATTCAGAAATAATACTTACACCACTAGTTCATAATATGGACCAAGAAATTTGTGTATAAATGTTAAGTGAACTTTTACGAAAACATATAGTTGATTATGAGTGAACCATTATTAATTGAAAACTTTCAAAATTTTGCGAATATATTTTTTAATTTTATTTGAGATAAAGCACTTCTATACAATAATTAAAAATTATTTTGAAAATTCTTTATTTTTTTATTATAATTTATTTTATACTACTATCTGAAATTTAAAAAATTAAAGAGAGAGAGAGAGAGATAAAGAATGCAATATAAGCATAATCTTAAAATAAAAAATAAAATTTAAAGATGTTAAAGAGTGCATAATATACAATGTGGGCCTAAATCCTACAAACTTAAGCTTTTAGTAAAATTGGTCATCTAGCATGGTATCGAAGCCTCATTTGGTGAGAGGTCATGTGTTCAAACCTCACCACCGCATATTTATATCCCCAATTTATTAAGTTGGCCCAAAAGAAACCGGCTATGATAGTTTGCTTAGGGGTCAATGTGTCTCTCCATGTGCAGGCATGGGGCTACATGTGAGGGAGGGTGTTAGAGTGAATGACATACATTGCAAGCCCAAATCCTATAAGCCTAAGCATTTAGGAAAATTGGTTGTTTAACAAAAGAAAGAGATAAAGTCGTATTTGATGAAACACAAAGCATATCAAAAACGGATTTCATACTCGCACCCATGTCGTATCATCTCAACACAAGTATTTTGGCTGAAATTAATGTGTTGATGTATCATAGGTTACTTCTATAAGCCAATTTATCAGAAGTATAGTAGGCTCATGATTGATGCAGTGCCAACAAGACATGTAATTAAAAGATTCAGCATGAACACATGAAAAAGGCATATTTGTTGCTTCATAAAGGAAGACAATTTAGGAGTAAGAAAAACCTCAATGAGAGGATCCCGACCAACAATGGAAAATACTTCCTCTGCCAGTTTCCTTATGACCTTTGCCCTGGGATCATAATTTTTGTATACACGGTGCCCAAAACCAGACATCTTTCGCTTCCTAGACAAATGAAGATGCATAAAAATGTCAAGGAAAACAGAGATTTCATGCTGGCATCTATGGCAGATTTTTGCGACCTCTAAGAAATCATATACCAAATATGTGCGATACTCACCTGTTTTTGACACCCTCAATGAACTCTGGGATGTTCTCGATCGTTCCAATCTCACTCAACATCTTAAGCACAGCCTATAATAACAAAGACAAAAGAGTGAAGTTACCTACTAGTGTGCAAAATAAGGTTTGAAAAGCCAAAAAATCAATGACATTAAAAAACAAATATCTTCAAGTGTAAGATGCCTCATTGAAACTCTGAAATCCTTCAATAATGTTCATAATGGAGCTTTTTAACTTCAATATTACTGCTTTTCAAGCATGAAATAAAAATAAGGTCCTTAATATACCTCATTTGCGCCACCATGAAGAGGACCATACAATGCTCCAACAGCTCCAGCAAGAGCAGTGTATACATCAACACCACTGCAAATACAGTGTCAGGTATATGATACAAGCTTTTAGGGCTTCTTTCATTGGTTGGGACCATTAGATGCCTACCTTGAAGAAAGATGCCGGGCTGCAGCTGTGGAGCAATTCATCTCATGTTCTGCATGCAGAATGAAAAGAATGTCTAGCACTCGAGCTAGTCGAGGATTGGGCTTGTAAGACCTATTGCTTCTGCAAATTTGCAAAGAGAGAATCCAATTAGATATCAAGATGCCCAAAAAAAACCCCTAATTCAGAATGATCACTATTCTGGACCAAAGAATATGACCAGTGGATAAATCCAGTATTAGGTGTCCATCTAGTGTGTGTGTGTGTGTGTAGAGAGAGAGAGAGAGAGAGAGAGATCCTACACATAACAGATTAAATTTGTGATTCAGTCCAAAGAAGATGACAATACAAAATTAGTATTGCCCATACTACCTGACTAGAAGTATTTATGACGTCAGAAAGAGAATTTACATTTTAGAGCTGAGTTATAAAGTTATCCTGTATATAAATAAGTGAGGACCAAAGATATCAAACAAAACATACAATGAATCTAGCATATATAAGAAGTTCTCTGAATAAGAAAAACTGCTGGAAGGGAGAACTGGAGGTCTTCCTGCCATCCTCAAATAAGCTGCTGCTGCAATTGTGGGTGCCTGAAAAATATAGCAATAGCTTTTGTTTAAATATTGGCATGCAACAAAAATAATTAACCTCCAAAATCTTTACATGTAGGTCTGCTATATTTATAAATGTATGCACATGAAGTACAAAACTAAAGTTTAACAGCAGGATCCTGATTCAACCAGTTTAATATACTAAGAGAAATTTAAAAGAAAAGAAAGAAAAGGAAATAAGCAAAACCTTCCCAAGTACGCGTGCTATTTGTTTATCTCTCACTTGTTTCGACTGGTAAAGATCTTGCCCCTAGTCAACAAAGAAATATGATCAGAAATGTTTGAAAACATTACAGAATCTGGAACAGAAGTTACATACATTCAAATAATGTCTCAAAAAACATTTGATAAGATGTATAGGCAACCAGAAATATAACTAAAAAAATTTATCTACAACTAAGGCCGTATTTAATTCTTATTAACTATGTAAAAACATATTGTTAATGGCATGTTCCCAACAACTTCACTAAAACACAGTAAAGATGACTAAAGAGGATTTATCCAACCAGTCATACCACTTCTTCAGATAGGAATGAAAGTCTACACATATGATTCAAAGTTATTAAGGGCATTAAGGTTGGCCTCAGTGAGATAGATCAATTCATTTAAGCATTTGTTGGAACAGCTACAACCGCAATGGAACACAATCTTTGAATTTAATGTAGAAGTTCTCTATGAGCCCCAAGGATCCCAGAGTTAAAAGCGTTTATGAATCTGTTCCTATTCCTCAGTAGCCCTATGTTATTGTGAATGAGCAAGATTTCAGATGATCCTGGTAATCCACAACCACCCTGAAGAAGTTTCTGATAGCTACCTGACAAGCCTCTTCCCTTCAAACTACAGCACAAATACCACCATTCTTAAAAGATGTGGAGGAAGAGATGGCAACATAAAAGAAAAGAAATCACTTTATTTGCCATTTCTTTGACTGTAGCAATCCTTTGATTGCTAGTTGCAAGAATCTTCAATACCAGGTCATGCTCAAATCCAAAACCACAATCTGGCACTTCTTAGAAGCTCTCAAGACCAACACTTCAACAGTTACAAATGTTTAAATATTATTAATAGAAAAAACCACTCCTCAAATGGCTTAATATTATCCTATTCAAGTGACTGCTTATACATATAATGCAAGAAAGCCTCATTTAATAACACCACCAAAATGGGCAGAGAGTTAGCAGCAGATAGAAAGTTCAATTTTTTTGGATGGAAGTTTCCCCAAAGCATTCCCAGATGAAGCCTTCAGTTTTTTACAGGGTGCATTGCTTGTCTATACAAAATATTGTCACTGATTGAGTTATTCCTTATGCTGTACTGATAGTCATCAACCACCAGTTGTTACACTGACTGTTGAGAAGGCTATCAACCACCTTGCCATAGAAATCTCAACGACAGGGAGATTGATGACCTATACCAAACATTTGATCTTTTTCCAACATGTTGCTGGACTCTGGAAGAAGGAACTTCTTGTCTAGCTCTTCTTTAAGGGGGTGTTTGGTACACAGGAATAGGAAGTGGGAATAGACATCTCATTCATTTTTTCCCTTATTCCTATGTTTGGATAAATGTTAAGAAAGTAGAAATGGAATAAAAAATTATTCAGGCAGTAATCAAATTCAACTTATAAGTCGGATTTGAATTCATCAAAAGTAGGTGGTATTCTGATTCATTACACCATTTGATAATATAAAATAACCTAAATTTACATTTTACCATCTTATCTTATTTTTCAAACCTGATGCTTATCTTTTTTGCAAAGTTAAAGATCCATTTATCATCCACTTCTTATCTTCTTTACAAAGTTAGAGACCCATTCATCATTCACTTCTCTGCAACAAATGATTCTTCTAAATTGAATCAATCAAACCTTCCACGACATTTAGAAAAAAAATTTTAATTTCTAATTTCTTAGGTTTTAGATTTTCATTTTGATTGTTGAAATTTTGATTAAAAAAAAAAAAAAAAAAAAGCGAATATTTAAAATTTTTTAAGGTTATGGATTTTATTGATACTTATTGAAAATTAGAATGAAATTTGAATTATTTTATTTCCTCTTTTAGAAATAGGAAAAACATTTGCTAGCTTTGAGAATTTAAATATTATAATAAATAATTTTTTTCTTTTTTTTTGGTAAAAAATAATTTTATAACTAATTAAGCATGACAATTTGTTAAAATTTTTAATAAAAATAATAATTGAATATTTGTACATTAGGGTTATATGATTTTTTATGGTTAATTTTTTATTTATTGAGTATATATATATTTTTAGTCTTATTATTTAATAACAAAAAAATTCTCAAAATTTATTTATTTTTAAATAAAAATAAAAAATATATATTTTAAATTATATGTAAAGATATTATTGTAAATTTATTACTTTTTCATTTCCATTCCTATTATTATCAAACATTGGAATGGAAACAAATAATCATTCCAATCTTGCATTCCTAAGTTCATCCAAATGCTAGAAATGGAATTATCAAATTCATTTCTATCCACTAAGAAATAAGAATGAAAACAAAATATTCATTTCCATTCTTTATTCCGACGTACCAAACACCCCCTAAGTTCCTTTAAATGAATGGTAACAAGACCACTTCCTATCCAGCCAAACTTTTTGGGAAGAAAAGCTATTCCACTGGTGAAAAGGCCCTAGCAATAGTGCTCCACAAGAGCGTATCTGGAGGAGTCATGTTTGGCAGTGAAGAATCAATTGGCCACCTGTTTCTACATTGCCCTCTTGCAAATGGGCTAAGGCAAAGAATTTTCACATTGATTGGAATCCTTTGGGTGACCTTTAGTTTACTTGTAGAACGTGGACAATTTTTTATTAAGGTTTTCAGTAAGAGGAGAGAGAAGCGGGTTATGCAAACGTGCTTGACCCTCTCTATGACTTTGATATTATGGTTGGATCAGAATGCAAGGATTTTGTAGAACATGTGGTCTATTGAGGAGTTACCAATAAAATATTACTTCTCACAACTTCTTGGGTGTGATTAACCAAGGAGTTTCTCAGCATTCCACTGGATCACAGCTCTTTGAATGGGAAAGCTGCTTCTACAGGTAACTAAAGAAAATGAAATCATTCATCCTTTCTCCTCCACTTTGTAGTTTCAAGTTAAATATGATGGTTTCATTGTAGAGAATCCAAATCAGCAATCCTGGAGGGGTTATTAGATGGTATAAAGGAGAGGCAGTACAGGTTTTCTCCAAACCAGTAAGTAAAGGACTTGCTGTTGAAGATGAGCTTTAAGATATCTCTGGGAAAATGATGACCATAACTGGTGTGAGGGATGTGGAAGAGGAGTTGACAACTATTAGCTTATGAACTTCCTCAAGGGGCAAAGGTACATGGCAGCTTACTCATTAGATGAGGAGGATCCATGTCTTGTTTGGGGAATTAAATCTTCACTGATATGAAGACCTAGTTAGACTGACGGTGGATAATGGTTTGGCTAAGAGGATATAAGGTCATTAGATGTTTTTACTGTTTCAGGGCATAGGATTGTTGCTTTATAACTTCTGTGTCTTTCTTTGCAGTGCTTATTTTGGATGCTGTCCTTATTTTGTAGTTTCAAAGGATATCTCATCCTTCATTGTTCCTTTTCAACAAAGTTTTGTTTCTGATCAAGCATAAAGAATGGTAAGATTCAAGAAGATAAAGGTGGAGGAAACAATGAAGAGAGGAAATTCCTCTCTCAACAGCCATGGTCAGCTAAAATCACTCCATGGGGATTGAAGAAACCTTAGAGAGACAAACCTTTCTAGTGAAAAGATGAGTTTACCATACGACCAATATGCAACCCATGTAAGATTGTAAGATTCTTAAGGCCTGGTAATATAAGTATGAAGCTTAGAAATGAAACTATAAACTCACTCTAAGAGCAGGATTGGCATCTGGATGAAAAACAGAAAGAGCACTCATTGCACTGACAAGTACACCCATTGGATGAGCATCATGAGGCATAGCCTGTATGATATCCTGCAAAACAGAATTGTAACAAACTATTGGGTTAGAAAGAGAACCAGTATTAGACTTCAGAAAACGCAATGCAAGGCCATTTATATAATGGTTTAAAACAAATAAAGAGTAAGGGTGAATTGTTTTACCTCCATTGAGATTTTTGTTAATTATAGATCACCAGGTTTTTCTTTTTCTTTTCTTTTCTTTTTTTTTTTAATTACACTATTTTTCCTTTGATTTACTAATATATCACAAACCTTCCTTATAAACAAATCAAATGACAAGGAATGTTGACATGAGCAAAGCTCTTGTTCCAAAAGGACACTTATAACATATCTGACTTGTTAAGTTAGCAAAAATTTATTGTGGTCATATTCTAAACATAAGAGTATATTAGGTCTTCTCGACATGAATAAGTGAAAGGTAAAAGGACTATGTAAAACTTTTTAGTGATATTCCATGAGAAGTGGATGTTTGTGGCAGGCTCATTGATTACAATCCCTACCCCAAACTATCAATAAAAATATAAATAAGAAAGATTGATATCCACCCCACATTCCTCCCACCTCTCTTCCTAAACATGCGCCCACAATGTGGGGATCTAGATAAGTATATCCTGGGAGTAGATTCATTACTCAGGTCAAAGAGTTGGTAAATGCAATTCAGTTGAGCAAATGCTGATGCATCAAGTGCATGCTCCTCAACATATTTATTTTTCGCTTTGAGCACAAACCCCATGTTTCAGCAATAACCTTTTCAGCCAACACTTTGTTCATGACCTTTCCAATTACTCCTTGCCATAACCAATAATCCTTTCTATTGAGTGGCTCCTTTACCATCTCTTGCCCTCTCATCAGTTCATGCAAGGCCAAAATACTTCCTCCCAGCATCTCACTCTTTTCTTTAGCAATGCGTTTGGATGACAACCAAGAAAATATGCAATCTTACCACAACTTTGCTATTTTATGATTTCAACAGTACTGGGTAGGACTCAGGATTTTGAGCCAACTCACTTGGAAATGGCATTAAGCCATTAACCATTCAACTATTTCAATGTGTTTCCCAGTGCCCATCTTCGATTCTCTTCACAGAAAAAGTACAAGAAACATAGTTCAGACAGAAAAACTGCCTTATTTAAGTAAAGTACAATGAAGGACCTCTCTTGCAAGTGGAAAGGCTTCTGTCAGTTTAAGTGCAACTGCGCATTGATTAATCTCACATAAAACATTAACCAGGGCAGAATTATTTGTTTTGTGGCTGGATGTACCCTAAAAATAGCAAACGCTCAGGCCTGTTTAGTGGCTGAAACAAAATTGTTTTTACTTTTTCTTTTTAAGAAGTGTTTCCATTTTTGAAAATGAAGATGTATGTTCATTTTTTATCATTTAAAGTGTTTGATTTTTTCTAAAACATCGAAAACCAATATTTTAAATTTTGTTAAAAAAAAATCAAGATAACTTTTCAAATGACGTTTGGAAGGTGCAAATTTTCTTTTTTCTTTTCATTTTTCTTCTTCAGAAACACAAAAAGAAAAAAAAAAAAGTATTTATTTCCACTACTAAACAGGCCCATATATTTTTGCAAGTTTTACTACCTACCAAATGGCCGATGCCAACTCCATTCAGAAACTTCACAATCAAAGGCTCCATAATGAAAATTCCTAGCAAGAATTATGTGCTTACAGAGATTGATTTCTTTATATTTCAAAAGATCATTTCCAAAAATAGCTGTCCCTAAGCCAAACTAAAATAAGGCAATTTCATCCCACAAAAAAGGCAAATTAAAAACATGCAATTCAATAATGTAACTTCGAAAACAGTCTTTGACTTCCTTAAGAAAAAGGAAGATAACACACCAAAATTCCCTGTGGAACAGCTGAGTGTTGAGAAACAGCAAATTCCCAGTCTGCTAACTGACTTTCAGAAGGTAAATTCCCATACACTGCAAAACAGAAGCACTCAAAATGCTGAAGAAAAATACATAAGATTGACACATGGTGCAAGAAAACAAACAAACTGTTAAACTTTTATAATTAATAAAGAATGTAGTATATTTTGTAATAAAATAACTTGCTATTATGATATTAACATAACTAATAATCTCTAATACCTATTGATTAATTGTTTTCCTCCAATATTCTGTAAATTATTAGTCATCAACAGAGTGGATGTATATATGTTGTCATTTGCATATTACATAAATAGTATATCTTTTCTTCAAAGAGTATTAAGTTATGAAGTCTTTGGCAACTTGGATGATACGCTTAAGCCAGAAGTCAACACCATTTCACCCCTTCTTCTATTCATCATTGAACTTAACCCTTCCCACTATGGACTTCATTTTTCTCACGTTACTTTAGCCTCCTTTATATCTTGCCATTTCTATCACATTCAATCTTGAAGTGGCCCATTTTGAGTAAAAGGATAGTGATGAAAGCTACCATGTTAGTCAAGGCCTCTCCTTTGTGATGAAAAGTAGCACAATAGGTTCCATTGCATCAATCAGCTTTCACCTCATCTTTCATAAAGCAATTGAAGTTTTACAAATTTGAATGTACATCTGATGCCATAGAGATTGTGGCAAAAAATCCATTACTTTAAAAATGCTTATCTTGTACTGGTTTATGTGCCATATTCTATTTGTACAGGTACACGAGTAAGAACCAACACTGGCCATACAGAGTGTCAAATTAGCTAATTGGTAAAATTAGAATTCTTACCCATAAGTCTAACAATAGAAAATTATAAATTTAACATAACACTTTGAAACAAATGATTTTAAATCGGATCAATTGTTTCCTAGATCTATTAGCAAAGATCAACTAGAAGTTTAATATTATTAACCTCATAAGGAAAAGCAAATTCACCAAATTATAATTCTATAATACATCTTGTTTAATGGCTTTCTGACTCAAGAAAAGCAGAATATTTTACCAGAAAATGAACACATATTCAATAGGGTTATTAACTCGTATTGAGGAGGAATTTGGGCAACTATACAAGATGCCAAAAGGGATGTTACATCTTAAATATACTAGGATTTTAAGCATTCATGTAAAAGAGCCAAAAGGCATACTTCAAACAAGATTTGCAAAGCCTTTTACTGCTCCAGAGTTAGTTGCTTGTAAAGCAGCTGTCTTTTGTTGATGAGATGAAATTCATATTGAAAAATTCGTTATGAAATAATTCAATGGATTAATAACTCCTATGCACCTCATGACTAATAGTCCCAACTAACAACAAATTCAAATGTATACATAAACCAGCACAAGTGTACTTACTTAAGAGGTACGCCACTTCCAGAAAAGAACTACTCTCGGCCAACTCTTCAATTGGGTAGCCTCTATATCTAAGAATCCCCGCATCACCATCGATGTAACAAATCGATGACCGAACAGGAGCTGTGTTGAGATACCCCGGGTCATAAAGTTTGAGCCCCTTGTCATTATTTCCAGTTGTAATCTACAAAAATCACAAATACAAGTCCAATTCCAAATAAAACCCAGGAAAACAACACAATTTTGACAAAGTGCAATTCCAAAATGTGCGGAAAAAAATACAAGAAAAACCTATACATACAATAAAAGAAAATGATAATCATTCAGAGATTAATTTGATATATTGTGAGCTCCTAGGCTTAGCAGAGGATCTTGCTTTTCCTTCTCTAATTTTAACTCTCTCCATGTTTGGTTGCTAAGAAAATAATGGAAGAAAGAGAATCAAAACTTGACCACGAAATAAAACTGAAATTTTTTTCATTTTTAATCAAATCAATAATTGAGATTAAAGGCTGACCTTCTTGAAATCTGTAGCTTTGACGGTCCCATGGGAAGAGACCTGAACTTGGTACCTCTTTCCTGTTCGATCGTCAACGATGGTCAATGAACCCTTGAGATCTCCAGGCGGCTGGATCCCAGATTGAGCTGAAACACAAGATGGGTGGATCGCGGAGCCGAATGACGAGGATTTGAGACAAGCCTCCAAGTGGGCTGACAGAACGGCTAATCGGGAGCGAGCCAGCGCAGACGAATCCGCTCTCTCCATATTTTTTCCTTTTTCAAGAATTTGGAAACAAGATGATGATGAAGAATAGTGTGGAAGCAAGGAAAAAGAAAGCAACAGGCGTCGGTGGGCTGGAAGCGCGGAAGAGCGAATGGGTATAAATAGGGTAACGGGTTAAGGCACTTAGGCACACGCACCAAGGACAGGGCAAGAGGTATTCGCTACGTCTTTCACTCGCTCACGTCAGCTGGATATATATGGTTATCTAATCCACCTCAGCTTCTTTCTTGTCAGTTTCGAATCCTTTGACCCATTTTGTAAAGGAAAAACAAAGTGAAAAATAAACATATCATTTCTGTCTGCATGAACTTCCCCAATGTTTCTACGGGAAAAAAATGCAAATATGCAGCAACGAGGAATAATCAAAGAAATCAGAACTCAAAAAAGTTCTTTTTAGGTAAAGTACCCTTTTACCCCAAATGATGCTCATTTCATTCACGTTAATAGTATACCCCCTTTTATGGTCGAGAATGCTCGATGGGTTGTTTGGCTTCCACCCACAGCAACCGATAATCCCATGTGATACCCATGTCAACCTTTCTTTTCAAGCCAAGTCTTAAATTTAGAACAACTCTTCTTAATGTACCTTTTCTTCTTACAAAAAAAGCACTTGATGTCACCTTTATTAACATGATTAAGAGGTGCCTTTTGTTTTCCTTTATCTTTTTTTGTTGGTTTCCTTTCTTAAGTTACCAAATTAGCACTTTCAATCATGTTATGATTTAATCTCCCTTCCTCTTATACACATGTGGTCAAAAGTTCATTCACATATCATTTTTTTTTTTTTTTTGTGTTGTATGAAATCTTAAAAGGCCCATATTTAAATGGAAGATAATTGAGAATGAAGTGAACCAAAAATGACTCAAGCATCTCAATCTCCAATCAATGACTTAAGTTGAGCAACAATATCTCTCATTTCCATTATGTGCTCATGCATTCCTTTGGTGTCATTGAATTTCATAGAACACATCTTTGTCATAAGGTGCTAGCCAAAGCCTTGTCAAAAGTCTCAAACTATTGCTCAGTAATTTTGAGATATTCTTTCACTTTAGCACATTTAGAAATTGAACCATAGATATTTTTCCCAATATTAGACTTGATAAACATCAAACTTAAGCGATTAGATCGCTTCCAACGTTCATATAATGTTTTCTTAGTTTGGGTACTTGATCTTGTAAGAATCGATGGCTTATTCACACGAAGTGCTAAATCAAGGTCCATGCACCCCAATGTATGGAGAATTTTCTCCTTCCAATTAGCATGATTATCACCATTCGAGGAAAGCATACTAGATGAATCAAAATTTGTAATAGATATAAATTGAACTACAAAATAAATGACAAAGTTTATTAATATGCAATGAAGAAAATATTAAAAATTATTCATGTAAATTAATCTAATCAACAAAATCAAGACGTGACCATAAACTTTCCTGTGGGAATAGAATACAACACGAAAATGATTATTTTTTTAATTTCTTTATAATGGGACTGATAATTTTAGGTCTGTAGGCAACAAATTTTTATTTTTTTTATTTTTTTATTTTTTAACCATCCTATCATAAATAAACACAAAACATAATAATTACCTTGTGAGATAAAATTATTATTTTTTATAATTATTCACAAATATTGATGTCATTAATTCTATGTGACAAAAATTAAATTTTCTTTTATCACTTAACATTATCATAATCAAGAATGTTGTGGCTATTACTTAATTAATCAAATGTTACTATGGTTTGACATCAAATATTACCAAAATTAATGGCAAACAAATATAAGTAGTGTTTCTAAATGCTACTTACAAAAATTTAATTTATACAAGTTATTCACATAGTCAACATTTAAGTTTAGAGGAGGCAACCTCTAACAAATCATGGGCCTTAGTCCAATGGTTCAAGGAATATTTTAGTACAAGGGGTAACTCATGGTTAACTCCAAAAAAACATAACAGGAGACTAAATTTTCTCCGTATGGATTAAACCATAAATACCTAATGAATATGAAATAAATTTTTCTCATCAAATATGAAAATAAAACTTAATTCATTTAAGATAATAAATATCGAATCAAAAGTCTAACCAGATAACCTTGGCTCTCATACTTAATGTAAAATAAAATCTTTAAAGTAATAAGATGAAAGTCCAAGATTGTACCTCAAATCATGACAATAGATTCACACAAATATAGATTAGTTGACTAATCCTTCCAAGACCTTATGTCCGTGTACCGATGAAATTTAATGAAACTTAAAGACCTATTCGTGTAGAGTAAAGACCTTTATCTTCTTCCCATCAACGAAGATTTAGGGTAGTTATTACACCGAGTAATATGCCTCATATGTAGACATGGGTGGTTGCTCCTATTTTTATTTAAAAAAAAAAAAATCCGTTTCCAACAAATTCTCCTAAAAATACTCTCATTAAAAACACTTTAAATAAAAACATTGTCAAATATGCTCTAACTTGTTTATAAATTGTTTAAAATGAGATTACTTGACATAAATCATTTTTTAAAATAATGAATATGCATAGAAAACTCCTAAATCATTAGAATATATTTTGATTTAAACAATCTAATTGAAATAATAATCTAATAAAAAGCTAGATAACGGGAAGAAATAAATGCATATGTCAATTTCAATTTTTATATAATAAATCTATCATTTTGGGGTGAAAATTTTGAAAATAAGAATACATACTTAAAATTGAACAAAAGAGATGACCCTTCAATGGTCAACTCCTGTTAATAATATATACAACTTCCAATTTGACCACGTAGTTTACACTTCCAAGTTCAAGTCTTGGGATGAAAATAAAATGTCATCCATAAAAAAATCAAAATCAAAATCAAAACACCACATTTTAGGACCGATTTGAAAACCTAACATATATAACACCAAAGGAAAATTAAAGGAAAGGGCAAAACGTAAGTAGATAAAGAGGAGAAGGGAGAAAAGAACTAGAACTAAAGAGAGAAACTAGGGGTTTTAGAGACAGGTAGCAGATTAGTGTGGATGGAGCTTGGTGAGAGCAAGGAGTCTAACAGGGAAAGCAAGAAGTGAAAATGATTAGGTAAGGAGAGCAAAGCTCAAAAAACAAGAGAGTGAGTAGAAAGAGATTTTAGGGTAAGGGATTTTGTGTTTTATTTTTGGCCATGTGATAAATGCCTACTTAATAAGACATATGAAATATTTGTTAAGTGGGAGGCTATTAGTGGAACCTAAAAATACACCAACCCACATTTCATAAAACACTAAATATTTTGGAAAAATAACATATATTTTGGATTATTAAGGGATGAGTTCCTATTTTATATTAATTTCCAAATGATCATGTTAAAATATATTTTTTTTCCCATTAGAAGTAGGAAACGGATCTTATGAAAATTTATCTTTTCCCCTCATAACTTCAATTCATTCACCATCAATGAGGCTAGTATTGAACAGTAGGGTTGAGATTGATCAATATTTATGCTTAATTTTCTGCAAAAGTCGAAGGTAGGGTAATCTTTTTCAAGATGTTCATAATTATTATCTGTTTGATGATTATTTTTGAAGAAAAATATGTTTGATAATAAAAAATTATTTTTTATTTTTAAAAACAGAAAATACAGTGATTTCAGATAATATATTTTAGTTAGTTTATGTTGTTTTTACTTATTTTATAAGGATTGTTTAAAAAAATAATTATACAAATATGTAAAATAATTAAAAATAAAATACTAAATATAAAATTTGTTTTTAAAACATATTTAAATATTAAAATTATTTTAGGTTTTTAAATATACTTTTTATTTTACAAAACATTGAAAAACAATTTTTAAAAATTATTTTTGAAAACAATTACCAAACATGTCATAATATTTTTTTTTTTCAAAAAATCTACCCTTTCTATTCTACTTGAGGTTGAGGTTAATGGCAAACATTTCAAACTATAACTTATCGTTTTTTTTTTCTTCCAAAATTTGAGTATCTCTTTTTTGAAATCTTTATAGAAATAAATTAAATATTCTTTCAAAGTTTTGAGGATATTCTTCAAGTTGAATTTAGTATCTTCACATGTGACAAATCTTCAAAACCTTGCCGCTGTTATTTATTTCAAGGATAAGGTTAATGAAAAACATTCAAAAGTAAGAAATTTCCTTTAAATTTTTGAAGATCTATTGCTCAAAATCTTTCTAGATCATGTTTTCTTTCAAAATCTTGAGAATCTTCTTATAAAATATTTTTCTAATATTTTTTGAGAGCGATAAAAAAAAAACAAGTGCATGAGTTTCCTTTTACTTGAAAGTTGTCTACAGCTACTTGGATCCCCAATAGGAAAAGGAAATAAAATAGAGTAGATAAATATTTGTAACTTACCTATTATGTCTTTAATAAAAGAAATTAATCTTAAAAAAATAACATAATCTTAATATTTTCACAAGGAAATCAAATCAAATAAAGTAATGCTTTGCAATTTTTAAAGAATTTAATGCCAAAAATAATAATAATGAATAGAGAGAATATAAGGGTTTGTTTGATAGAGAATAGTTATTTGTTATAAAAAAGAAAAAGAAAAATAATAAAATGTATTTAGTAATAAAAAATTATTTTTTATTTTCTATTTTTTGTTCTTAAAAATAGAAAATAATAGTTTATTTAATAATAATAATAACAAAAAATATAAATTTGATTAAAAGAGTTAGAGAACTTATTTAAGAAAATTAATTTTGATCAGTATGGTGAAATAATGGAAATATAAATTTGATTGGTCGGAGAAAAAGTTAAAAAGGGGATATATAAGTGAAAATAGTTAAGATACGTGAGGGGATTTTGTCAATTATTAATGAATAGCATAATAATAATCGCCTGGTTTTTATATGCTATAATAAAGTAACACAACAAAATGGCCCAATGGTGTTACTCTACGATAAAGCCCACCCAAATTGCGTGGACCTCAACCTGGCTCGCGCGAGTCAAAGACCATACTGTATTGAATTAGGATTGAAATAGTGATACGACGTCGTCCCAACACCAATTCTCAGTTGGGAACTACAAAGGGTAAACATTGCCCTAAGGCCGAAGAAGGAGAGGAAGAAGTTGACGATTAATCTCACCACCTCCAAACCCTAAAGCCTTAGGTTTTCTCTTTCTCCTTATTCTTTTCTGCTTCTTCATTGAATCTTCTCAGAGATTTCGATTTGGATAAACCCGAAAGCGAGCGTTTTCAGAAGTATTTTGTCTTTCCACTGAAAAAGTTTCAGCTATTTGGGCTGATTACAGAATGGAATTTTCGCCAATTTTTTTTTTTTCTGGAAGGAATTGAAATTTGCTCATTTTTTCAATCTCTACTGATATGCTCTTTATCGCGAATCTCTTGGTCGGTTTTGAATTAGATTGGAAGCATACAAATTATAATGGTTGTTTTCGTTTCTTATTGGGAAAACAAGAAATTGGAGAAGCACCAATGATGGTGTCTTCTCAAGCTTTGCTATTTTGTTTTATTCTATTTTTGAATTCGCCCAGTTTAGTGCATGTTATTATTGATAGATTGTGCAGTTTTGCTGATCTCTATTGTAAGTAAAAGATGGTTAGGTGTTTGGCTAAGGTTGGGTTCGGGGTTAATAATTTGATATGATTCTGGATGACAGGTTATTGTACTCTGCTTTCTTGAATTGAAGATAGAGAGATGGGTGTGAAACAATTTATAAAGAGCCTCCATGCATTTCCTCGTGCAGAAGAACACTTGTTGCAGAAGACCCAATCTGGAGCAGTTGGTAACATGCTTTTATTCTTCCCTTTACTGTATTACAACTAGAAAATATGCAAGGTTGAAGCTAGCTTCATTGAAACCGTAATTTTCAAGTCAAGGGTGGGTTTTTTTTTTTTCTGAGGCAAGAAAAAAAAAAAACCTTTAAAACGGGTCCATTCAAACCCTCAAAATTTAATGTTTATACCTTATATTTCTACCCTGATTTTTCCTGTTTTTAAATGCTCATCTAGCTTCTATGAGGAAACATCTCTGTATAGCCACCAAAAATGGTTATTGGGTGTGGATGATTTATAAAATATAAGATTCTGAGAACTTCAAAAGGATTTAGGTTAGATTTATTGCTGGCAGTTCTTGAATCAACCTGTCACATTTCTCAGGATGAGTGAGAATTTATATAAAAGGTGTTCTCTAAACTTTCTTATTGCTTAGATATGTATGAATTTATTCAATGTGAGAAAATAAGTGGAAGATATGTATCTGGAGTTGTCAATTAGTCTTGATAGTGTTTTTTAGAACCCTGGTTTTTGGAGAAACCTGCTTCTGCGAGAAATGTGGGGAGAGACATTTTGGGTCTACACATGATTTTGATGGATCTCTGATGTCCCTTGTTGGGGTGCTTCAGGGTATTTTTCAATTTTTAGCAATGGATAACACTTTCTTTACTTTCTTTATTTTCTTTTATTGTTTTTACATCATATGCTGTCCTGTTAGGGGCCTGATGGCTACAATTTATTTGATCCTTAAAACTCTCTTTTAAAATTTCGCTTCTGGTTTGTGTTAACAAACTGATTTCACCAAATAGCTAGTTTTGGGGACAAGTTAATTGGGACGATGGTTTGTAAAATTTGATTCTCTATCATTCTAGCATTGTCTGCTAGTGAACATTTGAAGGTTATAATGAGGATAGCAAAATTTATAATTCTGAAAATGGAAGAATCAGCTTCCTTTATTATACTTATTTTGTGAACCTTTTTATCATAATGAGAAACCATGATTTATTCCTTTTATATCAAGTTCTTTTTTTCCTTTCCTTTCTATTTTGTTTTATTTTTTTGGGTGGGGGTTTTGGGTTTGGAAGATAGTATTTCTGAGATCTTATTAGGTCAGGTTAGGGATGGATTATGGCCTTTACAGTCCCAGTGATTTTTTGTTTTAGTTTTTATCTTGTTTTGTTTGCTCCTTGTAACCTCCAGTCTACCAGGGTTGCAGTCTGTTTTGCTAGGTCCATTTATATGTGTCTTTATTTTATTTATTAATTTTTGTAGAATATGGTACTTATTTACCTATCATAAGAAAAGAAAAAAAAATCATGTATATATTTCATAGTATGTCATACCAACATTTTAGCCAGAATGACATGATGTATATTTGATAGTATAACGTACCGACATTTTAACCTCAATGCCTTGTGCCTCCTCCAATAATGGTGCGCTTTCCATTTTCCATGATTTCATTTTTCTAATAAAATCACACCTCCAGTTATTCTTGAAGAAGGGTTTGTAGTCACTCCAATCACTCATGACATAAATCATTTGTGTTTCTTGATTGGACATTGTAAAAGCAAGGGTGCTTAATTGAAATTGATTTCTAGACTTTGTTTATTTTTTTTTTCCTCACTTAATGGGCCAATTATAGTAGCTTGAGTGTTTCTTATGGTCTCCCCTTTTCTCTTTTTGTAGTCTCCATCATTGGTTTAGTCATAATGGCTACATTGTTCTTGCACGAGCTGAGATATTATCTCACTACTTATACAGTTCATCAGGTTAGTCTTTAATTTTGTTTTTTGTGAATCTATATTATCTTTTGCTCTGATAAAAGCTTCAGTATGTTAGAGTTCATGAGGGAAAAAAAGGGTTTTCTGCCATAGATTCAAAAAGACTGAATATGGTCTCAATTATTGTATGAACTTTCCCTTCATATGCCCTAATTAGCAGAGAAAAAACTCAGCTAAGTAAAAAAAATCTCTTTCCAACCGTATGAAATTAGTTTTCTCTCCTGCAAAAACGATCCCCCAATTATCTGAGAAAAAACTAAACAAAGTAGAGAAATTTCTCTCTCCAAGTGTATGACATTAGATTTCTTTCCCACAAAAACTGTGGCATTTATTTTCCTTTTGAATGGTCCACAATGCTGCATGGAGGGTTTTGAAAGCAACTTACTTTGAGGGACAGAACCTTTGATTTGCCCATGAAGAAAGTGCACTTCAAATGGGGCTGCTTTCTGGAAAGGCCTAAAAAGATCCAATGAAGTGATAATCCTCCTATTCCTCTAAATCAGAATACAGAACCCACTTGGTCATGGCTGCCCCTTCAATTAAGCTGACAGGGGGGAGACATAATTTACATATTCTTTGTTTTTGTTTTTGATCAGAATATAATTTACATGTTCTAGAAGGTTAACAAATAACTATTATTATTTATTTTTCTTCTAGAATTAAGGGACCAACAACTAGAATTAATCCTGGATGCCTTTAGAGAGCTGCTTATCCTCCCCTAGCCTTGGCAATTGCAAACAGATGGAAGCATGTTTAAGTCCTTTATTTATTGTATTTCTTTTGTTAACTGAATTATAAATACATTTTGCAGCCCAGTTATTTTTATTGAGTTCCTTTTTTCATTAAAGCCTGAGATACCCTCTTTGGAGCTGTATAAATTTTGTGAGAATATGGATCCTCTGACTGAACTTAATGTGCTTGGCAGATGTCTGTAGACTTGAAACGTGGAGAAACTCTTCCAATCCACATAAATATGACCTTTCCTTCTTTACCTTGTGATGGTTAGAATGTTTCTTCTACTTCTCTAAGTGACTACCATGTTTTTTTGTAGTGATTTTTTATTTATCTCTTTATCTTCTTTGTCTTGATATTAAATAAGAATGCTAATAACATTTTTATTTGCTTATTCTTTTGCAGTCTTAAGCGTAGATGCCATTGATATGTCAGGCAAGCATGAAGTGGATCTTGATACAAACATATGGAAAGTAAGGCAATTGCTTACTTCTCCTGAGAATTTTGTTTCACTTTGTCCTTGCTAAATAATTCAATGCAATTTACATTATGAATACAAAAATGAACTAATAATACTTTCTTAATACAAAAATGAACTACATAACTTTTTGCTCTTGGTTTTCTTTTGTTTAGTTTTCATTTATGGGAGGATTCCTCATCCTTCTTTTGTATTTCCTTTTTTCTAATTCAATATATATCTTTGTTGTTTCCTATCAAAAAAAAGAAAAAAAAAAAGAAATAAAGAACTTTCTTAATTCAGGGGTTTGAGAGATAATGTAGTAGATTTATGTGGGGTTAAAAGGGGTTAATTGGAGTACGCCCTAACTTCTTGGAGTACGCCCTAACTTTCTTAGTTTGATTGCTGGAGAGAGATTGAATGGAAAAGAAAGATTGGAAGTAGTAATTGAGAGAGAACCACATGCAAATGCATAGAGAACTATTGTATGTATAGAAGACTGGAAGCTCAGCTTTAAGAAGGATCTCCAAATCTTCAAAAATAAAACATCAATCATTTTCACAAACTAATTCTATGGTCACTTTTTGTATCTATTGAGGCACTTTTTAAGGGCCTTTTACATGAATCATGGTGCGTGCACACACACACACACGGGCACATATGCACATACACATGAGAGAACTATATACATGCACACACATTTATACACGCACGCAGAATTAGGGAAACAAAACATAAAACCCAAGGGAAATGCTTTTAAACTAATAAGGAAATATGAGTATTACAATTAGGGTATTAATTTTTTGGGTAAATTATATATATATTTATATATATATATATATGTATATGCTATACATGCGCAAACAAGCAAGTACCTTTTATGGCGCCCAAAAGGTACTTGCCATAGATTAGTGAAGAGTGGTATGTCGCTACACTGAAAATTCAATGAAGACGATGAGAGATGCTACTTGTTTTTTCCATTCCTCCTCTTTGGGAGCGGAGCACTCCTGTTTGTTCCTTTTTATTATGCTTTGCACGTGTTCTGAGCGAGCCTTTGCTTGACATGAATGTTACCTATGAAGTGGAATTTGTCTTGTCTTCCACCTTATAAGGTGTGAATACTGTTTCACTAATCTACGACCAACTTGAAATAGCTACTAACTTCTTGACTTAGCCTTTCTTTCTTGTAAGATAGATAAAGAGTATGCCCAAATAGAGTAGTAAATTATTCAACTTTATTCAAGCATCAAACATAATTCAACAAAGCTACTATATGTCTTTTGAAGTGATTTTCATTTGTTAGCAATTTCTTGTGCAAAGTTAGCCACAAAAATGATCTAATCCTTTGGGGACCACTTCATTTCCACAACTGAAAAAGTGAGATAAGTGTTATATAAATTATCCTCCACTCTTGATGTTTTTTTAGGGCTTGTGTACAAATTGGAAGAAATATCTGTTGAAATGTTCTATCCTCAACCTCCATCCATCGTTAGTAATCTCAATCCGCTTTTCCTATTCACTAGTATGCTATGCGCTACAACTAGCAGCTGCTTGTATAGTAAGGGAAAACACTAGCGCGCTAGCTAGCTACAACTAGTTAGAACCCCTACTTTATGAGTTATTTGAAGAAGCCTGAAAGAAAGGGAAGCTAACTAACTCTTAGCCACCCACTCGCTCATATCATTGGGAGGTTGGAATTAGCCCTGATTCTTTCTGCTTTTATTTTAGTAAAGTCGGATTCTACAAGCTGTTCATTTGAGAGAAGCCTAAATCCTTCTTTCATAGTGTTAGCCTAGAAAAAAAGGGGTTTTGAAGACTTAATTGATTTTAGACCAATCAGTTTTGTTGGGGGGACTATACAAGCTTTTATCAAAAGTCCTCTCTAACAAACTAAATAAAGTGGTGGGGAAGGTGGTGTTGGATGTCTAGTACACATTTGTGGAGGTGGGTAAATTCTGGACGTGGTTCTTATTGCAAATGAAGCCATTGACTTTAGGATGAAATGTGTTGAAAGGGGGTTATGCATATGTTGGATATTAAAAGACGATAATGTCAACTGAGACTTCTTATTGCTAGTTCTGGATAAAATCAGATTTGACTCTAGTGGATACGTTGGATTAGGTGGTGTATCTCTATGACTTGGTTCTTTGTTTTGGTAAATGGAACCTTATTCGGTTTCTTTCGAAGTTCTAGAGGATTGAGGCATGGTGATCTTTTATCCTTGTATCTCTTCATTTTGGTTGTGGAGACCTTTTCTATCCTAATCAAGGCAAAGGAAGTGGCTTTCATCTCGGGTTTCACAATTGATGGAAGAGGAGGGGAGGGAATGGAGGTGTGTCATCTGTTATTTGTTGATGATACCCTTATTCTCTACAATGCCTCAAAGGAGAAAATAGAATACTTAGGTTGAGCTTTCATGTGGTTTGAGGCAATCTTTGGTCTTAAGATCAATTTGAAAAAAAAAAAAGTGGGTGGATATGTCTCCAATGTGGAAGAGCTAGCTAGGGTTTTGGGCTATAGCATGGGAACTCTTTCTTTTAAATATCTTGGCCTTCTATTGGGAGCCCCTTTCAAATCAACTCCGATTTAGGATGTGATAGAGAGGAGATTTTAAAAACGGTTCACAATGTGGAAAAGATAGTACCCATCTAAAGGAGGGAGACTGACTTTGATAAAAACACTCTTTCTAGCTTTCTAATTTACTTGTCTCTTTAGTGACACACAAGGAGGTAAATACCAATATTATGCTATACTTGAGAAGACCTTACAAATCACTTAGTGATGATTGGTGCGTCTTATGCATGAGGAGTGGAGAGTCAATTGACCGTCTCTTTCTACATTGCCTAATTACTTTTGGCATAGGCTATTTAGTCTATAGCCATGATGGATTAGGTTTTGCCTAGGAGTATATGCGATATGATATCCATTTCTTATAAGGGTTTGGGGAGTTCTATTAGAGGCAAGACCCTTTTAGAAATCGCTTGCCTCACATTGCCTTAGATTGTGTGGCGAGAGAGAAATGCTGGGATTTTTAAAGAAAAGTGGAGGATGGTAGAGATGTGGGATCTACTTCACTTCTATTCCTCCTTTTTGGCCACTTGTATTGATGCATTTAAAGGCATTCAACTCAATGTTATTAAGCTCAGTTAGCTTTTAGTTTGTAATTCAAAAGGGTTCGACAACAATGAGAGGAGCTTTGTCAAGAATTAATGTATATACTTAAGTGGACTAAAATATTTTGCATAGCCCTCCTATAGTGGAGGAGTTTAGTCATACTTTGATGAGCTACTTGTATTTTATGGGGAGGACCCCTCATCCTTCTCATACTCTTTTTTATCCATTATTAATTATTAATGCATCTTTGTTTTTGATTAAAAAAAAATTTATTCTCTCTTAACCATTCCAAGGAAGGTTAGTCTAAAGAGACCTCCTTTGTTAAGGTGGGGCCCTTGAGAGCAAGTTGCATTTGATGAATTGATCTTTAATTTGTATGGATAAGAGAAGTGGGGCATTGGGCATTAGAAGATTGCCCATCCTCAACAAAGCTTTGTGTGTCAAATGGTTGTGGAGATTTGGATGTGAGAGTGAATCCATTTGGAAGAGGCTAGTTTCAAGGAAGGATGAGGAGGAAGAAGGGGATTGGTCCTGTAGAGGAGCTAGGGAAGGGTATGGGGATGGAGTGTGGAAGGCTATTAGAAGTGGGTGGGAATGCTTTGAGAGTAGTATGATTATCAAGGTGGAAAATGGTTTGAGGGTGATGTTTTGAATAGATAAGTGCTATGGGATGAACTTCAAGTGTGGTTTTTCCCACGTAATTCTCAATAGCCACTGCTAAAGATGCTTGGGTAGTCAAGATATGGGAGCAAAGTGGGGAATTTTGGGGCATAGGGTTGGTGTTGGAACTCCAATATAAAGGATAAGATGGTTTAGCTAAACTCAAGATGTAGTAATTTCTTAATTAAATCTCTTTATTCCTCCTTATCCATTGTAAGATCAGAGGCATTCCCTGCAAGCATGATTTGAAATTCTTGGGTCTCAATGATGGCGAGCTTTTTTTGTGTGACAAGCTACAGAAGAATATTGACATTGGATTAGCTTAAAGGGAGTGGATGATGAATCTTGAATTGATGCTATTTGTACAAAGTAGAAGAAGAAAAGAAACAATTGATCATATCCTCTTTCATTGCACGAAAGCAATTCTATTGTGGTAGATTGTTTTTGCTCTATTTGGGTCAAATAAGTGATTCACTCTACAATAAGAGAGGCCTTTTTGGGATGACATGGATCTTTTGTCAAGAAGAAGACGAAGAAAGCGTGGAAAACTATTCCTTTGTGTTTATCTTGGATCATATTTAGAAAGAAAGAGATAGGAGAAAATATTGAAAAAGGGAGAAAGCTATCAAGTAATCTTTCATGTATATTTTTTTATGGGAGGGTTTGAGTGTACATAGGTGATAACTTTGTCTGTCTTGAATTGAATTGATTGGTTGGGCTTTGAGTGAGGTGGGGGAGTTGTTTTTTGTTTATCCTTTAGCTTTGGTTGACCTTTTGATGCCGTTGTATACAACATGCTACGTGTATCCTTTTGTTGGGTGCTTTTAATATATTTTTATCTTTGCCCATATAAAAAAAAGTTAATATTATTGTGTAAGTAAGAAGCATTACAAAGTTTGGGGGGGTTGGTGAGGGGGGCAATTGTGATATCTAGAGGAAAAAGTTCTTAGTGCTATATATGTATGCGTTTCTCTTAACCATGTAGATGTGTTGTAAAATTGTGAAGGTCTATTGGACCTAAAGCATTTGTGACAACCCACTCCCAACCATATAGATATTGTCTTTAGTGATGCATCAAACCAGGGACTTGTTTGTGTATTAATGCAACATAGGAAGGTTATTGCTTATGCTTCAAGGCAATTGAAACCTTACGAGTGAACAATATTTACATGGTTGAGAGTGAGTTGTTACAAATGGTATAAGAGTTTGTCCTTAACCTTGGTATGGGAGCTTGTTTTGTCGGCAATGGGTATTTGTTTGTTTGACCTTGCAATCCTATAAGACATAATGCTAACGTTGTGTTTGCATGAGAGGTGATTGTAATAGAAAAATATTCTTGATACTATATATGGACGATTTCCTCTTAACTGTGTAGACGCTTTTTAAAGCTGTGAGAGCCCCTTTGAGTTTAGAACGGACAATATCTACATGGTTGGGAGTGGGTTGTTAAATCTCATCCTTGCTCTTATCTTTTTTTTGTTTTAGAATTTGAATGAAATAATTTGTTTTTCTTTTCTACTAAAAAAGGGAAAAAAAGGATTCCTCCTCAATCAAAATCGGAAACATGCCCATGCTTGGCTTTAGTGGAATTTCTTGAAGGACAAGAACCTCTTATATGGTAACAACTATCAAATTTCAACTTTAACCATCGGATGAGTCTTCCACCTAGCCCTAGCCCTGAATCTTTTGCTTCCTTAAGCATGCTTCTAATGCCTTGTGATGCACTTCAAGGTGTTTTTTTCAAAGCTCAAGTTTAGTGAGAAGCTAAGAAGGCCACTTTTATTAGAGCTTTCTTCCCATCTTATGCATACCAAAGAAAGTTCTAGAGTTCCTTGTGGCTCAAATGGCCAAAATTGGCATTTAGCAATCCCTTGCCAATATCAACTTGCTTCTTTCTCCTCTTGCCACCAAAACTAGTTTGCAGCATGGATGCTTTATCCTGCTGACAAGAAGAGGGTTTAGGGTGAAAGTCACTGAGCTGGAAATTTTAGAGTAAGAGTGAAGGAAAAATGCAATGCTAAATGATCACTAGTCACAAAATAGACCTTTATATAGTTTCCTGTACATGTTTAAGTGAGCTATAATTTCCAAAACACCTTGTATATGTTCTCTCTCTCTCTCTCTCTCTCTCTCTCTCTCTCTCCATGATAGATGATCTTCTATGCTGCTAACCAATTGAGAGTTTCTGCAGCTTCGCCTGAATAGAGATGGCTTTATCATTGGTACTGAGTATTTGTCTGATCTTGTGGAAAAGGAACATGCTGATCACAAACATGGTAACATCTTGGTGCATTCTACACCTATGTTCTAATTTTAAGAAGTTAGCTACTGTTTTTATTTCATGTTTTCTTTTTAATTAATCCAGCATTTGCTATCTCAACTTGTTTCTTTGCAATCTCAATTGAATTTAAAAGATGGATGACCCTTGTGATGGCTAAACTTGAGATCTTGAAGTTTGAAATGCATGCTTAAGTTTTTGCTATGAATTTTTGTTTAGTATTGCAAGTTAAAAGCTTAAAACCTTTTAGTCTTTGCTTCAAAATTTTTGATGTCATGAGCTATCTTCAATTCTTATTTTCTTGGTATTGTTTAGATCAATTTGAGACTTCTATACCCATCATAGGCATAATATGGCCTCCTATAGCCTATATTTCTACACATGAAACATTTGTTCATTTATGAGAAGGTGGAACAAACTTTTTAAAAAAAACCATGGAGGAACTTTTAGGAGAGATTAGGGGGTTTGCCCCCTAATGGGGGGTGGGGATGGGGACCCTATTCCTCGCCCCGAACTTTAACTCCTCCCCACTTTGATTATATTATGTTATATAATATTATATTATATTATATATATGTGATTTATTGTTATAAAATTTAAAAATTAGATATTTATTAAATATATTAGTTTATATATAATTTCATATTTAAAATTTTAAAAATATAAATGTGAATTTTAACATTTCACATTGAAAACCTTTTAAATGAAGCCCACATTAGATTCAATGATTGAAACAATAATGATTCGTTAGGCGTACGTTTAGATATACTTCCTATCTTTTGTTATTAAAATAAAAAAAAGTAGTAATTTTTATATAAGATGCAAGAACTCTTGGACCCTTCTTGCATTGAAAAAGTAATGGTTTTAAAAACTGTTTATAAAAATTGTGGTATCAAAAAAATTTTACTACCTCAAAATTTGAAATTTCAGAAAGTGATTTTTAAATTTATACGATAAATCTATATTTTTTATCCTAGATGCTTTAACTTTATATGGAAGTTTGCTTATAAAAAAAAAAAACTTTATATGGAAGTTTTAAATTTTAAATCATTCTTGTTTTAAAAAAAAATGGGGGTCATTTTTGTTGAATAGGGTCATACTTTGATCCTTTTAATAAAATATCCCTTTAATTAATTATTCTCTTCATCTTAATATGTTTCTTAAATATATCAATTTTTTAATATTAAATAGTCTTATTAATATTAGTTGTTAGCCAATTAAAATATTAGATGGAAAAAATATTTTTGAAATACATATCTTATATATGTATATTAGTTTTTTTCTTTCTTTAATAAGTTCTTATCTATTGAAAAGGATAAGTTAGCAAAAGTAAAAGCTAAATTAATAGTATGTTAAATCAATAATTTTCTTAATCTTGATTCTTGAATGGCTTTCTCAAAATTTTTAATATTAATTTTTTTTAAAAAATATTAATTGTTAAAATATTACATAAATAAAAATTAAATATTTTTCAAAACACTTGTATCATATAGTTGCCTTTTCATAAACAAGTTCTTGCCTGTTGAATACGAAAATATGGTAAAAATAAACGCTCAATTAATAATAGATTAAGCTAATTATTCTTTTGATCTTGGATATTTTTCTTAAATATATTAATTTTTCTAACATTACAGTCTCATAAAAACTAATTATTAATCTAATTAAAATATTAAATAAATAAAAAACTCAATATTTTGTAGGCTTACCCCTCAAACATTGGAGTATAAAAGGTGTACCGAAAGCGTGCCTCAAGTGTGCATCAACTCCTAAGGTTTACGCCTTTTGGGAGTCTTGCTTTTCTCCCAACACCTCAGTGCATTTTTTGGATGCGTCACACCTTGAAGTGTGCCTCAAAGATGCCTTTGAAACTTAGCTTTGTAAAGATGGGGAAAATTTACTATTCAAAAGCCTCTCTTGAGCAAATTTGCAAAGAAAAGGGAATTCCAATGCGGAAATAACTCAGAAAAGGCCAATTCCCCTCGCTGAAATCCTTTCAAGGATGAATGTGGAAACCATTTCCAATAATGGGTCTAGAAAGTGAGAAAATGTTCAAGCCTTGAGAGATGAACTCCTGCAGCATTGATGACTCACCCTAAAATAGCTTTTGTGCTTGATCCTTCTAATATAAGTCCAAAATGTGTTTATAAATAAAAGTTTTTATTTGAAAAGTAAATAGAACTTAAAATGAGTGGATGGGGAAGGGTGGTGTTGAACTAGGATGACCAAGCCTCACAAAAAATTAGGAATATGTAGTGCTAATTTTCCACTTGAAATTTTTATTGTAAAAAACTCCAATTTTTCTTGAAAAGAATGATAAGCACCATGAATAGAGTTTTGCGAAAAAACGCCACATATCTGATGTTGACTCACCCTATGTTGTGCGAGTATAACACAACATATTCATGGTGCACCATCTACTAAATATTCATGTTTAATCTTGAACTAGGAGTATTCAACAAAGATATCATACCCACACCCATGTTGTGTCAATGCTGGCATGTTGGGTGAAGTTGGAAAGTTTGAGTATTGTAGTCACCAACATATTAACCGTAGATTGAGGAACCCAAGCAATTGAGCAAGTTTGAAATGTTTGTGTTATAATTCATGCACTACTGGGCAATGAAGGAAAATATGATCAATGTGAGATCTAGGTATTCCTTTTTGGTGGGTAATGGGTGGAGGGTGCTTTTTGGAAGAATAGGTAGTGTGGGGATAATCTATTGTGTGTTGTTTCCTTATTTGCTTTACCTCTTTTTAACAATGCATGGGTGGAGGATGTTTGGAATTTTTTTGCTGAAAGGGGGGGAGGGGGTTGGAATCCTTGTTTCTCTAGATCTTTTTATTATTGGAAGGTGGATTGTGTGAGGAGATTTCTGACTTGTTTGCAAGAGTAGAGAGTTTGTAGAGATGTGGAAGATACATTGTTTTGGTCAATGACCAAGAGTGATAATTTTACAATTAATTTCCTATACAATGTTTTGGAACCAGGCTTGGGTGGGTCTTTTCCAACGAGTGGCATTTGGATTTCTTGGGTCCAGCCCAAAGTTAGTTTTTTTGCATGGGAGACAGTATGGGATCAAGTTCTAACTTTGGATCAAGTTTAGAGATGAGGTTCGTCTTTAGCAAATCGGTGTTTCTTGTGCCTTGGACATGAAGAATCCATAGATCATTTGCTTCTCCATTGTGAAATGACAAAGGTTTTATGAGAGTTGCTTTTTGTACTTTTGGTGTGTCTTGGGTTTGTCGGTTAGAGATATTTTGCTGGGATGACATGGTTTTTTTGTGGGCAAAAAAATGCAAGAAGGTTTGGCAAGCAAGCCCTTTGTGCTTGTTTTGGACGGTTGGGAAGGCAAGAAACAACATTGCATTCGATAACAAGGTTTTTTCTATCCAAAAGCTGAAAAGGGATTTTGTTTGCTTGCCCTGGTTTGAGATGAAGTTGTTTATAGATAATTGTTCACTGACTTTAGTAAGTTTTTTTGAATGGTTGGGCCATAGTTTTAAAACGCGCAAGGCGCAAAAGTCTCCTATAGCTTAAGCGCAACGTGTAACACAATGTGTGCACTTGAATGAAGTGAAATGTGACCTAGGATACACATCAATTTTGTAAAATATGATTCAAAATCTAATCCGATCAATAAAAAATTTAAGATTCAAAACATTTAAAAGAAGTATTTAACAAAAAAGTAATGAAATTATAAATATTTCAGCATATAATTAAAAATTTCAAAAATAAAAGTGTTTAAAAAGGAGGAGTAAAGCTGACAAGACACGCCTTTTCAATGAGGTGCATATATTGGCAACCAAGGCGCTATAACTAGGGAGTGGTGGCGCCTTGAGCTTAGGCACGCTTGAAGCGCGCCTTTTAAAACTATGGGTCGGGCACTTGTTGAGGTTCTCATTTTGTTTTCTTTTGGTCGAGCCTTGGTGGTGAAGGAAGGTGTGTTTTCTTGTATACCTTGAGTCGCTTTTTTGGTGACTCTTTATTTTAATTTTAGTCTTTATTTATCAAAAAAAGAAAAAGGAAAAATACTGTCATCAATACCTGGAAATTTAATACTCAACTTAGGGTTCAAGCTCTATAAGTCCTCAGACCCAAGACTCAGAACATGTCATTATGGTGACCTTTTTTTGTTTGTTGCTCAATACTCCTATTGGAGATGGATCTGCAATCCAACATGATTATACCAAGGCATTTGAAAACTCTTGAAGTGACTGACAGCGAAGGGGATTGAGAAAGTAAGCAGAGTCCCATATGACCCAACTGGATTCCATTTACTTTAAAGATTCTGACATTCTCTCTAGTCAAACCATCAAAAGAAAAATCAGCATGGCTTCTTTTCAAAAAACCTTGTTCTTGATATACCCTCCAAAACTTTGGGATGCAATCATAGGCATACTAACTACAGATTTAGAAGGAACCCAAACAGCCTAGTTTATAGAAGTTTGTCTCATAATCCCAGCACTACTTGGCAATGAAGGAAAGGATGATTGACAATGTCACCACTGCTGCAGACATGATACACTAGTTAGGTTCAAAGCTCTATAAGTCCTCACTTGCAAATGTCATTGGTGTAACCTTTTTGTTTGCCACTAGATATCAAGACCTTGACTTTAGGCGAAGCTTTGGCTTTTCAAATGACACTGACTACGAGAAAGGGAACTAGAGTAACTCAACTAGACATGGCAAGAAATAAAAGGAGCAGGAGGAAAATAACCTGGAAGGAGAAAGTGAAATGTTCATTCATAAGCTAGAACAAAAATAGTAACAAATCATAAATTTCATGGTCTAATAGGTTACATCAAAAATTAAAATTCCAGGATTTTGGATGGAGGGGAGTGATCTGAAATGTGATAAATGCCACAGAATCTCTCAACTCAGGGCAGATAGAAAGTAAGGGGGTTGAACTTGCAGGGCTAATCTCCTCACCTAGTATCTTTCTAGAAAATGATATTAGTCTTGTCACCAGCAGAAAAGTGAGGAAAACAAGAAAAATCAGGGGAAGAAAAAAAAGATATGTTTGATAGGCTTCTGGTGACAATGGTGCAACCATTTGAACCAGCTTTTGGCATTCTATGTTCCAACTATTAGAATAGGACCCATAAATACTCCTGATGACCCTATGCCATAGATTTGCTCTTCTTGTGAATCTCCATATGCCATAAATAGTCGATTTTTCTTTGAAACTTCCATGCCAATGTATGCAAAAGGACATTCTCAAGGCAAAGACACCAGCACCTAGTCTTCGTTCACCTTGTAGTTTGGAAACCTGATTCCAACCTATCAGATGGTTCCACCTATTCTCCCCTAACCAGACCACAAGAAATCTCTTTGATCTCTCTCTGTTGGCATGAATTGACTAAGATCTTGAACACCAATAAAAGTTAGTAGGAATATGAGGCAAAAAATACTGCATCAAGGTAATCCACCACCCTAAGGATAAATAAGTTCTTCTCCACTGATCCAGTAGTCTAATCAAGGAAAAGTTAGGTTTGTTATGTTTCTTGTGGTTTCATATGTTGAAGGTCCTTCGATAATTTGTTTTGACATTTTTATTACTTAAAGGGATTAATCTTTGTTGGAAAGCTTTAACCAGATCACAATAAAGATCATCATGGGGATTCAGATCAGAAACTGCATGCGCATAGTTTTGATCAAGATGCTGAAAATATGGTCAAGAAGGTGAAACAAGCATTAGCAAATGGGGAAGGATGCCGGGTATGGTTTTGCTCTTCCCGCTTTAGAGTTCTAAAGATATGTATTCATCTTTATGATCTAAATGGTTAGGTGAAAGCTTCTTGCAGGTTTATGGGGTTTTGGATGTCCAAAGGGTAGCTGGGAACTTCCATATTTCGGTTCACGGATTAAATATTTTTGTTGCTCAACTGGTCAGTTTTTATTTTACTTTTTCTTTTGCTCAATTGAATATGATATCTACAAATATGCTTAGTTGATGCATCTGCTCTCAAGTATTTTCTTACACAACCTGGTTATTCTAATATATTTTTCTTAAAGGAATGTCAATGGTGTAATTGGCATGTCATAGTTTTAGAGATTTTAATTGTTTATGGGGCTAATTTTTGTCAATGTTTATGTTAGCTTATCAGAACATTTTTGTTATCTCATATTCTTACTTTACACTGCTTTGCCAGATTTGTTCTCCCCCCAACCCACAAAAAAAGAATGTTTCTGAAACCTTTTTCTTTTTCTAATATTTTCATTACAGGCCATTTTGGACATCTTTTTGACCTGCCAACCATAGTAGTGTTTGGTTTTTTTGTTTTTGTTTTTGTTTTTGTTTTATTTATTTATTGAGAACAGAGAATACAGAAAAAACACACTTAATTCAAACTACTACAAAAGGGTGACTTATTATATGTTGTTTTGGCAATTACAACCCACCCCCCCACATGCGAGTACAAAGATATTGCAGATCTTGTAGTTATATTGATTTTTCCATTTATATCTTTAATATCTATCACTCTATGTTCTTGATTTCTCATTTTCTAATTTTGGTTACTAAATTCCTCTTTTTAGATCCATATGCTACCAATACTTTAATTTAAACCATCAATAATGTTGTCTACAATCTTCCTATTGATGGTCCAATGTCTAGGACAGGCTATTGGTTTTATGGCTTATGGAGATTGAAGTCAAATTGCCGAGGCTCAAGGCTTGGTGCTTAGGGCTAGGTTTTTAAGGTAAATAGCTGCTGGAATTCTGAATAAAGGTTGACTGAATTTCTGCAAAGCATCTAATTGGTTGTTTTGAGATGCTTAGGAGATATCCTTTTAATTATTTGAAGGTAGGGTACCTTAGAGAAGTAAGGAAAGGATGGTGACTTGTATGGTGTTAAACAGAAAATACTGCCACTCAGAGATTTAGAAGAAAAAGAAGTAGAAGAGATCAGAGGAAACTAGGCAATCATATCTTTGAACAAAGCAAAATTTTAAATTTTCATTAACCTTAATCAATATCATTATACAACCAAGGGTTTAGAAACCAAATACTACTCAAAAAGTTCTCTAGCATGGGTAGTTTCTGAACATTAATGGGCTGGTTGCAAATGAATCCAGAAAATCTAAAACATCTACCAAAAGGCACTTTCCTTTGAATAAAAAGGCTCCTGAACTTGTCTGGATCCTAGAGCCTTAATTCTAGGTTTCTAAATAGGGTTAGGCATAGTTGTGAAAGGCACGCCTAGGCGCCGGGCGGCGCGACACCACCCTCCGGCGCCTCGCCTGAAGGAAGGTGACGCCCCTTCATGAAAGCGCCGCTTTGGCGCAACATGGTCCACATGTGCGCCTTGATCCCCTACCTCCTCCTCCTCCTTCTTCTTCTTCTTCTTCTTCTTCTTCTCTTCTTCTCCGGTGTCGGGTTGCAGAGGGCAGAGAGAAGCCCTAATTTTTTTTTTTTTGGCACCAAAACGACGTCGTTTTGGCCCTTTTTATTTTAAAAAGAATAGGCTGAAACGATGCCGTTTGGCCTTGTTTTCCCTTCTAGCCCCCTTTTTTGGTTGTTTTCAACTCGACAACTTTCCCAAATTTTGCTCTAGCCTCAGCCATGCCGTGGAGAAGTGAAGAAGACGAAAAAAAGGAGCAAAAATAGGAGAAAAATAGAGGAAAAATATATGTTAATTAGGGTGCGCCTCACTTCACTAAAGCCCGCGTCTTAGGTGCGCCTTGCACCTTAGGCTCCAGGACTACGTTATGCCTTGGTGCGCCTTGAGCCTTTTAAAACCATGGGGTTAGTTTTTCTCTAACCAAGGCATTGTGGTTGCATTCTACTTAATGAATTACTAATGAAAATGATCTGTCCAAATCCAAATTTTTTATTATCTCTTTTGGCTGCGGATTTCATTGATCATCTTTTATGCATTAATACTTGTGTTTGATTATCATCTTTTATGCATTTATAAGGCTAGTACAGTGTTGTGGAGGGTGTCACAAACCTAAGTTTAACTTCCAAGTTTCTGTAATGTGTGAGGTGCTAAGCTGTAAACACTTTATTTAGCTGGCCTCTCTCTCCGAATAATAAAACCTCTCTCTCCGAATAATAATAATAATAATAAAAAAAAAGAGGCCCAATGAATTTTATCAGCTAACTCCACCAAACCTTTCTTCTTTCAAACCCATTGAAATATACATGGAAATTTGGCATTGGGCTTTGTTCAGACAACAACCCACATGAGGCTCTAAATCTCTGCAGTTTACTTGATTCCATGAATGGATCCACCACTGACAATCCCGACATTTAAATACACCTACATGGCAGGTGTATCACAACTACCTAGGATTTAAATTCTCCAATAAAATTCTGTCATTCCTCTGGCATTTTTCAGGAGTTGTAGCAGTTATGTAACCACTACAACTGTGCTATTGGCATCTGGACAGCCCGGACTGCCACTTTTTGCAAGACAAATTGCCTTTCCAGCACTCCATTGTCACCATTCAGCCCACAACACAAGTCACTCTGAAAGGGTCTAACAGCTGGGTATTAGGAGAGCCTGGGAAGATTTTTCGAAATATTACACAGATAGAGTATGTGATGGCAGGGAGTGAGGTTCTAGAATGATTTGGTGCATAGAGATCTTGCTTGTGATGAGATTTTTGAGATTTATTTAGAATAAGGAAACAAAGACGCCATGTTGGCAGATTATTGGTGTTTGTCAGTGACAGTGGGTTCTGAAAGCCTAGAGTTAAGGTGTTTTATGATTGGGAGTGAGAGATAGTCCACTTCTTTGTGGACTACATATGTATGGATGCAACAGAGTGGAAGATAAGCAAAGATGGCAGATTCTCAGTTGAATCATTCTCCATGAATCTGTCAAGTGGGGAGATGTAAATGGAATATGACATTCCTCTGTAGCACAAAACTTCATTCTGAAGGGGAATACCTCAAAAGGGTCATATTGCAAATCTTCAGGTGACTGAACCAAGCAAAAATAAATCCTTATGATGAATGAATTTGCAGAAGGGTGATTTGATGGGGTGATAAACTGGACTGCCACTCCCATGCAAGATGACTCAAAAAAAGGGGTGATCGAATCGACCCCTGCATTGTCTGACAGACAATTATCCATGTCATTCAGGTTTTCTTCTCCTGAAGAAAGACAACTGAAATAGAGTTTCAAAGTATCCCTGAAGGTTGGTGAAGGTACCTGAAAAGGTTTCGTATTCTGAGGAGTGAGACCAAGAGAAGACCAACAGGTTAAGTTTTACTTAGGTGGCAATGATTTTATTTTATTTTCTTAAATCTTAATAGACCTTAATTTATCTTAAGTCTCAATCATACTTAGTAGTGTTAGGAATTAAGTTTGTTTGTTTTTTAATCACTTTTTCTTAGACAGTTCTGCCTTAATGGAAAAGGTGTTTTTTTCCCTGTATCTTAAATCTTAAAGCAACAGAGAGATAAAAAAAACTCTGTTTTTTGTTTTTGTTTTTTTTTTTCCCTGTTTCCCTCAAACAACAAATAAAATTTTCCCATAGAGAGGCAATGAAAAATAAAATTGCATTTTGTTGCAACCCTTCCTTTCGACTTTGAATATTCCTTTTGTCTTCAGAAATAGCTCAATCATGTATGTCTCAATCGAAGCAACATATACCAGCGTCCACCCCCTCTGTGATGCAACTTCTGTGTATGTTTTCCAGCGGAAAAGACAATGCTGATCATTGGAGAAGTGGTTATTTTTTTCATAGGTGCCAGTCTGGAGGACAGGTTTAATGATTTCATCTTACTGCACAAAGGAAGAATTGCAAATTGGTGTTGGCTGCATAGGTAAAAGGAGCAAGAAGTATCAATCATCTGCTCTGATTTATACCCCAGTGGGCCCAAATCTGTTGCTGTTTGTGGTATTTGTGGTGTTGTGGGTTCTCCTGAATACAATGAGTTAGATGCTCTCAAGTTTGCATGGAAAGTTTGTCAGGAGATGTGGGAGAACGTCCAGTAACTAATCTTGTAGACAGGCATTTGTTTTAGTTGTTTTATAAAGGTTACTCATTTGATTCTCTTTTTGGGTAGGCAATATTTCTTTTCTTCCCTTATTGGGTATTGAACCTGGAATTTCTCATATTCTCATTCCCACACTTTCTACTTAAGGCAGGCCTAAAGGGTATTGGGGTGCCTTTAAATTAGTAAAAAGAATTGGTGTTGTGTTATTGACACTCATTAAGCAACATAACTGAGTTTTTGTTGTTAAAATTACTTGACCAAGTACTGATGTGTCACCTAGGAACTTGGTGCTGGAATTTTTAAAGTAGAACCTAAGATTACAAATTCGTGTTTCTTATGCCATTCCTTCATTCTACATGCCAAGTGTAGTTTTTATAAATTTATGATTCTGGTTGAAGGATCTGAAACAAAGCCTCCCATTTTTATCGGATGAAGCTAAATTTTGGTCCATTCAAGTGTTGAAATGTTTGAGTCTGTCTTATTGTAGTTTTCTTTGAATGTTATAAACTTTTTAAATTTTGTGATAAGACACGTCTGTTGGATAATTGTTCTTTAACTGGTTTATTCTTGAATGGCTCGTTTAAAACTTCTGTAAAATGGCTGCATAGATATTAATTTAATTGCTCTTTTTTCAGTTCATATGACCTAGTTTAACCCCTTTCTGGACAGATTTTTGATGGAGCTATTCATGTGAATGTAAGTCACATCATTCATGATTTGTCATTTGGGCCAAAATATCCAGGACTCCATAATCCACTTGATGGGACAGTGCGGATTCTGCATGGGGCAAGTGGAACATTCAAATATTACATAAAGGTTTGACTTGCTTTCTTTGAATAAAAATAGAGAGCTATCACCTACCCTTTTCTGTCTTGCTCTTCTCCAAAGGTAGAATGAGCAGATTTTCTGCTCACACTTGTCGAAAGGAAGATGGCTATTGTAGGGTCATTCTTATAGGTCATAATTGATGTAATGTGTGCGTCTGGAAACTTTACTGGATTTGCCTGAGCTGACTGGTGATTTCTCTGTTAAAATCATTGTTCGTGGGATAATGATGGACGTTCTTTAATTACTGAAGTCAGATGAGGCATATACACTAATGTCATCGATTATGGAATGCTAAAACATAAATTTTTCTATCAACAATGTTAACAACCATCATTTGGTTCTTGTATGTGGTTTTTTGTATTGTTTATCTTCTTTCAAAAACTTTCTAGCTTTATTATTTTGAAGGGAATGCATACTTTAGTGGAAAGAGAATCCAATACCTATCACTAGAACTTGAACTGTTTTACCTTCAATTTGCTCAACTGTGTGGGCAGCTAGGTACTGGATTATATGTTTGCCTCAAGTGTGGTTGCTAATTACTCAAAAGGGGAAGTGGAGTAGAGAGAATCCAATACCCTGTACTGGACCTTGTAGTGTTTTACTACTCAATTTGCAAAAGCATATGGACAATAGGAACTTGAGTGGGCTGTTTGGAGCGGTCCCCTAAGGCTAGGGCTTCGTCTGTTCCCGCGGGGGGTGTTGGGGGAATGGAGATGGAATTCTTGGCTGCAAAGGTTGCTTTCGGCGCGGAGGTGTTGCCGTGTCGTCGATTGGTCACTGACGAGGCTCTAATCGAGGAGGCATCCAGGTATTCCGCTGTTCCCATCTCTCCTTTTTCTTTGGGGCTTCGGGAATCTTCTTCTTCTTCTTCTCTCGGGGGCCACGCTGAGGATGTAGGGGTGTCGGAGGAGTTTTCCTATGGTGCGGAGGAGGATTTGGGTCGTTCCCCACTGTGTATGGTGCGGAGTAGAGCACCGTCGGCTTTCGGAGGAGAAGGCGAGCATTCTTGGGGACCGGTCGACACGGAGAAAGGGAATGGCCTAGAGCTTATCCCGGTGGGGTCGGAATTTACGTGTTTTTCTGGGAATAGGAGTGACTGTCACCTCGATGAAAGGGGGTGCGAAGGAGATTGGAGCTCAAGTAGCCTTGCGAAGTTCAGTCGCTGCCTAGGTATGCCGACGGAAGGCTTCGAAGAGGAAATTCTGTACCTCTTAAGGAGAATGAAGGGGAGAATTGAGCAAAAGGGTAAGGAAGGGGTGACCAGGAAGACGTGCTTAAAATCCTCAAAATCCAGTAGGGAACTCAAGAAGTTGGAGTGGGCTGTAAGCTACAAAAAAGCAAAAATGAGTGCTAGCGGGGGTATCTTTGGAGGGGCTTCTGGATCAGGGAATTGATGAAGATAAGAATTATATCATGGAATGTTAGAGGGGCGAATGATAAGGATAAGAGGAAGATTATCAAGTCAGTCATCAAATCCCAGAGAGGGGACGTGGTGTGCCTGCAGGAAACTAAAATTAAACAAATGTCTACGGGGATTGTTCGCAGTCTTGGGGTGGGCCGATTTTTAGAATGGAGAGCAGTCAATTCTAGGGGTGCTTCCGGCGGTATTCTGGTGTTCTGGGACAACAGACTGGTGGAGTTGGTGGGCTTGGAAGAAGGCATATTTTCAATTTCGTGTCGGTTCAAGAATTGTGAGGATGGAATAGTGTGGGTGTTCACTGGTGTTTATGGGCCGGTATGCAGTAGAGATAGAGAGGATTTTTGGGAGGAGCTTGGGTCAATTAAAGGGTTATGGGCTGATCCTTGGTGTGTGGGAGGGGATTTCAACCTGGTAAGGTATCCAGAGGAGCGCAGTAGGGGAGATGGGCTCACTGCCTCCATGAGGAGATTTTTAGAAGTGATAGAGGAGTTGGAGTTGAGGGATTTTCCTTTGAGGGGGGGCCCGTTCACTTGGAGAGGTGGCTTGAATAATCAGTCCCAGTCTAGGCTTGACAGATTCTTAGTAACGGATAGCTGGGATAGCCATTTCAATGGGGCTGTGCAGGGAACGCTACCCAGACCAGTCTCGGATCACTTCCCGATTCTCTTAGAAGGAGGAGGTTTGAAGAGGGGACCCTCCCCTTTCAGATTTGAGAATATGTGGTTGGAGGAGGAGGGATTCAAAGACAAGATAAAGAAGTGGTGGGGGAGCTTAAAATTTACAGGAACTTCCAGCTACATTTTAGATGCTAAATTGAGGGCCCTTAAAAATATTTTGAAGATCTGGAATAAAGAAGAGTTTGGGCTTATTGAGACTAAAAAGGGCGATGCCCTTAGGCAGGTTGAGTTTTGGGATGAGAAGGAGAAACATGCAGCTTTAAATTTGGAAGAGTGTGAAGCAAGAAATGAAGCCAGGGAGTCCTACAAGTCTTGGGTGATGAGAGAGGAGATTTCTTGGAGACAAAAGTCAAGGGAGTTGTGGCTGAAAGAGGGGGACAATAATACCAGATATTTCCATAGGATGGCAAATGCCCATGGAAGGAGAAACTGGCTGTCCAAGCTGAAAGTTGATGGCTGCTGGCATTCAGAGGAAAATAATTTGAAAAACAGTGTTGTGGAGGCTTTTCAAAAGCTGTATTCTGAAGATGAGGGGTGGCGTCCTAGCATTGATGGGCTGTCCTTTTCAGTGTTAGGTAGCAGTGAAGCTGAGGGGCTGGAAATTCCTTTCTCGGAAGGAGAGGTGTTTGTAGCTCTTTCAGATCTTGGCAAAGACAAAGCCCCGGGGCCGGACGGTTTTACTATGGCGTTTTGGCTGTTTTGTTGGGATGTGGTGAAGGCTGAGATTATGGGCTTTTTTAGAGACTTTTATGATAGGGGCAGATTTGTTAAGTCTCTAAATGCCACCTTCTTGGTTCTAGTCCCCAAGAAGGGAGATGCTGAAGATTTGAAAGATTTTAGACCGATTAGCCTTGTGGGAAGCCTTTACAAATTGTTGGCCAAGGTGTTGGCAAATAGAATCAAGAAGGTTATGGGAAAAGTGATTTCGGAACCCCAAAATGCATTTGTGGAGGGTAGACAAATTCTTGATGCTGTTTTGATTGCAAATGAGGCTGTGGATTCAAGGTTGAAAAGTAACCAAGGAGGTGTGATGTGCAAGCTAGATATAGAGAAGGCCTATGATCACGTGTGCTGGAATTTCTTGTTGGCAGTGCTAAAAAGAATGGGCTTCGGGGAGAGATGGATTAAATGGATAGAGTGGTGTATCTCCACTGTAAGATTCTCTGTTCTTATAAATGGCACTCCCTCTGGGTTTTTTCAAAGTTCAAGGGGTTTGAGACAAGGAGATCCCCTCTCCCCTTACCTATTTCTGATAGCTATGGAGGTGTTTAGTTGCTTTTTGAGAAGGGCTATTAGTGGGGGCTTTCTCTCGGGGTGGAGTGTAGGAGGACAAGGCGGAGAGGGGTCTCTGATTTCGCACTTGCTCTTTGCTGATGACACCTTGGTGTTTTGTGAGGAGTCTCAGGATCAGATGACACATCTTAGCTGGCTTCTCATGTGGTTTGAGGCGTGCTCAGGGTTGAGAGTTAACTTGGAGAAGAGTGAGCTTATCCCGGTGAGGAGGGTGATTGGCATAGAGGATTTGGCTTTGGAGTTGGGTTGTAAAGTAGGCAGTCTGCCTTCCTGTTATTTGGGTCTGCCATTGGGGGCTCCCTTCAAATCGGAGGTGGTTTGGAATGGTGTTGAAGAGAGGTTTCGGAAAAGGTTGGCTATGTGGAAGAGACAGTATATATCGAAAGGAGGAAGACTTACCCTAATCCAGAGTACTCTATCTAGCATGCCTGTCTATTGCATGTCTCTCTTTTATCTGCCCAGAAAAGTAAGGTTGAGGCTGGAGAAGATTCAGAGGGACTTTCTGTGGGGGGGAGGAGCTCTTGAGCGGAGGCCCCATCTCGTAAAGTGGAGCTTGGTCTGCTTAGAAAGAAAGAAGGGAGGTTTGGGTGTAAGAAATCTGGCTTGGATGAATAAAGCTCTCTTGGGTAAATGGAATTGGCGTTTTGCCATTGAAAGTGGGGCTTTGTGGAAGCAAGTGATCAGTGGCAAATATGGGGTTGAGGAGGGGGGTTGGTGTACTCGGGTCGTAAGCGGGAGGAATGGTATAGGGCTTTGGAAAGCTATTAGAAAGGAATGGTTGGGTATGTACAGCAGTTTAGCCTTCCGCGTGGGTAGTGGCAGGAGAGTGAGATTCTGGAAGGATATATGGTGTGGTGATGAGCCTCTTTGCGAGTCCTTCCCTTCTTTATTTGCCATCTCCTTGGCTAAAGATGCCTGGGTGTCGGAGGTGTGGAACTCAGATGGTGATGGGGAGGCATGGACCCCTATTTTCTCAAGAGCGCTTAATGATTGGGAAATTGAGATGGTGGAGCGGTTTATGCTAAAGATCCAAGCCTTTAGGGTGCAAAGAGAGAATGAGGATAATTTGGTGTGGACAGGTGCTAGCAGTGGAGTTTTCTCAGTCAAGTCGCTCTATTCTATGCTGGAGCCTGATGGATCTGCTTTGTTCCCCTTTGGTAGTATTTGGAGAGCAAAGGTGCCTCCCAAGGTTGCTTTCTTCGCTTGGGAAGCTTCCTGGGGCAAGATCTTAACTTTGGAGCAGCTCCAGAGGAGGGGCTATTCTTTGGCAAATAGGTGTTTTCTATGTCTTTCTGAAGTAGAGACGGTGGATCACCTTCTACTCCACTGTGTTAAGACGAAGGCATTGTGGAATCTTCTCTTCTCTCTTTTTGGAGTGGCTTGGGTTCTTTCGGGTTCAGTTAAGGATACTCTCCTTGGATGGAATGGAGCGTTTGTGGGGAAAACTCGAAAAAAGGCGTGGCAAATGGCCCCTTTATGTATATTTTGGACAGTATGGAAGGAAAGAAATTTGTTGGCGTTTGGGAATGAAGGGCTTTCTCTCCAAAGGCTGAAATATTCTTTTGTATGTAATCTTTGGTCTTGGGTTAGGGTGTTTATAGATTTGAGCCCTTATTCTCTTGTTAGCTTTATTGAGTGGCTAGGCTCAAAGTAAGGGTAGGGGTTTTTCCAATCCTTGTTTTAGAGTCTGTGGGTTGCTTTTGTATACTCCCTGTATACCTAGAGGGCACTAGTTTGGTGTTTCCTCTTTCAGATTAATATAATTTTCTTTATCTATAAAAAAAAAATAGGAACTTGAGTATATCCACTCAAGGATAGATGGTAATTACCCAAAAAAGGGAGTAGAACATTATTATCATTCCTCAGATTATTAAGTGTTAACACCAGGGATAAGGCGTGTAACTTGTATTCCTGGATATTGACAAAGTGGCTGTTAATTGATATTTAGCCATCAGATGGCTTGGTGCAAGTTTGTTTCTTCTGTGAAAATGGAGTCAATCTACGATGTATGTCATAAACTCACAAAGTTGATAGTATGGTTTTCCTTTGGATATCTTGTTGAGGCTTTGGATGCTCTATGAAAATTTGATCAACCTGTTGTGTTTTGTATTGCAGTTTCACAGAGAGTTGGTTTATGTAATAAATACGGAGACCAACATTATTGCTCAAGAAGGCTAGGTTAACAAATGAATCTATTTCTTGCCCAAGTTGAGAAAGAAAAGTACTCTTTGAATGCTGAAAAAACAAAATGGAATAGCTTTATACTTCATATAAAACATATTTACTCATTTAATTTGCATTGAACATACATTCTAATTTTTCTTTATTAGGCTGCATTTGAGAGGTTATTTTTGGGGCTGGTTTTATCCTTCTATTTGGTTGCTGTACATACTAACTTATCTGTTTGTTGTGCTGCAGATTGTTCCAACTGAATACCGATATATTTCCAAAGAAGTTTTACCAACTAATCAATTCTCTGTCATGGAATATTTTTCCCCCATGAATGAGTTTGATAGAACTTGGCCAGGTTGGCTTTTACCTTGAGTTGTTTGGAATTTGTTTCTACTTTGCCCATCCCTTTCTCCTTGGTACTTTTTTCTGATCCCTAGGCTGTGACTTTTGATACAGCTGTTTACTTCCTGTACGATCTATCACCGGTTACTGTGACAATCAAAGAAGAACGCCGCAGTTTTCTTCACTTCATTACTCGGCTTTGTGCGGTATTAGGTGGTACTTTTGCTTTAACAGGTTTGTGTCTTACCCTTTCCTCACTGTGGTCCTAAAATTCCCCATATGCCATTCACACATGATAAAACAACAGTTGTTCCTGTAAACTTGGTAAAAATTTACAACTAAAGATTATGGGAAATCTAGGAATTTAAGATGACAAGATTTATATATCTTGGAAACCTGCCAAAAAGGGAAAAAAGAAGAAAAAGAAATACTGCTTTGGTTTCTATTAGCTTGGGTAAAAAGTTGGACTGAAATATGGAGTGATTTAGATGTTATAAAAAAATCCAGCCTTTTGGAACAGTGAGTTGATGTTGTAGATGTTTGGATAGACCTCCTGCTCTGGTGGGAACAGAGGCTTTGTTGTTTCCGTATCTTTATTCCATAAAATGCCTACGAGAATTTGGATGCTATCTATTTATTTTTTAATTTCTATGTTTTGGTGTATGTAACTTGTACTGTCTCATCAACAGGAATGCTGGATCGTTGGATGTACAGGTTTCTTGAGATGCTGACAAAACCAAACGCGAAAAGTGTTTATAGATAAGGGTTGGGCATTATAACTGGCTTGTGCTTTCCAAGGAATTCTCTAGTCGTGTTATAGATTTTTGCAACCTTCCAGTTTCTATTGAGCAGATTGTACTTATTGAGTTAATATATTGGATTACTTTTGTAATTTCTGTGCTTGTTTCTCCTGTCCTCATTGCTAGGGAGTGTAGCTTCATTGGCTGGTTGATAGGATCATTTTAAGCTGGTTTCAACAGCATCATGGCTCTTTCCTTGGGGAGTTGACTGTTGTCTTAGGTACTTGTACATTGTGGGATTCACATGGGAAGCCCCTAGATACATGGTCTACCAAAGGCCATGGTTGTATTTTTTCTTTTACACATTAAGATAGATTTCAGGGTTCCCAATTTTGTTATTATTATTACTGGCGATGCTTCAGTATTGTGTTGATGAATAATGGTGTTATTTCTCTAATATGAATAAAATAAAACTTTATCCACCTTTGAACTTACCTTAGTTCATTTGGGTGTGTGGTCTCATGTGTCCAGTGCCCGTCAGCCAACAGATACCGAGTATGATATTTTTGGAATGATTTGTGGATGTTCAGGAGGGATGTGTTCATGTGTGTAGACTGTAGATAAGAGTACATGAGGCTTGGTAGGGGCGGGATGATTCTTGTAGAAGCGTTTGGAATGATATTAGGAATGACTTCAGAGATGGATGCTCTCTTCCTTATAAATGACTACGTTAGTTTTGGTCTTCACTTTTCTTAAGGCCAGGGTTGGGCCTTGTTTGGGAAAATTCCCATTTCAAATGGCTCTAATAAGGGGCCTCCCCCTTTGGAAAGGTTTATTGTAGTTAGTAATTCTCCGAAGTTCGGGAGGTTGGACAATAAGAACATATAAGAGTGAGCTAAGTAGAGCATACTGCTAACATGGCCGAGTAGGGCGGTAATCAATGGCCCAATATTAGTTGGCATGTCCCCCAAACCAGGATTGTGGCTGAATCCACTTCACATGTCAAATATGCACACGCAAGTCAAGGCTCTTTGCTCGACGCTAGGTTAAAATGTAGTCTGATATTAGCATAAGAAAGGTGTTGGGAGTGGTTTTTAGAAATGTTAGTACTTTAGGAAATGGAATTTTGATTAAATTAATTTATGTATTCTATGAGGAAAGTGGAAGAAGGATTCACCCACCCACATCCACATTAATGGTTGGGAATTTGATTCTTCTTTGCTTATAAATAGTCCACTGTAAAAATAGAAAAAGGGATTCTTTCCTCCATCTACATTTTTACAGTTTCCCAACTGTTTCTTTCTTAAGCAATCCCTTGACTGTTCAACGTATTATCCAAACTACTTGTGAGGTGCTTAGAGGGATTCGGCATTGTAGCTAACTACTGTTCTGCAAGTTGAGATATTTTTCAATTGCAGGTTTTAAGTCCTTAGGGAAAATAAGCTAGTGTAGAGGCATGAAGTTTCTCAATTTGCATGCACAGGAGCTTGCCAAAGCTACATTGGACCAGAGGCAAGTAAACACTGCCACTTTATTGATGACTGCACCTAGTCTTTTGGATTTTACAACTTCATTCACACTTTGACACCAGAAAAGTTATCACTCGCAAATTCACAGTTCTATGGCATTAAGTCTAAATGTTACATTGTTCAGGCTAATCAGGCTAAACCTATTGCCAAACAAGGGGAAAACCTAAGGGAGCTGAACTCTCAACCACCGAGTAAGCGTAGAGTGTACTAAATATGACTTTGACAACAATTATTAAATAATATGCCAAAAAATACACATAATTTACTTTTTAAAAATATTATTTATCAAAAATAAAAATAATTTTAATGGTTTAAGTTTTTAATTAAACAAAAATGTACCTTTTTACATGTTTAATAAAAAATATTAGTTTTACTTTTTTTTTTTCTTTTTAAATATTAATGTATTATGATGAGAATTTATATTAAAAAATTTAATGAAATCACTTTTAAAATTTTTATTTTATCTTCCTTCAAATATTGTTTTTAAAATTAAATACTGTTATTAATTTTTTATTGAATGAAATTAAAGGTAAGTTAACATATTTTTTATATTATTATTTTTTTGTTTTTATTTTGAAGAAAAGGATAGTGTTTTCTATTTTTTTTTATTTTTTTTATAATTTAGGTTTAATATTCTATAAAAAATTTAAAAAATGATATTCATAATATGAAAATTATAAATATTATAAATATAAAAATATTATGAATATGAGACAAAGTAAAATATTATCTGTATATATATATACATTTGAAATTAATATTATTTTAATATTAGTATTTATTTATTTATTTATTAAATTATTAATTATTATAGGTGGATATATTTTTATATTAAAAATTAATTAATTTTAATGCATTAATTAGTTACATATGATGTTAAAATAAAAATTTAATTAAAAAAATAATGAATAAATAATTTTTTTTTAATTAAAAATAAGGAAAAAAAAGGATGAGAATTATTTTTAAAAAAATCAAAATTAAAAAACGGTTTTAGATCAAACATTACTAAGAGAAGTAAAATGGGGAAGGTTGACATTGGACTGATTGGAGAGTAATTTTAAAAACATATGTAAAGTTGCTATTCTACTTCATAAAATAAGAATTATTTTCTCTAAAATTCACTACTCATTATGACGGTGATTCCCTATTTTATATTTTATACAGGGTGCATATTTACATAATCCCCTTTGTAAAATAACAAAAAAATAAAAATAAAAATAAAACAATTTTTGCAGGAACTTATGTCCTTAAAGATTTAAAAGGTGGACATTTCTGCTTTTCGCCATTTTCAGATGTCCGTTGAACTGTGTCTCCTTATGAAAAAATAAAGCAGAAGTTGTTGTTCTTTGGAATTGGGATTGCGTGAGAGAGAAAATGGAAGAATTGTGGGAGTTTTTGATGCACAAGTGTAACAAGGGATTAGAAGAAGCAAAGAAATGCGTCGATCCCTCTCTGAGACATGAATTAGAAAGTATTGAAGAAGTTTTGGATTTGGGGAAAAAGAAGAACAGCTCATCCACACCGGTCGAATTGGAGGATAAACGCGAAATGAAGGATAACCTCTACAAGCTCATCTCCACGCTCACTGACATCACCATATCCCACACCCACAACCGCCCTGTCCGAATTATCTGCTCTCCGCTTCAGATCCGTTCTCGCCGCAAAACCCAGAAGGGAGATCTCCGGGAAATTAAGGCCGCCCTCGAGGAACGTCTGGGTCGAGGTCCAGGACCCACCGACGGCTCACCCGATAGCAAGAAAGAAGATGGCCGATTGTGTACCCGCTTCACATGCTGGATCAGGAAAATTATGACCGCCTCAGAAGAATCCAAGACCAATTCACCGAAACAAAAGACAGAAGTTGGTGCAGGGCCAAATTCCTCCGGTGGAGGAACCGACGACCACTCATCCAGTAGAAAGAAAGACTCTGAACGGTATCATATTCTGGACTTGCCCAAAATCGATGATAAGCGGAAAAAGATTGAAGAATGCCTTGTCCAAAATAGAGGAGGCCACATTGAAATTGGGATTGTTGGGATGTGTGGTTCCGGTAAAACTACTCTCGCACAATTGGTTTACAACAGCACGAAGGTGCGTACAGAGTTTGAACACCGAATTTGGGTCAACTTATTGAAATCAAATGACACATACTTTGAGCAGATTTTGAGTGAGATTTTGAAGCAGTGTGGCGAAGACAAAGTTGGTCCGGCCCAGAATAGAAAACAGCAGCTGTTGCGCATTATTCGCAAACATCTGCTGGGGAAGAGCTACTTGCTTGTTCTGGATGGCGTGTGGGATGCAGACATGGATTGGTATTTCGAGTTAGGCAAGGCATTGGATTGGCACTACAAGGATGGTGATTTTGGCAATGATGGGAGTAAGAGTGCCGTCATCATCACCACTAGACTGGAGGAGCCGGCAAAAATAATGGTGGGAATTTCTGCTTTGCACCATATCCACCCGCAAGACTTTAAGGATACTTGTTGGTCCATATTCACTGATCAAGTTAAGCGAAGAGGGGAGATTGACGAGAATGATGCGAGGTTGCTAGAATTGAAGAATGATATTAAGGAGCAGATTGATGGCCTCCCATTAGCTGCAGTGACATTGGCAAAAATCATTCCCAACCTAATCCTCCAGAAAGAGTAATTTCCTTTCAACTCTTTATGTATATAGTGGTTTAATGAACTCTAATCCTTCATTTATTGTTATTCATATTTGTGGTGGTTTGTTTCTGTGAATCCTTGAAATTAGGAGGTAATTTCATTTTCAGTATTAATCCTGGAACTTGAAAAATTCACATGAGAGCTTCCCTGGTTTCACATTTATTTTGAAGCAATAGAAATAAAGGGTGAAGCATTAGATCCTAGAAAATGTGACAGGATAGCAGAGTACCACCTTAAAAGTCACCATAATGCTACCTGAGCCCAAGACACCCTTCTCCCTTCATTCTTATACATATCGGCAGAATAATTAATTCCATGTCATGAAAAACCAATAGGAAATTGAGGACGACATCGTTTTTTAAGTTGTACATACTTTGTTAGAACAAATGTGTGCCTTCAGCCTTGCAATTTCAGCTCATTTTTCCTCTTCTATTGCAGGAAGCAGGGTGCAGTAGCCCAGCAAGGGTCTCCTGTGGAGGTCCCCCCATAAGCGTTTGGCTTTCTTCCCCAAATCCGTTTACCTCCTTTTTTTTTTTTTGTTTCTTTTTTATTTTGTTTCCTTCCTAGTCAAGGTCATCTGGAGAACATAGAATTCCACCATAAACTCTCTTAAAATTGTCTAATCAGCCTGTGCAAGTTGTGACGCAGAAGCAGCTTCCATAAGGCATGGAGTGGAAAAGAATATGAACGGATAAATTAATTTTGGATAATTTTATTTAATATTATTAAGTGAAAAAGTATTTTAGGAAATAATTATTTGACTTATGAAAAAATTGCATGCATTTTAAAATATTTTTAAATGTATGGAAGTAAAACTGATTATTTTTTCTATATATTTTTAAATTAGTGAATCAAAACCCATTTTTTCCTTGTAATAAAACACCTTGATAATTACAAAAAAACTTTAACGGAAAAAATATAGTAAATTAATAGATGTAGGAAACGAAACCATCTTATACTAAAAAATCTATATGTTTAAAGCTCCAAAAATTTAAAAAATTAACCTACCCAAATTTGGAAATATTAGACAAAAGCATAATAAAATCCATTGTAAAAGAAAGTAAAATAAAGTATTTATTATGAAGGAAAACATATTTTACATGGTCCCAAAGAATTCATAGAAAATAGCGTAGTATACATATGATGATAAATTTAGGAAATAATTTAAAAATAGAGATAAAAAACAAATAACTGGATGTTAAACCAACTAGTAGAATCTTTTGAAAAAAGTAAATAATAGATCATGTGAGAAATCAACGTTGAAATAGTATGACAAATGGTTAAAAAAAAAAAAATCAATAGAAAAGGTACAAAGATAAGTAGATAGTTAAAGGAAAGAACTAGAATTTTACTAATATTAAGAAGGGAATCAATTGGACTATATGATGCATATGGTCTAAATCCTAGGGCTACTAGATCCAAACACAAAAAGAACCAAAATTATTTAGATCTAGGTGCTAAAAATCTTACCTTTGGATTTGTATGTTCTTAAATTCTAATTTAGTTAATGTTGGGATCTCAATAACCTTTAGACCTTCCACTAAGTTACTCCTTATATTTATGATGCTTTTGTAGAATGACTACACACCTTCAGATGAGAGAAAGGAAGGCTAGGTTTTTAGGAAACTCACTTTTAAAAATTAGAGTCTAACCCTAAAACCAAAGGGGTTTATATAGACTCTCCTATGGGCTTAAGTAATTCTGATTCTACTGGAGTTTGAGTCACTTAATTTAACCATGTGCAACCTTGTACTTATACCAAAATGTGATTATGCACATAAATGATTAATTTTTCATAAACCTTCAAAACTTTGTACTAACAAAAAATATGAGTTCAATTAGGGACCACTAAGATCCATAGGAAAATAGTGGTTTTCTTAGAATCTAATTATGAAATTAACCAACATTCTACTAAAGATAGTAAACTACACTCTAGTATCTTCTGAAATTACATCCAATTTAATTAATTTTTTGGGTCAATGATTTACTATCCATTGTATGTAGATTCCCTATGAATTGATATTCGTGATCTAACGAAGTAGAAACTATCAACCTCTCAAGATTAGCTTTACCATCATTGAGTATCAGATTCTCCTATTTTATGATCAATTCACATACTCTAGTCCACAAAGTACATAGGTCAAATCCACTAAAGGAATTACTGTGACCCTATAAATTCCATGATTACAAGTCCTTAGAATCAACCAAGAGGACATTGTAGGAATGAATAGGAAAGATCATTCCATGCCCTGGATCATTATGGTGTATGCAAAACTATCCTAAGGATCTCTAAATACAACAAAAGCATAAACATATAAGAACTATAGATATAAGAATATGACAAAAATATATGCAATCTAGATGTTCCTAGATTGAATCTAGTTGGCGAAGAGGTTGACGTAGATTCAAATACCTCGTGATCTTCCATTTGATGTCTATCTTTCATCGACTTTGGCATGTAAGGATAGTGAAATCCTTTCTATGGGAATGGAGGGTAGGGCTCTCTCTTTAAAAGTTTGAATGACAAAGATGCTAGTCTTTAACCCTAATTGGGGTTTATATAGGCTTACTTATGGGCTTAAGTAGCTTGAACTCATCTTGGGTTTGAGTCACTTAATCTAGTTCACTGTAATTAATTAGCCTTATTAAGCTCTAATTAATTAATTAGCCAAATCTAGAAAGACCATGCATAAACTCTTATGCAACCTTACGTATTTACCAAAGCACCCTTATGTACACATATGAACAAAAAATCTAATATCCCTCAAATGATGTGCTATAAGGAATATGAGCTTAAGTCGGGACTATTGGGACCCATAAGAAGGTATTGGTTCCCTTACAATTTAATTTTGAAGTTGACTTAACATTCCATAATAGAAAGTCAATTGTACTATCATATCTTATGATATAAAATCGAGATATAAAGCTTGATTTTGTGACCTACTAACTACAACATGGAAGCAAGAGATCATGGTGTACAATGCCTCCACTTTTGAAAAAGAAAAAAAAAAGAAAAGAAAAGGAAAAGAAAAATATGATATCAAATTAAGGGGGAGTTAAGTTGTGCTATATGTAGATCAACAAGGTTGTGTTAAATGTGATCTTAGAACAAGTTGATTGGATGTGTCATTTAATTTGACCAAAAGCATGACTGGATTTCTTCTAAATGATCAATTTTGAAATATAAAACTAGACAATATTCCTTTGAACACCAATACTTATGTTTTTATGTTGGTCCTCTTATACACTAATAGTTATGCATTAGGTTTCAAAACTCAAATTATGGTTAACTTTGATATTTGGAATTGAAACTTCACTCTTGATGGATTGATGTATACTATCTAGGAAATTCACTTGGTATATTATTGATCAATCTAATGTTGAGAGTTTAATAGCTTTATAATTCTACCCCAAGTTGTTTTCTTAACATTCTTTCAGTTTGTTTGTTTGTTTGTTTTTTTTTTTAAATCAGTAAAATTTTAAAGTCTTTTGGTAAGTGTTTTTCTTCTCTTCTTGGTGTTGAGTTTCTACATCAAGCGCTCAAGCGTTATCACTAGCACTCGAGTACTCATTTATAACACTCAAGTGCCATAAGTTATATCTCGCTTTGAGCGTTTAGACCACTTTAGCGCTATAAGTCATTTCCAACGTCGCTTCCAACACTTGCAATGCTCAAGCACTAATCTACATCAAGCGCTCTTACAGGTTATTTAAAGCCATCCAGTGCACTATTTGCACCATTTTATCCTTCTTAGTTGGTTTGAGTGCTCTAGGTTTCTGTCCTTTGTCATTTGAGGTCAATTTGCTAGTTTTTCCACGTTTTTGTTAGTATAGTATTGTTTAGTACTTTGTTTATAGCATTCCTAGTGGTTTAGTTTTCCTTTGTAGTTTTCTTCATTTCTTATCCCTTTTCTTTTTTTGTATACTTTTGATGGCGAGTTGATGTTGTTAGTGTGAGGCGACCCTCCTAGGTCACCCAAGCCCATTCATGGCATTCCTATTCAGGGTCCTTTCAACCTAGATGCCCTCCAGGTGGAGTGTTTCCATTGTGAGGAGGCTTGTGATCGATTCTATGTCTCTTTTCGTGACCATCACATTGAGGTCAAGCGTACTATCAACCTCTGTGCATTCCGGAATACTTCTCTCCCCACCATCATCCATGAGCGAGGGTGCGAGGCCTTGTTTTCTCTTTAGAGGACTTATGACCCCTATCTTATATAATTTCTTATTACTTGCAATTACTTCCAGATTGTGTATAATTGGATTTGGGTTATTGCAAAGTCTTGGTTGGTGAGGATTACAAAGTTAGGGAATTCATATTCAAATGCATCTTTCTTCTTCCAAAAATGTTTTATGGTTAAAAAAGAATATAATATAAATTAACAACAATCAACTATTGAAAGAATAGAGTAAAAGTGGCATTTGTTTTTTTTTTTTTTTTTCTCAAGCAACAACATGGCATGATCAATATTTATCATGGAGTCCGAGCAATTTTGAAAAAGTCAACAAGTCTAATTTTACATTTTTTATTTGTGAGAATTGAGATCTCAAATTGGAAAAAGAATTTAATAAAATATTAAAAAAAGTAAAAAATAAATTTGAATGAAGATTGACTTATGGGATGACATATACATATCATTTATCAATAAGAAGTAACTTTTTCGAAAATAATCACCATGGTAATGTGGGTGTCACATAACAGTGCTAACCATGGTTTTGTTTCTTTAAAAAAAAATTGTCATTTCATCGAAGTCATGTGGTAATCAATGAAGTTTGGACTCATAATGAATTTTAGAAGCAAATAGAAATAACTTAGACTTCCTATGAATACTTTAATTAGGAATTTGAAAATATGGGAAATAAGTCTTTCATAAAATATATTAAAGTATCTTTTAGGAACAACAATTCTAAAAATATGGATTTATTTAAGCAATTTTACAGAAAATATTCATACCAAGAATTGGAATATAATACCCACACACACACATACATATATAAACAAAAATACCATAATGAAGTCTACATGTGTCAAGTACTAATAGTCAAGGGCTAGAATGAATTTGTCAAACACTTAAGGTCACAATTCAATCTGTAGACATGCTATGATGGACAACCTCCATTACTAAAACATAAGAGATTGTGGTGTGTACCAATGGTACTTGATGAATACAAATTAACAAGGAGCTCAAGAATCATCAATTACTGAAAACAATCACTATTGAAAAATTATGAAATAAAAATGAGAATCTTACCTTAGATGAAGAGAACTTAACGAATTTGTCTAACCCAAATGTGGAGATTAAAAGAACATACGGGACACAAACTTCAAAATTACTAACAAGAAGTCTAAAAATTTAAAATGCCACAAGTCATGATTATGGGATTTACATCATAAAATCCAAGGAGCCAAAATACTTACAAAACTAAAAAAATAAAATAAAATCTTATTATTTGACTTACATAATCAAATAATTTTTTTTTTCTACAAAGATATTCATGGGAGAGTCTATAACAAGCAAAACAGTTACTCATATAGAAACTACAACTTTTGTTTGGTTGTTGAGTAAACACATAAAAACAAAGCATGCGAAAAAAAAAACTAGGAATTATAGAGAAAGAAAAAAATAGGGGAAAATATGACATATCATTCTCATCAATGATGATGAATATTTATATACAAATACATTTGAGCTCTATTGTAATTCAAACTTTATCTCGTACTCTAATTCAAACTAATAGTAGACTTCTAATCTAATTCAAACTCTATATTCTACCTTAATTCAAACTAATAATAAATAGATAAATGTTAATGGTTAAATTAAAGATAAATATTTAAATTATTTATTTTCTTTATTATGCCCTCGCAAGATGGAGCTTCAGGAAGAGAGTCCAATCTTGGCTTGAAGAGTGAGAAATCATGCATGCAGAAGAGGCTTGGTGAGAGTACCAACTAATTGATTTTCAAAGGAGACATAAGCCACACAAAGAGCATCACCTTGTACTTGTTCACGAATAAAGGTGATAATCCAATGCAACATGTTTAATACAAGAATGAAAAGTCGGATTTGAGCAGAGTGAGTAGCACCAACATTATCGTAGTAGATCACAGGTGCTTAGGGAACATAGACACCAAGTTCAGTAAGAAGGGAACATACCCAACATAATTCAACAGATGAAAAAGCAACAAAAGGATATTTCACTCTGGTAAAAGAGTGTACAATGATTCTTTGCTTCTTGAAACTCCAAGAGATAGGATTATTACTAAGGTAGACAATGTAAACACTTGTAGAAGTAAAGTCATCTTTATTACTGGCCCAATCTAGTCATTGGTGAAATCCTTTAGCAATAAGTCATGCTTTATATCATTCTAAACAAGGACATCATATTCTTCTGACATAGTTTGATGCCATTTGTGATCTTTGAGGGCTTAGGTGGTGGTGGTGGTAGGTTCAAGATCATCAAAGGAGGAAATTTGAGCAGAAAGTTTAAATTTTTGAATGGGTTTGTGAATTTTGTGTTTGGAGTGAGTAATAATAACTCAAGGTGACATGCATATAGAGAGGAAAGATGAAGAGTGAGAGTTAGCATGCGATTACTTAGATAACAATGGTAAATGAATATGACCAATATGAGAGAGGCATGAAACCGATATGGGTGATGGGAAGACCTGATTGAATAAAAACATCAGAGACATGAGATTTTCTTTTAAGAGGGTGAAACCAAATGTATTTTGTAAAGTGATCGACAAAGATAATATAGTATTTGAAATCATCAAACAAATGAATAAGAGAGGTCCATACATTAGAAAATATTATTTCAAGAGGTTGAAAAGAAACAATTGAAGAAGTAGACAATGATAATTTGTGGCTTTTATTGCATTAACAAACATTACAATTAAAGGAAAAAGATAAAAGACTTGATAAGTATAAATTAAAACTTGAAATAATGTGTCTAAGAATAGCAGATGATGAATGTCCTAATTTATGATGCCACTCGAACAAAATGGTATTGACAGTTGAGAAAGCAATTAAAAAAGACAACCCAACAGTAGAATCCGACCACTCATACACACTATTCTTAGTCTAACCCTGTAAAAAGGATTTTCCCATGTATAGATCCTTCATATGAAAAGTAAAAGGTGAGAATGTAATTAATGCATTATTAGATTTATAAAATTGGGAGATAGAAATAAGATTCATTTTCATGGTAGTAATACAAAGGACATTATTTAAATAGAAGATATAAGAGGGTGTGGAGAGAGATGTGGAGTTGAAGGTAATAAAGAAGTATATGTTAAATTAAAAGAACCGATACTAGTAGAAAGTAATGAAGAAGAAAATTCTAGTAGGTTTGACTTAGGAAAATTTAGAGTTCTTGGCTGTAAAGAGGTATTGAAACTAGAATATTACATTAAAGACTATAGGGAGTGAGGCATTGGTAAAACATAGACACAACATGGTCACTACCATTTGTAGTAGGGGTATGAGGAGGCGTGTAGGGTCTAAGCCCTTCACCCTAAATTTGCTCCAAGTTGAGACCAAGGTTTAGGATTCGAAGACTCTAACTCCATATAGAGAAAGAAGAAGATAAACAAAAATATGGAATATCATTCTCATCAATGATGATGAATATTTATATACAAATACATTTGAGTTCTACTATAATTCATATTTTATCTACTAGTCTAATTTAAACTAATAGTAGACTTTTAATCTGATTCAAACTTTATATTCTACTCTAATTCAAACTAATAATAAGTTGATAATACTAATAATTAAATTAAGGATAAACATTTAAATTCTTTATTTTCTTTATTAGGAATGAGGGTTGATGAAGAACAAAAAGCTAATGGAATGAAGGTCATTACTAGAGGGAGAGAAACATAAGGGTATGTGATGACGTGAGAAATTTGAGTGTTTAGGTTGAGTTTGAGAAAAAAAGAGAGATCTTAAGGGAAAAGGGAAAAATGGACACTAGAGAGAGAAGTAAAATTTTGGTCCTTAATTTAATTAAATTAGATTTTCATGAAATGAGAGAATTTCTAAGAAAAATACAATACCCCATAACTGATCTTCTTGTGACATTGTAACCTACCCAATCTGAATCACAAAATGCTTTGAGATTTTTGTGGAAGGGACAATAAATCTTGACCATGCATACCCTTGATATATCTAAGAACTCATAGAATAGCATCCCAATGTGGCTTTCTAGGCTCATGCAAGAATTGGCATAAGGTGTGAATAGAGTACCTTATATCAGGTCTTGTGATAGTAAGATTGATTAGTCTACCTACTAATCTTTTGTATTTGGTCAGATAATTCAATACTAAACCATCCATGAGAGTAAGCCTCAAATTCTACTTTATTGGGAAATTGTCTAGTTGTGCACCAAGAAGTCCTGTATTTTCTAAGATATCCAATGCATATTTCTTTTGAGACATGAAAAATTCTTATTTTATTTTATTTTTTTATTGAGAAAACTCAATGCCTAGAAAATAACCAACTTTCTAAATAGTGTCTGAAAATGTAGAAAACCATTTTCTTAATGCTTGTTTGAGATCATAAAGAGACTTATTGAGACGACATACAAGGTTCTTCTCCTATTGGCAAATACTAGGAAGAGGTTCCATATAGACTACTTCACATAAATCCCTACGAAGAAAGACATTTTGAACATCAAGGTGATGTATGAACCAATTGCGAGCAGCAACAATAGTAAGAAGACATCGAAGAGTAGTGAGCTTGGTAGTGGGTGAAAAGGTTTCATGGTAGTCAATACTCTCAACTTGAGTATACCTTTTGGTGACAAGATGAGCTTTGTGACGTTCAATGATACCATCAGAGTGATACTTGATCTTGTAAACCCATTTGTAGCCAATGAGTTTATGACCAAGAGGAAGAGGCACCATACTCCATGTGTTGTTGTTTTCTAATGCTTGTAATTTAGTTTTCATAGTCTCTTGCCATTTTGGATTAAGGTGAGCTTGAACATAGGATTAGGGTTTCTTTGTGACTTGAGATGTTAGTTAAGAAAGAACAATGAGTTGACGAGAAATGAGAATATGAAAGAAAGTTAGAGAGGATAACGAGTATCTTTTACTGTACATGGCAATGAGTTCGAATGATTGACTTGAGCAAACATGATGTAGTTTTTATGTCATGCTAAAGGTTGTTTGGGTCGGGTAGAATGACATGAGGACGTGTTGGAGGAAGCAATAAGTTTTGGACGGTCTAGTATGGATATTTCTGGGTTGGACAAGGTGTTTGGAGATTCTATTCTAATGGAGTTTGGGTTGGTATGACTTGTACTATTTGGTGTTGCATGTGGTTGTGTGAAACTACTGGTGCTGCGACTCAAAGAAACTGGTGTCATGGATTTTAGTCTCGAGTCTATGGTGTCATGGCTTAGGGAAAGTGACATCATGGCAATGACATCATGATGCTTTTCGTTTCTCGTTAAGTTAGGCAAATCGTTTAGAAGAGGCATTGGGTCAATTTGGGGGTTGAGTGGATGCAAGTGATCATGAGATGGTAGAATTGTGGTAAAAGAGAAAGGAAATATGGTTTCATGATATTGGACATCACGAGTAATGAATAATTTTTGTGTTTCTGGGTCATAGAGCTTGTATCCTTCTGGCTAATTGGATAACTCACAAAAATACACTATTTGGCACAAGGTTCAAATTTAGAAGTAGGGCGTACATTTATAGCATGACAAAAGCAACCAAAAACTCTCAAATGATCTAGTGATGGAAGTCGATGATAAAGTATTTCAAAGGGTGATTTGTTGGACAGTAATGGTGAGAGGAGATGATTGATTAGATAAATAATGGTTAAGACACATTCACCCTAAAAAGTAAATGAAGGTTGAGATTAAAATAAAAGAGCATGTGCAATGGTGAGGATATGACAATATTTGTGTTCAACAACCCCATTTTGTTGGGGTGTATGAAGACAAGTTTGTTGGTATTCTATGCCATGAGATTAGAAGTATTCTTTCATTGAAAATTCCAAACCATTATCTACTCGGATGGTTTTGATAGACACATGAAATTGGGTTTTTACAAAAGTAATGAAGGATTGAAGTATTTTTTGCATTTTTGATTTATATTGCATAAGAAAGACCCATGTACATATGCTAAAATCATCAACAATTGTAAGAGAAAAACATGTTCCTGAATGAGTTGGAATTTTATGTGGACCCCAAATATCACAATGCAATAAATCAAAAGTAGACTTTGTTGTTATTGAACTTGAAGGAAAATGTAATCATGTTTGTTTGGCCATGGGGCAAACCATACAATTATTATCAAAGGTAGTTGTATTTGAAGGTATCAAAGAAGAAGCTAATTTCAGACAATGTGGTGATGGATGTCAAAGATGCATGTGCCATAGGTTTGGAGGCTGAGAGACTTGGTGAAAGATAGGTGTTTGTTGTAATGAGGACATGCAATAAAGGTCACCTCGTTGTTTACCCGAACCAATCATCCTCCTCGAAGCCAAGTCCTGCAAGATACAAAAGTTAGGAAAGAAAATAGCACATCTTAGGGCATTGGTAATTTTGCCAACAGACATCAAATTTAAACGAAACAAAGGCACACACAAAACATTATTGAGAGTGATATCATAATTAAATGGGATATTGCTAAAGGAAGTAATTGGGGTTGAGGAACTAGTAGGTAAGTTAACAATTGGTGTGGAGAATGACCCTAATAAGGTAAAAAGTGTGGATCTGAAGTAATATGGTTTGTTGCTCCGCTATCCAAAATCTAAGGCTCAGTGAAAATTGAATTGATTAAAACATTGGAAAAAAAAGACAAATCTATAGCATTCGCAAAAGCATTGCTATTACTATTTGTGATGTTTGGTGTCATCATGGATAATGCATGGGCAAGTTGTTGAAGTTGTTCTGCTGAGAGACTATGTAAAGGGTAGATATGGTTGTTGCCTTGCGAATTGTCTCCTTGTGTGCTTTGTGAGGATTTCACTACATTGGCTGTAAGAGAAGTATAAAGTCCATTCCCACGAGATGATTGATTGCAATTTTCTTGCCCTCTTGAATTGTTGGAAGTCCAAGTACCATTCTCAAATTTGCATCTTTCTTCGGTATGTCCCTTCCTATAAAAAAATTTGAAATAGAACTTCAAAGTGCGACAATTTTCAATGGTGTGACAATTCCTGTTACAATGATCATAATGTTTGCCTTTGGGCTTATTGTTGTAGTTGTTTTGACAACTTTGAAATGTTGTTGCAATAGAGAAGTTTTTTGTAGTCTTAGATATCATTTGTCGCTAGGTCTCATCTTGAACAATAAGAGAATAGGCTTGTCGAATGTTGGGCAACAATGACATCATGAGAATGTTATAGTGGACCAGCAAAATAGTCATTGACGCCCATGGGAAACTACATCATTCAATCATTTTCTCTTCGCTCTAGGTGTGCCTTGAATTGATCACAAATGGGAATAGTTCTATATATTTCCAACTCGTCTCATAAACCTTTAGGTTTCGTATAATAGGCTGAGACAATCATGGTTCCTTGTGATAATGATGCTAAGGACATCTGAATATGATAAATTATAGGTGTGTTCTTTTGAGAGAACTGATCTTTAAAATCCTCAAAACTTGATAAGTTGTTTTGGCATGAACAACTCATTTTGCTAAATCAGGTTCCATGGAATGTGTAAGCAATGCTAAGATCATATTGTTACTTTGATTCCATATATAACACAAACTCGATGGGTGAGCCTATTTCTGAAGGAGGTTTGATGGAGCCATTGATGAACCTTATTTTGTTTTTGGCAATAAGGGCATGAATCATGGATTTGCTCCATGATTGACAATTGGCTCCATTTTAATATATGAAAAACTTTTAATGGAAGAACAAAATATATGACAATATTTTAATAGCTTTAATAAAAAATGAAATTGTAATGTAAATAAAAATGGTTGATTTCATAAAAATTATTTTCCATAAAAATTTTATAATTTAGCAATGAAAAAAATATTTTAAAATTTATAAAATCACGTAGGTTTATAAAAATTTAATAAAATACAGACTATTACTGTCCATTTTACAAATAATGGTTTACTAATTTTGACATTATATGGAATAAAAAAATATGGATTAAAAGCAATTTAGATGAGGAGTGACACTTTAATATGCATAGATGGGTGGGATTAAAAGCTAATGGATTGAGAAGATTAAAACATGTTGCCCAAGGGTAGTATGTCACATGATGAGAAGCATGGGACATGATGGATGCGCAATAGCTTGAGTGTGAGAAAGAAGGAAATGATCAAAAAGCATGCTTTTGGTAGATGGATTATAATCTTGGCGTTCTTGAAAAGGGAAGGGAACTTATCATCGAAGGAGGCAATAGGAATGAAGGAAGAGGGAAGCTATCACTTCTAGAATGCATTCCTAATCTTCGACCACCCTTTTTCTCCTATAGGTATTATAACAATATCTTCCTAAGACTAAGGTAGCATGTAACTTTTATTAACTTCAATTAAATATTCTTTTAGAGAGGGTTGAACCATTATGATGATTTCTATACTATTTTTTGTTCATGCATGAGCTTTTTTGAAGCATATGTAAAATTTTGTGGTTTGTGTTGGATTGTGAGTCTAAATCGATCAACTTTCTTGTGTTTCGTAGGGGACATCTAGGGTCAAGTTCTCCACTGAGTTCACGAGGATCCAGTTGCTTGCTTAGCTTGCATGGGTTTAAGGGGGTAACACTCCTAGAATTTATTATATTTATTCAATGATGAATTTGTCACTACTATATATTTAACCCTCTTATGATTTAAAATTTCATTTTTTAAAAGAAAAAAAATTAGAGTGTGGCTAGAAAGGTGAGTGAGAGCACTCACCATTCTAACCCTTCTCTTTCATTTGATTAATAGATTTTTAAGTGTTAATACACTACGTATATATAGGGCTCACACTAATCATCGAACAATGTTAAAAATCATTTATCTTTTCTTTATTTGTAGTAGTTGTGTTATTTTGTTAACAATTTGATGAAATAAGGTCATATCATGAAAGAAGTAAAAATAAGGTAGTATTGTTGGATGACTTTTTCCCACCATAGTCCTTTTGTTGAATTTTTTTTTTCTTTTCTTTTTAAACTTTCTTTTATACATATGCACACAACGTAGAGCATGACCTTGAAAAGTTGGGAATTCTAATAGTATTTTGAGTTATTTCTTGGGTTATTGGATTAAAAGGACCATTGAAAACCCAAATTTGAAAATTGGACCCTCCATTCTTTTTTGACCTCATTTTGATAAAAATGTTTTCAGTTTTTCCTTGTAAAAACGACAATTTCTTTTAAAATCTACATGCCAATAATACTTCAAATGATAAAAGAATATTTATATAAAAAATCGATTATTTTTCAAATAAAAACATGGAAAAGATTATATTAAGAAATTTAGAGATTATTTCTTCATTTTAACAAATTAATTCTTATTTATTTATCTATTTATTTTTGTTTTTGTTTTTGTTTTACTCTCCCTTTCTTTCTTTCTTCCAGTTATTTTTCTTCACTCACACACCCACATTCTTGCCTTGCAAATTTATTCTCAAACAATATCAATTCCTAACAACCACTTTACCAAATTCCTCCACTTTCTGCCTTGCCCATTAAAATGTAGTGTCATTCTCTCTCTCCCTTGATGTGCAGAGGGATTGAGGGTAATGAATAACAAGAAGACTTTTGTTTTTTCCTTGCTCAAATTTAGTCAGAATGAAGATAATGTGTCAACTAATGGTAGCTAATTTATTTTTGAGAGGATAGGATAACAAACGGGGAGTTTGTGAATTTTTAACAATAACTCCATTTTATTTGAGAGTTTGAACGTACGTTTCAGTTCATGATAAGTCATATGCTTATTGTATAAACTATTTGATTAGAATCTGAAAGTTTAATAATATTAGCAAATTTATATTTTGAAGTAGTTTAATCCATGATTCTTATTATGATCAATTTTGATTTGTAAGGGTTTAGAAACCTAGCTATTATCAACTTTGTGCACTATGAATAGTATTTTCTTGGTTCTGTTTGATGCAATTAACAATGGATCAAACAAATATAACAAACCATACAGCGTACGAAATCATAGCACACTCTACTCTATCGTTTCCATCACGAAAATATTGAAAAGACAAGGCAAGGCCGTCACCCATTTCACACCATACTACAATGCCATACTGCCTCAACAGATTTAACAAACCAGAATAGATGAGCGAGTCTCTTCACTTTACACAACTTCTGTTGCCCATATAATCATCCTCCATTAGCCCATTAGCCCATTAGCCCCTCCCAAGTAGCAGCACAGAAGTAGCTAGCTCTTCTGTTTCAAAACTTCACGCCCATGAAGGCCTTCTTCTTCCTTGCATCTCTATGCATCCTGATCATAGCAGGATCACACTGCAGGGCACTGCAACCAACCACTGGCATCGAGCCGATGCATGATCCTATTGGGCCTGATGTGTTTGAATGCGGCCGAGCTGCTGCAGTTCGAGGAGAATGCTTCCCTTACTTGAGTGGGATGGAGTCTAAGCCATTGTCATCTTGCTGCGATGGTGTTAAAATGATTGTTCAAATGCTTGCCAAACCAGAAGATAAGCTACTTGGGTGTAGGTGCTTAAAGGAGGCCTCTTCCTACTTTCACACCATCAAGGAAACCGCCATCTCTGATCTTTCCAAAGCCTGCCACCTCGACTTCACTTTGTTTTCTGGTGATGTTTGTAAGAGCTACAAGTAGCAGGTAACTTTCTATCTCAACTACAGTCTACCCCCCTCTATTCCCTCTTCACGTTTATGTTAAGCAGAATGACTTGATTTGACTGATGCATTAAATTTTTGGTTTTTCCTACATAGGTATGCATGAAAGCAGAAGCTGTTTGGACAATAGAAGAATCATGTAGGTTATCCACTGCATGGAATAAGAGTGAAACTGGAAATCATGGAAAGGAATTGTTGTAAAAAGCTGCTTTGCAAATAACAAACCATTATATGTGGCTACGTGCGTTTATTTTCTCCTAGTCTTCCATGTGTTCGGTAAAATTTAACGCTGATTTCTTAATGATTTAAGTGACGTCAAATCATATTATTTTTAAATTGATTTTTTACTTTAAATATTATTATTATTATTATTATTATTTACTTTAAGGTTGTTTGATATAATTAACCTAAAATTTCATTGAAAATTTAAAAATAATTATCATATTTATCATTATTAATTTTAATTAATTTTTACCTTCATTAATATTAAATAGTAAATTCATTTGTTAAATATCCGTATTAAAATAATTGTAGATACATAAAATAAGTATAGAATATTTACTTTAAAAAATGAGTTACATATGTGAAATTAAAAGAGATTTGAATTCAAAATAGATTAATTGTTTTCATATAATACTTAAAATTACTTGTAACTTTGAGTTATTCATTACATTATTTTATTAAACGTTTTAAGAGTACTCAGTAACTTAAATTACGTTACTAAGTTGTATTAAAAAGGTCTTTGGTAAATCAATTGAATGATTTAATATGACTTTATGACTTAATGACTTAATTTAAGTCATTAAGTAGATGAAGTATATTTGCTAAAATTTCTTTATATCACAATTAAGGACAAAAATATCGCGATATGTCGGCAATATATTGTTGATATATCGTGTATTAGAGAAGATGGTGATAGAGTGGTGATTTTCAATAAATCGACGACACAACCAAAAAATTCACTTTGCATGGAAAAAACTGTCAAAATTTCAATGAAAATTTGATGATGTCTAATGCCCAAACTTTTTAATTTTGTCCGATGAGCCAATGTTGGATCAACCCAACTAGCCTATACATGATGACTTTTTAATCTTCTCTAATGGGGATAAATGAAGTCTAACGACTTAATAGATATAAATTTTTAAATTTAGTATAATGGATTAAAGGCAGACTTAGGCCTAACCCGTCCATCTATTGGCTAGGTGCTATAAGGCAACACCTCAAATAGAGGTTATAAATCTTTGCAATCTCTCAAAGTTTTGAAGTGGAATTGTAATGTAAGGACTGAAACTTAAGTGCATAGGTTAAAAATAGATGACTTTTACCATTATGCCAAACTTATTTTATGATATATATGTGCTTAGAGTTGTTTATTTATATAATTATTATATGTATATTTTATATATTATAATATATTTGTTAATTAATTAAAATAAAATTATTATAAATAAGTTAATTTTAATTATCTTATAATATATTTTATATACTAATTAAATATAAGACAAATATAAAATCATGAATAAAGTTATCAATATTTTTAAATAAAAATATTATGTTAAAATATTCACCGATATTTTCTTGATACATCCATAAAATCCAAGTACGAATATATTTGTAATTATTGATACTTTCATCTTTGATTACAATTTAAAGTAAAAAATAACTTTAGTATTAAATCAAAGTAATTGATTTTAAGTTATCCATTATGTTATTTGATCAAACGTTTTTAATGTACTTAATAACTTAAATTAAGTTATTAAGTTATATTAAATCATTAACTTAATTTACTAAAAACCCTCTTAATTTAGGAAGGAATATGATTGCTTACATTTTGTTGTAACAATGCCAATCTATACACCTAAGCTCAATGGGCCATAGTGCTAGACTTCAACCTTTCCTATTTGATTAGAATGACATAGTATAGAAGTAAAAATATGGCAACCATTACAAGAAGAATTAATAGTTATAGTCATGACTAGTGGTCATGCTAAAGGTCAGAAAAGGTATGACCATAACATATAGTTTCATAACAAAGTGACCGCCATGGAGTGTGACCGTAGGTGGTGTAGCTATATCCTATGATCGTGATCGATTCTATTTTCGTGACTATAGATCCACTTATAACTGCGATCAATTCGTTACTATAACCAAAAGTATGATAAGGGATATGGTAGTAGTTAAATACTGGTCATGACTATAAACTTGTTTTGGACTCAACGACTTCCTTTTCATGACCAAAAACCCATTTATTTATTTATTTGAGAAATTTTTAAATATAAATTTTGAACCTTCATATAGATATATATATATACACACACACACTTTTGATATTATCTCCCATAAAATTTCTTATAATTTATATTTCACATATTGTAATTTGCAAAGCTTTATCTAATTATATCTTTGTCTAATCTAATTACAATATTTAGTGACAAAGCTTTATCTTATATCGGTGGAAGACCACAGGGTAGACGAGTTTTACAATGTTTTTTGACATCTTCATTGGCTTGGAAACGATTTAGGAACATTCAGTCACAGGTATGTGTTCCAACCTCTAGATTTAATATCTCTTTTGGTTATTATAGTCATAGTTTCTTGCTATGCTAGACCTAGAGAGCCTAGGGATAGATAACATGCACCCTATGAGATTTAGAGCCAGATAATAGAGTAATCTGGGGTTCTCAACACCTTTTCCATGCTATCTATCTATCAATCAAGTTCGGTGAATCCTTGTTTAGCAAAGTAATAACTCTTTTAACAAACTCAACAATTCCAACTAAACAAACTACCTATTTACAAAACCCTATAGAAACCCATATTCATTTGAGAAATGATAATCCATTACTCTATATTAATTTCCTTCTAGAAAATAATCTATAAATTATTGAATTCATTCAAGAAAAAAAAATATTTATCTAACATTACTCTATAGATTTAATTTTGAGTTTGTATCATGCATTTTTGTACTAAAAACAAAAAAAACAAAATTATACCTCCTAGTACTTCGTTCCTTTTTTTTTGGAGTTTGGTTTTTCACTAAAGAAAGTCACTTTTTAAGTCATTGCAAAGCGTTTTAAAAGCAATAATTAAAGTATAATAGTTTAACTAAAGGAAATACAAATGTTTTTACAATTGGACTAATCATTAAGTAAAAAAAAAACCTACTAATTTACAATTCATTGATTAGATTAATGATTGAACATTGGTCGAACCATGGACATTATAAATATATAATTTGTATATATTATTTAAAATTAAAAATAATTATAAAAATTAAGAATATTGTAGACCCCCAAATATGTCTCTTTCCTTTTTAAATGTTGGCCCAATTTTCCATACTCATGTGTGGGATTAAATCTTGGCCTTCCTTTTTTTTTGTTTCAATCCCCACTGCTCATCTAATAAAAACCCTAAAGACCACATCTTCCCTTGCTCAGTCATCCATCTTATCTGCTATTTTATCTACATATATATTATTATTTTTAAAATTACTATATTATTTTCATACTAATCATTGTATAATCATTATAAAAATAGATGTGAAGATAAATATTTATGTTTACTTTATTGGTTTAAATAAAGAAAATTTAACATCAATATTGTATAAAAATAAATGTGAAGACAAATATTTATGTTTGTTCAATTGATTTAAATAAAGAAAATTTGATAACATCAATATTGTATATAAATTATTTTACATCAATATGTAATACATTATCTCATAGTCATCCACCTACACTTATAGGTTGGACACCCTTGGCTTGAGTCACAATCATAGTTTTTCAAAAACATTGTGAGTTATTTGTATCAACAAACATATATATTGCAAGTTGGTATAAATAAGTTGCAACAAGCGTGTATTAAGATTTAAAATATTTTATTGTAATTTTGTATTATTTTGTATCAAACGATAGAAGGATAAAATAATTACTCACGATACTTGTCCTTTGTCCTTATTTTAACTTCTCAAAAGAATTATTTACCCTTTCAAAGTTCCTTAAGAACATAATTGACAAACTAATTATTTGGTGTTTATGTGGACCTACTTTTTAATTTTTATGTTTTTTAAAAAATAATAATAACTTTTATATAAAATATAATACCTCTTATATAAAAAGTTATAGACTTTGGGGGTATTTGGTAAAACTTAATACTTATTACTTTATAATTTAAGTTGATTTTAAGTTAAATTATTTGATTTAAAACTAATTACTTAATTCTTATTTTAAGTATTAATGTTGTTTAATAAAATTAACTTAAAAAATTATTCTACATGATCAAATTGGCATATTTATCCTCATAAATTATAATTAGGGTAAAGAAGGTCAAATAACAATAGAGGTTGTGGAGTAATAAAAGAGATGGTGGATGTAATTAGAACAAATAAAAGTAAAAAAATAAAATTAAAATATGAACTTAAGAATAAGTTAATTATTTTTACTTATTACTTAAAGTTGTTTCTTTCTTTAAGTCATGTCATTAAGTTATTTTACCAAACATACTTAATTTACTTAATGTCTTAAATTAAGTTATTAGGTCACTTTAAGTTATTAAGTTGGTTTACCAAATGCTCACTTATCTTTTTTTAATAACTACAAGTACAACACTCTCTTCTTTTGTTAATTTTTATTTATTATTATTACCTTATGTTAAAAACTAATTGAAAAATGATAATTCTATTAAAGGAAAAACTACACTAGAGTTTTCTTTTATACATATTACTCTAATTTTGTATTAAGTTCATATTTAAAACTACAAGGACAAAATAATTACATTTTTTATGTTTTCCAACTTTTATTGTAATTCTCTTTCATAATTCAAAACTCTTAAAAAAATTTGAAATATTATCATTTCACTACAGGAAAAAAAATGAAATCTAAATGAAAAACTCTTTTTGAACTTTTTAAAATTTTCTTTACATCTATAATTTTAATTATGTAATAAAAGTTAAAACAAAACAATAACTCGTAGTCAGGTATTTATGGAAAAAATCATAACTTTAAACACAATAGAAAAAATAAATTAAATTAGAAAAATAGAAATTTACCTGATTTGGCATAGTTGATTATGTCTACTATAGAGGGAGATCAAATTTATTAATATACTTCTAAAAATATAGAATTAAATTCTTAACCTATTTCTACCCAAAGCCCAATGCACTCTCTATTTGTCTCTATTCAATTTTTGCTCACCTTTATGCTCTTTTTCTAGAAATCCTACCTAAAACTGCATATTTATAGTTTTATAAGCTAATCCTAAACCAACATTTTCCTAACCCTAGTCAAACTCGAAAAGTAAATTACCTAAACACAAACTCAAGAACAATTGACTCTTCTAAATCATTTGAGTCATTTGAGTTAAATACCAATAATCTCCATCCTGACTCAAATTCTCTTAATCTTGCATATAATCAATGAGAGTAAAAATAAGTCAAGTTCAACCTTTTTGTTGAACTTAACTGGAGAAACCATCTTTGTCTTCTTTAGAGCTTCATTCATTTCACAATCTCTCTTATCCTTGAGCTAGTAAGTATTCTCAGTTGAAAATAGAGTTTTTATCATCTTGTCCTGCTCTTCTACTCTAACAACTTCTTTAACATTAGCAAAAGACTCTTTGTGGCATAGTTCCACCTTCATAACTTCACCTAAAATTGTCTTTTCAATCAAAGTGTATAAAATTTTCAATTTTCCCCCTTCATAGCTATCAAAGTATCTTTATTAACATCCATAATACCATGTTTTGCAGAAAACTATGGCCCAAATTGTCTAAAGCCCCCCAAAGAATTAAAATTCCTTCTCATCTTAGGAACATGCATAACATTACTCAGTGTCTTCATAATACCATCAAACATCTTTACTTTCATGGTATCAATCTTAGTGACTTTAGAAGTTAAATTATTACCCATTCAAACACTAATAGCATAACATTTCTTAGAGGTATCAAACCACTCCTGATATGGGCACAAATGAAAAGAAGATTCAAAGTCTAAAATCCAAGAGTCAACAAATTTTTTATCAATTATACCATAAAGAACATCACCTTCCTCATCAAATTCTTCATCAACGTTAGTTGTAGAATTTGAAGTATAGGGATTTAACATTTTTCCTTATTTCTAAGTACTTTGTTAATTTTTTCATATTACTTTATGATATATTCCTTTTTGTGACACTAATAACACTCTTATCATAATATCCCTATAAAAATATGATTGGGAATGATCATCTCTCCTATCATAATATCTCTCTCACAATTCACTATTACCACGTATTCATCACAAGTATTTGTCCAATATGAGATAAAATACTTGGCTACTTAATAATTTCTATCTCTAAAAGAGTAGTCTACACCTCATCCACAATCAACATCATCTTTCAAACTAAAAGCATAGTTACCCGTGTCTCATATGATTTTGGTAGGGATGCTAATAAAATAGTAGCTTAATTGTCCTCATTACTCATGAACTTATAATAATTGGGTGATACACTTATTAAATCTATTTATGTGATACCTAACATCCATTCCTTTATTCATCTTGAATTCAAATAGTTACTTTAAAATATAGTCTATTTGTTAGAGATTTTAACATATAATTTTTTTTCTAACTTCTCTCATAAATCAAAAAGAGATTTCTTATTAAAAATACTATATTTTATTTGAAGAGTTAAACTTAAATGAATATAACTTCTTTTACTTCTAATTCTTCCCATTCTTCATCTGTTATGCTCTTTTATTTCTTGTCTTGTAATATTTTGAGAGGTCTTGTTACACCAAAATGTCTTTAATAGTACTCTATCAAATATTGAAAATATAATTTCTATTAAAGAGTTCAATATCATATTTATGCAAGACATCATCTTCAAAATTATTTTCCCACATTCTTTGCACCACAACTCTTATGCTACTTGTTGGGAGAATTACAACACCAAACATAAAAGGAAAAATAAAGTAAATTAGAGAAAACAAAAGATTTAAGTGGTTTGGCTTAATTGCTTATGTCCATTAGAGAAGGAGATCAACTTTCTAAATACAAACTCAAGCTCTCTCAACCTCTCACTACCCAAAACCTAATAAACTCTTTGCCTATCTCTTTTTACTCTTCAATTTTATTTTATTTTATTTTTTTACTCTTTTTCTAGAAATCCCACACAAAATCACATATTTATAGAGTTTTATAGCTATCCCTAGACAACCAATTTCCTAATCCTAAGCAAACTCAAAACGTAATTTACCCAACCTCAAACTTTGAAGATACTGACTCTCCTAAAAAAAATAAACAAAATATATAATTTGAGTAAAATACCAACAATTTTTTTTTTCTTTTTTGTTTTTAAATTTATGTAAAAGCATAATAGGAAACAATATAATTATGTTATTAAAGGAAAAAAATCTCTATATATAAATACTATTTTGACTTTGTTCCATTTGAAAGGTAAGTTGATATGTACCTTATCTATCTACCTGTCTTTCTATATAAAAGAAATCATATGTTGACTTTGTAATAGGTTAGTATCTCTCTCTCTCTATATAAAAGAAATCAAATGCTAATATATTTGTGTTACTCTAGGGGAAAGAAAGAGATGGGAGAGAAGAAAAGAGTGTGTGTTACAGGTGCCGGGGGATATGTAGCTTCATGGGTTGTAAAACTTTTACTCTCTAAGGGTTTCATTGTTCATGGAACTGTCAGATACCCATGTAATTTGCTTATCTTTTTAATTTCCTTTTAATTTCGGGCTTAATTTTCATGTCCAGTTTCCTTCATTCAAAGTTTCTGTTTGATCAGATGACGAAAGGAATAGCCATCTGAAAAAGTTGGAGAAGGCTTCAGAGAATTTGAAGCTATTCAAGGCAGACTTGATGGACTTCCAAGGCCTTTTCGCTGCTACTGATGGTTGCACTGGGGTTTTCCATATTGCCAGCCCTGTTCCTTCTGCCAAAGTGTCCAATCCCCAGGTAAGATAATAGGAAGAAAACCTCCATTAAAAGACTGCATTTCATACATGTTATTTTATTTATTAAACACAAGTTAGTGAAATATTATAAATTTATTAAGTATTCTATTCGTAGGTTTAGGAATCCATTAATAAGTTATAAGACCACTTATAATAATAATAATAAAATTAAATAAATATTAAAATCATACAAAACTAAAGCAACTAATAAACAAATACCGGATATTAAAACATATTCAATAAAATACAAAAATATGATAATTAAATCTGGAATTGCACATAGCATGCTATAAAATTTAATTAACAAGAAACTATGGTGAAAATTGAGAAGAAACATTTAGGCAAGTTTAAATCTATATTCCTTTTATATATTAAATTATGTCTAGATTTTTTTCCCAATTGACGTAGTTAGCTTTAGTCAATTTATTGCTTGTGAGAATGAGGTTAGGTTTAGCCAATTTATTCTTATGAGAATGAGATTAATTGGATTATATAACATGATTGCTATAACAGAAAATAAATCATGTATTAATTACTAAGCATTCACCATAAAACAAGTATAAATAAATTTAGCAAAAATGTAGAGCTCCTAGAACTATATATCCTTTTGTTAGGTATCCAAGCATTATAAGAATCAAGCCTATGATAAGTCATGATCTTATTACTAGGTAGAGATCCTTTCATATTGATCTTCCTGTTATATTTAACCTCAAGGCAAGATCAACTTATCTTCCAAATTTAGCCCTTGGACTATGCAAATGGGACCATGGTGGGTAATTCAATCACTTCATATCCAAGTTAAGTGTGTAACCATTATCCGTGACATCAATGTCACCAAATGAAAATACCCACTATTGGGGTGGTTGCTGTCACTATAAAAATGTATAGTCTTCTTGTTCATTTGGAAAGTCTATATCCCTTGATTCCTTGAACCTAACCCATTGTTGGAGTAGCGATAGTCCAAAATCAAGACAAGCTTGATAATGGAGAGTGTGGGCTTTGCTAAGACTCGATCTCAAGTAATATTTTAAAGTAAAAAACATTTATTTTTAGTAATTCTTTAATGGATAAAACATTTTCTATGAAAATCTTCCAAAAATGTTTATTTCCTAACTTGTAATGCTAATGTAAAATGAGAAAAGAATCCTTTTGAAAAAAAAAAGGGCATGAAAGCACCTTGTTAAAATAAGTTCTCAAAATTTTCAAAAAATATTTTCAAGTAAAATTCTCCTTTTGCATTCATTATTTTCAATTTTAATAAACATTCTATTTTGGAATTTATTTTTAAAATATTTTATTCTCATTAAATTACTATATTTCCAAAACCATTGTGGTAACCTTAACTAGGTATGTGTGATCAATCTCTCAAAATTATTTCTCCAATCCTTAAGTCTTATATTTTCCCATTATGTGATCAATTGAAATACTCTAACTCACAAAAATCATATGTCAAATTCCAATTAAGTAATTACTGCAACCATAGTTTTCTTGATTACATATTCTTAGGATCACCTAAAGGGACAATGGTGTCTCAAAATAAGATATCATGGAGTATTAACTGAAAATACTTGTTGCCACTTGCCTTAATCAATAGTAGCCCACTCTATAAGGAATAAATGATCATCTTGGGGTCTCACTTGTAAGTCAAAGTCACTAATGACTTCAACACTAGCTTAATATTCTCTCAAGGTTGAGAGTAAATGTAGCATAGTAACTTGGAGAATCATGACTATTTGATAACTAATGGCGTGATTTACTATAGGTCTTATCCAATGTATAATCATACACACTAATGTATTCACCATGGGAAAACAACTCTAATGACCAAGATAATTCAACTTTATGATCAGGATGTACTACACTACAATCTTTGATGGATTGCTCAATTCCATGAACCGACTGTGAACCACTTATCATCTTGTAAGGAAATTATGACTTAAATTTTCTATGCAACTTTTAATACATCAAAGTCATATATAATGCAAGTGATAAGGGCATGAAATGTTCAAATAATAATTAACATAAATAAGGATAGAAAAAAAGCACTAGAATAATAATAAATAAATTTATTAATGATATATTCTTCTGTTATGTCATGTGATCATTTCGGGGCTCTATCTTAATGGTCGTATGATGATATAGGAAGTGGAAGTTAGGTGCTCCATGGAGGGTCCTACTAACACTTGGTAGAAATACACCATGTTTGAACTAGGGTTATTTGATTAAAAGGGATGCAATAACCTTAAATTTATAAATCTAACCCTCCACATTTTTAGCCTAAAAATGACCCATTTTGGAACCTAAAAGATAACCCATTTTGGACAAAAATACCATCATTTTTTTCTTAAAAAAGTAATCAAAATGTTAACGAACATTTATGTAAAAACTGAGTTACTTTTCAAGTTCAAACATGAAAGGAGTTTGATTTACAAATTTGGGTTTATTTCATCACTTTTAATAAAATAATTTTTTGAACCATGAGGATTGATTGTTCTTCTCATTCTTTATCTATTTAATCAATGGAAATGTATTTGTGAAACAATGTTCATTATGACACTATCTTTTCTTTTGATGGTTTTAATTATTGTTTGTTGGTACAAATAAAACTTACTTTTATTTACATGATGATTAGTCAATATACCAACTTTTCTATTATTATTCTCTAGTTACAACCTCTCACATAGTGGGATAACCCTTTTTTATATTGACCATCAATCAATGGGCTCACAATCATTCTTTCTAACTTTTGTATTTGATATGTGATCCCTCCCAAGTGAATGACTCATTTTCAAATTTTGGATCTTTAGCACCCATAGGGAATATGGTCTTACGAAGGAGTCCACCTTATGAAAATGTTCTCCTTTTCACTTTCTTTGCATAGTCTTGGAAATGGCTTTCGTTTGTATTTGCAAGTAATATTTTCATCTCATATGTGTCTTACATAACATATCCAATTCCATTTAATCATGGCCCCAAAATATTCAATGAGAGAACCTATTTTGGAAATCCACTATGTGGGATGCTATTGTAATCTTCATAGGTAAAACAACATTATGGTTGAATATAAAAAGATACGGTGTCACTCAAGTACTAGTCCTTTGAGAGTTTCAATACATATGCACTACCTTGGACAAGTGTTCAAGCAAACACATAGGCTTATCCTCTATTACATTCGGAATAATCCCTTTAATTATCTTATTAGTTGCCTTCACTAAATTTTATGTCTAGGAAATAACTTGAAATACTTTAAGAGATCAATGGTAATAAAGATAAAAAAATATGAATAAACAATATCGGGAGTTGGCTGCAACCTTAAGTTTGGATCTCAATGAGAATACGATCAATTTCCAATTGTTAGTAATTTCTTTCTCATTCTCATATCACCCAATTGAATCTCTTTCCCATTTCAATCACTATACCAAAGAGATTACACATACATGATCAAACCAGTCATCGATGAATAAGAGCATAAAGGTAACTGTTCATTAAGCCTAGCAAATATTGTATGTCTTGTCTTAATAGGTTGCACAGAGCTTTACCCCTTTTAAATGGTAGAAAACTTGAATATGAGAACAAGGACTTGGGCACTTACCACTATAGAGGTATTCCATGAAATCCTAACATAAAAGCTATGCCTTCTCTGAACAAAATAAGGTTTTTAGTCATTCATATAATTATTTAAAAAGCAAGGAAAAGAAAAGTTTCTAATTTCTCCGCTAAAAATATCCATCTAATTATGCACTTACAAACCTTAAAAACAAAGTAATAAAGTGTATCATCTCTCCTTTCCACTCAATTTTAAATTAAAATTTTCAAAATAATAAAAAAAAACAACAAAAATATATTCGATTCACATTTCTCTGAAGAAATTAACTGAAATGGGTTGATGTAGAATTGAAAATGATATTTAATGCCCTTGATGTTGAAATGTGTTGATATCATAATCACTTCTCAAATAGCATCCTTATGTATCAGAGTGTATTAGATTAGCTTCTTCACAAATCGACATCAACCCTTTATGCACTGCCAACTTATGCACATCCACATCTACTATAGGAAACAACAGCAAAATCAATTAAAAAATGGGGACAATAGATTTTTCTTAGCTTCAAGTAGTATCAGTTCAAGTGTAACATGGTGTTGTTCTATGTCAAAATTAATGCCCTTTCATAAATTTTCCTCTTCCTTCGGTATTTTTCAACTTAGGGAAGTCATAATCAACTTAAATTTCATCTGTAAACCACTTTCTTCCTTATTTTATGCTCAACAATTTAATTTCTTGTTCAGGTACTAGTTTTGTCTTCCTTTTTCGGTTTGTATCCATCTCAAAATGATGAAGTCCTAAATTTTTTGCTAAATTCATCTCTTATCACTTTAAAAATCAACAAGAAGATATAATGTTAAATTGACTGGACATGAGATGTCGAGTCCTTTTAGATTATTTTTTTAAGCCTTGAAGTATTATTGAAATTTTAAAAATGCTGGATTCTTTTATCAATTAGTACCAGAATGACCCTCGTCTTCTAATGTCGAAACTGGTTTTGGTTAGTTGGCAATCTAAACCAACAATGACCTCTTGTTCACTTTTTTCCCTATCTTAGTCTATCAATTTGTATCTGTTTAGAAACCCTAGAACTGATATTGACTTTCTCAAATGATGATTTTTATTTTTTATTTTTTTATTTTTATCCCCTTTATGCTACATTCTTCACTATATAGAGTTGTTACTCCTCAAAAGTAGAGTTAACATATATCTAAGTTATAGGCTACTAATATGCACTCAAAAGCTCTATAAAAGCTAAAAGTATCCAAACAAATTCCTAAAATTAACTCCTAACATCTATATATACTACTAAAGTAGCCATATGACATTATCTCAAATCATGCCACCTTACAAGTACATAGGTGTTTTATCCTAAGTGGTAACCTTGGGGTTAAAAGTACAAATTCACTTTAGCAAACTTAGTTTCAGTCAACCAACAAAAAGAGGCAATTCGATATCAGATTGCAAGTTGATATCAAGCAATGCCATTCAATACAAAAATGATATCGGTACTTTAGCAACCTTAAGGTTCCATTTCAAAATAGAGACCACTTTATTGGAAATGGTATCTCCTACTATCAGTTTGTCTTGCTCATTTGAAAACTCCTAAAATGGCAATACATGAATCCTTAAAACAATGACACCATAAAGTATTTTCCCTAATATTACTATGTATTGGCTTGGTATTAAATTGACATTTTCCAAATCAACAAGACATCTAATCTTACTGACATGAAATGACAATGACTTTCTCTATTGCAAATGATGTAGTTATACTCGTCTCTAATCTGATTCCATCTTTTAAGTTGCATAAATTCCTAATCTTTGTCCATTTTCTTCCTTTGATAGTCAACCAACCTTGTTCCCTAGAAACACTCTCCTATTCTTTATTTTGCTATGAAAATCATTAAAATTTACATTAGACACCAAATAGGGTTTTAGTGAAACCTTAAGTTACAAGTAGTGAAATATGCTTTTCATTATACCAAATAATCCATGTAAAATCAACATGATTTAAGTCAAATTATGCTCCTCCCTCTCAACCTAGCTTTTTCTAGTTTAGTTAATAGAAAATAGGATATTCAAAACACCAAATAATCATCCACGGTCAGCAACAACATGATTGTGTCCCGAATATAAAAGTTAATAAAAAAAAATTCCAAAAGTAACTTCAAAGCATAACAACACAACCCTAATATCTACTTTATCAATTTATTCCCAAGCATGCTTCAATGATTAGTCCCCATCTTATTCACCCCTAAACCACTTTTGGAGATCATTTCCATTAGACACATGTCATAACTTTGTGAACATCTTCTCATAGTAGCTATTTTATGAATCTGCCAATCCCTCAACCTAAGATGGACTATCTTTTAGCTTACATAGGAGATTACGTTTCTTTATTTTTCATTGGTTCTCTTTCTCACTTTTGTTTTTTTAAACACTTTTACTTTTTGTTTCCAACCAAGGAAATCTCTATTTTTTTTTCCCTAGCTCATAAGGGATCAATAGATAGTTCCCATGCATTCCCTTAAGATACCAAGTATTAAGGACCACGAAAGGTCACATACCCTTCAAGGCATCTACCCAACCTCTTCATAATAAGGTCAAATTTCCTAGCTATTTTCTTTTTCTCCCTTTTTTTTTTCCTCCTTCTAAGTGATAACTAATTTTTAGCTCATGTAGTGAACATATTGTTGGTGGCTCTCAATCTGTTGGTTTTGGGCATCGGGTTATGAAAACAAGCAATCAATGACCTCACAATATATGTTGAAGCTTCCAATTAGTCAATGCACTCTTTTCCTTATTTTTTAAACTTTCTCTAGGGTTAATGACCTCCTTTAAAGTTGCACTCTTTCTCTCACCTCAAAATAGTTTCCCTTAAACTAAAGGATTCAATTCTTAAGCAAGGTGCCATAAAAATATGTTGTGACAGTGCGTATTTTGAGTCTCAAGTGGAAATTAATCTCAAAAATTGGTTTAGAAATTCCACGGATATCAACCAAACTATATTAACATCCAAATGTATCCAAAGATAAAGTAAACAAAGTATTTAAAGTCATATCATCATGTCATACTTGTAACTGAAAAAAATTTCCATTCCTTTGATATACTAAGCATGAATATATAATCAACTAATACAATTCGTGAATTCAATATATTCCCTTTCATAAATAAACATACAAACTTCAAAAACAAGGCATGCAAATATAATTATAACTTAGAAAACTTTTTTGCAATTAACCCCCATGCCCAACCTAAGATGCACATTATCCCTAAAGCGTGATGAAAGACACATGCAAAGGTTGGAGGAGTTACCTTAATGACAGCCCAACAACCTTGCTTCACACAAAATAGCCAAAACAAAAACCGAAATTAGACATGGATATAAATATATAAAGTAAATTGTATAGTAAAATGAACCACCGAATAGAAAAATCAAAATAAACCTAAAATATGAAAATTTAGTAGGAAAGTTATCTAACATGCCAATCAACATAGATCAAAAGATAAATGACCTTGCCATTTGAATTGAAAATGAAGAGACATGTCAAACTTTGAGTTTTGAAAACCCCATTGTATTAGAGAAACTCTTAATTTATCAAACCATGCTATGAGAGATTGCTTCAATTCCTAAAGAGCATGGTTAAGTTTGCACACATGGTTTGGTTTGGAGTCATCAAAATATCCTTAGGTTAAGCCATGTATCTTACATCTTGAAGATTATCATTTAGGAAAATATTGTTTACATCCAATTGTTTGATGTCCCCATTTATTGAAATAACCATTATTAACACCACTTGAATGGTTGAGGCTTTGATTGTTAGGCTGAAGGTCTCTTTGAAATCAATTTTAGGTTTTTTATGGGACACTTTAGCAATCAATTTGGCTTTGTATCTTTGTACACTTCTATTAGGATTGAGTTTTAGCTTGAACATTCACTTGTTTCCAACTAAATTGTATTGCAATGAGTAACGTAAAAGATCCCAAGTATGATTTTGAATCAAGGACCAAATTCCTCATCCAATTTTCTTTTCCACCTTGGAGAGGCCAAAACATTTTTCACACATGTTAGTTCATTATCAATTTGAAGGATATCTATTGACTATTTTGAAGAGTTCAAATGGCTAGTTGCATAAACTTTGGGTTTAAAGATGCCACTCTTTGACCATGTATGCATAGGTTGTTGAGGCTAGTTTTATAGGATTTGTGATATTTAAGATTTGGGTACCCTAATTTGTTCAAGGATGTTTGGAATTGATGGGGCTTGTGGCTAATTTCTTGTTGAGCATGTGGAAAGGCTACAACTTCTATATTTTGAGAGAATAAGGTTAGAGGAGTTGTAGTTGAAGGTTAACTGTCATTTGTAGGAGTTGTAACTAAAGGTTGTCTCCCATTTGTGCTCTTTTTATTGTATACCTAAGACTCGATTAATATTTCTTTATGTTCCAATGATGGATCAGGCTTTTAAATATCTAAAAATTAAGAAATGAAGGATGATTGTGTTTAGTTCTAGGAAAACCACCAGAATAAGGGAATTCATTTTCATTGAACACAACATGTTGAGAAACATAAATTCTACTACTAAGATGAAGACATAGGTATTCTTTGTGAGAATTTTCATAGCCTAGTAAGACACACTTGATTGTGTGAAATTGGAATTTAGTGCATTGAAATGGCTTGTGGTAAGGAAAGTTAGGAACACACTTGAATGTTTTGATAAAAGAGTAATCCAGTTTCCTTTTATAAAGTTAAACTTTAAGACTGGTGTAGGCAAGTGATTTATAAGGTCTTATGGGCATAAAGGCTTAAGCAAGAAAAGTCAAACCCATTTCAACAATATGCTCATGTTTTCTCTCTTTTTTTCTATTTTATTTGGAGGCATGTGGGCAAGCATGGTGAAAGACCATACCATTTTTCTTAAGATAGTTCTCAATGCTTACCACCTCAATTTGATTGAAGTTTCTTTATTTTATTGTCCAAATTTTCTCAATTTGGTTTTTGAAAAAGATAAGGAATTTAGAACGTTAACTGCAGTTTGAAAAGGATAGATCCAGTGTATCGAGAGAAATCATCTATAAAGTGAATATAATATTTGTATTTTAAGTTTAAATCAACTTGAGCAAGGTTCCATATGTGTGTGTGTGAATTAATTCAATTGTTGAAGAAGTTTGGGAGAATGAAAAGTTGAAACGTAGAGGATCATTTTTTTCTAAATTATTGGCAAGTTTCAGAAAAATTGAGTTCTTTATTGATTTAACTATTTGAAATACAAGAGCTTAGGATGTGAGTGTAGATGATGACCTAACCTTGTATGTAAGAAGAGGACGCATGATATTGGGCATTAGCCCTTCTTTTTTACTCAACTAAACTTAACCTAACAGAAAGAACAATTGATAGATTCATAGAGAAATGAACAACTCACTTTGAATGATTTTTTTCTCTAGAATATGCAGCTTGTAGAGTCCATCTTCAAGCCTTCCTTGTAGTAGTATTTGGTGGTTTTCCTTGTCCTTCCCCAAACAAAAATTGAAATGAGATGTAACAAATACTCTATTCTAAGTGATTAAATGGGAAATACTTAACAATCTCTTTTATTACAGGGAACCAACAATATGTTTCTCAAATAAAGAAGAGAGGATAGAGAAGATATTTTATATTGGTGAAAATGAGTAATAGAAAGCTTATTGTAGTTGCCTACTGCAAGTTTATCCTCGTGATAGTAGTTAGATTTTAGAGAGGTTTCTCAGTTCAACAATAACATGGCTAGTGGCTACACTATTAGTGTACCTTGACTGGTCGGAAACTAGCTTAGGTGAGGCAATGAATGAAGAAGGTTGATTGTTCGGGGGAGTCTGAAACATTCATTTGATTTATGCAACTCTCTTGGTTCAACAATAGAGCTTAAGCTTTTTTCTAGGTAGTAGGAGTGGTTCCATAGGTAAAATTAACTATAACAATGTCAGACCCAATGTCGACCAAAACATGAAGCATGAGGTCCTCATCTAATATTAGACGTCTACCAATTTTAAGAATGTTAGCAAATGTCTTCACTTTGATGAAATAATCATTCATGGACAATGACCCTTTCCTGGTTGTCTGGGGCTCAATTTTTAATTGCAGAACTCTAGAATGAGTTTGAGATCTACACACCATTTCCAATGGGTTCCATGTCTCATGAGTTGGTGAGAGGCCAACTACTTTAGGTAAAAAGACTCTTTGAATTGAAGGACAATAGTCAAACATAGCTGTCTTTGATCTGTCCAAATCCATTTTGAGGTAGGTTGGGTTGATGTTGAATTTGGTTTCGCCAGGCTTCTCTGTTATAGGAATTAGCTTTTCTGGGATGGTTGTGTACCAAATAGATAACCATCTAGGTCATGCCTTTTTTCATCTGGAGTGATGACAGATTTCCACAACAGAAATTTGTTTCAATCTAATTTTACCAAAGAGATAATGTGCTCATGACATTACCAAATAGAGAGCTGGTGTTGGTAGCAAAGGATCGACGTAGGTCAGTACTGAATGCTAATGAAGTTGGATATGCTACTATCATAGATGGAGAGGGAGGCAAGGATGCTGAGTCGACAATAATTTACATTGATGGTGTCTGGTGGCTTTGATACCAAGACAAAAAACTGAGTAAAAGGAAATTTCTAGGTTTTGAATATGACCTAGAGTAGAAACTGACCATTGCACAATCTATTTATATGGTAAAGATGGTGCATGAGGGTTCCTACACCACAACCATGTACAAAAGCTTTTTGTGTAGGATTAATGAGCCACAAAAAGTCTTGTAACTTTAGGCTAAGCTGTAGCAGAAATGAGGCATAGTTGCTACATGAAATTGTCAGGTGTTGATATTTAGGTGCTAAGGTGTTGATTTCAGTATCATCCCCAAAAGCTCTTACAATCAAATATGAAATATGGAATTTTAATATAGATTTAATAAATATATCAGACATAAATAGATATAATTTATATCATAAGAGTATTCTAGAAGAAAAAGTCTACAAACATTCAAAGATTCTTCAAACTCTAACACATAATATAGATAGGTAATTTTGTTACTATTTTCATATTCCTTAAAGGAAAATAGTTTATAACACTTTTCCAAAAACGCATAGTTGTGAATCCATTCCATTCCTAATGTATAGTATCACCTCCTTTTTTTCCTAATATTTTTTTATTTTAATTTTTTTCAATTTGCTGATGAGAAAAATTTATGATATGTATCTATTTATTTCAATATCGAAATTTTAATGATCAAAATTGATTTCTAAACATCTTATAATTTTGAAAATCATGGTACAGTGCTTTTACGTGCCATTTATTTATTTATTTATGTACTTGATATATATGATCCCTTTTTTACCTCCCATGCATGTGTTCTTGTTTTTTTTTAAAAAAAAATATGTAGCTGGAAGTGGTAGAACCTGCTGTAATTGGTACACGCAATATAATAAAGGCATGTGAGATGGCCAAAGTGAAGAAACTTGTGGTAGTTTCATCTCTTGCTGCAGTTGTTCTCAACCCAAAATGGCCTAAGGATCGTCCCAAGGATGAGGAATGTTGGTCCGACCCTGAATTTTGTAAGACAATTGAGGTAAGTAACTACACATATTCATTGTTCATTTGTATCTAACTATTATTCTCAATGTGACACCTTATGGGTGCTTAAGGTCTGGTTTGTTGTGATTCTAATTGCCTATAAATTTGTTAAATGTGACTTTACCCTCCTTTTGTGCAATTTTTTTGATAACCTTAATACACTTTTAAAATTTTAAAATGTTTTACAATGTCTTTTGATATGCACCCAAAATATTTTAAAGAAAATTAAGATTTAAATTTGAAAGTTCTTTTGATTAATATTAATAAGTTTTTGTAAAAGAATTCATAAAAACATTTTAAGATTAAAAAATTATTAAGAATGTGTTTTACAGTGCTTTTACACGAAGTGTTTTTAATGAAAATATTTTTTTTAAAAGTACTTTTAAGATAATCACTTATCAAATGTTTCACTAGAAAACATTACATGCAATTTTTTGACACTATAAATAATTTTTTAGATTTTTAAAAGTATTTTCTAAATTTGATCAAATATTTAACTTTTTTTTTTTATTAAAAATACTTTTTTAGCTAAAAATATTTTCTAAAATCATTGTCAAATGAACTCTAAGAGTGTATTTGGCAATAATTATAGTAATTGTTTCTAATATTTTTAATACTTAAAGTATGAAAATTTCTAAGTGTTACAAAGTCTAAAACACTTCCTAAAATCACTATCAAATGCACTCTAAATATTAAATTGAAACACCTTTCCATGTATCCTTCCAAAGAGTCATGTTATTGAAATTTGTGATTGGAACAAGCACCCTAACCAATTTTAGAATTAAAAAGTCATATGTGTCCTAAAAATATATTTTTGGTAAAAGAAGGGTTGGAGTATTTTTAAGCAAGAAGCTACATAAAGAGGTTTAGAAACTGATCATTAAAGATTAGTTGAACTAATAGAAATTAACTAAGCATCACCATTTTCTTGTATATATGGATGGCAGTACCCTTATTTCCTTTCGAAAACACTAGCGGAGAGTGAAGCTTTGGAGTATGCAAAGACAAGTGAATTCAACATTGTAACAGTTTGTCCGTCCCTTGTATTGGGACCCATGTTGCAGTCGACACTAAATGCCACTAGCGCCTTTCTCTTATCATATTTGAAAGGTTCCTTCTCTGACTAAAGCTCTCTTTTGCACCTAATGTATGTCATAAGTATAAAGTTTATATGCTACTATAGAATTGGCTTATGGGGTTTCTAACTGCATTTTTGTACACTACTTGTTTTGTTGGAGTACTTTTCTTGGATATTAGATGGACATGAATTAGTAGAAAACAAAGATCGTCCCGTCATCGATGCACGTGATTTGGCTGAAGCAATTCTGCTAGTATATGAGAAACCTGAGGCACATGGAAGATATATATGCTCATCATATACAATATCAACACAAGAGTTAGTAGAAAAGTTGAAGAGCATGTATCCTAATTATAGTTATCCTAAAAGGTAAGTTGTATTCCATGCACTAAAAATTCAAAGCAAAGCATCATATATAATGTGTTATTTTTTCCTTTTTATCTGGTATACTAAGTTTTTTTATGTCTACACTGGAAGCTACATTGAGGTAGAGGAACATTTGAAGCTAAGTTCACAGAAGTTGCAGAGTTTGGGATGGAAGTATAGGCCACTGGAAGAGACACTTGTGGATGCTGTTAAAAGCTTTGAAGAGAAGGGTTTCTTGCCTAAGCACTAGCTAATAAACAAGGTTATGTGAAAAAGAACTAGGAAAAAGCGTTTTCCATATCCTCCTCTACATGAATATTCAATAAATTGTACTTAGTACAATGTTATTCCATTATATGCTGGGAAGTAAAAAGTTGAGACAGGTATCTATCAAATATTAGTTTCACCTTAAAAATGAAATGACTTCCTATGGAATTTAATTTCGTATTAAAGATGTTCTTTATTTCTGAAGATTGCCTATTTGAAAACAATATTTTCAATCAAGTATTGAATCATATAAAGAATATTCTCAAACAATATTTTTGATCAAATGGAAAAATAAAAATCAAATGAAGATTGTATCAGATTTTGGAATGTATGAACTATAGTTCATATGCTTTCATTGATCAAAATAACAAGAGGAAAAATAAATAGAGAAGATTGAAGGTTTAAGGAAAAAAAACCCAAAAACAGAAGGCCTAAATAAACACTTTAGAATTGGAATACATTCAAAACCATCTACAATACTTACTTTAAAGTGTTTTAGATAAGAATTAGATCCTAGTCTAAAAATAATAACTCAAATACCAACAATGTTTGCTTTGTGGTGGTTAGTATGATAGATAACAAACAAGGATTCACAAACTAATTTTTGATTTAATGTCCTTATATAATTAAAAGACTTAGCTAGTACTGGTGTATTTGGTGATCCACTATTGCTTAACATATAATTACTTGAAGTCAAGCTTGAATCGTTAGCAAAGATTGCAACATAGTTGTTTCTCCTATCTGATGACTCTACAAGTGATCTTTTAGAAATTTTCTCCTCTAGCCTTTCTACAAGCATAATCCTAAAATAAACTTGATCAAGTTAGCCATGGAGAGAAGATTTAACAGATAGATGAGTTTGTTTTTCTCTATTTTTAATATAAAGATTATGGTTTTCGTAGATATTTTAGTCAAGAAACACTAGAGCGAGGATAACTATGGTACATAGTAACCAGATGTCGTCTTTTGAGACCCGTGCATTTAACTATTTATATATTGAGAAGAGTATTAATCTTATAACTAGCTCCAACTCTAACAAAGTTATTTAATATTGAAAGATCAAATCTTGATTTAGTATTCAATATTGATTTAAGTAAATATGTGGCTATAGCTCTGGAGTTTTCACAATCTAGTTTCTAATTTAGGATGCAGAAGAGAGCAATTCCTAGATCTAGGATTTAAAACCAAGGTCAATTTGAGATTGAATTAAGTCTTAAGACCAATTCTCATATGAAACATATTTATTCTCTTTATGGGTTGATCTCCAAACTCAATGAATTAGACATGTTGAATTGGTTTTCGATTCATACATTGATTTTACTAATCCATCTCTTATTATATTCGAATCTTGGTTTTTCATAATTTTAAAAGACCTATTTTGTGGAAGAAAAATATATAAACCAGTCCACTTAAACCTATACTTGTGTTAGTGCCCTATTTTAGAATTAATTATGGAAAATGTAAGTTGTGATGTAGATAACAAGAAGGAAACTCCTAATTCTTAACCAAAGGAATAAGAAAGACGAGGATGTATTGAAAATGCAAGAGGAATCAAGTGAAAGAGAAATTTTGTGGTTAGTGTGAAAATATCAAATAAATTTTGACATTAGAATTGATAATAAAATGATAGCTTAGTGAGGATTCGAAAAGAAAAATGAGGTCCAAAATCGAATTAGTACATGTTGGGGGTGTCGTAAAGTGGTAAAAGGGTGATGTTATGAGCAATTGTCAATTTGATGTTGAGATGTAAAAAAGAAATCAATACATATGTAGGTTGTGGTTTCTTTGTGCGCTTTATTCTTATTTGTCGGTGTGGTTGCTAAATCGGCTCAATGTCCCCTTCATGTATGGTTACCCAAAGCAATGTTGGGGCCTACTCCTATTTCGACTCTTATATATGTTGGGGCATCCTATAGTTATAGTAGAATACATGATTTGTACAAGAAACAGTTACTTCTTAATCGTAAAATACTTGCACAAATCACTACAAGAAAAAAGTCTTCCTTGATGGTTTTTCATTGTTAAGGGGAGGTATATCTATCAAGATATATACGCCAATATTCATATATGTCATCTATGCGAGTGTCAAGAAAAGTTTAAATCTAGCTCGATATATACATATGTTAAAATTTTCTCTATTTTTACCAATGACAAAATCTTGTTAGTATAGGATATGTCTAAGATTTCTTCATCTATTAAGGTTGAGTTCAACATATGTTAAGCTTATTTGACTTATGTCAAGGTTGTTTCCTTTTCTTTCAAGGTTTTCCATATATGTGCACAATGATTTTATTTATTTATTTATTTATTTTGTCAAGGTTGAATTGTTTATTAGTCAAGGTTCAAGGAAGTTGGTTGCTTTATTTATGTCAAGGTTGCATATGGAATATGTAAACAATTTGACTTGTTGCCAAAATTAATCTTCACCCAATTAAGTTGAACCCAAATTAATTTCATTACTAAACCCAAATATTAACTTTTATATCCATAATAAATTTAAATCCTCACTTTAAAAATGAAAAAAAAAAATAGAAATACACATCAAATTTAAAATTATAAAATAATTTCAATTACATGGATAAATAAAACATACATATATATATATATATATAAAATAAACATATACCAAAATATATCAAACAAGAAAAAAAATCAATACAAGATTTCATATATATAACAATTGTACATGATTAAAAAAAAAAAAAAAACCCAACACATTATCTTGTACTCTCAAAATTGCAACTCTTGCATGTCACCCAACCTATTGCAAATAGAAAAAAGCTAAATTAGTTTAAGTTTGTGTTTGAAAATTTATAAGAAAAATTAAATCAATGATAATATTGTTATTCCTTAAATAATAACAAATACATCTATAAAATACAACTCAAAAAATGATCAAGTATTTTGTTAATTAAATAAAAAAAAATCTAATAACAAATGTACATTATTAGATTGAAGAACTCAACCAAGTTATAACAAGTATAATCAAAAGAAAAGTTTCTAGAAACTCCTATTGGCTTATTGGAAGACCAAAATAAATAAATAATGAAATAGGTAGCTCATGGAGAACTCACATGGGAAAGAGAGAAACCACATTAATCTTAAGAAACAAATCAATAGGCATTACAAGAAACAAAAGATAGGGTGACAAAGTTTTAGTGGGTGTAAAAAAAGTCCACAACTTCAAATATTTTAACTGCATGCGGGAAATTTTCTTGGCCTACTAGCACCGTGTTTAAAGGGATAGTTCTATATGCCTATATTGTTGTAGTGATGTATTAACCCAACTATACCCATCCTGAAGAAAATTAAGGCTTTTGGGTTACCTTTTGTAATGCCCAAGAATTCTGATTGGTTGTTTCATTGACTAAGTTTCTCGCTTCATGTCATGAATGGAACTACAAATATGAGAACCATTCTTTTCTCACAGCACAACACAAGAGCCTTGACCTTCGTTTTCACTAAGAAAAACAGAAATAACTTTAAGAGAAAGGACTTTTTGTTTGTTTAGAAGAATTGTATTCTTTCTTTGTTTTTCGGGAGAGAAGGAAAACATATTATTCTCTTTCATTTTCAGAGAGAAAAAAAAAAAAACTTATTCTTTATCTCTTTAGTTTTTAAGGAGAGAGAATTCTCACACTTAGAGAAAAGAAAAAAAAACTTTTTTTTTTTATATTTCAATAATGGCAGTTTCTAGGTAGTTTTAAAACTCCTAGAACTGCTTTCCTATTTTCTCACATTTATTGGGTTGGATCGGGTTAGCCCACTTGGGCACCCAAACCCAACTCCAACATCTCCCACTTGCACAAGATGGGCTAAACTAACCTAATCACTTATCCAAGTTCATTATATTCCACTTTTGAAGATCATTCATACAGACAAATGGGCCATGTGACCATGCGAGCACACCTGTAATTTGGGAGCTGTAAACTTATGGACCTATTAGGGATACATAGTAGCTCAACTCTAAAAAATTATGAGTGAACAATAATAACCATGTCTCATTGTACCCTAAACTTATTTAGTTACACTTTTTTAATGTATACACTTAATCCCTCAAAGTTGTATACTATCCAACATTATAAATATATTCACAATTATATCAGCTACAAAAGCAATATAATTGGTCGACCATGAATACATCTTTATTAATGTAACTAAAAAAAGTCTTCCTTATGAGCTCATGCCTTGTAGATCCAAATTAACTGTTTGCCCAATATGTCCCATAAAGATAAATTATTTCATTTCCATCGGAAACATACCAAAGTAGCAACATTAATTTGTCACCTCAAAACATAGTCAAAAGTACAAAGAGCATAATATGGGCTATTATAATTGTAATAAGCCTTAAGGATCTCACCTAGTGAGGATGCCAGGATTAATCACTCACTTTCCTTATCAGTCACATTCAAACACATATAGTATGAAATAAATGCTATAGTGGTTTCTCTTCGCTTAGAGAGTGTATGTCAAACTACCACCATATGAACCTCAACTAAGAGCTTCACACTAGCAGCTTGTTTAAGTTTTGCATCTATGGTTCTCCTTAAACCTTTTATGTTAAAATTGAAGTCCGATTCAAATAGGCAAATGTAATTGTGGGCGATTACATTTAGTCAAGATGTCATTTATTATAAACCTCATCTTGATACTTAATCAAGGCGACACTCATCATATTTTGTATACTTTTCACTCATTTATCATCATTAGTATACTATGTCTCATCCCAACTCATAAACATATTGATTGGGGCGGTTGCTTGTGTGTGAGAGTCAACCTCTACTTGTTGACATACATATTTATGTAAGTACCAATTACATATTTAATTATATGAATAACAAATATTCACATCATTTTATGATATATAAAGTATTGTATATCCAATCAATAATGATCTACGATATATGATTCACATAGATCATAACCTACGTAGTCCCAATGACTTTACATGTACAAAAAACATGTTTCTTATAATGGATTTCATGAATGGATCAACAACCATTTCACATGTAGATAAATATTTCAGGATCACCTTCTTTTATGTAATAATATCTCTTATAAAATGATTTTTAGTATCTATATGCTTAGTTCTTCCATGATATTTTAGGTTCTTCACATAAACAATCGCAACTTGATTGTCACTATAAATTGTTGTTGGCCTAAAAACATCATTGACTATTCCCAAGCTTTGCAAAGAAATCTTTTTGACCATACGACTTCTTATATTATAGCTAAACAAACAGTAAATTCAACTTCCATGATTGGCAAAGTTGTACAAGTTTGTTTTTTACTTTTCCATAAGTTGGCACCATTATTAAGCAAGAATGTGTATCTAGATGTTGATTTGCACTCATCTAGATCTACCTAAACAACATGTGAATAACCCATTAAGTGCAATTCTTTGCCTTAATAACAAAAAGAATAGTCCACAATGCCTTTTAGATGTCGAATAATTCTCTTTACTATTTTCCAATGCATCATTCTAGGATTTTCTTGGTAACGACTCACCATCCCAACAACATAGCAGATATATATAGTCTTGTATACATCGTAGCATACATTAGACTCCCAAAAGCATTGGAGTAGGGAACATTAGTTATTTTTCTCTTTTCTTTTGGAGTCTTTGGAGCTATTTCTTTACTTAGGTTTTCACCTCTTGCAAATAGAGTGTCAGTGGGATTGCAATCTTGCATATTAAATCATTCAAGGGTATTTTTAATATAGTGCTCTTATGAAAAAATGCTAGTATGTGAGAACGATCTCTATGGATCTTTACTCCAAAAATGTAAGATGTTTCTCTCATATCTTTCATTTCAAAAAAAGATGACAACTATCTTTAAATGGTTTGAACAAACTCCAAATCATTTTCATTTATAAGTATATCATCCATGTATAAAGATAATAACACATTTATCTTTATTTCACTTAATATAAACACAATGGTCTTCATCAATCATTGTGAAAACATATGAAGTCATTGCACAATGAAATCTTAAGTACCACTACCTGGATGATTGTTTAAGGCCATAAATCAATCAATTTAACTTGCACACTTTGTGCTTTTGGCCTTGGATAATGAAATCCACCAGTTATTCCATATAGATTTCTTCATTCAACTACCCATTAAGGAAAGTTGTCTTAGCATCTATTTGATGTAGCTCTAAATCCATATGAGCTACTATAGCTAGAATGAGGTGAATCGAGGCAAGCCTAACTATTGGAGATATGGTTTCCTTATAGTCTATACCCTTTTGTTGGATATACCCTTTAGCCACTAATTGAGCTTTATAATTTTCAATGGATCCATCTGTCTTTCATTTTATTTTAAGAACCCATTTGTTCCCAATGGTTTTTCAATATGAAGACAGATCAACCAAGTCCTAGACTTGATTTTTTTGCATCGAATCCAATTCCTCTTCCATTGCTTTTCTCCATTCATCCTTAGTTGGACAAGTAAGAGTCTCTTGAACTGGCTTAGGCTCAACATCATCATAATGAATGACAATATGAACTTCCTCTTCAATCTCAAATCATCCTCGAGGAATAATTTATCAAGAACTTTTTCTCAACATCGACTCTTTTACTATACTTGCTATAAGTACTAGTTCACTCCCATTCGATTTAAGCATTAATTATTGTTTGGGTATGAATCTTATGTTAGGATCCATCATTTCATAAATATGTAAAACCTTATCAATCTTACCCATAGTGGGAAATCGTCTTCTAAGAACGTGACATCTCGTGATTCTAATTTAGTTACTGTTCCATTTTCATGCTCACCTATGAACACATATCCTTTGGAGTGTTCATTGTATCTTATAAAGACACATTTCCTTCCTTTAGGACTCAATTTTCCATATTTATGAGAAAGATTGTGAACATAAGTCACTGATCCCCAAGGTCACAAATTGCTAGGATTAGGCTTTCGGTTATTCCATAACTCATATGGAGTAGATGGAACAAACTTTGAGGGTACTTGGATAAGTACATGAGAAGTAGTCAACAATGCTCTCCCTAATATGAAATGAGAGGATTTAATTGAACCATCATTGACCTAACCATGTCTAACAACATTCTATTCCTCCTCTTAGCAACATCATTTTGTTGTGGATTGAGTCCTTGGAATAGTCTAATGTGTACCAATACCCTTTTCATCACATAAATATTTAAATTGTTTTGATAAATATTCTTTACCTTGGTCTGTTCCTTATGTTTTAATCCTTTTGTCCTACTTATTCTCAACTAAATTAATGTAGCATCTAAAACGATCTAATATTTCTAACTTATGAGAAATCATATAAACATGACCGTAACAAGTAAAGTCATCTATAAATGTGATGAAGTACAAGGCCTCATACCTTGTTTTGCTCTAATACTCATAGGATCACAAATGTCAAAACACATCAATTGCAATGGTGTTTTAGTTCTAGTTCCCTTTCTGAATGGTTTTCTTGTAGTTTTATTAACTAGAGAATATTCACAAGTTGGCATATCAATTTTAGTGAATTAACCAAGAAGATTTTCTCTGGCTAATCTATTCATTCTTCATTGTCCAATATGCTCAAGTTTGGCATGTCATATGATCACACTATCACATCCATTTCTAGAAGTAGTCATTAACGAAAAATAACTATCATTAGTATTAGACAACACATAGTTATCAATGTTAAGAACCATAAGACCATCAAAAATAAATCTAGAACCTTAGTTTGTTGTTCCCAAATACAACTCCATTACTAAATCATGAAAATTTAAATTGAAACCTAAACCAAGAAAGATGAATATGGAGACTAAGTTTCATCGAATATCAGAAGCATAAAGAACATCATGTAGGAATAGGGTACATCATTTATGTAATTCCAATTAGCACATTCCAATACCCTTGACCTCAACTTTGAACTTATTTCCAACATAGATCCATCTTGTATCGAAACTAATTCGCCAAAACTCTACATATGCTCCTTGGTTTCTAACTATATGGCTAGTGGGGACTGAGTTTGCTTTGACTCAACACACTCAGGAGTAAAATGACCTTTTTTGCCACAATTATAACATTTTAACTTGCTCTTATCATTCTTAGCACACTTAAACTTCTTGCATGTCTCAATCTATTTCTCTTTAAAGCATCATCAAATCTCTTATTCTTCTTAAAGAATTTTCTATTACGCTCAGATACGAAAGTTTTACGTAAACTGGATTCAGCTACATAAGCTTGTTCATTAGGCTTGACAACCATAAGTCACTCCGCTTCCAATTCAAGATGGCAAACTATATCATCAAAGGTCTTGACACTCTCATTATGTGTCATGTTCACCACCATGTGTTCTCAGCTCTTTGGTAGAGATTTGATGACCGCCTTAACTTGTTGCTCATCAATGAAGACATGTCTGGATGTCTTAAGCTCTCTTCATTTTTTTTCATCTCCTTGAGATGTTGTTTCATTTGTATGGTCTAGTCGCATCTTGTAATTTCAAAATTTCATTACAAGTTCTCAACTTTGTAATTGAAAGTCTACCATACTTTTCTTTAGAGGTTGCTATATTTCATAAGCAATATAGTAAATCTCATACTCAATCAAGAGATCATCTTGCATATAGTTTAACAATGTAATGTGTGTTAAAAAACTTTTTTTCTTCCAAGCCATAAAAACCTCTTGATGTCTTCTATGTTGAGCAGAGTTTCCTTGTTTAGGTTCTTACATGACATGATTCAATGTTTCAAGAGTCTCTTACTCTTCAAGGATATACTTAACTTTGTGATGTCAAATCTTGTAGTTATCGCCATTCAGTTTCTCAACCTTGTTTAATTCTGCTATGATGTTCCTAGTTGTAGTCACCATATTCAACTACTTATAGATATTGCACAATCTTATTAATTGGTATTTTTATGGATACTGATACTTTTACTTGCTCTAATCATCTTCTAATATGTAATGACCTTAAATTGCAATAGAAATGAAAGTTCACTATGTTCCCAATCAACTCCTATATACAATTTTAATTATTACAAATTAGAAATAATCTATGCAAGTATTTCTAATTTTAGGCAAGAAATTACTTAAATTTTTTTTTAGCCTAAAACCTCCCACTCTATAAAATAATATTATACAACTAACATGAATCAATAACATATATAAAAGAACTAAAGACATTCATGTAAATGAAATATATACTCATTTATCAAATGATAAATATTCATGTCATATCTTGCATATAAGATATTTATATTTCATGTACAAAACATAAAAAAGTAACATGTAGAAAAAGAACTAATATTATCTTTTGAAGTTAAATTGAACAATATTAGGATTATTCATAGTGTCTTCCATGACTCTAGATGTTGTTTTGAATAACCATAATTTTCTTAGGAAAACAAAAAACATCTAGCTTAGTTGGTAGAATACAAGACTCTTACACTTATGGTCAAGGGATCAGCCTCTTCATGGGCAATCCCTCATTTCTTTTTATTTTTTTTAATGAGTAATGGATACTCAAATTAAGACCCCCTTATTTTTTTATTTTTTTAATAGTCTAATTATATTTGAACAAATCAACTTTATTTCTTATTTTTTTTTAAATGAGTAACGGATACTCATATTTAAGACCCCCTTATTTTTATTTTATTTTTTTAATGGTCTAATTATATTTGAACAAATCAACTCAAAAATTTATTTTAGACACTAAGTCAAAAAATCTTGTAATAATCTTGTAATAGGAACGAAAGAGAAGTTCTAACCAATAAGAGTAATTCAACTTTGTTGTTAATAAGTAGATTAAAACATATTTAAAATTTCTGTATTATTATTACTCTTTCCAAAAAAAAAAATTCTAGAAAAATATTTCACTTTATTTGTCTAGGAGAAGGGCTTTTCTAGAACCATAATCAGAAAATTGTGGTTCGTCTTTTCCATTTTTTTTTATCCATTTCAATTTGTCCAAGACTTCTACGGTGGGTGCACTTTGCACCTTTTTTTTTTTTCCAAGTGGCTCTTATCATTTTCCTTTTATTATTATTATTATTATTATTTTGGAACCACAACCATAAAAAAAAAAAAAAAAAAAAAAAAAAAAAAAAAAAAATTCTTCCATATTTATTTTTTCCAGAAAAAAAAAAAATTCTTCTTCCTTGAAAAATAAACAAAAATAAATAAATAAAACCCAGAAAACAACCTAATAGGGCTCTAATACCAATGAAGAAAAATAAGGCTTCTGGGTTACCTTTTAAAATGCCCTAGAATTCTAATTGGTTATTTCACTGACTAATTTTCTCGCTTCAAGTCATGAATGGAACTACGAATACGAGAATCATTCTTTTCTCATAGTACAAGAGCCTTGACCTTCGTTTTCACGAAGAAAAACAAGAATACCTTTAAGAGAAATGACTTTTTGTTTCTTTAGAAGAATTGTATTCTTTCTTTGTTTTTGGGGAGAGAAGAAAAACATATTATTCTTTTTCATTTTCAAAGAAAGGAAAAATAACATATTCTTTCTCTCTCTAGTTTTCAAAGAGAGAGAATTTTCACACTTAAAGAGAAGGAAAAAAAACTTCTTTTTTATTTTAATAGTGTCAGTTTCTAGGTAGTTTTAAAACTCCTAGTACTGCTCTCCCATTTCCTCACATTTATTGGGTTGGATCGGGTCAACCCACTTGGGCACCCAAACCCAACTCCAACACATCCATGTAGTGACATTGAACAATGGTCGCTACCACATGTATCTAATCCATACAAGCTCAATCGTTGCAATATATCCCATATAAAAGCTAGCCAAACACCTCAGCTCTAAACCCCTCAGTAGCCAAACTCCTTAGTGTAAGACCTTATTTTTCTTTGCTATGATTCACCTTTTTCTATTTCACATTTCCTTATTCTATTGATTGTTTCATCTATCGTCTATGTTTTAGGTGCAAAATTAAGCCCTACAATTGAATAAGATTTGCTAATTCAAGGGTTTTGTGAGATTCAATTTGCTAATTTCAATCCTTAAGGTATGTTTTGATTTTTTGCCCTATAATTTGATGAAATCTTATTCTCTTTGCTTTGTTCTAATTTCAATCATTAAGGTTCAAAATAGAAAATATTCAATGAAATCTTTTCATAGATTTTAGATGTGATTGTTGTTGGTACCCCTAAGAATACAATTAAGTTTTGAGAAAATTTTCTTACTGCAGCATAGTAAGAAATTAGTGAAATTGGATTTGATTGTGCTCTATTTTTATTTTTATTTTTATTTTTACACCTATTAGTATGTAAAGATTGTGCCCACATCAATTTCCTCACACTTGACTGTCGCTATAAAACTCAGACACTTAGTGAGTTATACTCTTTCATGAGATCCAACTATCTTATAGTTTCTTCCGATTCATTTTTTTTTATTATTATTATTTTTATGTTCATATAGTGGGTAAGAAAATTTAGGGAAAGAAAAGGCTTCATTCATCTAAAACTTTTATTTTTTCTTTTTTTCTTTTTTTCCTATTTCGTTCTCCCATTGGCACAATCAAACATCTAAGGTTTTAATTTAGTAAATGTCCTTACAAATAATTTGCTTAAAATAGAAAACAAATTTAATAGATTTTGAACTGAAAACAGTAATAGCAAAATCTTTAATGAAAAAACTAATTTTAAAGGGTGAATTTTAAGTGTTTTTAAGGTCATTTTATATAATGTTCCAAGAACCAATTCAAAACTCAGAAAATGAGCTATGAACTTTGACTTTATGTACAAGTTGACAGTGTCTTCACGGTGTACATCATAGGGGTTTTGCTTGTTCATTGATACATTTTTTCTATTTTTTGGTTAGTGTTGTTCACTACACAATTTGAAAATGTCCAACTTCTAAGGAAATTCTTTTTGGTTTAATTGGATTTATTAGGAATAGGAAATCCAGGTAACATAAAGGGAATCAATAAATTAGTAATTTTTTTTTTTTTTAATATATGTTGCTTGTTTGCTATTAATGCTTGTATGTTATTATTTTACTTTTGGCTATCCATTAATATAGTAGCATTTTCTATCTTTTCCTAATAGTAGACATTGGAGCCACAACACATAAGGGATGCATCTAACCTCCATTGTGTTTGAGATATTTGAAAATTTTCACTTTGATATCACATTAGTATTCAGAGTTATATATCATTAGAGTTGTCCTTATAATTAGATGTGTGGTTGTTGCAAAGTTTATGCATTTTATCTAAATGATTAGTTGTTTGAATGGTTTAGTGTGAATATAGAGTCGTGAGAACTTAGGAGTGTTGATGGGACTGAGGAAAAAGACCATCCTTGTATATAATTAATGAGATAGTAGACCTTAAATCTATTTCTTGAGAAAATTTGTCACTCTATGAGGCTATTTGACTCATAACAAATAAGTGCATTTGGACTAGTATTATTAATTCATATAAGTCATTTTAACTATTACTCTTAAATGAAAGGTTTTGTCCACGTGAAATAGGTTGTAGCTAACATTATTTGTTCAATATATTATAAATTAGAGTTAAGGAGGAAGGTTTTATATGTTTAGAGGCCAGTTTCCAATGTAAGAATGAATTATTACCTTGTTTTTTTATTTCCATCCACCAAAGTTTTGTTGGGTTGTTGGTTTGGTCATCTGATGATGGTGTTATTGATGATTTGGCCAATCCTCCAATCAAGCATGATGGTTTTTAAAGCAAATTTGCAAATGGTAGGAGTCATAAGGCCTACCAGCATCTTTGGGCTTGAAGTTAAAAAGTCCTTTTTGAGACTACTTTGTACTAAGTGTAGTGTGAATGATTGGATTGGATGTTTGTTTTTCATGTGTAAAGATGAAATGATTTATGAACTCAAACATACTAATTACCCAGTTGAATGTTGTGTGTTAGCCTTAGCATAACCTTACACTGGGCAATGTTCTCAAATTGTAGAATTGAAGCTTAGCTAATGGCTTCATCCATTTGTTTCACTAATTGTAGTAGATATGAGGCAAACAGTGGTAAATGTGTAAAGATGAAATGATTTATGAACTTAAACATGCTAATTACCCAGTTGAATGTCGTGTGTTAACCTTAGCATAACCTTACATCGAGCAATGTTCTCAAATTGTAGAATTGAAACTTAACTAATGGCTCAATCCAATTGTTTCACTAATTGTAGTAGAAAAGAGGCAGGTAAAATGGTAAATGAGAAACAAATTGGGCAAAGGTGAGTAGATGGTAAAGCGGGTGGAGGGTCGGAAGGGATGTTATTTCCCATTTTCTTAGTGTTGATAATTTAAGATAATGGAATGCTCCAATTGATCTTACCAATGCCTATACAGTTTTTCCTACAAGAGCATGGTAAATTTTGATATGGATATTTGAGTGCACTATATGTGTGGACAAAATTTTGAGATGAAAATCATCAAGAGATAATGGTTTTTATTTGAATGTCCTTTATATTATTACAATTAGGACATATGCTCAATAACAATTTGTGGTAACTATAATTTTGAGAATAATTTTATTGCAACTAGGAAATTTCTTTATTAGATTTCATTAGTATCACAATAATTAACATATCATTGTGATTTTTAGGATGATTCTACTACACCTAGAATATTTCTTTATTGGATTTCATTAGTACCTTGGAATTAAAATCTCATTTTTTATTTATAGGATCTAATTTATAGAATTGTTGATATTGCTTAATTCTATGTAGTTGTAGTCATTTATTTACATTTGTTATTGGTTGTGAGCATGTGGTTTTTGCAACACTTGAATTACAGCATGTATAGGGTACTTGAATAAAATGCATAGTTTTTATTGCTTGCACTAGACTATTTGCACTTGACTTCATTTTTTACAAATTTTAACAGTTTTTCCTCTTTTCTTTAGGTGCATATTTGGACAAAGTCATACATTACGTGTTGTCCATTTTGTGTATTATGGTAAATGGTTATTATTTTACTAAAAAATTGTTATAAAATTAAAAGTTATGGTATATTTATTTATTTATTTATTTATTCTAACAGTGAACCTTCCCTAATATTTTTTATAGGCTAAGTTTGAGGAACTTATGGTAGCTCAAACACAATCACAAATTAGGGAGTCTTCATCATCCACCCTCTCCACAATTTTTTCATCCACTTCACTATCAGTGGATGACATGTACAGATAAGTAATAGGCCCTAAGAGGCATGGTCATATACACAGTCTTGGGTTTGGTCTAACTTTTACATCAATCTTTAGAGTCACAAGTCAAAGACAAGCAAATGCAACCTAAATATGAAGGATTTTATTTCTATGTCCCAATTCTGTAAAGCTAATACTACCTTCATTGAATTCTTCCCTTCTCATTTTGTTTTGAAGGATTTGCAAATGAGGGCATCATTGCTTAAAGGCTTTAGTTGAGATAATATGTATGAATGGTTACTGGGCATGACTTTTTCCTCTTCACCACCACAAGCCTATGTCAATGTCAAGGCTCCTCTACAAGAGTGGCATCATCGTCTTGATCATCCTTCCTCACACATCTTGCACCATGTTCAGTACAATTTTCTTCATTTAATTTATATGTCATCGCTCTTTAATAATTGTAGCTATTGCCAATGTAATAAAATGCACAAGCTTCTCTTAAGCTTTTCCTCATTGTCTAGTCATGTTTCTTTTGAATTAGTTTACATCGATGTTTAAGGTCTTGCCCCTATCTCCTCTTTTGATGGTTTTCAATATTATGTGATTTTGTTTATCATTTTTCCAAATATGCGTGGCTTTATATCATGAAGCTCAAATATGATCCATTCATTCATGCCATTGTTGAAAAACATTTCAAAACTCCTTTGCTCACTATTTATTTTTATGGTGGGGGTGAATATAAATGACTAAAATCCATTTTTGAAAAATTAGTCATTCAAAACCTTATAACCCACCACATTCCCCTTAATACAATGGTATTGTTGAACATCACCATTGACACATTGTTGAAGTTGGTTTTACCCTACTACACCATGCTTTTTTTCTCTTATGCTATTGGACCTTTACTTTTTAAATTGTCATTTATCTCATTAATTGCCTTCCCACACCACTTTTGCAGTTGAAAACTCCATTTGAAAAATTATTTCATCACTTTTTGAATCAAGCAAAACTTTGAGTTTTTGGTTGCTTGTGTTATCCTTAGCTCAAGCCTTATACTCACCATAAGCTTGAGCCTAAATCCAAACTTGCATCTTTTTAAGCTACTCCTCTACCCAAAGTGCATATAGATACCTTGACCCTACCACACACAAAATCTATATGTCTTGGCATGTCAATTTATTGAGAATATGTTCCCGTCTCAACAATTATTTTCTTCCCATCCTCAAGTCAATCCTACTAATGTTTCCACATGGACCACCTCTTTATCTACCTTCACTTCACCAACAAACCCTCACTTTATAGTTACAACCTCTCAGCTCCTATCCTCTTTATCCTCTACACCTCCTATATCATCGCCTATAAGTCATGCCCTTAGCCCTCTCTCCTTTATGCATTAAGTCCTTAGCCTCAACCACTATGCCTAGTGATGTCACTATTTCAGGTCCTTCCTCCACATACGATCATCGCTAGAATTTTATCCTAGTTGCTCATCTCATGAGAATACATCCTATGATTGCTAGATCATGAAAGAACATTTACAAGTCGAAATAGCTATTTCAAGCCACAAAGCATCCTCAGCCATTATCATTGGAATCAACATGTGCTTTCTAGGCCCTTATGCACTCTCATTAGAGTGTTGCAATGTATGATGAATCCAATGCCTTTTTATGCAATGACACATCGACATTAGTTTTATACACCCTTTTTAGAATGTCATAGACTACAAATGGGTGTTTCATATAAAATGAGATCCTGATGGTTCTATTGCATGCTATAAGGTTCATTTAGTTGCAAAAAGCTTCAACCAACATCCCGATATTGACTTTTATGACACCTTTAGTCTAGTGATCAAACCTACCACCATTTAACTTGTTATATTAGTTGCACCTACTCATAATTGGTTTTTTCACCAATTTGATATAAATAATGCATTCCTGCATTGACCTTATCTGAGGATGTCTACATGTCCCAATCGCCTAGTTTTGTAGACTCCAATATGCCCAGTCCTATTTTTAAATTGAGTAAAGCTCTATATGGACTTCAACAAGCACCTCGCACATGGTATCACAAGCTTCATTGGTTCCTTTTCTCTTTGGCTTTTATATTCTAAGGCCAATAGAAACTCCATTCTTACTACCTTTATTTGGTCTCTCTCTCAACAATTCTCTATCAAAAACTTGGGTGCATTACATTTCATTCTTAAGGTGGAGGTTATTTCAACTCCTATAGGCATGTTTTTGTCTCAACATGCCTACATCTGTGACCTACTCAAGAGGATCAAGATAAGTGAAGCCAAAGAAGTTACCACTCCTATATCATCTTTGACATCACTTTCTCTATATGATGGTTCTACTCCAATAGATTCTAAATTCAAATTTAGTTTTCAAATTAAAATTTTTCAATAAATCAGTAAATTTGATCTCGAAAATTAAAAAAAAATCATTAAAGTGGTAACTTTGATGATTGAAAATCAAAATTACTTATAGAGAGAACTTTTTATTAAGAAAAAATTTGTAATATTATTTCACATAATATTTTATTTATAGTATTATTTGTATTTGGAATTTTATTGAATTTCTTTAAATCCATTATAAGTTTTCACACATGTTTGCTATATTTTATAGGCTAAATATAACTTTTTATCATAAAATATAAAACTCATTTCAAACATAATAAAAAAAAATTGATGATTTTCCATAAATCTAAGCTATATGTATCAAAATATTATGAAAATCATTTACCATAAATAAATATTATAATTAAATATGACTTTTAAGTATGAATACAGAATTCATGCCAAAATGTTCAGAAAACCAATTTACTACAAATATAATGTGGTTAACTATGATTTTTTTGTTGTGAATATAAACTTTATTCCTAAAATAATCTATTTTGCCATGAAAAAAAAAATTGCAAATAGCCTATTTTTGACATAAAATTATGTCCATATCTAAAATTATTGTAGCAAAATGTGAAATTTATTGTAGTGATAATCATAAAAATAATTTTAAATTTTATATCAATTAAAATAACAATTTATGAAATGTCAAATAAAATTTATCTCTTAAATATAATATCTTTACTTTGAGTAACATTATATTAAAGTTTTTTTTTAAAACAAAAAAATTAACTTTCTAATTTGGCTCTTTTCAAAAAGTTCATAAATTTAAAAATAATTTATCACTTACATGTTTTAAAAATATTATTTAAAAAAAATAAAATCCCAATTACAAAGGGATATTTAAATTTTAGCGGTGAGAATATTGGAAATTGTCTGTTTTTTTATTTTTTGTCCGATGAAATGTAGGTTACATGAAAAATTATAACAATTTACGTAGAGCGTGTGACGCAGGCGCGATGAAATGTTGTGAGGAAGAGAAAGAAGAGGGGGCGGTGCCTCATCCAAGTGGAGCGAGTAGGGAAATTTGACTTTGGTGAGAGTAGGGGTTAGTCTCCTTCAAAGTACGTGAACATCATGAGCTGTGAAGTAATGACGGTGACCACTGATTATTTATACCTATTTCTAGCGACACCTTTTTCCATCATCACCATGGATGCACCCTTATACATGTATCATCATCATCATCATCATCATCATGCAAAACTCATGTCACATGCATGCATGCCATGATGGCGACAACCGCTCCTCTGGGGCTGACGTGGGCCCGAAAAACCCGTACATCTGTCACAGTTGATAACGACATGATTCCTTTCCTATAGTATTATTAGATGTTTTAAATATTTTTATTAAAATTAATATTTTAAAAAAGTAAATTTTTATTTTTGAAAAATAAAAATATATCACATTGAGAAGGTTTCTTTAATGACATTTTTTTTGGGAGGTTTCCCGCCTTTTTAACAGCTTTATTTATTTGCGTTAACTTTTTTCCATCTGTGTCTAATTATATGTCCTGGGTCTGACGCACGTGCTTCGTCTGTGGAGATCAGAACTTGGATTCTTGTAGTTAACCTCTCACGTATTGAAGTTTGACGCAGAGTCTCCAGCGCGTGAGGACCTACTTTCCCTCCTTTGACCATTCCAATTTGAAAATCTAATTTTTTTTCAACCTATTTTTAATATTTTTAAACATATTTTAAAAATAATTTTTATATTTAATATTTTATTTTTAATTATTTTATGTATTAGTCTAATTATTTTTAAAAATAGTCTTTAAAACATAATATAAAAAAATTTAAAAATATTTTTTTTAAATACTATGTCAAACATGTTTTTTATATATTTTTTTTAAGAATAACAAAAAATTATTTTTAAAAATAATTTTGAAACGAGCCCTTACCACTTTTCACTGTGGTAATTGATTTATAATTGGCACATGAACTTGATAATAAGGGATGTAATTGGGTAATCAAGTGTAAGTTTGGATGCAAGTTTTGTTTTTTATTTTTAAAAACCATAAATTTGTATAAAAAGTTACCTTGTATCTTTAAAAATTAATTTTAGAAATTTTAAATTTTAAAATAATAAAAATATAAAGATATAGTTTTTTTTTATTTTAATTAGTCAAATAGCTTTAATATTTTTGAAAATTTTGAATTAGTTTTATTAAATAATTTTAATAAATTAACTAATAAATTTTAAATCAACAAATTTAGTACAAGGGTAAGACTACAACACTCAACAATACTGTTTCACCATCAGATTGTTAAATATTTGTATTTTTATACTTTAAAATATCCATTTATTTATACTTTTATCCAATGATATAGATTTTATCGTACATATTCAACATAGAAAAAATACTAATACTATAACTCAGCATTTTCAATAAAATTTAAATTAAGTCATCGTAGGTATTAAAATGTCAAGGATTAGCTCAATTGCATATAACTTTTCAAATGCCTTATGTTATGTTTGGTTTGAGAATGGTTTAAAGAAAAAAAATATTTGAGAGGAAAAATATGAAAAAAAAAGTTGTACAGGAAAATTTTGTTCATTTTTTTTATGATTGATTATCTATACAAAAAGTTAAAAGAAAAAAAAAATTAAAATATAGAGGATATAATTTTTTTTCATGTTTGATTATCCACAAAAAAGAAAAAAATGTTGAAAGAAAAAGAATTAAGTTATGGAGGAATTCACTTTTCCAAACTTCCCTTATATCTAAGAAAAATGAGGAGAAAAAGGTTGTAGTATTTTATCTCCCATTTTTCTTAATATTTTTTCCTCAATTTTTTTCATGACATTAAAAAATAAGCAAATAATTTTGTTTTAATTTTTTTTTCCCCTCATTAATACCAATGAAAAACAAAATATAATTTTACACGTAATTTTCAAATATGTAAAGTCATAGTCAAAACAAACTAGTTAAGGTTGAGGCACAAGGCACGATGGCGTGAAGTGAGGTGCACCATAAATGAGATGCTTGGTTGAAGTTAGACACACCCTATGTTACAATGATTCAATAAATTATCATATACAAAAATTTATCAAAACATATATCATCAAATATTATCCAAAATTCACTTTCAAAGAAAAACGAACACAAAAACTTTAACAATGTAATTTAAGCATCCTTGATCCGTCTCTAAATTCCTAGTTTTTGATGAATTATAATGTAAATGTATGAAGTTCAGTATGTCTTTAGTTTTGGACCATCCAAAATTCAAAAAAATTATCCAAAAGCATTTGATAGTAAAATTTCTCACATTGCCAATAAAATAAAAAACATAAAAATATTACACAATATTTTAACTTGGAGGCTATTTGATAAAAGAACTAAACTCTTAAAAAATGAAAAAAAAAAAGTCCCATTTTTAAATACATTTAATAAGCCAAATTTTAAACCACTTATTTCATTTATTAGATTGGATGTGAAGAAGAGAGAATTTTGAAAACTGATCAGGGCATGAACATTGAATAGAAAGAGCATATTTCAAAAGGAAAAACATCCAACAGCATGATGTCCGGAAAACCATCTGTATTGCTGAAAAATTACTGAAAAGTGGGGAAAAGTCCCTTGTTCTAAAAAGAACCAACCAGAACATATAGGTCAGCAGAGAACTAGTCAGTCAATCTTGTGCAATTTGGTTTTACTGGCTTATGCATTTTGCACCCAAAAACAAACCTATTACAAGACATGATTAACCATTTTGGGTTTGTCCATGTAAATACAAAAACTTGAAAATCACTCTAAACTAAAGAAGAAATATCAACTCAACATACAGGAGTTAACTACCATCCTCTTTTACACATCATATATATAGGAGAGAGCAATAAGAGTAATATTACAATACTGACTCAACTCTAGGTCATAGGTCACAGACTTCAACCAGCTGGAAAGCTGATGGCGTCACATAAAACTATCCACAATGCACAGACCAATTATGGGAGAGATTTTGCTTCAGCAAAGGGTCATATATATTCTTGTTTTCTTTGGTTTTTCCAAATGACAGGCGAGCAAGAAGCCCATGACAACAAGGTGCATGTTAGGTTTAACAGGGAGAAACCAAGCATAAAAGAAGTCTGTCCCGAAGAACAGTACAGTTTACTAACCAACAGCAGAACTTTTAATATATAAATCGGATTTGAATATGAATATTATCCATCTTTAATTGTTGAGAATCATCTTTCAGAACAGTACCGCTCGCCGTGAAGAGCGGAGGCATGGGTGATGATGTGGAGGCGAGGGAGGTGAGTTGCATCTTGCATGCATATATAGGGGTTTTGGCTCTTAGACAATGATGGGAGTGGATGTATTCGTTAGGGGTCAAAGTTAGGTATCATTGCCTAGGAGAACTGTTGGCGAGTGTGAGTTGTCTACTGGTGTTTTCCCTAATAAATGGCGCTTTCCATGAAGCTAATGCTGTTGCTTTTTGACTTCTTTAAAGGGTCATTTTCAAAGAGGCTGCATCATTAATCTTCAACAAATGGCTTGAATATTACATATTTTTAGGTACAAGTGTCTTTCATGTCTAACAAGAAAACAAATGCAACCACATTATTGTCTTTCCTACTCCAGACAGGTCACTCAAATACTTCACCAAAAACACAAGAACATGAAATGATATTATAACTATCAATGGTGTTATTTCATTAATTACCACCTAATTATGCGACAAATGGTGATTAGATATATTAAGAACCAAGCGATATATATTAAACGTAAAAACCTTGTCATTTAATTACCACTTATTATGTAAATGAATGGTAAAAAAAGGTAGAAAAAATGGTGAGAATTAGGAATAACATCACTCTATACATATTTATATAATTTTAAAAATATATAATCATAACATGCATGTATGGTTGATTTGTGTGGCCCCTTGTAATATTTGAGTCAAATGAGCCCATCTATTTTTCACTTTAATTTGTATTTAGGCTTGCTGATCAATATGGTAAAATTACTCTAGATTTCCAACCATTGGATAGTGTATAGGATTAAACTTACTTGAAATATTTTTTAAACAAGGTTGGAGCTAGCTACAATACTTAAAAGACTAACCGTGTTTTAATTTCTTTTTGAAGGAGAGTAGACATGCTGTGTATGCATGATACTATTATTTAACAGGAAGAAGATTACTTATAAAGTTGAATATTTATTAGGAATTTTTTCGGAACACAATTTAGCTTCCCCTATGGACAGTGGTAGTTGTTTACATGCAAAATATAATTAGGAAGAATATTATTTCTATGCCATGCCAAGTTACTTAGTACTTCATGTTTTAATTTAGACTTTATTATAATACAAAGAAACACTAGTTGTTGATAAAGTCAATATGCTAGAGCTTTATCATCAATCAACAACCTTAATATCATCGATCCAAGTTCGACAATAGTCAATCATTCCATAAAGGAAGAAATGCAGCCGTTGGAGTTGAGCTTTGTAATTTAAAATCTATTCTCACCTTCTGTAATGTGATCAGTTGCATAACTCTTGCATTGATTTTTATTTTTATTTCTTTCCTGATTTCTTTCTCCTAAGATTGTAAACTATTCTTCGAGGGCAAGGTGATTGAAGTCTCACTACGTTATTCAATTCTTGTATTATGGATCTCTTTATGGTCTCAGACACAAAACTTTGAAAGTGAAATGGCTGGCTGTGAGGAACCAAATTTGAGCATTCAATCTTTCCACCAATGTGCAAGCTTGGTTTTGCTTAAACTCAATTCACTAACTTTCAAAATTGGTGTTCATAAGTCATTCCATTAATAAGTTCAGAAATTGAGCATAACATCACTTTCAAAATGAGAAACCAACAAAAGAAATAGGGGATGTAGAAGGAAAAAAGCACAAATAATCCTTAGTATGCTAAGTGGATTAATAATGATTGACTCATCAGTTCTTCGCTCCTTGAAATCAAATGATGTGGATATAACTCAAATGATGTGGAGTGTCCTTGAAGAACAAACGTTGCCAAGCACCAAGGAGAAAAAACCGAGTGTAAAAGATCATTTACATACTCTGAAAAAGGGTTCCATGACAGTTAGGGAATACATAATGAAATTCAAATCCTTACATCATGTAATTACAAGCAATTAATAAGCCCTCATCTGATTTTAATAAAGTTTTTCAAATGAGTTAGAGAGTGTGTTTGAGAGTGACTTTAGGAAATGTTTCTAACATTTTTAACATTTAAATGATAAAAAATTTTAAGTGTTAAAAAGATTAAAAGTATTTTCTAAAATCACTACCAAACGGACTGTTGGTTTGGCTTTGGCTTTGGATCAAAATATCAAGACTTTAGAGTTGTCATCTTATCCAAACCTCCCTAATCCTCTTTTAATCAATTTGTTAAGTCCTTACTTCATGATCAAATGTTTGTTTCCCATGAAGAAGAAAAAAAACGATCCACAGATCATAATCAAGCCTTTCTTGGCCAAAGAGGGAGAGGGAGAAGGAGAAATAACAGAGGTGGTAACTGTTTTAATCTAAGAGGTAGAGGCTTTAGTGCACCTGAGAGGTCGAGTTAAAAATCCGGGCATGCCTCATTTCTTCTCACAGGGACAAAGTTTCAATCTGAATCAACAATGGAAACATCCTGATGGAAGTTACCAAAACAGTAGCAGCCAAAGCTTAAACAAAACTGTGATTTGCCAAATCTATGGAAGAGAAAATCAAACTACTATACGTTGCTATAACAAGTATGACTATGGCTATCAAGAAATTGACACCCTTCAAGCTCTTGTTGCCATTAGCATCAATGAAAATGACGATTAAAACTTCTATGCCGACTCAGAAGCCACTGCTCACATATAAAATGAAATAGGTATATTAAAATTCACTCGTCTTTATGCTGGAAGAGATGTCATGTATGTTGGAGTTGGTAAAAATATTACCCATTACACTCACTGGCATAACACAAATTTTCATGGAAATTTGGAGTTGAAAAATGTGGTGGTGGTTCCAAAGCTTAAAAAGAATCTAATTCCTGCAAGTCATTTTACTTCATATAATGCATGTACCTTTGAATTTGATTCCTCTAGTTTTGTGATTGAGATTCCAAACAAAAAGATTCTAGCTAGTGGCCATCTCTGTGCTCTAGAGGAAAGCTATAAGGAGGCCCTTGTTGCAGTAAAAACTAGCTAGTCCAGCAACAAGGATATGGCATCAAAGACTTCGATATCCTCACTCAAAGTTTTTGAGAGTTTTTAGAAAATAAAAATGTTGTCTAAATTTCAAATTGGATTTGCAAGAAAACTATTTGTATTAGTAGCTAATTGGGCAAAAGATGCCACAATGAGCCTTCAAACTGACAATGGGGGAAACTTACTTCTATTGAGCCCAGTTATTTCAAATACAATGTTATTTTTTGTAGATGACTTTAGTAGATTTACTTGGTTATATCCCCTAAAAGCAAAAGTTTTCTACTATTATCTTATTAAATTTTAGAAACTAGCGGAAAATCAGTTTAATTGAAAAATCATGTGTCTTCAAAGTGACAATGGGGGAGAATTGACTTCCATTGCTTCTACCAACCATTGAGCTCATTGTGGCATAGTCATTAACTCTCATATCCTAGAATACCATAGTAAAATGGGTCAATTTCATATAGGAAAACATAGGTCATCCTCTCTCAATATGAAAACACTATTTTTTTAGGTTATGTTTGATTTCCAAAAAGTATTAAAGAAAAAATAATGCAAAGGAAAATGGTTTGATTATGTTTGGTTTCACTATAATTTTATTTTTTAAAAATTAAATACAATTAAAATTAATTAGAAATTTATGTAATTTAAAATTATTTAATATTTATATAATAGAGAAAATTAAGTGAAATGAATTTGAAGAAATATATAAAAATAATTTATTGATTTTAAATCTATTTTTTATTTTTCTTCATTTTTTTTTTCCTTCCACTTTTTCTTTTTCAGACATTTTCCCTCAAATTTTTCAAAACCAAATATAGCCTTAAGCCCTTTGAAAAAACTCTTAATTATTCTAGTTTAAAAGATTTTAGGTTGCAAATGTTTTCGTCATTTGAAAAACAACAATGACAACAAAGTTGAATGGAGGATCTTCTCATGTGTTTTTATTGGTTTATAGGTGTCTACAATCCGAAACTAGAAGTGTCTACATTTCAAAACTTGATGTTTTTTATAAGAACTCTTTTCCTTATGCTGATAAATCTCTTCCAAGTACAGATTAATATCAATAGGTTTGGCCAATTACAAGCTTTTTACTATATATATAGAAGAGAAAAAAATTGGACTTGGTAATTAAATCATAGATATGAAGTTCATTTTCAAATAAAAGTCTTTGAAATAATAATTATATCATCAATTAAGTAGACCCATGAATTAATTTTAAGACAATGATATCGAGTGCGAAAAAATGAAAGGAGAAGAAACAAGCACATATGTAGGACATGTGGAATGGCCATTGGTACTAGATCTCCAAAATAATAGAGTGAAATAAGAGACATGCAGATGCAGTGAGTGGTGGAGTAGCAGTAGTCAGTGCTCCATTACATGGCCTTTGGGATCCACCTACATTTCATTTTTACATGTTGTCTGTCACCTAGTCAGAGTAGTACTTGAAGAAACAAGTAGGGCCACCAAAGTCTTTGCATCAACTTTTATTGAGTGCCCTGGCTTGCTAGTGTTTTCATGGCTAACAAAGGATAAAGCTGGTTGAAAACAACAGAAAAGCCCATGGTAACTAGACCAAGTCTCTCTCTTCTTAATTATCTAGCAGGGAAAAAGTGTCTTCATAACTTTAAACACATGTTAGCTAGGGCATATATTGAATAGTTGGTAGGACACAACTCTCACCATGTCAACATCATTGGTGGAGGAGCCACACACACCAGGAAAAAAAGAAGACGAAAACAGTAAAGACGACCCTCTCCACCTTTTAATTTGGTTTCGTTTCAACTTTTCAGTGTCCTTCACGAATTTCATTTTCAATATATGTCGATTTATTTATTTATTTTAGCTCAAGTTTGAAAACTATATGATAAAATTTAATTAAATAATTAAAATTAATTTGAAGTAGTACTGATGATAAAAGAACTTGACCACCTAGCTAATGGGTAATGTTATTGGGATAGCTCAATATAAACTTCAAAATTTTGAAAAGTAAAACATAGGAAATCATCTATTTGTACGCTGTTATAATGTCAGGGTACCAAGGGATAAAGCATTAGACACCTTTAGAACCCTCTCGACCATGATTTTGTGATGGCGTTACGTACGTTTTCTTTTGTCTTGGGGTCCTTGAAATTGAAGGATTATATTCACGCAGAAAAATCAAATGAAAAGATTATGTTAACAGACTAAAAATCTTCTCACTGCTGCATGTGCTACATTCTAATAATCAGGTTCCAAAAGAAGACCTTATAAGTAAGGTATGTATATTAATTTTTGGTTTACAAATTTCTTTCAGTAGAAAATCAAAATAAAAAAAGAAACAATGTATGAGAATCATCTACTTGAGTCAGAAGAAATTGAATTTTGAATTAAGCTCTTTAATCCTTTCAAAGTCAAGTAGCGGGAGACAAGAATAGCAGGGAAAACAAAAATCACCCTGGGATCTTTCTTTCAAGGCCATCTCTGCATGCAGCGCTAATCAACAGTGGTGGCGCGTGCTGCACGCGCCTTTACAAGACGTGGGATTAATGAGGTCTAGAAAGAGGAATCCAAAACAAAAGCAAACAAAGAAAAAGCTATGATTATTACTGTTTGGTTACTTTTAATGCACAGAATAAACAGTGAGAATTCCAAGGAAAGAAGAAGCTCCCCAACTTGCCCGTAAGAGGAAAGACAAAAGGTAACAGAAAACGAGACCCTTGTCTCCTGTTTCCTTACCATTCTCAACTCTCCCTCCCTCTTCATTCGCATTTTTTTCTCTCTTGAACTACTCCTCTGATCAATAATAAAATACTACATAATATTTATTCTCTTGAACTACTCCCCTGAACAATAATAAAATACTATATAATATTTAGTAATTTAAGCAAGTTAAGTCATGACCCTCTGATATGCAAATATTCAACTCTCAGCGGATATCGTGTGTGGTACTAATGGGCATTGTTCTTGAAGATTTTGAAATGATCGACAAAAGAAAAATGAATTTTGAATCAGATATATGGTTGTAGTGTACTAGTGTAAGTGAAATATGTAGAAATATCATCGAGGAAGAGGAGCAAGGAGTGCGTGTAAGCCAAGAAAATGCTATGATCATGAGCAGATGCCTAACTCACCCAACAGAAAAATAATTAATGCGTATTGTCCTAATGCTTTTGCGTACATAATAATCAGTGTAGTAGCAGCCGACTCCAATGGAGCTGTCAGCTTGTAGTGTGAAAATTCAAGTGGAAAAAGAGTTAAGAAATGTATGCACTGTGGTAATAGTTATGGGTGAGCGTTAGGTGGCGATGAAGCTGAATCAGTGCATTCAGACAGTACTAGTCTTCTGAAAGAATGGGTCTTGGTCTTGCCACGGGTTGAGCTAATCTGAAAGAATGGACAGAACATTGCCTTCTTCGGGGAATCAATATATTATATATATAAACCGTTCATCTGTAACACCAAATAGGCTTCTAGCGAAGATATTTCTGTGCATTGGATTATTATTTTATTTGCAATTGAATTCCCATTTACAAGGTTGTCTCTACTACAGATGTCTCATATCAAATTACGGTAATTCTGAGCTTAGTTCGGGTGATGTTTGAGAAGTAGCCATGGAAGCATCTATGGAGCAAGGCATCATTTATCATGCTGCAGTCGATCAATGACAGTCGTTGACAGTATATATTAGCTTACACCCAATACATGCAACCTAATAAGTCGGTAAACCTTGATTTTCCCCTTGGTCATCCTGGAATCATGAAATGAAAACCATTCCTAGTAAAATCATGATTTCAGGACTTCAGAACATATCTGAGATAATGATTATAATTTAATTGGGTTGCTCAAAAAAGGAAATTTTATAATAATAATTAAAATAAAAAGAAAAAGTAAAAGAAAAAGCGAAAAGTTTCTGATCTGACTCTGTATACATAAAATGAAACCATAAAACAATCATAATCTTTACTTCTAATGTCTGAAACGAAAAAGTTCGGATATATAGTGTCAATGAGAATGAATCCCATGTGATAACTTGATTATTGGAAAAGCGGTAAACGGGAGCAGAGAAAATCAGGTTGCTTTAACAGTTACCAAAGCCTCGTATAGAGTTAAATTAAGAAGATGGAGGGGATCAAAGGACCAACATCATAATGATACTCAGAAACTCTGCAGTATTCAACAAAACCCATGGCTGAAGATCTTTAATTATTAGTTTCTCAGAGGTCCATTCGTTGGAGTCAATTATTAGTTTCACTCTGGCATGCCTAGCTACCAAATCATCAAAGGGGATAATAGAAAGTAAGAGTAGCAGGAATATGTGAGTGAAGGGATATTCTCAAATAGTACTTTCAGCTGCTTCTAAGCTTTTGAATGGAGATGGTCACTTGCATTTTACAAAAGCGCACGAGGGAGAGCTGCTAACCTGCACACGAATCTTTCGAAGAACTGATGTCGTGTTAAGTAAATTACATAATAATCATTTGGAACCAAGCACAGGAATTTTCCTCTGCACGAATGGATTGATAGCTTGAACAAGCCTTCGATGAAGAAGAGAAGAAGAAGACGAAACTCGTCATGATTGACAAATGTTCTCTGATGCAGTAAAAAGAGAACTTGCAAAATATAAAAACAAGAATCTCCCATTAAATATGGAGAGTTTGGTAATGTTTTTATTTTAAGTATTTTAAAAAACTTTTCTTAAAATGTGTTGAACACTCAAAGTACATTTATAATGATTATAGGAAATATTTTTTTATTTTTTTGACATTTTAAATTTTTTATTTTTAAAGTATTAAAAAGACTAAAAAAAATATTTTATAAAATCATTATTAATTGCATTCTTAATATTTTTTAAAAAATATTTTTTAATTTAAAAATACTTTCTATAATCAAGATCAAATTAACTCTTAATATAAAGTACATCATATTTTAGAATCCCCATATTGCTTTATTTATTTATTTTTCCAAAGATACAAAGTTATTTTAAATATTATTGGCTAATTGTAAATAATTATTTTAAATTATTTAATACAACATAAATATAAATAAAATAAAATAAACTGGAAATTAATATTATCTATACCAATATTTGATTAGAGAGCAAAGGAGGCTCGTTAATTTATAGTTCCCATCTTTACACCTTTTCAGTATTTCAGAAAGTGAGAAGATTTAATGCCATCATGACTATTCTGTATAAATGACTTTCATTGAAGAGTTAGGAGCCATTCAGGCTTTGCACAAGGCTGATGCCATTAAGGTTTGCCGTCAGACTGTGACATTGGAATTATGCTCTTTCCTTTCAGTCTGCCTAAAAGAAAAAGTCATTTGCTCCAATATAACATGTCCCTGATAACTTTAACATGGTAGAGAGTCCTTAATTAAGAATGTAGCTTTTATAAATAAACGACATTTTATAAAAGGTTTTCACATTCCTAAAGTCTTTTTTGAATAATGATACACACAATGACATTAATCGAGACATTTTTCTTGCAAATAAAATAATTTTTTTTCTCATATTATAATTGTTGGGAGGTGTCTCAAGTTCCTGTTTAATATATTTAGGCTATGTTTGATCCCCATAAAATTTGAGAAAAAATTTAAAGGAAAAAAAATAGAGAGGAAAAGTAGAAGGAAAGAAAAATTGAATGAAAATAAAAAATAAGTTTAAATTTAATAAATTATTATTATATATTTTTTTAAAACTCATTTCACTTGTTTCTCTTTATTATAACAAGATTAAATAATTTAAAAATATATAAATTTTAAATCAATTTTAATTATATTTTATTTTCTTTTTCATTTTTTATAATAAAATTAAACATGAAAAAACCATTTTCCTTAACTTTTTTTCTCCCTAATATTTTCTAGGAACTAAATATAGCCTTAAAATATTTCCTAAATTTATATGTAATTGTAATTAGAGTCTTTTAATAAGAAAAGTTAATCGAATAAGAAAAGTTAATGAGAATATCTCTATAAATATTATAGATTATGTAAGAAAAGAGATTTGAAGAAGAGCGAGAGACGCCCGATGGAGTAAAATGACTTGCTAAGGCAAAAGGATCTAATAGTTGTATCTATTTTTGTTCTCTTTATTATTTTATATTATACAACGAAATATTGTGTCTTATTCGTAAAAATAGAGATTAACCAAACTATGTTAAAACCTTATATATTTTTTGTGCAGTTTATTTTATTTTTATATTATTCTTTTAATATGTTTACGTTGGTATTTTCACCAGTACAATAATAATATTGAGGGGAGAAATTTTTTATAAATAAAATAAATTAGTAGAATTGTAAAAGAATAGTCTTGGAGATTCAAGAAAAGTCCGTACATTGTGAAGTATTAGATAAAAGAAATTTTGTTGCATCCTCCAATGACTCTTAACTGTTCTCGAATAATCCTGTTCGCTTCCTACAATCACAAACTTAGGGTAAGGGGTGCCTGCACATAGACCAGAATCTATGAAAACGAGAAATAATAGTAAGTAGGAACTCAAGGATGCCTTCACACTGACCCCATGATATATGGAAATTGAATGATTGGTAGCTAGATAGAAACTCAATGATGCATGCAGTCATGAAGACCGGAATATAAATAGGATCTCAAGAATGCGGTAGTGCAGACTGGAATCTATCGAACTTTGAGTGCCTGGTGGCTAGAATGGAACTCAAGGAAGCGATCATAGAAACTGAAATCTATGGAACTTGAATAACGATAAATAAGGACTCAAGAATGTGGTCCTGCAGACCAAAATCTTTGGAAACTAGAAACAAAAACAGATAGGAGCTCAAGGATGTGGCCACGCAGACTGGAATTCATGAAATCTGAAGTCTGATAGTGAAATGGGAATTCAAGGATCCAGTCATGAACATCCGAATCTACTGGACTTGAATAATGACAGATAAGAACTCAAGTATGTAGTCATAATATAGACCAGAATCTATGGAACCTGAATGACTGATAAGTAGACTGGAACTCAAGGATTCAGACATGAATACTGGAATGTATAGAACCTAAATAATGACAGATAGAAACCCAAGGATGCGGCCGGGCAGATCGGAGTCAATGGCATAGGAACACATGGATGCGGTCACACAGGTCGGAATCTATGGACCTTGATTGATTGATGAATAGATAGATAGGAACCAAGGATGCGGTCATGAAGACCGAAAGCTATATGTGTACACACTTAAATTTGTCCTTAACTTAATCCAACGTAGGCCTACAAAGCCATGTGTACACCCTTCTATTTGTCTTTTAACTTAATATAATGTAGGCCTTGGTCCAATGCAGTGTAGGTTCAATTTGTCCTTAACTTAATCCAACGTAGGCCTGCAAAGCTATGTGTACACCTTCAATTTGTCTTTTAACTTAATATAATGTAGGCCTGCTCACTCTTGGTCCAATGCCGTGTAGGTCCACTCATTCATGGCTTATGCATTTTTTTTTTTAACTTTTATCTTTATTTATATTTTATTCCATTTTACTTATCAATTTATATATAGAATTGATGTCAACGAGAGAAGAAAGAAGGTTAGATCGAGTTGTGGGGTAGTTTAACAAAAGAATATATTTTTTTTTAATTTGCAAATGGTTAGAGAGACATAGACAAAAAAGAGATTTTAGGAAATAGGAACATTGAAGGGAATTGAAGGACAGGTTGGCGAGTGAGCATAAAAGAGGGAAAGATTAGCAATGAGTTTTTGTGAGCTATATGTCATGACCTATGTCATGACATGTGGAATTTGACATACGTGATATCTCATGAGATTCAGATAGTGTATTCTTTTAGGGTGATTCAAATGATATGTGATTATATTTCATAAATAAAATTTGACATATGTTCTTTATGAGTTAAAGTATGTCATTTGATGACATAATAAGTAAGATTTGTAACTCAATGATTGAACAGATAATCTTAATATATAATAGCACTATCTTATTAAATTATGAACATAAATTCATGGGGAGTCTGCATACAATGAATAGTAGGTCACGAACATTAGTTTTATCTCATTGTTATTTATATAAAGTACTAAAGTGTAATTGATTATCTTTAATGAAATGTTAAATCAACTTCATAATTGGATTAAGCAATACTCCTATGGGTTCCAGTGGTCATCGCTCTAAACTCATATACCATGATGATACAGTTTATGAAGATAGAATTAACTATAGGTTCATTCTTGTTCATAAGCTTGTTTTGGTAATTGTTAAAGGTTGCATAGGGGATTATGAACTAGTTTTCTGAATTTAGCTAATTGATTAATTAGATGACCCTATGTGGTTAATTCATAAATTAAGATCCATTTTGAACTAGATTAAGTTATTGAAGCCTAGTAGGGGAATCTTATAAAAACCTTCTTAAGGGTTAAGGTTTTTATCACTTTTGGAGACAATCATTTTCCACCTCTAAAGAAAGAGAGAGCCATAACTTCCTCTCTTTCAAAGCCCACGCTTTGAAGTATCAAGATCGTGATTCGAGTCATCCAGCAAAATATCATGGGTGTACAAGATATTTAAACATGTTCTTCATTGCTAAGAATTGATATGGGAACATCTAAATCCAGCCTAGTATAAGTTTCTTTTTCTCTAGATCTTTATTTTAATATGATTTTTGAAGCCATATGTTTATATTTTGATAGATTTAAAGAAGTCTAAGATAGATACATGCACCCTACCAGATCCAAGGACAAGAAACTAAATAATTTGTTTTTCCCAACAAGGAAGAAGTTTAGGAGGATTTCAACACAAGCAATGGTTATTGAAATTAACAATGTGAAATTTCAACACCTACTTAATGAATTAAATGGCGCAAAGTTGGGTCTCGACACTTAATTTTGAAACGATTTCAATATAGCTTCAACATTTTAGTATAAGGCAAAAATGAGCTTCAACTTCGTTTTAATACCAAAACCCAATTTCAAAACAATTTTTATACTAGAGTGAAGTATCATTTTTAGGAAGAAAGCTACAGTTTTGAGATTTCTTTATCAAAATGAAGTGATACCACTTCGATACAAGCTCCACATTTCAACCATTTATAAAAATGTAATTTGATTCTAGATCCATGAGGAGTTTGATTTAAATTAAAATGACATTTTAGTTAATTGGGACTTGTTTAAGCCTAAATTTAATGAAAATTGACATCGGAAGTATCACATTGAAGAGATTTAATTTTGATACAAGGAAGCTCCATTTTTAATACAAAGACATTTATTTCAATACCAACTTTTGCTTTATCTAAATTTGGACTCAAGACCATTCTTGTATCGAAATTTCGACACTACAACTCTTTGTTATCAAATTTGATCCAAAGATGGTCCACTTTAACTTGCTTTCTTTTGAGGATGTCTTTTCCCACCCCTTTTTTTTTTACTGGTTTTGTGTAATTTTAAGGTTTGTTTTCATTTAGGATTAAGGTTACATATATTTCCTTACTTTATTAGAGGGGTACATACAAAGTAGGAGAGAGTGCTTACATAGTTATAGATTTAATAAAGTTTTTATTTTTCCATTTTTTTTCCTATTCTTCTCATAAATTCATGGTTGTGAGGAGATGTCTTTCCTCCATGTGTGTTTGAGGGTTTTTGATTGAGAGGAGGATGTCTTTCTCATCAATTCCACAAGGCCACCCACCATGGTGCCTATTTTTAATATTTTCTAATGCCTTAAGCACCATTTTCTATGTTGTTTATGTTGCAAGTCAAGGTTAGTTATATAAACATAATATTTCATACTTCAACAATTGAAATGCTATTTAGCTTCTGATTTATTTAATCACTATAAATCAGTTCATGAGCAATATGTTCCAGCATAGCATGCATAATCTAATATACTTTGTAACTCATGAAATAATTTCATAAACCGCTATCATTCTTGTTCCTCTGACTCATTTGCTTCTAACAACATATGTATTCAACAATAATTCAAATATCAAACATAAGGATTCATGGATAACATGTTGTATCTTTCATCAAACTCAAGGCTTAATATCTCATCCTTCAATAGTTCAAATATCATATAGGTTCCATACCATTCGAGCACTTCAAGTCACTTCCATGAGCAATGCATATTTCAGCATAGTACTCATGACATGATATACCTTATTTTTCTTAAACAGTCACCACCGTAAAATTCCATCTCTCTCTTTCTTTACAAAACCCTTCTATGAGAGTTAAATTCTAAGATAGAAGTCTCCCCAACCTATACTAAAAGACCACCAAAATCCAGTTATAAAAAGCAAAATTAAGTAGATATTTGTTAAATTAATTTAATGACTTAAAATGAATTAATAATTAAATTTAAATTATTAAATAAATTAAATATATTCTGTAAAATAAGTTTAAGTATTAAGTTAAAATAGTTAATTTATTTTTAATTTTACTTTTTTTCTTATTTATTTACGTATAATGAGAATATATTTAACAGTCATAACTCTATATTCGTCATTCATTTTAAGAATAAATATTAATTAAAATTTATAATAATAAACATTAAATATTAAATATAATAACTTGTATATCAAATAGTTCATAATCAGTGTGGTTGCTAAAACAACTAAATTTCCCCTTCATGTTTTTCACGAAACCCTCGTAAGGCCTTTATAAAGTGTGGCCCATACCTTGCTCTAACCTCTTTAGGGGTTGTTACCTCCTTGATAGCTTAACACATGTCATCAAGTTCACTCTAATGTGTTTAATTGACATTATCTAATTCTATGCTCTATATTTTCCAATATGATATTTTATGTCAATAACCTTTGATGCACTTGAACTCTTGTTATTTTTGAAAAAGAAAACTGCAGTGGAATTATCATATAAAATTTTTAATGGTTTTGAAATGGAATCCAAAATTTAAACCCCTAAGATGAAGTTCCTTAACTAAAATGCAAGAGAAGGGGCCTTATAGCATATCACAAATTTTGTTTCCATGGTAAAGGAAACAATTAATGATTGCTTCAAACTTTTTCATAAAATAGCTCCACTAACAAGAAAAAAGAAAAAAGAAAAAAAAAAAGACATAAATATTGATTTTCTACTATCAAGACATCCAACATAATTTAAATCTAAATATCCCATGACTTTAAGATTCTTAGTATTCTTATATGTGGGCATGCAATACATTAGTTCCTTGAATATATCACATTACTTTCTTAGCAACAACCCAATGATCCTATCTTGGATTGCTTTGAAATCTTCCCAACATTCCCACCGTAAAAGTAATGTTGAGTGCAAGTTTGAGTGTAAATTAAGCTGCTTATAGTAGAAGCATATGGAATCTCTTTCATTTTGCTAATCTCAACTTCATTTATTGCGCATTGATTAGAATTGATTTTTTTTCTCCTTTAAACATGGGCACTACTCTAACCGAGCAATTTTGCATGTTATATTTTTTAAGAACTTTATTAATATAATCCTTTTAGGGTAGTCGAAGAAGTCGTTTTGACCTATCTTGAAAGATTTCAATTCTAATCATGAAGGATCCTTCACCTAAGTCCTTCATATTAAAGTTCTCATAAAGAAAAATTTTAGCTTCTTTAAGGAAATTGATATTATTACTAAAAAACAAGATATCATCCATATAGAGGATTAAAAATATGAACTTGATCCCACTAACCTATATGTATAAAGTTGTCTTTTCTTTCTATATCCAATCATTACAAGCTCCTATATCTGGATTCTAATAACTAACACTAATATATCTAAATCCTGAAATGTTAGTTTCTAGACATTTTTCTACATCTCATTGCTAATACTATCCTAAATCACTAAGAAAAAAGAGACAAAAAGAAGACAACCCTCATTAAAAATAATTAATATTCAAAATGAAAATATATTTTTATTATTTTTTATTTTTTGTGTATGACTAGAATCAGCAAAGATGATTAAAAATATGAACTTAATCCCACTAACCTTTATAATATATATGTAAATTTGAAGGTTGTAATTACATGGTTAAACTTTAAATATCATTGTCAAAAAGCTTGTTTTAACCAATATATGAACTTCTTTAATTCAGATACTAGATTTTCCTTTCCCTTGTCTTCAAAACCTTCAAGCTGATTCATGTAAATATTTTCTTCTAGATTCCTATTTAAGAAAGTTGTTTTTTATCCATCTGATGTAATTCTAAATCAAAATGAGCCAATGGTGCCATGAGGATTCTAAATTAGTCTTTTCAAGATATAAGAGAGAATATTTCTCAATACTCAATTGTTTCCTTTTGAGTAAATCCTTTTAAGACAAGTCTAGTTTTATGTCTTTCGATCTTACCTTTTGGAGTCTCTTTGGTTTTGAAAACCCATTTTCAACCAACTAGTTTAGACACTTTAGGTAATGCAACTAAATTCCAATAATCATTTTTATGCATGGATTCTAACTCATCTTTCATGACATCAATTCATTGAATGTTATTCTTACTTTTAATGACTTGTAAAAACATTACTGGGTCAAATTTACTGTCAATATTCAAATTCATGTTCTTGTAAGTACACAATGTAATCATCAAGAGTTGCAAACATCTTATGTTTTTTTAGATTGTCTTAAAGTTCTTGAGTTACCTTGATGTGCATTCCAGTAAACAAAATTCTCTCATTAGGTGGTTGATTAAGAGGAGATTCCATTTCATCATGTGGCACACGATTATGTGAAAACTTAGCTCCTTTTACCATACAATGTAAAAAAAGTATTGGAATATTCAGAAAAACTCCATTCAAGTCTTAGATTGTAAGGCACATGCAAAACTATCCTAGGGATATTAGATTTAGGAAACAAAAGCATTCAAAAGCATGAATCATAGATTTAGGTTCTTAGAAAACCATACCTGTGATATGGATATTCTCAAATCAATTTGGATCTCGAATACCTTATAATCTTGCACTTCATGACTCATTCTTGGACCTTAGCACATGAGCATGGTGAAATCCTCTTTGTGGGGATGGAATCTAAGGTTCCTCTTTTTGGAAGACTGAGTGGCTAAAAAATTACAAGCCCTAAATCCTGTAGGGGCTTTATATAAGCTTGTTTGTGGGCTTAAGTGACTTAAGCCTATCTTAGGATTAGGTTACTTAATTTAGCTTACTAGGTTCTAATTAATTAATAAGCCTTATTAGGTTTTAATTGATTAGCTCAATCTAGAAAGATCATTTATAAGCTTTTGTATAATCTCACATATTTATTAAAATGCCCTTATGCACACATATGAATAAAGAACCCAACTATCCCTCAAATAATGTGCTACTAAGGAATATGAGCTTGAGCAGGGGCCACTACGACCCATAAGAAAATACTAACTCATTTATAATCCAATTTTGAAATTGACTTAACATCCCATTATATAGAGTAAGTTGCACTCTAATGTTCTATGATATTATATCGAGATATAAAACTTGGGTTCATGACTTACTAATGGTTGCATGCAAGCTCCCTATGAACTAGTGTTTGTGATTTAACGAGGTGAATGTTATCAATCTCTCAAGATTACTTTTATGATCCTTGAGTTTCAAATCCTCCTATTATGTGATCAACTGACACACTCTAACTCTCCAAGAGCATATGTCAAATTCTAATGAAGAATTACTATGATCATAGATTTCATGATAACATGTCCTTAAAATCACCGAATGAGACACGTTATCTTAAATTTATGATATATCACGATGCCTTTTTTTGAGAATATTTATTGACACCTACCTTAATTAATAGTAACCCCATCCATATGGAATATAAAACCACATTAAGGTTTTAATCGTAGGTTAGGGCCATTAAAGATCTCAGCACTAACCTAATATTCTCTCAATGTTAAGAGCTCATATAGCATAGTAACTTGATGAAGTCATGACTACCTAATAGCCAATGTTGTGACTCATTGTAGGTTCTATTCAATGCATAATCATATACACTAGTGCACTCACCGTGGAAACCTTATCCTAATGACAAGACGCATTCCTCCAATTAGGAGGTAATGCACTATAACCTCATATGGATTCCCTAAGTCCATGAGCCACTTGTGAATAAGTCATCAACTTGCAAAGAACCCATGATTTGGATCTTATGTGCAACTCCTAATAAAGCAAAGTCATGCACAATGCAAGTAATGCAAGTTTGAATGCTCAATATATATAATGCATAAATATAATAAAGAAGGGAAAATCATAATCATAATATAAATAATAATAAAATTTATTTATTGTTACATCATGTCATACTTTTAAAGAATATCCAAATAGGAAGATCCACTCTTTGTTCTTTACCACCATTTACAAAGTAGTGTTTTCACTATCACTACCATTTTCAAGAAACTTGACATTTCCAATCTTAACAATTCGAGTAATGTGGTTGGGGTAATAAAATCTATAGCCTTTGGATCTTTTTGGATAACCAATAAAGTGACAACTTATGATTATAGGATCTAATTTCTTTTTATGTGGATTGAAGATCCTTGTTTCTACAAGATATCCCTAAATATGTACATGATTCAAACTAAGCTTCCTATTTGTCCATACTTCAAAAGGAGTTCTTTGTACAACCTTACTCTGAACCCCATTTAATAAATAAATTGCAATTTTTAATAATTTTCCCCACAAAAATAAAGGCAAAGACATATAACTTATCATACTCCTAGCCATATTTATAAGTAAATGGTTATGCCTCTCAACTATACCAGTTTGTTGAGGTGTACTAGGCAATGATAATATTGTGTAATAATTCCATTTTGTTATAGGAATATAGTAATACTCCAACATTACACCCAACCTCATTGTATTTATCATACTATTCTCCACCTCTATCAAATCTCACAATTTTTACTATTATATCTAATTGGCCTTTAATAAATAAATGTATCCATATCTTGAAAAATCATTAATAAATAAGATAAAATATTATTCACTACCTATACAAGGATTTGGAAAGGGCCCACAAATATTAGTATGTATCATTTCTAATAATTCCAAACTTTTAATTGCATTTTTTTTTGGTACTATTAGATTTTATTTTATTTTTTGAATTCAATCAAAATTAGAAAAGTAATTTAAAGTTTTTAAAACCACATCCTTTACTAACCTCTCAAGTCTTTGCCTAAAAATGTGTCTTTATCTATTATGCTATAATATAGATGAATTTTTGTTCAAGATGTCACATTTCATACCAAAATTAATATGCAGGGTTAAAGGAGAGTAAACAAACAAAGGATACTCATCACATAAAATCCAAAACCAACTAAGAAGGAATTTCAATAAAGATAGATAGATCAATTTCCAAAATTGAAAACATATCCTTCTAAATCAAGTTTATACAAAGAAATGAGGTTTCTAGAAATAGAAGGAACATGAAAGGTATCATGTAGGTACAAAATATGTGAGGGATTGGAAAGCAAGCTAGTAGATTCCAACGACGACGACTTCAAATTTCAATAAATTCCCCATTTCTATATCCTTGTCCCCTTTAATTGGACTCTAGGTTGTAAGGAGTCACTACATAGAATTTGAAACATGATTTATGACACCTAAATCCAAGCATCATATTTTATAAGAAACATGAATTAAATTGATTTCAAAACTTACAAAGGATAAGTTATCACCTTTCTTTTCAAACCAATTCTCTTGAGGTAGTCTTTCTTCATGTATCATTTCTTTTATAGAAATAACACGTTAGACTATTTTCCTTCTTTTTATCATATGAATCTCTAGACTTCTTACCCTTCTTTGTTGCTACTTTCCTTTTATGAGATTGATTTATGTTATGTGATACTTTGTGAATTGTTTGCAATTGTTTCTATTTCAATTCCCCTTGTTCTTGCACACATATAACAATTACTTCATGAATGGTCCATTTATCCTTATGTATGTTATATGAAATTTTGAATGAACTACACTCTAAAGGAAGAGATTTCAGAATGAATTGCACAAAATAAATAAATAAATAAAAAATAAAAATCTGAAAAGCTCATTTTCAAAGCATTAAGTTGATTGGTTATATTGCTTATTTTCATTGTGTTGTCTAAAACCACTAATTCCCTTGTATTTCATAGTGGTTAGTTTAGACATCAATGTGTTTGCTAGTGACTTATTTGATACTACAAATTGTTATTCCACAAAGGTAAGAAATTCTTTATCCTTTATGGAAGTAGGAATTGAGCCTCTAATATTTTTGATAATTTTACTTTTCATAATCATAAGACTCATTCAATTAGAATGTTCCCTGTTTTCATAAAGTACCTTTCCATCAAACATACTATCATTGAATGACATAGAAGGTTCCTCAACTCGAAGAGCCAAATATAAGTTAAGACAACCCAAGGTTATAAAAATTTGTTCATTCCAATATAAAAAGTTAAAACCACTCACTTCTAGAATTCAACCAAATGCCCAAAGATTGAAACTAGTGTCATTATTAAAATCAAGAAAAATGTTCACTAAATCAACTATGTTATGACATAATAAAATAAAACATAATCTAGAATCTTACATAATCCATCACTATGTTCTAGTGAGTAAATGTTGCATCGTTGCAATCTCACCTTTAGGTTGGGTTCACAACATGCTATTGATTTAATGACTAAGCCAAAAAACTCACTTATAAATTAATGTAACTAATTAAAGTTATTCTCTCTACCTCTGGGTATAAGTCCATATTAACATAGTTGTATAAATTATTTTATATATATATATGTTATAAGCTTCTAATTATTATTAATTATAAAATGATAACTTTTATTTGTGAAAAGATATAGAATAATTTGCAAACTAATTTAAGTTATTGTAATAAGCAAAATAATTTATTCATAATTACAAGTTATGATATTAAAAAATTCATTTGTTCATAACTTTAGGTTATGAAATTTAAACTCACTTATTTATAACTTAATTCATTCATAACTTTTAGCTATAAAAGAATAAACGTTCTTATATCTTCGGGCTATGAAAATAAAACAATTTATTCATAATTCCAAGTTATGATTTTTCATATTATCAAATTTTATCTATAACTTTGGGTTATGGTTTTCTCATACTCAAAACATTTTCTCCATAATTAACCTCATGTTATGGTTTTCCTATATTCAGGACTTTTTTTTTTTTTTTCATCTTCAAGCTATGATTTTTTATTTTATCATATCTAAATTAAAAATTAAACAAACAAATTATTAATCTTCCTCCAATGCCAAATGTTGGAAAATGTTTTTTTTGTGTGTTTAATATTAAGCATTAAAAATAAAATTTAGGATATAAAGAATAAAACATATCTTAATTCATATTCCTAGCTTCAATATGATTTGAAGTTTTTCAAATATCTGTCTTAAATTATTTATCCCTTGATATTCACTCTCCTGTACTTTTTATTCATTCTTTGGTGAGGAGTATGAAAATGGTTCCAAAAAATGTGAGAGAGGGACCAATAGCTCTTCTATTTATAAGTGCATTAAAGATCTTCATTGAATCATTAATTAAATACTTTAATCTTTTTTTTAATAAATAATAATAATAATAGTAATAATAGTAATAGTAGTAATAATTGGAACATGAACTTAATAAGTATCACGAATTCCAAAACGAATTTAATTTAATTTCACTAAAATTCAAACATGTGTAGGAAAATGAATCAAAACTTTTAAGAAAAGAAAATTCAATGTGGTCATTAAGGCTACTTCTGATTTTAACATATATAAAAAATTAGTTTAATTTTATTTTCCACACGTATCATATTCTGGTCACCTTAGTATTGAAATTTCAAAATTCATAATTTTTATAAACACATCATATTATTATTAAATTTTATAAAACTTATTGTGGGTATATTTTAGTCACCTCTTGTGGGGTTTGAGTTAAATACCCTATGTCATTGGGGTTTGAAATTTCATTAAATAAATGTTTCTTATTTTAAATTAAAGTAGAGGCATGTGAAATAACAAATGACAAGAATAGTTGATTTATTTTTAAAAAAATTAGGTTAATGATAATTAAAAATATTTAATTCAATCTTTGGGGGAGGTGGGTTAAACAAGTTTAGTGTATGCATCATTATTTATTTATTTATTTTTTGAAAATTTTCTACTAATTTTATTTAAAAATCTTTTGGATTTGTTTATATTTTATTATAATATTTAATCATTAAATGGATGTAAAAAATTGGAAGAATTTTGAGTGATGCAGGATGTAAGAGGAATAAAGTAAGATGCGAAGGTGAATTTCCGAATTTGAGGGTGGGAGGAGAGTGTAGAAAAGTAAGAAATAAGGAGTGTAGTTGGAGAAGGCACGCGCTGAAAGAGTAGGTGAGCAGCGTGGAAGTGAGACGAATCTTTGTTGGCAATGCGTAAACGAGAGAGTATGGAATGGATAAAATTGAAAAGAATAAAAGAATGAGAAGAAAGGTCCGGGTGATAGAGGATAGTAATTGTAAATTCTATATTTAAAAAAATGAAAAAGACAAAGGAAAATAGAGGTAAAATAATAATAATAAATTTGGAAAACTTTAGCTTTGGGGTTAGGAGGGGGTTCTCATACGTCGCTTTCAGTCATAAATTAGTGCTGAAAATGGGAGGAGCCCCACTCCGTCCCAACAAGCGGCAAGAGCGGGAAAATGAAAATACCCTTTCTTTCTCTCTGACTCTAACATCGCCCTTTCTCTCTCTCTAAAATCCTTTTCTTATATCTTTTTTCCTCTCTTTCCTTGTCTATCTTTCTTTTCTCAACTATCAACTATGGCGGTTGCCTTCGAAGGCTTCTCCATCCGGTGAGTCAGAGTTGCTGTAATTGGTGTTTGCTTCGCTTTTGACTTGCTGTTTTTCATTTTCTTGTTTTGATTTTGATGGTGGTGGTGTTGCAGGGACTATGTGTGGAGGATGAGGAGTGTGGACGTGGTGAAATGTTGGCCTTTCGATGGGGATGGGGATGGGGACGGGGACGAGAGTGTTTTGCTGCCTCCGATGGAGGTTCCCAAGTTCAGATGGTGGTCCCATGAGGTGGAGCTTCTGAGATCCGCTGCTGCTCAACGCAAATCATCTCATATTCATCAAGTTGAATCCCAAAAGCCCGACAAATCGACGGAGGAGCGGCGGCACAATAAGGCCAAGGCCAGGCCGCCCAAAAAACGATCCATTCTTGAGATTTTCGCAGTCGCTCCCCAGATCGATTCGTCGGCGGATTTGGAGGTTGGTGATGATGGTGATGATGATGATGATGAAGCTCAAGTTGAAGGTGAAGATGGAGATGTAGGTGTTATTAAAGAAGATGAGTTTGATTCTCCCAATGGTGTTGCTTTCAAAATCAAGAGCAAGAAGAGCAAGAATAAGAATAAGAAAAAGAAGAAGAAGAAGAAGAAAAGTAGCTTGGAAGAAGAGGTTGCGGTGGGAATTGAGAGCAAGGTGAATAAGAACAAGTCCAAGAAGAAGGCTAAGAAGGATGAAGAGTCAATTGCAAGCAAGGTATGTGTGATTCACACCATAAAATAATGTTGGATTTCAATGTTTATTTTTACTCATGTGCTGATTACATGCTTATAGGTTAGTACTGTATGCGCTCGTTCAAACTTCATTTGGGTTTTGTTTTCATTCTCTTTCTGCATAAAATTACTGCCCAAAAAAGCTGGTTAATAAGACTAGTGTTTGAGGACGAAAGGAAAGGCCTTGTAATTGTACTGGTTGTGTGAGCTACGCGGCAATGAAGTTGAGCATAAAGAGAAAAAGTTAAAACGAGAGATGGGGTTCCCATGTTGGGAAGGTTTGAGAGCAGGTCATAGTGAGGAGTGTGTTGTGGTGTTCCAGCTGTACAGTACGGGTTGGGCAGAGAGGGCTTTTATAAGGAGGTGAGTTTTGTCCTTGGTTTAGCAAATGTATGCTGGTTTAATGATGCTGTTTTTGCACTGTTTCCATCTGCTTCACCTGGAACCAACCATCTGGGCCTTTGTGGGTTGTTGGATTTTCATCATATGGCTACCATCTGTGATCATATTTTTATACTGGGCGGTTCCATGTGGATTATTAGGTTGGTATTGTATGAATGCTAGCTAGAGTTGAGCTTCGAGGGGCGTTATCGGATGTATATTATGTTAGTTTATACGGTGGAATGGATGTGAAATTCATCTGAAATCGCATTGCCAGAAATGAGGGAACATATTTTGTGTTTCTCTGGTTATCTTATTGATGCTTTGATTCTTTACAAGACAGTCATCTCAATCACATGGATGATATCCTCAAAAGTGGGGTTTACTCACTTTCGCTGCTTGTTAGGTGATACCCACATTGTACTTTTGTACATTTCTCTTGGAATCATGTTAGAAAAGATTTGGAGCCATTTCAGGAGCGTATACAAATGTTGAAGTGTGCCAGCTTATCTGCCCGTTTGGCTAGATGGTTCCAGAGATGGAAATGTGTTGAGAGAGAACTTACATTTCATTGAACGGTTTGGTTATGATGGTGACAACTTTACTAGGAAACTAACCATTTTTGCAATATTTAACTTTTAAGGCGTGAATGGTGTGGTTGGTCTAAGGCCTGGCACAATGACATGATGAGCTCTAACAGTTATCATTTGAATGACTGAGAGATGATGTTGGATTTGAAAGCAGACGATGTTGGATCTGAAAGCGGATGATTCTGAGATGAAAACAACTTGATAAGAACTCTATTGCATGGCTGTCTACCTCACACCTGTGGACCTTGTATTGTTGTTACGGTATGCCTTCTTGTCTGCTGCTTGGCCGGATTGTTGGAATGACAAGGATTTTGTATTTGTGACAGTTGAAACCTGCCCCTTCGTAAAGTTAATATTTTTGGGCCAATTAGTTGATAATCAGAAACTCCATAAATGAGAACCATGAAGTTGGGGCCAATGGTCAAGGACTACACCAAAATGGATTGTACCTTCTGTTTGGTGCTGTTACAAATAATGAAACGTGTTAAAAAGAAAGCTAGCTGGTTGCTCCTTGCTGTTTATGCGCATAATGCTAGTAGGAGCTGTGTTCAGTCTGCTCCAGCTTTTGGTCACAGCTTAGAAGTCTAAGTTCTGTTGGATGACAATGCATTTGTTGGAGAAATAAATTTTGTTTTCAATTGAGAAATTTATGATTATTGACATGATCAAGGGTATATTGTATTCATTAGTACGACTATTTTAAAGTGGAACTAATTTATTGAGAAGTTTTAGGTTAAGTTAAAGGGTTACTTTCAAAGACAATTTGGGGGTCTCAAAGTTTCTTACTAATTTTGTGTTTGATGCTTGGTTTATCCAGTTTCAATTAGCTCTTATTTTCTTGTATTTTTTGTTTTTTCCTTTCTGGGAAATGGATCTGAAATCCCATTCCTTTTCTTTCTTTCTTTCTTTTTGGCCTTTTCTGTGAAAGTAATTTTTTGCTCTGAAAATTGCATCCTAGGGTGGTTAAATAACTATAGATCATTCTTTATCACTGTGCATCCACTCTTAAAATAATAGGTAGAAATCTCATTTCTGTGTCCTAAACAAAAATCGACAATTCAATGACAACAGGTTTAAATATATCATTTCTCTGAATAGATGCAAATTATTATCAATGACATCGATCAATATAGGTTTCAAATTTTTGTTACCATTTTAGCGTAGCTTCAATGCATCATTTTCCCTCTTTTTTAGAGGTTATACCTTTTTACTGATATTCATACTAGGTGAAGATGATTTGATGTGTCTCAAAACGGTGTTGGTATGAATCAAAAATTGTGGAAACCGTTTTCATCTAAAGGCATTTGAAGTTTAGATTTGTAACTGAATGCTTATGTTCTGAAACAATTTGGAAAAGTTGGGGAGCAAACAAATAATGGAGGAATAGGTGATTTGAGGTGTGTCTCTCACAACATTGTTGGTAAGAATCTAAAAAATCGTGGAAAAACCTTTTTCATCTAAATACATTTGAAGTTTAGGTCTATACTTGTATGCTTGTATTCTGGAACATTTTGGAAAAGTTGGGAATGAAACAAATAATGGAGAAATAGATTGTAATAGTATATTGAAGATGATGTGAAAAAAAAAAAAAAGAAAAAAAAAAAAAGAAAAGGGAATTTAGTAAATGATACCAAGGCAGGGACTGATGGAGTTTCAAGGACTTTGAAAACCTTTCTGTACTTTGTTTCAGCCAGATGCCTAACATCTCTGTCTATATATGTCATAGTTAAGGAGCCTTTGTAATAGCAACCAACTTTCATATTTGTAGGCAACTCCAGTTTCAGAATCATTAAAAGATGATGGTCTTGGACTCTTCAAGGACTCAACTAACAAAGACTGTTCTCCAGTTTCTAAATGCTTATAAGTTATTTGCAGATTGGGGTTTAAAAACAGAATTATTTTTATTATTCTGTGTACAATTAATTCCCATATCTACAACCATTTAAACTAATATTAAAATTTCAAAGCAGATGTAAAAAGGGATATTATTTTGGTTAATTTCATCTTACATCCTTCTAGCTACAGTTAGAGTTTATATGAAGGTTGTTCCTTGTGGGAAATAATCCTCTTTTCAATTTTTTTTTAAGAGATATTTACTTGTTCTGATGTTTAAGTCAAGTTCCAATTTTAGATCAAGTGAGAACCAAAAATCTGAATGAATTCCTTCATCTAAACCACTTTTCTGATACTTTTTCATTTAGTCATAGAGAAACAAGTCGTGTTTGGTGTCTTCTATTTTTTTGAATCACTTATCAGAGTTTTACTGTATTCACAACAAGAAGAGTATTGTTTTATTACAAAGGTTAATTTCCTTGTGGTGATATTCTGATATAGGAACATAAAATTATGAAGTTCTTCAAATTAGAGTTATGTCATGAACTTCCTTTTTAACTTAAAAATTCATATGCAGTTGTCTAAATAAGGAAACTGGATTTTACTGGAAAATGGAATAGAAAGTTAATATTGTTACTAATCTATCTTAGAGAGTATTCTAGTTTCATGTGTATGACACTTCAAAATGGAGGGGAGAAATAAAATTCTTTATTGGTACTGTTGACTCTTTGTAATTGTTATGCTGATTTCAGAACTTTCTTTTTATGGTGACATCTGAATATTTGTTGCATTCTTGGACTAAGCAAATTGTTTTCATTTTTCTTTTTCATCTTTTTGAGTGAGGAAGATGGTTAGGGTAGAACATATCATTTATCATGATCATATGGATGTTATCATGAAACAAAGGAATATTAGATATTGAGAGAGAATGAATACATGGTTGCTATATTGAATGCGGTAGAGAAGATAACAGGTCCTGTGCTCAATCATTGTGAATCTCAATAACTTTCTTTTCCAATGTGTTTAATTTTTAGGACATCAATAAACACTTATCATCAACCATCAATTATGAATTGTGATTCATAGAACTAGAAACTAATCTTTCCATAGTGATTGTTTCAGTATGTTATTTTTCAGATTATAGCAAAAACAGTTTGAAATTACACCGAAAAGATGTAAAAAAAACCTAGAAATGCATGGAGTCATGGAATATGTAAAACAAACACACACACACACACACACACACGCACATAGACTTAATGCCAAAATAACACTAGTAAATGACTAAGTGATTTTGTTAGAGGCCAATATAGGTGTTTGCATGGAAGATACTAATGTTGAACATGAGAGAATATGTTTTTTCAGTTTGAAAAACATGTAGATGAAACACTAAAGCATTTTAAGGTGAAATCATGTAAAATATTAAACCCCATTATTTCATTTATAGATTGACAACCCATGATATTGAATCTAAGAATACAAAAGGAAATCAAAGCATAAAAGCACATATGTAAATTAAATGCAGAGTTGCATTCCTTAAAAAACTTGGTTAGATGATTTGAAATTGATCTTAAATCTTTACTGTTTCATGATTCAATGGCACAAAATATATTGAATTTTTAAGTACTTCCCAGGATTTCTTTTGACTTTCTGTTCTTGACAACACTAAAACATTTGTATTGAATAAGTGTCATTCCTGAATTCATTGTTATTGAAAGAATGGTTTGAGAGTTCTTTTGGTGACAGTAAAAATGTTTTAGCACTTGGATAGAGGTACTTGGAAATATAAATATAGGAAATTTGAACATTCTATAAGGCCTGTTTAAAAAACAAGCTAGTTGAAGCTAACTTTTAAGAACTTGTGGATTTAAAATTCCCATCAACTCTGTAAAATCAAATATTTCTGTTCTTGCGGATGTCCACCAATTATTTTTCAATGATTGGCAGCTGCAAACTATGATTTGTTTAGGAGTTGACTAAGCCTCTCTAGAAGAGCTTATAATAATATAGTTCATTTTTTTGCTTGTCTATTGGTTGAATGGTTGATTTCCAAGTTCAGCAAGCCTTTCTTCAGTTATATGAATGATCATTTCAATTTTGCAAAGGCTTATTTGATTATGCGTGGTCATACATCTATTTATGCTCTATTTAGGACCTTTTTATTTCATTTTTTTTAATTAAATGACAGGCCGAGCATATTTTTCTCAATAAGGTTGATCCACATCTTTGTCCTTTTGCTTCTTCTAGCACCTTCAATTTTAACTCCACCATAATTCAAATTTTCATTTATTGAGGCATTGTTGTAAGAAAAAGGCCAAGAACTTGTCAAGTGGAAAAGCAAGGCACTAAAGGATGTGAATGCTAAATTGATAATGGCCCTTGAGGCCTGGCTAAAGTGATAAGGGGTTGGTCAGATTGTAGGAGGTACCAGGTTTGAATTCCCATCGGGGTGAAAAGAAAAAAGAAAAAAGAAATAGTTTACCTATCAAAAGAAAATCATACTAAATTAGTGATGAACAAAACAATAATCCTTTTATGCTTAATGTGCTTATGGAAGACAAAAACTGGAATAAGATAAAATGACAAAGAAAGCTGAGGCTGTGAGAGAAGCTAATGATGAAGAATTGACAGTCGATGACATTATGCCTAATCCACTCATGGAAGACTGAAAGGCAGTATGTCAGAGTGATGAAGAAAGATGATGAAGCAGTGATGAAGCTGAAGCAGTGAGTCTCCTTCTAAGCTAATACTGAGCAAAGTCATAGTCGATCTCATTATGCTTAATCTGCTTATGAAAGAGTGTTCCCTTAGCACATTGCCTATTAAAAGGGAGGAAGAGATAGGTTTGAAAATAGTAGACACCAAATCACAAGATATTTGAAGTCAGGTGGGCAATGATAGTGGTAGTAGAATGGCTATCAGTAATATCTTGCTTCTTGTTCTTCTAAAAAATTAATCTCCAAGATAAACATAAAATGGCTATATAATGCAGGTGGTATCATCACTGACTTAATAAGCATTACAATGATGCATAGATGAGAGGCACGGTAAATGGAGAGACAAATATCAAGAAATTGCTAACAATGTGCCTGGCATATGCAATGTGGGCACTAGATATAAGGAGGTGAACAATGATGCAAACGAGTAGTTTACTCAGATTGGTATCAAGAAATGACTGAAGATCATCTGGCTCATTTGTTAGATGCACCTGCTTTCTCTATACTTGTAGTCTCATCTGAAGGTTTGCCTAGATGAACGTGACATGTAATTGATTATCATATAAGCATCCCTGCGAACTGACCGCATGAACATGTCATGATTTTTCCCACTAGATTGAAAGTGAACTATCCTGGTTGGATTTGTTAGAATAGGTTTGTCTAAGGGTCTTGTTGCGAACACAGGAAAAGAATCACATTTTGAGGAGGTTAAGAAAGACTGAGGTAACTATCTGAAGCCTCTCTGTCTGGTTGTCATCAACTGTCAATTTCAGTTGACAAGGTGGCCACTAGCAAATGGAAGCCAAAGAAATAATCAAGAGAACAGAGGTCATCCTCACAAGAAGAGATATTTTGACCTCATAGACGCATACGCCTAGGTGAATCCACCAACAACGTTATTCAGGACAAGATAACCCATGAAATCTAGATTGTCTAAGTTTTCTATCAGTGTTTTTATAATTTTCAATTTTCAGTGTCTAATTGTGTTATATGATTTTTAGCTGTTTTCATGGTTTTAATTTTTATATCTTCTTTCATTAATAAAACTTTCAAGAGAATTTTCTCTTTTCCTTATGAATCTAAGAAAAGGTGTCTACGATGCAGCCAAGTACATAGGAAGTATGTAGAGAAACTCCAGTCAAGACAGCTAAAAGAATGAGGAAGAGGAAAATTTTGAAACAAATGGAGAAAACAAAGAGGCCACAACACATTGAGCCCATTCCCGCCCTGCAAAATATCAAGGAGATACCCTTCCTTCCCTGTGGATATCTGAAGATCTCAAATACCATGCTGGAAGAAACACGTTTTTGAGTTCCAACATAAAGCCCCTTTGCCCCCAACTAAGACATCTAAAAGAAGGAGAGAAAGGTTTAAAACAAATGAAGAGGACGGTCATGCTACCACACTGAGCCCACCCCCACTCTATTCACACAATCAACAGGATACCCTTCATTCCTTGAGGATACCTGAAGCCCAAAACCATGCTTTAAGGAACACATCTTTAAGATTCAACAAAGACAACTCTTCTCCTCTGGATAGTTTTCCATTATTCCAAATGTACTAGAAAAAGAGAAAGCAGAGCAGATATCCAGATATTCATTCCTTTCTTTCCCACAAAACTAACTCTCCAAGACCATGGGAACTCGTGATTGAACGAGCAAGACAAAATGCCAAATCAAAGAAAAAAGAGACACAAAAACATGCCCCAATGCCATAAAATGGCAAAAATATGCTTTGTGGACTCATTATCCTTTTTAATTTTGCAAATCAATTCATCATAGTGCATCACTTTTGTCTCAACTGGAGTAGGGTGAGAATCTTTTCTCAGGCCACTTCCTACAAAAAGAAACCCACTTTGGATGGTGCACGACACAGTTGAAATGGAGAAGCTCAAGGAGTATCTAGGTTATTACATTGTGAAGAAATAGAATACAATGATACCCTTTGACAGTCTCCAAGTGGAAACATCTGGGTTCTCCACATTAATGCACTTCTTATAAATGCAGACCATAAAGCTTGCTTCCATTCAATTCCTAGTCATGGAAACTCAAACCATGTTCATTGCACCAATAATCAGCTAGCCTAGCTCGTCTATTAGCATCTAAAGCACAAAGAGTCTGAGTACTGAAGCTAAAGGCTCACCTCTACACACCTTATTATTGAGTTTTTCTTCAAAAAATTTGTAATTTAGATGTTTGAAGCACACCTAGAAATCCTGAACCCTTTTACCATGGGTGATTTATTTTGAAATCACCTCCCTTGATAATGACTCCAGTGTCATTTCCTGATACAAATTTTTTTTTGATAGACAAAGAGAGAAATATATTAAAAACGCCTAAACAGGGGGCGCTCCCTACGTACACAGGTAGTATACAAAGAAAGTCAAACCCAGGCGAAAGAACTAGAGGAAAAAAACTAATCAACATGCCCATCACCCAAAAAATTAAAAAAAGTGAGATAGTCCAAAACCAAAATCTGTTTAGACCACTCAAAAAGAGACCGGGAAAAGAGATTCCTCAAGCTCGTATCTGACATCTCTTCCTCTTGGAACGTTCTTCGGTTTCGCTCTCCCCAAATGCACCAAAAGAGACATATAGGCACCATTCTCCACACAACACACCTCTTCTTCCCTAGGCCCTTAATTTTCCATTCTAAAAGTAAATTTCTGATTGAAGCTGGGAAAACCCACAACACCCCAAACATAGACAGCAGTGAAGTCCAAAGCTCATTTGCCTTATCACAATGAATGAGGATGTGATCCGCCGATTCCTCATTCTCTTTGCAAAGAATGCATCTATTAACCATAGACCAACCCCTCCTCATTAACCTATCAACAGTAGAGATCTTACCCCAAACTGCTTCCCAAGCAAAAAAACACGTTCTAGAAGGTGCATGCGAACCCCAAACCTCTTTGGTTGGAAAAAAGGGGCTATTTTCATCCTTTAGAGATCTATAAAAGGATTTGACACTAAATTTTCCCCTCCTCTCAATCTTCCAAACTAAAGAATCCTCCCCTTCTTGAACCTCTACTGCAGAAATATGATTCAGAAAATGAGTTACCTCATCCAATTACCAATCATGAAAAGGTCTTCTAAAGTTCACCTCCCACCCCCCGCCACCACCTCCTTGTCTCCCCCAAAGATTCGCCACAGCAGTAGAATTATGAACTGCATTTCTAAACAGCGTAGGGTAGAGATCCTTCAGCTTAGAATCTCCTACCTAAGTGTCCCACCAAAAACTAGTGCGATTACCATTGCCAATCCGGATACTTGTTCTAAGAAAGAACTCCTCTCAACCCTTTCTAATGTTCTTCCAAAGGCCCATCCCATAAGACTTCCTCACCTCTCTAGTGGTCCAACCCCTTTCCTCCTCTCCAAATTTTCCAACAATGACTTTCCTCCAAAAACTTTCCCTCTCTAAAGAAAATCTCCATAGCCATTTTCCAAGCAAAGCATGATTAAAATCCTTCAAGTGCCTTAAACCCAACCCTCCATACCTCTTATCTTTGCAAATAACCACCCATCTTACCAAGTGGAGCTTCCTTCTCTCCTTCGAATCTCCCCACAAAAACTCCCTTTGAATTTTCTCCAATCGAAGTCTCACTTTCCTTGGGATTACAAAAAGAGACATAAAATAGATGGGAAGATTAGAGAGAGTGCTCTTAATGAGAGTAAGACGACCTCCTTTAGAAAGATATTGAGTTTTCCACGTAGCCAATTTTCTCTTGAATCTTTCCTCTACATCATCCCACACTCTACCAGAATTATGAGAGGCTCCCAGAGGTAAACCTAGATAAGTAGTAGGTAGATTCCCTACCTTGCACCCAAAAATCGCAGCAGCTCTATCCAAGTCCTCCACGCCCCCCACTGGAATAATTTCACTTTTCTACATGTTGATTTTAAGGCCTGAAACCACTTCAAAACAATAAACAATCCACTTCCAAAATTCCAGTTGGTTCCTATTATCCTCACAGAAAAGAAGAGTGTCATCTGCAAACAACAGATGGGAAACTGAAACCCCTTCTCCTCGTCTCCCCAAAACTTTGAAACCCCTAAATCTAGCTCTTGAAATTAAAATCTTCTAGCTACTACTGTAAAGCTTCCATTATAAAGCACACATAGATAGGAGAGAGAGGCTCCCTGCTTAGCCTCTAAACAAGAGAAGAAATCTGTGGGAGTACATTCACTTAGACTGTCATTCTCACGGGGAAAGGGCAATAAAAAATCCAGTTACGCCACTTGGGTCCAAAACCGTTTTCTCCAAGATTGAAAGAAGAACCCCAGTGTACGTGATCGTAAAGCCTTTTTCAATGTATAATTACACACATAACTTGCTCCAGCGTTATGGTCCTAGAGTCTATCCGCCTCATTTGCTACCAAGACGCAATCCAAAATCTGCCCCCTCCACAAACGCATTGACAAAAAAAAAAAAAAAAAAAAAAAAAAAAAAAAGAAAAAAAAAAAAAAAAAAAAAAAAAAAAAAAAAAAAATATTCAGGAACCCTTTTTCCCATCACTTTTTTTCAGCCTATTTGCTAGTACTTTGGCCTATAATTTTAATACATAGCTCCCACAATCTGATGGGCCTAAAATCCCTGCACATCACTAGCCCCTCTTTCTTCGGGATATAGCACTAAAAAACGTTGCATTAAGGCCTTCGAAAAAACGCGTTCTGCACATGAGCTCCTCAAACACCTGCATCACTTCCCACCCCACTATGGGCCAAACAAGACTTCCAGAAAGCTAGCGTGAAGCCATCCGGCCTGGCGCTTACCTCCCCCCAATCTGAAGAGCATTGGAAACCTCCTCCTCCGAAAAATGCCCTCCAATAACTCATACCCAAGGAATCCAAGTTTTAAAAAGACTAGACTCCACCTCAGGTCCTTCTCCTTGAGATTCCTCAAACAAGGATTTAAATTATGCCCCAATCCCCTTCTTAAGCTCCTCCTCTTTCTCCAGGCGGACACCCTAACTGTCAAGCTACGATAAAAATTTCCCCTTCTCCTAGCATTAGCCATACGGTGAAAGAATTTGGTATTGCTATCGCCCTCCTTCAACAAAAGAGCCCTTGACTTCTGCCTCCACGAAATTTCCTCAGGGATGGCACCAGCTCTATGGTTTAAAAAGGGGGTTAACCAGCTTCCTCTAGCTCACCTCATTGAGGACCCTTACATTCCAAAGACAAAATTCTAAGCTTCAGCAAGAATGTTCCCCGGTATGCTGCCCTAGACTTCCTTCTCCACACTTAGAAAAAACTATTCGTTACTTCACCTGTTGAAATAACCCTGCAAGATTTTGCTTGTCTTATGTAGCCTTAATTTCAATGAACAAATGCAATCCTTTCTCTTAGTAAACTACTTCACAGGACACCCCAACATAGTTGCCGGAACTCTTGAATTTTTCCAACACTCAATCTGACGCCACTATTTCTTCCAGGCTCAAAGGAAAGAAACAAGACCACCTCTGCCTTTTTTGGGAGGAATCAAGGCAAGTTCTTGATCTCAAGTGTCTCAATCAACACCATCCTCAATCTTTGCCCAGCCACACAATGTCAATCAAATCTTTCCACCATCTGCAACACCATGATATCCAGGAAATCCCTTTGGCTCCTGCTCACCCCCAATAACCATAATTCATGTCCTTTGTTCTCATGGGATAATTGATACTGTTCAGTATGTGCCCCTGAAACTCCAAAGAAAACAGAGGAATCCTCTCCTTAACACTCTGAAAAGGGTTGGTATGCCCCTCGTACACACAACCCCTCCTATCCCCTGAATAAAATGCAAGGATCTTTCCCCATCTTGACTGCCTAGACTCCAGGGAAGGCCACTCCACTGAATGTTCAATTCCGAAGCCCAGAAAGGGATGAAATAGAAGAGCAAGGATCACCAAACCTCTTACTTGGATCTCCAATAGGGATTGACACCACCTGCTCTACCAATACTCCTAAGATTAAACCAAGGATGCAGGAAGAAGAGCTGGCCCTGGAGGCAGAACTAACACTTCCAAGCCTGCCCTCTTAAACTACAGATGGACAGGAGCATTTTCACAACATTGCATGTTTTCTCACTCACAAAAGAAAAGACAACAAAAATAAATAAATAAAGAGATGCAAAAGATAAGAAATTTAAAACTTATTCAAGGCCTTTTTAGGAATCTTCACGAGATCAATCTCATAACTGAATATCACCAAGAGTTCTGATTAATCATTCTTTTACTTTTAGATTGTCGCTACAAGCCTTGCCTTTATGAGAAGCACCGTCACTGAATGTCTCTAACTGATGACCAACAGAAACTTCCAAAAACTTTTGGTATGGAATATGACTGCATGAGTTTGAAGCCAGAGAAAGTGTGTGATGGTTATTACTCAGAAGCAACAGTTTAAAAGTAGAAGTTACTTGTTTTATTGTTCATTACCCTTTATTGCAATAGGTAGGAAATCAGGGCAAATTTTAACCCTAGGTGAGTCAGCATTAGAAGGTCATCTTTGTATCTGTAGAACCTATGGTTTTTGAGTAATTACCTCATGTTAAGACCTAAGTTTTCATAGCTTAGTACCATGTTCCTATCATTGGCTTATTTTGATTGTTGAAACTATGTGTTGTTGAAATTTGTTTAATTTCAAAAAGCTTCTATACCATAGTCTTATATACTTTCTTTTTTCCCCTTTTTATTTTTTTATTTTTTTTATTTTTTTATTTGTCTCAGGAGAAAATTCAAAAGCTCAAACTCCAAACTCCAGTCAAATTTACTGAAAAAGCAAATGGTTCACCATCTCATAAGAGGTGCACAAAGGACATCCCCAATGGTGTTTCTATGAGTAAAAAGAAGCCAAGCCTGAAATGCTTATCTGCAAAAAAGGAGAAAGTTGCTCAAACTCCCAAATTGATTGCAGAACACCAGAAACCAGTGCTTCCTCTTCGCGGTATCCTGAAGAATCAGACAAAAGTTAGGTCTGGGCAGAACCCTACTACATGCAACATGCAGGGCTCTAGTCAAGTGAATCCTTGTATTCACCAATCAGGGAGGCATGTCACGTTCTCAGGTAAAGATGACATACTTGGACCCAGGAAGAAATATTTTTCTTCAGCTGACTGTCAAAAATTGCATAATGTCTGTGACCTATTATCAGATGTGGGTACGCCTTCAACAGTACTGGATCAGGACATGGAAAGTGAAAAAGAATTCGCTGTCGAGATAAATGAAAGTGATGATGATGTTTCCCTTGGCATTGAAAAAGGGAATGAGGTTATCAGCCTATAATTGAAAAGGATCAGTTGCCTGATATCTGTGATCATGTTGATATACAAAGCTTCTTGAGGCCACATACTAGTCAAGAGAAAGCAAAGCATTTGTCAGACAAATCTCTATCCTTGAGCCAATTTGCATCAAATGGTGTTAATCTGCACAAATCTCTATCCTTGAGTCAAATTGCACCAAGTGGTGTTGATCTGCATTTGTTTGATCAAGGCAATCCACCTGCATCTAGTGACACTTTGTATGCTGACGTTCCTAGACTTCTTTCTTCTTCAAAAGAGCATTGTAGTCCGATTTTAAATTCTCAAGTAGCTGGGAACGTGCTCATGGCTTCCAACAACAGTGGAAAGTTGATTGACCATTTTGGAGATCCTACACCCAGAATTTCTGCAACAAGATCAATTGCAAATGTGAAGGCACTTTCTCATCCTTTGTCATCTTGTGTTTCTGTAAATGAAAATGCAAATGGGAGGCTTTCATTTTTGCCACAAAGCACCACAGAAAATCACAATAGCCGTGCTCTTCAGTACCAACCCTTCTCTCACCTGTCCTCCAAGGAATTGATGGATAGCTTATCTTCCTTTCCAGGGTCCAAGCATAGAGCACTTTTATTTGGGGAAAAGTGCATGGATGATGATTTTTTCGGTTTGCCTCTCAATTCTCATGGTGAGCTAATCCGGTTGAACTCAAGTGGCAAAGATGGGCTTAACCATCTGAAGAATCCAAGTACCTTATCTGGTTCTTCCTGCAGCTTACCTTTTCATCATCATGTCCTACCAAAATGTAACGGGGACAATTTAAGTGTGAGAGAGAAGCATTTTGTTGAGACTTTGCTTCTAAAAGACCAATTAAAATTGTTTCCCACCCAAAACTACATTGAAGAGAACTTGGATGTACGCTTCCCATCTAGGTTAGGTATCACTGGATCACAAGTTGTTGGAAGAACAGATGCCCAATGGCTAGGTTCTGAGAGGGCAAACAACCACTATGTCCCTCAGCTGGATTCAGACCCTAACTTGATGAAAGACACTTGCCATGGATGCAGACAATCTGACCAGATTCAGTACAAAAAGGACAATGGAAAAATTCATCCACGGGAGCCTTCAGACCAGATATTGATGCATACCACACAACCAACCGTGCGATTGATGGGTAAAGATGTTACAATTGGTAGAAGTAGCAAAGATATGCAAGGATTAGAGGATGGGAAGATCTGGACTGACAAGGAAATAATAACAGAGAATTGTATCACCAGTACTGCTCTTGCAAGCTCCTCAGCCAAGGCTTATTTTCAACAGGACTGGATGCTACATGCAGCATTGAGCAAATCAAAAGAATCTGTTGCTCACACATTAGAAACGCGAAGGAATCAAACGTCACAGAGGGTTTTACAGATGAAAGCTCCAGAGTCTAGGTTTTCTCACCCATATCTCAATTGGCAAACTAATTTAGTTTCCCAAAGGCACAGTAATCACAGTTCCAGTTCTCTCTCTTTTGCTCCTCCTCCCCGTTCCCCTGCAATGCTCAATAGGGCATCCAACTTCCATGAGCCCTTTATATCTGGAAATGAGTCTTTAAAGGTCAACTCTCAGATACCAGTATTGTCATCTTCTCCTCATAGTACCTGTCAGCACATGCATCTGAATTCTGCTGAGCTAAGATACAACCAGGGCCTTCATGCTACAAAATCTGCATTTGAGTTTCCCTTCATGCATCCAGATTATAGAGAACATGGCCAGCCATCATGGTTCCCGAATCCCTCAAAGGGTCTGCCCCCATGGTTGATACATGCAGCACAACAGAAAAAAACATCTATTGCCTCATCTCAACCTTATTCTGATCTGGATGGTAAACACCGTTCCTGCACTGTTTCTCAAACTAACTTTATAACTGTCCCTTCTGTGCATCAATCACCGGTGCTATCTTATCCTTACTGTCCCATGAAATCTCAATCTCAAATTCAAAGTTCCCTTGGTCACTCTTTTGTTCACTCTCCACTCATTCCTGTCCTTCCTGGATTTAAACAAACTTCTTCAAGCAATGTGAACTACAGAAACAGAATCAAGGTCAAAGACAGAATGAAATCAAAAAGTTTTTTTGTTAAAGATTCTGACTATAGCAAGAACACAAAAAAGAGGCCAGCAGTTGAAGCAAATGAATCCCCAAAGCCTCCTAAGTTGATGACCTTAGAAATGAGAGAGGAATCTAGCACTGTGACAGGGTTGAACACAGTGGGAAACTATAGCAGTGAAGAGCAACTTAACCCGGTTGCACTTGAACTCAATTCAGACAGAGATCAAGCAAGCAGTATAGGTTGCATGCCAAGTGAGACTCAGAAGGATGGGCTAGCAAATTCTCCGGGGATTGATGCTGCCAAATTGGATGGTGTGACAAGATCCGGTCCTGTTAAATTAAGTGCAGGAGCGAAGCACATCCTGAAACCCAGTCAAAATATGGATCATGATAGCTCCAGGCCAACCCATTCAACTATTCCTTTTGCTGTGGTAACTGATTCTGGCAGGGTTTCAGGACCTCAGAAAAAAACAGCAAAGATTTACAGGTTTTAGGAGTAAGTCTATCACCCCATGAAGTATTTAGCTTTTCCTTTGTATCCATTCATGCTTAACAAAAGTCACATTTTGTGAATGTAGGAAGGCATATTAGTCCAAGATACAAGGCGGTTCATTTCTTCATTAGGGTGACCAAGTTCCAAGGGATTAGTATTATCAAGTCCAGGACTTCAGGCTTTTGATACTAGCTCCTGTGGACCCCAGGCTTCATTGCAACTGCCAAAGATCTGTTGTTACATTAAGGTTTCTACTTCTTTTTAAGTCAGGTATTCTCTACATTGCCTTACTAATATGATAAATTGTAAAAGTGATTTTCACACTTGCCTGAGGGCTTTTCATTTGTAGCATCAAGTTTACAACTGCTTTTTGTTGCCTGAGATTGTTAGTAAGATAATTATATTGCTATTGTCTACATACTATTTGAAAGTTTTTTGACAGTTCTAATTGGAGATTCATTTGGAACTTTTTAATTGAAAAGGAAGACACATGTTTTACTAATTTTTCCCTCTTAGTTGTATGGATTATCTTTTATCTACAATATCTAGAGGAAACAGTGTAAAAGTTCCTAGATCACTATATGTTCTCTTTTGAATTTTGATGAAAAAATATAACATTGTTGATATTTTATGTTCATAGGATATTTTTTAGTGCCAACAACAATGACTTATGGTATTCCAGGTTAAAGTTGCAATAATTCAAGTAAATCTGTGTCAGTTCATTCATGGAAGTTCTGACTTTTACCGTACTGGTATCTTTGCAAAACTTTGTCCTACAAGAAAAGAGATTATTGATAACTTTTAAGTGGATAATGTGTAAACCTAGGAGGTTAGATGTTTTGATGTTCTGCAAATGTCTTAAAATGAATTTTGCACGTGTTGTAAATCAGTAGCAATTTATGCAGGAATCTGTATTCAACAAAGTTCCCTCATATTCTCTCTACCTCTATTTTCTTCTTCTTTTAATAGTGATTGCTGTTAGTGGAACTTCTATCAATACACAAGGTGACAACAGTTAGATCTTTACGGCCCAAAGCCCCTACTACATCCCAAGACATTCTCCCTATCAAAATCTCCTTCCTCTACGTTCCTAGCATTTCTTGAAGATGCATATAAGGAATGTTTTCCTCAATTATTGAGAAAATTATTTCTATGCAAGAAAGTAAAAACCCTTTGCTTACAAGTGGAGTGAAATTTCTAACAAGAATCTCTCCTAATCGAAATTTGGAAGGAATTAGAGATTGAACCTAAATAAGTAGTAGACTCATTTTCATAAGTCTTTACTTCAGCTCACATTTTTTCAAGCTTAGACAAACTCAAAAGTCTACTTTGATGCTCAATGACACCCTTGAAAAGTTTCGTACTGTGGATACCAATCAATTTTATATAATGTCTTAGCTTAGAAATGAACACAATCATCATACATGCTGGATTGTTGTAATGACCTTCATTATGTTAAAACTGTGTAATCACATCTTTAGTGAAATTTATCCAAACATCAATGTGTTTGGTCATCCTTTGGAACATTTAATTTTTAGTTAGTCTTAGGATATTCTAGCTATCAACTTAAAACTAAATAGCTTCCTTCATTACATTTTCAGCGAAGGTGTATATTAAGGCCAATTGTTAACTCGTATTAAGTTTGTAAAGAATAGTCAATACACATGTTGCTTCTATATTGGAGTTGTTGGTACTCTATTCAAAGATTAGTTAGTAATCAACTCTACCTAAGCCATCTAATATACAACTTCTACACAACTATGTAATTCACTTCTTTAGAAAAGAGTCTTCCTTATTTTCTTTAGATTCTTGAGAGTGTATTCCATTTTAATTGTTAGCAAAGCAACTATGGATTGATATTTTTCAAATTGATAACACTACCATATGAAGTAAAGGTGCATCCTTTATTAGAGACAATTGATATATTCATAATGAACATAACTAATGGCTCTCTTGGAAGATAAAATTGCTTGAGTTATATTCTAAGCGAACACCTTATTTGTTTCTTTATTGTCAAAATGTTTCAAATTCTTAATTGATATATATTTCTTTTTATAAAAAAAATATTATATATATATATATATGTATGTATAATATTTTCCAAGTTTATATATAATTGTAATTAGACTCCTTATAGCATAAGAAAAACTAGTAAGAATATCTTTATAAATATTTTATATCATGAGAGGCAAAAGTCATAAGAGAGATGAGGATTATATGTGGTGGATAAAGATATAAGAAAGAGTAAGAGATACCCATCACAGAGTGGGGAAATATAAGATGTTTTGGAACTCGATAGTTATAATATTCTCTATCGTAAAGTGAAATGTTATCCCTCATATGTGGAGGTAGGCATGGTTGGAAAAAACCACGTTAAAATCTCATGCACATAAAAAATAAAATTAAAATTAAAATTAAGAAAAAAAAATTGTTCTCTCTCATCAATGGAGGTAAACATGATTGATTAAACCACATTAGAACCTTATGTACCTTTGTATGCAAATGTTTTATTTATGTTCTTCCATTAATATGTAGCAATATCAAAGTTTACGCATGTCTAACAAGTGGTATCAATGTCTTGGTTGAAGATGTTTAAAAAAGCCTTGATTGAAAAAATCTAGAAGAGCCTTGGTTGAAGATTTGTGAAAAGCCTTGTTTGAAGATTTCAGGAAAAGCAAAGAAATGTAACACAAAAAATTGCAAAAAAAAATTTAGTTAAAAATGGAGTCAATTGTTATCTCATTAGTGATAAGAAGGGGATTGTGGTACACCAGTCCATGGTGCACGAAGGAAACTATGGCACATGATAAGAGCGAGATGTAAAAAGAAGTCATGTATCATGGCGAGATAAATGATTAACTTAATGAAATTTGATTCAAGATGAAAATTGTTAGGAAATGTCTTAAATTTCCGAATTAAATGTCTTTTTGTTAAATAAATATTATATAAAATATTTTCTAAGTTTATATGTGATTATAAAATAAGAAAAGTTAGTAGAAATATCTCTATAAATATTCTATGTCATTAAGGGAAAAAGTTATGAAAGAGAAATGAGCTTGTGAAAGCTATACATGGTGAATAAGAATATGAGGAAGAGTGAAAGACATGAGATGCAGAAGAATGACTTATAGTTCAATATGTAGATAGAATGAGGAAGAGTATGAAACATTCAATAGAGCAAAAGGGCTCAAGGTAGTGGAGAAATATAAGATTTTTCAAATTCAATAGTTGTAGTTGTTTTTATCCTTAATAATATTTTTTATCGTATAGTAAAATATTATCTCTGATATGCAAAGATAAGCATGATTGATCGAATCATGTTAAAACCTAACGTACCTTTATATGAAAATGTTTTATTCATATTCTTCCACTAATATGTTACAATATCAGAGCTACTGTCTATTGCTTGCTAATGGATCTTTTTTTAAGTGATTCGTATGTCTATTTACCATTATTATTGCATGTGAAACGCCAAATATAAGACATGGGACGTATTTCAGTACAATGGAAGTGGTTTGGTTGCTAATGAGGGTGATTCTACTATGTCAAAGCATTCTAGCTCCTTAATGTACTTTTTCCACGTGCCTACTCCTTTCTCTTGAATTTTCAAACCTAGCATCTCTGCATTTCCTGGGTTTTTTCTTTTGAAAGTTGCACCTTGCACTCAAGGCATAAACAAGCAGAGGCAAAACCAGATATTTAACTTTGGGAAATGGAGAAAACCTATGAAGATGATACCATGAAGAAAGAATAAGTCAATAATTAATATCATTATGTTTTTAAGTTATTATTAAATCAATTAGGCTTTGAAATTTTAAAATAAACATTAATTAGGAGATAAATAGATGTGGTATAGCAATTCTCCCAATGATATATTGCAGAAAAAAAAATTAAGAAAAAAACCATGGTTGCCAAATTTAACACATGGTTATGTATAAATTTAAAATATCTAAAAATAAAAATAAAAGAATTAACTAGCTTTAAATTATGAAATTTTATTTTAATAAAAAAAATAATATAAGAAGGATTGTAACAAATAACCTAATAAAAATTTCAATTGTATAAAATTTATCAAGTACTTGTTATTTATGATATGAATTTGTTAGGAAGTGATTTTGAAATAAACTAGACTCGTTTTTGTTGATGTTTGAAAGTGCTTTATTATGTTCATTTAATACTCTTTTTATTTACAGTATTTATAATTGAAATGTTTTCTCTAAAATTTTAAAAGAATCACTTATCAAGTGTTTCTTAAAAAAAACATAAGTGATTTTTCAACATTATAAGTAATTTTTCATATTTTTAAAAATATTTTCTAATTTTTTCCAAATATCTATCTTTTTTAAAAATATTTTTTAAGTTAAAAGTATTTCTTAGAATCACTATCAAATAGATTTTTTGACAGTGATTTTAAAAAATATTTGTAACATTTTTAATATTTGAAAAATAAAATTTTTTAGGTGTTATAAAAATTAGAAGCACTTTCAAAAATCACTACCAAACAAAGTCTAAATATTTTATAAATTGTTTTAAGTGATTTCATAAATGGACACAATTATAACTATAAATAAATAAATATAAAATTAAATATGTTCTATTTTTATTTTTTATTTTACCATTTTATCTCTTGTTTCTCATAAAATTTAAATATTTTTTTCAATAAATCTGAAACAAATAAAAACCGCTTAATTGGGATAAAAAATAAATTTTTAAAATTTCCAAAACCTTTTTTCAACTTTTTTCTCATGACCCATCCTTAAAGTTTCTAGGCAACAAATAACTTTCCTACAATTTCACTGAGTTTAACTCTTAATACAATAAAATTATAATGAATTCATTATAAACCATTCCAACAGAATTTCTCTAAATATAACTTCAAAACATAACTCTCACTTTTTTAAATATTCAATGAAATCAATCTTTTTAATTCATTTTGAAAAAAAAAATGATGATGTGATATTCTTTACAAAATTAATGTCTTAATCACATAATTAAACAAATAATTTAATTAAAAATCCAAAAATTCAAATATATATCATATTAAAATTAATGAACAATAAAAGGGATTTAGGGTAGAAATAGAAATAAAAAGAAAATTTTTATTTGTATTTTTTATTTCTGTGAACCAAACACGGTTGTATTGTTAAAAAAATCACTTATAATATTTGTTCGAAGAAACGCTTGATAAATAACTTTCTTAAAAACAGCTAAATTAAACACTTATACTGAAAATACTTAGGAGAGAGAGAGAGAGAGAAGCATGCCTGAATTTTGAAAAGAATGTGAAGGACAACTTCTTCAACATGAGGCCTCTGCAGCTTCCATCGTCAGCCCTCAAATTTTGAATTCAGTGCATGGCGGACATCTTTACATTTGATAATTGATAGATAATTACATTATTACTTTTATGAATTAAGCAAAATCCTGATACCATTAATAGGTGTTATATGGATGAGAAAAAATGGGTGTCAATGAGCCTGTAGGAGTTTGTTTGATGGGATAGATGGCATTGACGAAAATGGTCTATTTAATGGGTAGTCCACAGCCACATCCGGTGAAGACCAGTTCTAAGAAGGAAAATGAAAAGGAAATCTTGAGGAAAAGATGCAGATGAAAAAAATCACTATTGAAACAACTGCTTTAATTCATTGATTACATATATATAAAAAGTACATAAATATTAATATAAAACAAAAATCAATCTTTCATTAAAAATATATATATATATACATTAAGAATGAAAAAAATAAGATTTAAAGGATATTCATTTTTTTACTTTTTTATTAAAAATAATTTACTTTTAAATTTTATATTGTCTGTTTTTCTATTTTTTAAGATATTATACATATTTGGTTAAATAAAAAAAATAGTATATTAATTTTCCTTTATTTTTTTATACTTAATAAAAATAAAATATCATAAAAATAAGCAACCTAATATTTAATATCATTAAATATTATATAACTTAATATTTTATTTATAATTAAAAAAAAAAAAAACACCACCTTTATTAAATAAACTAGTGGGCAAAACTAATTTTGACATACTCGGAAGGAGCCCTCTAGCATACCCAAACGAGATCTTGAATAACTTGAATATATGGAGATATACTAGAGGGCAAACAAGGAATCATGGTTGTGCATAAGTTTTGGCACATGATGGGGGACCGTGGCACATGAATAAGTCATCACATGTAGTAAGAACTTAGAAGATGGACAGTTGTGGACACAGGATAGGAGATGGTGAATCACTGTTCCATATGTATGTATATATAACTTCCTTGATTACGACGGATCAAAAGAATCCTGTCCACTAGTCAGACATTTGTCGACAAAACATTTGTACAATAAGGGAAATGTCTCAAAAGTCTTATCTAATACATATTTTTTGGAAAAAAATTATATAAAATAATTTATATACAAGTATTCATTTATAAAAAATATATATATTATTCTAATTAAATAAAAGAAGTGATTAGATATATTTCTATTAATATTATAGTTATGGAAAAAAATTATAATGAAATAAGTTTATAAAAACTATACATGATAAGCATAAATTTACATAAGAAAGGTTGATACAACATGGCTCAAGGTAATATAATTCTAGGTTCAAGATATAATTGACGGGGTTATTTCAGGACTTAAAAGTTGTGTATGGTTTTTTAATTTTTTATAATATTTTATATGGTATAATTAATTAATCATTTTTTCAAATGAATATAGACATATACTAGAGCTATGTTAACATCTTATGTTTTTATGTTCTTATATCTATCCATGATATTATGAGGGTGTTTGAGCTTATATCAAAAGTACTTTATTTTCAAACTTTGAGTTTTTTGTTTACATAATTTTTTTATGATTTATTATAAATTTTTTATGAATAAAAAAAAAATATTTGACTCTTTTTAAATGAAAAAAGTGAATTGAAGGCGAGGAAAAGTTTATTGGCTACAAGGTATCATTTTTCATATTGCCTTTTTATCATTAAAGTGTTAAAAATATTAGAAATATTTTCTAAAAGCATTATTAAAGACACTTTAAAAATCTATTTTTGGTTAAAGGAGATTTCTATGGTTGGGGGAATAAGAATCATCGTCCAAACTCGAAAATCTAGTGAATCAAAATTTATTTTCTCTTCATTAATTTCTATTGGTAACAAGATTAATTGCTGAAATTCTCTCCTTCCGAGTAATTTATATCAAAGATATGTATGTGTGTGTGCGCGCGCATGTAACATTAATAATGTGCAAGGGCTATGATATGATGAGAGGTCCACAAAATGTTGTGGCCTAAACTCAAGCACCCTTTTTAAAGAGCAGAAATTTACAAGTCTGGAGAAGAAATTTACAGTCGAAAACCATCAAGCTGTAAAGATTATTCACGACTGACAGAGAGAATCACTTTCAGTCTATAGTTGACATTTGGAATTTAAAGTTTGGTCATGCTGTACATCTATTGAGATATCATAAAATAAAGGCCAATCAAGAACATTGCTGTATATAGGTTAACTATAGAGAATAACATTTTGGTTTTCTTCATCTTGGTCTTTGCCATTGCAAACTATAGATGAAAGGTTCTTGTGTTACAGTCAGAATCCCATATTAGAAAATCTATGGGAGGAGCTAGCTTCGTCTGCTCATTTCTTCCTGGCTTCCTTTTCAGCCTGCAATCAATTAATAGAAGATGAAAAATCAGTATTAATTCAGCATTTAGAGAGCTAGAGAAAAGGAGTGTATTTAACATATTTCTTACAGCTTTGACGACCCTTTCAAAAGCCTCGGGTCCATGCTTTGAGATGTAGTGCTCTACCGACCTCCTGGCATCTGGGGTCATCATGAGGAGAACCTTCCTCTGGCCCTCAGGATAACTGGAGCTCACAGTACCCCCAACCCTCGCATACTTCCTCACGAAATTATCATATATATAAGCTGCCCCATTGAAAATTGGCAACACTAACCAGAGACAGAATAGGAGCTTCATGTACGACCAAAATGGAAGCCTGTAACAGTAGAATTTACAATGTGATCAAACAAGAAAAATGATGATAACTAGTCTATGAACTCGTCTTACCATGCAAGGATTTTCCAACAGGATAGTTCAAACAATGTGATAAACGAGTGCAAAATCCAGTATGTCAGCCACTGCTGATCATCCAGTGTGGAAGGAGTCTCGATAGCTCGCACCGATGCGTATCTGTTCATCCATTTATACACAGGGATGTATAAATCTCATTAGTCGTGTCTATATACATCTTCTATTGCTTGTTTCACCAAATTAATATATCTAAAAACTGAGTGATGGAATTAAGATTCATCCACTTACAAAGGAAAAACAAGCATGCAGGCTGGCCTGGTTCAGCACCAAAAACAAAAATGGTTAAGAGCAGTGGTGAACATGGTATAAATGAATCAATATACATATAGCTGATCATCTCCTTCACCTGATCAATCTCTAATAACACAAATAAAGCATATACATATTTTGCATGGTAATTTATAATGTGACAAAAATAAAATGGCACAAGAACTGAAATCCATGCATGAACATGCATGGAAATCTATTTGTATTTTTTCCTGATCAGTTACCCGATTATTGCATCCAAAATTCTGAAAATCGCTCCAGGGAAACCCATGTCAAAACGCTGATAATTTCTGTGGTTGGGATAAGGAGAGGTGGGGTTTTGGAGTGATGAGAAAGGACAATGGAAAGGGTGATGAGAATTGGGAGATATTAAAAGGGACATGAATGAGGAGTTGTTGAAACGAAGGAAAGGATTTGTGTTGAGATGAAACTAAGTCTTCTTTGCCCCAGCAGCAAGAAAAAGGAAAGGAATCAACAGCCACGAAGAAATATGCATGCCAAAAAGGTAGAATATGCTCACGCATGCACCACCGCATCCCAAACTTTAATTTCTTACCCATCTTTTTATCTTTTCTGTTTCTCCCGCGTATTATCATTTTCTTTGGTCAAACGAAACCAAAAAGAAACTTTGAAACCAATCAGATTATGATGGCAAGCCACCTCTTTCTAAAGCCAATGAAACTATATGATCAGTCTAGTCTAAAATCAAAAGTGAATAATGGGCATCATTGAGAACAATAAAGGATATCATTGGGATAGGATTTGGGCATGTATATGGTCTTACTTTATTCCTCAAACCCCTAATTAAAACCATACAGTCAAGGCAGCTTGTGTTGTTAAGAGCGGAAGCATTTGATTTTCCCTTTTTTCTTTTTCTTTTTCCTATTTTGATGATCATATATGAAATTTATTTTTAAGTCAAATCTTACAATGTAACCAATTTTTTTAGGAAAAGGAAGTTAAATTAACATGATAGAAAAATATAGGCTATATTTGGTTGTTAGAAAATTTAAAAGAAAATGTAAGAGAAAAAGAAAAAAAAAAAAAAAAAGATTTAAAGTCAAATCTTAATCTACTAGTGCATGCTCTTTGCTACCTTACAAGTTTTCCCTTTTGCGGGTGGTTATTAATGGTAAGCCATTTACTAGTTTTTAAAAGTATTTTATATTTTTTATAATTTGATTTTTCATTATTCTAGCTACTTTTTTAGAGTCAATAAAGTTTATCCTTTTTGCATTAATTTTTCATACTTTTCTTGATTTGATTCTTTATTAATATCCTTGTTGTTTTAAGATTATGAAGTTGACTGTTTTTACCCTTTTTATGCTTTTTTAATAATAGTTATTTTTTGCTTTGATTTCTTAAGACTATGTGTTTGGTTCTTGGAAATTACTAAAAAAAAGAAAAAAAAATAAGAAGAATGGTTTTTTCATATTTAATTTTATCAAGAAAAATAATATATATATATATATATATATATAGATATATAGATATATATTTAAAATTAATTTAAAATTTATATATTTATAAAAATTTCTTATTGGATGAGCTCCCAACGTGAAAGCCATTTATCAATAGTTATACAAGGCAATTGGAGATCCCTATAGAAGATACAGGACCACCGCCCTAAAAAGAAAGAAAAACGCTTCAATGCCATGATGCTCGTGCCATTCCATACTAAGGAGTGAGTTGGGCTCGAATGAAGTATAGGGTCTTGAATAAGGTGTCCCCTTTTTTTTTTTTTTTGGTACATTTTTTATGAGTACTTTTGAATGTACTATATAGTAGGTTCTCAGTGCCCTACGATCCCAACCCCAAAGAGAGGAATTGCTTGAAGGAGACGATCTTGTCTTCATCAAAGAAATTCCACTCACGCATTGATTCCTTTAAAATAAGTGAAATGAGTTTGAAATAACATTTAAAAATAATTTATTGATTTTAAATCAATTTTTTATTTTCCTTCACTTGTTCTTTCTTTCTATTTTTTTTTCTTTATTTTCTTTTTTTCACATTTTCCTTCAAATTTTCTAGAAACCAAATATAGCCTTAGGGTAAAAAAAAATGATATTTTCTACTTAGCTTGATCGGGAAGTGTCTCAAATTTCATATTTTACAAGATTTAAAAATATCATAGCTTGAAAGATTTTAAAATTATTAACACTATTTGATTCAATATTATTATTACTATTATTATTTGAATTATTTAATTTATATATTTTCTCTATTACTTTGTAAAAGAACTTTGAATGTAACGAATAGAAGGGGTGAATATATAGCAAATCTTAATTTGAAAGCACAGGTGTAGACCCCCATTTGGGGCTCATTTTCTGCAGCTTGCTTTTGCCAGGTGGAGCGATCTGGGAGGGCCATGTGTCAAATCCCTATTGATCCTTATGGAATCAGAATAGTGCTTTTGGAGAGCAAATGAAAGCATGACACCTGTAAAGTGAACATGCAGGCAGGAGCGTCTTTGGCAGGAGGCCGTTAGAGTGGGAGGTGCTTTTGGGTGGCTGCAGGAGATATTTTTGGTAGCCAGCTGCAGAGGTACTGGGAGAGGTAGCTGGAGATTTTTTTTGGGAGAGAGGATCATCGAGGAGATGAAAACCAGAGAGAAAAAGCGTATTCTGGAAGGGACCTGGTGAGACTGGGATTTTTGGGGAGAGGTTCCTTTGGGCTTGAGGCTTTACAGAGAGATTTGGAGAGTTAGTGGGAAAAGGAACCAAAGAGTGGGGATTTTGGCTGGGGAGTTTTACTGTGAGAGATCCTTTTTGCTAGTGAGAGAGTTGCAGAGAGCGGTAGTGAGCTTTTGAGGAGTTTTCCTGAGAGAGGGGAGCTTTGTTTGCTGGTTACGGAGTATATTTTTGGAAAGAAAAGAAAGCGTAGAGGAGCGGAGGAAGTGAAGGAGTCTTTGGTTACAGAGAAGAGACAGAGCAGTGAGTTGCAGCCCAGAATACCCAGCTGAGGAAGAGACTGTCAGGTTTAGTAACTATGGTTTTCGCGTGTGTTTTCATCATTCATACCTTTCATACCTCATTTTATTTGATTTCTAATTCCGTTTGCTGGGTTGTTGTGGTTTGTTGTTTTTTTGGTTTAACATTTGAATAACTCGCTGCATTTTGTGCTCTGTTCTTATAAACATCCTCTGTTTTTTTAACCCACTGATTGTTGGACCCATGGATAAAATGAGGAAATGGGTTCAACATGTTTGTTAACGATTTCATGTTTTTGTCCGGTTGCTCTCCTTTTGTTCCCCTGTTTTCCCCTGAATCTGATAGTTTTCAGTAAGGTGATTGATGGGCCTAAGTTCTCACACCGATTCATCCTGGAGCGGATATCTCCAAAGGAAAGCACAGTGTTGATTGTCTGTTCTGGTTGTTAGCGAGCATAGTTCTGGGGATGCGTTTCATTCTTGTTCCAGGAAATCAAGTGAGAGGTGATGACAGGTCCGTTTTGTCTATCTGGGGGGCCTGAAAGCTCTGAGGAATAAGAAGGGGACGAAGCGGTTATTGCCCCAATTTCTGGAATAACAGTGGTAGATGCTATGGGTGCTGTTTGGGACATACCGTTCTTCTTGGTAATGTCACTTTTGATCGTGCAATCATCTGGATAGAGGGAGATGCTCAGAGGAACCTAGATTGAATGCTAGGGAAAGATGAAATCATTGAGACTCCAATAAAGCAGAGAATGAAGATGCATAGAACTTTAGAGAGAGAATACAGTGAGAAATATAAGGCTGCATTGCAAATGGCTGTTCTGTTGACTGTTTCCCCAGGCTTGCTTACCTTCTCAATTTGGAATTTTCATTGATCATGAGTAATGGGAGAGCCCCCACTAACCTAGGGGCATTTATGCGCATGGATGGATCCTTTATTCCGCTTGCTGATGGAACCTCCTTTTGACAGGAGTACATGCAAGCTCTCATGTGGGGGGCTGTTGGGGAAGCCGTTTGTCTCATCTTTAGCATATCACGCATGGCCACCTTCGGTGGGCCACTCATGAAATCCACCCTTCATCCTTATATCCTCATACCCACTAAACACATCATCTCCATACCCGTCTCTTTTTTATACTCATCCAACCCGCATCTCTCATGTCCTCATGCACATGCTCCATTAGCTATACCATCACTCCTCATGAGTCATTCATCTCATACCCATATCCACATGCACCCTTCTCCCATACCCCCCACGCATGTACCCTCACCTTTCATCCCATATCCACTTACCCATCTTTCTCACCACCTTTTCTCTCTCATCCCCACACCCATTTTCATACCCATCCCATGCTATCATACCCTCTCATTCCACCTATACTAACCCATGCCCTTGATACCCATCAAACCTACCCCATTTCACTATCTTCATACCCTTTTTTTCATACTCCCCACATACCATTTCCTTTGTTACCCAACCTTCGTTTTTCCTATACCACCACCATCCTTCATTCAGTTATACCCCTAAGCCCTCTCTCTCTATAAGTCTCCACACCCACTTTCCAAACTCACTAAACACACTTCTCCCATTGTCCTTCACCATTCAAGCCATCACCTCAACCCTTCGTATTCATTAAACTCATCACCCTTCAACCCTCGTGCATGGGATCTCTTCATCATGGCTGCAAGTTGGGATGAACGAATCAGGAATATGGGGTCTCTATGATATATTTGGGCCAAAAGATATTCAATTGGAAAGGGTTTACGAGGTGTTTGGCTGCATGCATGTTCGGTCAGTTTGTTGTATGGCATCAATGCGCGGGATTGCGTTATTGAAGCTATGAAATCTGGATGTGAGGATGCTTTTGGCGTCCTTAAAAAAATTGAGCCTCAAGTTGCAACGGATTCGGTGATGAGATGGAGCCCTCTGACGAATCTCAAAGGCCACACGATTTCGGTATTTATTGGTGGAAACGCAAGAATCCGGGAGCCCACATTTGCGATCTGGACCAATCAAACATTTGAAAAGCAAAATCTGAAGGAGAACACATTCTCCTGATCCTGCCTTCTGAGACAGCTTTGATGAAGTTTGATATTCAAATTGGATTGAATAATCATTGAGATGGATTCCATATTGTTTAGAGGGGTTCAAACCCATCTATTCTTGTTCTGCCCATCTGATTGCTCCTCATTTATCATACCCGTGCCTTTCATACCCACCGAACCTATTCCTCCCCATATACACCATTTCCTTATCCTCCATACTTGCCAACCTACTTTCTCTCTAGATTCAGACGTTTTCCGAGTGCCAGGCCGCGAGTTGTTCCATCAAGAACGAACTGGTTTGATCAAGTAAATCAGTTTGAATATTGCAAAGATGAGTGTCGTTGGTCTTTACCTTGGAAATGAGGGCTTCATTGTTACAGTTGCCAGGTAAAGAGGTATCGGATGTTGTGCTCAATGATGAACCTGAGCATGTGACTCCTGCTATTGTATGTTTTGGTGATGAACAGAGTCTCATTGGGATAGCTGGAACTGCATTGGCTATGCTACAGAAAGCAGGAATTGGACCTGATTTGTTGATATATGGTACTGCAATTCATGATTTGGTAAGGGGAAATAGGTCGGACTAGACACAGAGGCTCCTGGAACGAATGCAAATTGTTGAGATTGCACCTAATGCTTGATTAAGGGGAATTGTGATATGTATCGACTTAAGGATGCGAGAGAACTGATTGCTGAAATGGTGAACCAGCAATCACTGCCTCCTAGGGACTCAGAGATTGATGAGTTGTTCAAGATCTTCAGAACAGGCCCACCTCTGCAGGGTTTGCATGGCCACCTTTGGGCCACGTGGTGCCTCTCTTTCGTTTCTCCCATTCCATCCTCTCTGGTTTTGAAATAATTTTCCCAAAACTCCATTTTGCAAATAATCTCCCAAATTTTGGTTTTCAAATGATTTCAAATCTCCAAAATTTTCATCCTTAGACTTTTCTTAAGTCCCAAGAGTCCATCTTAATAAAATTTGGTTGCCATTTTCTCTTCGGCGAGCCATTTTCACATCTTTCATGTTTTCAAAATGTTTTAAAATAAGCAAAAGTTCGATTTCGTAATTCCAAGTGATGGAATTTATGAAATTGATCTATGCAAAAATAAATTGGGCTTTGGTGGGGGCCCAACATCAAATAAATTTTCTTTAAAATAAAATTGAGTTTGAATGAGGTGTTATGTGTGCTTATCATTGGTGATTTCTTATCTTGATTAGTGATGAATGTGACATATTGTATGTTCATTATTGCGCACTGATCTCATTTCTTGATAGCGCATGATAGCTTGCTGCTAAGGTACGTATCCTCTCTCACTCTGATCTTTTTTTTTCTCATGCATGTTTCGGCTTTCAGTATGTGATCATGTCAGTACCCATTGATTTGCTTATTGATCGCCATGCTCACTTCATCTCATCAGTAGAGACCCGACTTTAGGGACTTAGAGGGGTGCTACGGTCTTTACCGTACCTTCCCGATAAGTAACCTGACCCCCGAGCCCATTTTTGGTTTTTCACAGACCATCTTTTCCAAATAAGGAGTCACACTTAGGGTTTTTCTTTCTTATTTTGTTTACCCTTTAAAAATAAAACAAAAATAAGTGGCGACTCCAAGTCATTTTCTTTTTAATCAATAAATCATTTTTTTTCAAAATAAAAAGCGAGTTCGCGCCATTTGAGTGGGAAACGCATTGAGTACGAAATGCGGGGTCCACAACAGGTAACTTTTCCAAAGAATTATCTTACTAAAAAATAAATAAATAAATAACAATCACGAGCAATCACAAGATATAGATAGAGAGCTAGCAGATAAGTGAAAAGGCCCGACACCAATCATGACCTAACACACATTTGATAAAGACTCATTCAAGCCTAAAAAGGCAACCTTATGTGAGCCTCTACACTCCCGAACTCTCCTGCTCCTTCTAACCCACAGCCATCTGCCGAGGTGGTGTATTCATGATTCATCTTATGGAACAGTGACGGAATGCAAGTAGCGAAATCGGGGTCATAGAAAAGGACAGGACATGCGTGTATTAGAGAAGGATTTGATAGATGTTATAATGGAATAGAAAGGGAGAGGAAATAATGAGGAGAGTAGAGTAGAGAATCAAAATTCAAAGAAGCAAAGCAAACCTCAAATGTAGTGATCGAAGAAAGAGGCCCACCATTCACAGAGGTCTTACCCTTTGGCACCCATGAGTTTATCACACATGACATCATTGATTAAAACTCAGGAAGCCTCCCGCAAACTATGTCCTTCTCCCTCTTCATCTATCTAAGAAGTTTAGCCCATTAAACCTATACCACCATCACCAAAAAAAAAAAAAAGTTAAATTAAGAAGGAAGTTTGTAAAAGAAAGGGACACAAGTATAAAGATGAGGATGTTTATTTTATTTAGTTTTTTGTGAAAAATAATTTTCTTTTATATTTTAAGTTATTTGATTTTCCATTTTTTATAACTTATTATAAATTTTTTGCTAAATGAAAAAATAAAACAAAATATTTGTTTTTTCTAAATGGAAAAAGTAATATGTTAGTTTTTGTTAATATTTAATAGAAATAAAATATTAAAAAACAAATAATCTAATATTTAACACTATTAAATACTATTTAATTTTAAATTTTATTTATAATTAAGTAAAAATAACAAACATCAAGTTGTCTTCATGCGACCCAAATTTCATTTCTATATCGAAATATTTGTGCACCAATGACTATATAACTTCTAGTTAATTATAAGAGTTCAAAAAATATTAATATTTTGATAATATATAAATATTATTTATATGTTTATTTTCATATTTTTAGGATATAAAATATTTTTATATGGTTTTGTTACAACAAAATATAAAAATAATAGTTACATAGCTTCATGTTATAAAATATTTTTCTCATAAATTCAAGTTAAATGAATTTTATAAAGTTATATGAAATTGTTAGTCAACGATATTCTTCTATATAACTTTTAACTATAAGAAAGTATAGATTAATACTTTGAAATATTCTCTAGCTAGTAAAAAAATATTAATTTTCTCATAGTTATGAATAATAATAATTGTATAGCTTCTAGTTATTTTTAATATAAATTTATAATAAAATATTTTTCTTATAACTTCTGATTATATGAATTTTAACATTAATTAATTTATTAATTTTTTTCTACATTACTTCATGGTATGAATTATTAAATTTTTTGAGTGATGTTGTAATAACATATAAGTTTTAACATTTATTAATTTAATAGCTCTTTCTACATTGTTTTATGCTATGAATAATTAAAATTTGAGTGATGGTTTGATAAATTGTGAAAATCAAATATAACTAAAATTAATTTATCATAATAAATTTTAGTCCAAGTATATCTTAGATGTGCATTGTGGACCAATTTGTTACTAATATATGCTTTTGCATCAATAATAACTTTGCAAACTAACTAGTTTTCCATATATAAGCTACTTAAATACACTTTCTCCTATTGAGGGTTGCTTCCATGACCTCAAAATCACCAATAATGTCACTACATGATCAAATCAACTTTCTTTGTTAGTATGAGAGAGGAAAAGAAAAAAACCAAGGAGAAAAGTATGTTTTGATATAGAAGTTTGAATCTATATATATATATATATATATATATATATATCTTTAAAAATAATTCAATTTTCATATATTTTCAGGTCAAAAGTAGTATTCGAACAAATCCAAGATAGTAACTACATCTAAGAGTGATAATTTTAAATATTAAGGTTGTTTGATAAAATTAATTTAAAATTTATTTTAAATCATTAAATTGATATATTTATCTTTGTAAATTATAATTATAATAAAGGAAGTCGAGTAACAATGAACGTCATGAAATAGAAAAAGAGGATCGTGAAGATTAATTAGGGTAAATAAGGATAAAAATATAAAATGAAAATATAGGCTTAAGAATAAATTTATTAGTTTTACTTATTATTTAAAATTATTTTTTACTATAAATCATACCCTTAAATTATTTTATCGAATATACTTAATTTAAGTTATCAAGTCGCTTCAAGTTATTAAGTTAGTTTACCAACCCATTTACTTTCTTTTTCTCAAGATTTTTCACCCATGAACTCTCCCTTCTCTAAAAAATTTTCTGCCTTTTTTCCACCTCCCCCCATTCCCAGCCGTTCCCCTCTCTATTTCCTTTCCTCTCGCCTCTCTACTTTTCCTATTCTGACTTCTCTTTCAACTTCTGATTTTCCTCTTTACAAATCCCAATCAAAGGACACCCTTTTTTCTTAACTAGGGTGAAGAGATAAAATAAAAATTAAAGGTAAAAGTGAAACAAAATAAAATTATATGAACCAAGGGCAAGAGGGCCTAAACTCTTTAGGGCCAAGTGTCTATGGGCCTAAATTGGACTAAGCTGGAATGGCCGGGATTGGGTCAAGAATGAGCCAAGGTGATGGACAATGTGTGTAAGGATTTGGAGATGGACCTACGTCTCAATGAGTTAAGACAAATTTTGGGGACTACAATCATATAGCTAAAAAAAATTAAATAATCAACTTCCTAAAATTTTATATACTGAATTATAAAAATTAAAAATATTTTATAATTAAAAGATTAAATAAAATTATAAATAAGTGTTAAATTAAAATTTATATTTATATTTTATATTACAAACATATTATAATCAAAATTATATATCTAAAATAATTAATTTTGTTAAAAAATCAGAACTTAAAAGTTAAAGCAAGTAAAAAATATTTTATAATAATATGCCTATAAATTAAAATTTTTAAATAGGTTAAAAAAAGATAAAGAATAATAAGAATACTCTATAGAAAATAAGAGAACAAAACCATAAAACATATAAAATACACAATGATTTACGGGATTCAATTTAAAGCCAACATCTCTAGGTAAAGATGAAAAAGAACTTCGATTCTTATTAAAGGAGATTATAATCTTCAATTTCTAAGAATTTCAATTTGTTGCATATTAATAGATCAGTATTTTGACATAAACTAAAAGGATGGATTAAAAATGTTTTGTGATAACATACAACATAATATATTAGAAGAAAGTGATTCTTGGATGAAGCATTTCATAGAGTACTAATCCAAATATCTTTTAAAATATACTATTTTTAAAAAAATTTAAAACATTTATCAATTATCTAATTTTTATTTTTTTTAATCCAAAAAGGGCTTTCACATGTTGAAAAGCTTTTTTTAACCTTTGAGAGAGCACTTCAACAAAATCTTTGATTTTATTTGGAAAATGTTTTTTGAAAATAGTTTTTTATGGTTTAAAAAAACAAAAAACAAAAATAAAAATTAATTGATAATTTTTCTTTGAAATTTTATTTTAAAATAGTTTTTTTTTTTTTTTTTTTGGGAGTGTTTTGAAAAATAATTAAAAATATGAGGAATCTTTATATTGTAAGTACATTATTCATATACCAAGAATAAGCCCAAAAACTATTTTCTATATTTTAAGTTCACAAATAAAAATTTATCTATCAAAATAATTTAAGAAATATTTGTGGGAAACCCTTCATTTTCCTTCTTCCGGGGAAGGGAGTCCCTTTTTTTTTTGACATTTAATGGATGGTCAGGTCACATTAATGGGCGTCCCAATCTTGGCATAGCCCATATACAAAAGACAACAAATATAATCTGGCCTTTTACTCGAACGGGTCACTCTCACCAATTAAGTCAGGGATACAAAGTTCCGATTCCAAACCAATACTCATGGCATCCAACGTTAATATGGTACGTCTTCACCAATATCATTATCGTAATGCATGCATGACATAATTATGTTGATCATGGGCATGCATGCATCCATTTATTGAAGGTAACATGCAAGATAATGAAGTGGAGAGTAGAGGGAAAGTGACATGGTTTCCAAGCCACACACTCACCGACCCACATGAAGAACTCCAGAAAGAAAAAGGAAAAAAAGCGCATACAGATGGAGTGTTTGGCAGAGAAGGTTGGGTATGAATAAATGCGTTATGTGGTTACAAGGCAAGAGCAATAAAAGGAAAATGGGAAAATTGGGAGTAAAACGTCAACTTTATTACCTCTTCTCAGAGCAAAATCATCAGTTGATGTACGATCGAAAGCATGCATGTAATTAAGATAAAAGTAAGGAGGATCTTCGATTTTCTATCCTGCTTTAATTTTTACTGATTCTATTGGTGTCTTTGGCTAGGTAAAGTTGAATTCGATTTTCTATTTAAGTACTATCTAGTAGGAAAATATTGGAGTTAAGGCAGTCACTTTAAGGCATGCATGCACTGCACACTCATTTTTTTTATATATTTTTTTTAATTTGATTTGGTTTTGTATATTTTTTTCTTCTTTATAATTTATTTCAAATGATAAAGTCAAAGTGAGATAGCATTTAAAAATGAAATTCATACCAAGAATAATATAAGGTGTGATCCAACAAGTACAATTATTTTTATCAATGGTTTTTCTCAAAATGAAATATGTGATGATAGTGGTAGGGATGGGGATAGGAACAGGACAAAGAACTTGTACCCTTAGTGGGGGATTCCAGAATGGCAAAGATGGGAAGAAAAAAAAAATTACAAGCGGGAATGGGAATGGCCCTACTCCACCATGTTTATATTCCTAATCTTGACCAATTTCTTTCTCTATTGATTTTACCTAAAGAAATTGTTTAACCAGTTGATCTATCATGTATTTGAGAAAATTTGTACCCCACATCATTTCCAATTGTGGAGCAAATCTCTATATGGGGTACACTTGTGGATGCTATAAATTCAAGATTCTTATGCTTAGAGGCATGATACTTTAATATACCGAGCATCACAATACATAGCTACAAGTAAACTAATAGTGATTGGGCCAAACCTTCTTTGGCATGGTCATTTGCTCTTTTTTCTTTTCAAAACGTTAAGATTGAGATGAAATTTTGATATGGAGAGTTTAAATTGAATTACCATATGAAATGCATTTAGGCAAGTGGCTCTTGATAATATACTCAATTAGGGAAGAAGCATTAGGTTTATTATTTATGAGATTATTATGCAGTATTCAAGGAGTTGTATATGCTAAAACTCATGTGTTTATACATATATGCATATACATACATGCAAAATATTAGATCCCCCATCACCAAGTTTACAATTGCAAAATCGAGTAACAATGGAACACAATTTAGAACAAGGAAATACAATTAAAGAATGATATATATATTATGTGAAGAAAGATCATACCTAAACTAAAATTAATATGTCACACGATGGTCTACAAAATGCATGCAACAAAGACAATGACATCGAATAAACTGCAATTAATTAATTGTGACATGGGAAAAACATATAAGTAAAAATTATAGAATTAGATTAATAGAGGAACAAAGCATACCAAACCATATAAAATATAGCAATATAAAAAAACATTGGACAAATGTAATAAGTCTTGTGTTCCTAATACATCTCTTGATGAATGAATTGCATAAGAATTTGAAGTCACTCTTATGTTTCATAAGAGCATATAATTGGTTTGTGGTATAACTCAAGTTAAGCAAATATAAATGAAGAATTTGATATAGAGGAATCAAAAAGCTACGTATAATTGATCATATCATGTGGTCAGAGACCCATAAAAACAAATGAAGTTGTGTTTCATTTTCCTTTTTGGCTACAAATATATAAGAATAGTTGATTCCACATATCTGGAACTCTAAGCAAACACCAATAAATGCAATTGACATGGTGCAACAGATTTGCCTTTTGTTCCTCTATTAATAGTTTGCCTTAAGTTTCAATACAAACTAATCTATGAGCATTAATTTGGTGCTCTAACATTTATGTTATATTAATGATAGTAATAAGGACCTTCATCTTCTCCATTATGCTACTAACCACACTTATTTTCCTTTTATGGGATCTAGTCCTCCAATGCTCCCTCTTCATCACTTACTTTGTCTCATTGTAGCATTTGCCCTCATCCTTATTGTTCTAGTTTGTGCTTCAAATAAGAGGAATATGATTATTGAATCTTGTATTATATTTGAGAGTTGAAGATATAGAGGCAAACATCATGTGTGTAAGAGGCATGGTTGTGAAGAAGACACGGTCTTGTTAGGATTAACATTTGACTTGACCCAATTAGCCCATGTCTTCAAATTGATCCTCAACCTAGGCATCCAACTCTTCATACCCTTCTTTCCCATTTGCAAATGAACCCCATATCTGCTTAATTCACATTGCAACTCAAAAAGGGTATTCATATATTTTAAATTTATAATATTAAGACTCCATTTGGTAGTAATTTTAAGAAATATTTTTAAATTTCCTCATACTTGAAATTTGTTATCAAAAGAATTATTTTAAGTGTTAGAAAATTTAAAAATGCTTCTTAAAATCATTATCAAATAAACTTTAAAACTTCTATTACTTGATATTGAAAACCTTAATCTACTTCCTAGCTAGCTATGTGTTTCAAGAGAAACTTACAATGACTTGATCCTCATGCCACTTATCCTCCAAACATGAGTATTGAACAAAAGGATATTCACTCTTGGCTAGTGTTTGGCATGCTTGGAAATGGAATCCACTCTCGACATTCTTTGCTTTGGATCTTCTATGATATGGAGATCTGAATTGATTCCACAATGAATGGAGACTAATAGAATTTTATTGTAGCATTGTATTCCTAAATTATATAGATAGAAAAAATATGTGATGATGATGAAACAACTTTCAAGAGTAGAAATATAATGCACGGTCATGTGACATTTAACCTAACTTGAATAAACTCTTCTCTAGAGCACTTCCTTTCCTTTTATATTTGCCTCTATGCTTCTTGTAATTCATCTTTTGAATTAGTTGTACCAAATACACTTACTTGTAAGACACAAAATTCAGTATATATCTTCCTATTATGCAATCCATACCATGGCTTTGAAGACCGAATGAGAGTGGCCGTGATGCATGGACTTCTTGTCTTCAAGTATAATGTGTTCAACCAAACAAACAAATGATTGTCATCAACCTCTTGAAAGTGAATCCCTGGCAAACATTAGCCTCTTCCCTCATAGTTTTTCAAGATTGAATTTGCATATGAAATCAAAATAAAGTTACTAATATATGACAATTTTTTATTACATCAAGTAATTAAAATCCTAAATTAAATCCCTATTAAAACAATTGATGAAATAGAACTTGAAGGCAAATGAAATGATTAAATTTCCGATGATTCTTTTACGTTTGATTATTAGTATTGATAAGGGTATTTTTGAAAATAAAAAAGTGACAAACAACTTATACTTCCATAGGTATATAGATAGTCCTCTTTCTCTTGTGAATTTGATTGAGTTCTATTCCAAGTATTTTGGTTAAATCAATTTAATGACATAATATAAAATATGGTTCACAAAGGTTGTCATAAAGTATACAAAAAGTAAAAAAAGTATATTTAGTCGAGTAAAATGACTTTGGTACAGTGTATCATAATGAATGTCACAAAGTAGAGAAGTATGTTTAATAAAATAAAATTCCCTAGAAGTTATCAAAGTCATTTGATGAATTTTGTAAGTTATTTTTATATAAGATTATTCTTGTTAGTGATAATTAACTTTATATTCACTTAATAATAATTTAAAAACAATTAGAAAATTTATGGCCTTGAAAAGAAAGACCTATCCACTAAACCTTGACTACGGGGTTGTCCAAGAACCTCCAAGCCTTCAATTCCAAAATCAACTCCCAATCAGCTAAACGGCCACGTTTAACTGCAAGGATAGATTAGTAATGCACCGAATTCGCGCCTCCAGCCGCGGACTCCATTCCACGCGCCTTCAACAAAATTGGCACCTGTTTCCATATCTAACCCTCACCCGCTCTTTCTCCCTCTCTCTCTCACACACACCGAAAGCAATTCCCTAACCCTAACCCCGGTGGACCATTCATTCGGGTCTCCGCTCCTTCATTCGCTGTACGCTCTAAATCCTAACCTTATTTTCTCTTACTTTCACTTAATGTTTTATGATTGTTGGATGTTTTAGGGTTTATATGTGAATCCAAACCCGGACACTATCAGGGTCATTTGTTTTTGTTTCGTCTGGGTTTCAGATCAGTGTTCAGTTTCTGATCCGACGGGTCGGATCAGGGAAGATCCGGGGATTTCCCGATCCGGCTACATCCCTATATTCTCGCCGAGTTCCAGAGTTTTCTGGGTCGACCCATAGATCTCTTTTTCGGGTATTGGTTGAAACCCGGGTTGGGATTTTGATTAGGAGCAATACGGGTGTGGGTCGAATCTCATGACCCTATTACCTCTTTATGTAATGCAGAAACCAATGAATTGTTGTGTAATTGGGATGAGTGAAGTATTTGGGTTGCATTGTTCAAGCATTTTTTTAGTAATAAGATGCTCTCTACTTTTTCTGGTTTTCTACTGTCGTCTTAAGATAATTTTTAACCCCAAATCTTGGGAATGTTAACTGAAGTTTGCAACTGCTTTGAAGATAATTGCTTCAAATCTTTGAAGCGAATAAATTAGTCTATTTGATATATTATTTAGTTTTAATGGTTCAGTTTTTTAATAGGAATGGACACCCTTGCACATCTGGCTACCTAGTTTTGTTGGATCATTTTATTTTTCTGTTATGCACTTCATATTTCCACAACTATATTGATTTCAATGTTTTGGTGCATGATTAGGCTGTATTATATTATTGTTTTGTTGCCTTGTGTGTGTGTCTCTTGGCAGTTGCATACATTGGGACTTGCATTGGACCACTGATTGATCTTTATATATGGGTTTGCTTTATGTTTTCATGTCTATCTATTGAACTGTGACCTGTTTTTTCAGGTTGTGTGTTTGTTTTAATTATTGTTATTTCTTCTGATTTATAGCATGTTATCAAAGCAGTGTATAGGTTTCATGACTTATATGTCTCATGACTTCCAAGGGAGAATGAGAATTTTCCAATTTGTATATAGCAAGCCAAAGTTGAGTTTTTAATTTTGATTCATTAAATTTTATGTCTTACTGAAGTGGTGTATGTGAGTGAACCCCTCTTGAGTTGCACTGCATCAGCCAGATTATTGCCTCTGTCTGTTACCATTGACAACTTCTAAAAATATACAAGATGCTACTAATCATTGAGCTAGTCTACCATGTAATTTATCTAATCTTAGCTAAATTTATATCTGACCCTTCTTTTCCCTGATAAATCCTTAATCGTATTCCAACTTCTACCATTTTAATGGGTAGCTTTGTCCCCCACAACTTATGACTGACTCCTTTGATTAAGATTTCAATTTTCTGATGTTTCATAAGCATTTTCATTTGATAAGCAAATTTCATTGAAACTTAAAACAACAGGGAAGGGCCCTCATGGATGAGTGTGGATGTTTTTATGGAGGCAGCTTTGCTTGACCTTATGGATGAGTAATTGAGGTTCTCTTTTAGGGTTTCCACATGATTGACATGCATTTATGCTGCAGTCTTTCATACCTTTAGAATTTTCAGAACTCAAAGGAGCATACAAGATGAATGCTCTCATGGGAGTGGGGTGGTCATGTTAGCTTTTGTATATATGAAAAAGATTTAAATTAGAAAAATTATCGGCCACTCCATTTCATTTGAGACTTTTAAACGTTCTACAATTTGTAGCTTCACTTTTATATGCTCTGATATCATAAATTGACTCCTATGATCCTTTGCTTTTATCTTGCTTTCACTCAGTTTCTTTATCTCTTCAACGATTAGCAAGAAGTGGAAAGAAAAGAAATTCCTTAATACAAAAGACCCATGAAGATGTTCTTGTATCCAATCAATCCAAATGAAATAATCTCCTTAATAAAACCCAGTCTATAAACAGAGTTTGTTTGAAAATGGCATTTTTCTAGATATTGATGCACCCTAGAAGCATTTGTGTGCACTATCAATTAAGCCAGTACCCATTTATATATATGTATGCATGTATGTATATATACACGTATTTTTCTTGGTATTCCTTTGCTTGATATTAACATTTAGTGTGTCAGAATTCATTTTTAACAGTATTGCATATACCATACACCATTTGTCATTATATAAGCCTATACCTCACTTTCTCGTCTTTATTTCTCTTTTTTCGATGTTTATCAATTAGATTTCTATATTAGCTTCAAAAGAACCCTTTATGCTTCCATATTTCTGTATTAGGAAAAAAAGAGTAATTAATTTGGAATGATCATTGTTTTTCACTAGCTAGATACACACCAACTTCCCTCAGCAAAGCCTTTCTCTTGCTGGGAGAAGGGGTTGGGGTTTTGGGGGGGTGGGCCTTTCCAAAAGAATTTGCCCACAGAGATGGTTGGGAAATTTTCCTACTTTTTTGTCTCTGCTGGTTTAATGAGTATGCATACATATCCTCACGAGAAATTTATTGGTAAATGCTTCTTGTAGTCTTCATTTTGGTTAGCAGATCTGTACGCGCCCATATGCATGTTGATTGTCTATTGGGCTGATCTTTATTAGTCAATATTCTCATCTGGTTGTTGGTTGAAATAGCTTTGTATGTGTTACTGTTGCTTTTTTTTGGCTCTAAACAGGTTTAACTTTTGTTTTCTTTTTGCTGGGACTTTATTTTTCAGACAAAATATTTAGATTTGGTTTTTGTGTCAGGTTCATGCAATGGAAATATCAGAATCCGTTATTGTCAGGTCTAGTAGACTGAAATCTGTTGTGTGGAATGACTTTGATAGGGTTAAGAAAGGTGATACCTGTGTGGCTATTTGCCGGCATTGTAAAAAGAAGCTCAGTGGATCAAGTACTAGTGGAACATCTCATTTGAGGAATCATTTAATTAGGTGTCGAAGAAGATCGAATCATGATGTGGCTCAACTATTTGCATCAAGAGAAAAGAAAAAGGAAGGGGCAGTTACCCTTTCTAATTATAATTTTGATGAAGATCAGAGGAAGGATGAAGTGCTTAATGTTGTGAATATTAAATTTGAACAGGATCAGGTGAAAGATGGCATATCTAATATTGGAAACAATGTTATTGATCAAAAGCGGAGTCGGTTTGATCTTGCTCGAATGATAATTTTACATGGTTATCCTTTGACCATGGTTGAGCATCTTGGTTTTAAAATATTTGTTAAGAATCTACAGCCGTTGTTTGATCTTGTGTCGCTTAATGGAGTTGAGGCTGACTGTATGGAAATTTATGAGAAAGAGAAACAAAAGATGTATGAAGTGTTGGATAAATTGTCTGGAAAGATCAGCCTCGGTGCTGATATGTGGAATGCTTCAGGAGATGTTCAATACCTTTGTTTGACGTCTCAATATATTGATGAATCTTGGGAATTGCAGAAGAAGATTCTGAATTTTGTGATTATGGATCCCTCTCATACAGAAGATATGCTTTCAGAAGTTATCATGACATGTTTAATGGATTGGGATATCGATCGTAAGTTGTTTTCCATGTCATTGGATTGTTGTTCAACCAATGATAACATCATGTGCAGAATTAGAGATCGACTCTCACAAAATAGGTTTCTTTTATGTGATGGTCAATTATTTGATATACGCTGTGCTGCAAATCTTGTGAATATGATGGTCCAAGATGCCTTGGAAGCATTGTCTGAGGTAACCTGTAAGATTCGGGAAAGCATACGGTATGTTAAAAGTTCACAAGCAGTGCAAGAGAAGTTCAATGAAATGGCTCAACAAGCTAGAGTTGAGAGTCAAAAATTCTTATGTCTTGATAATCCATTGCGGTGGAACTTGACATATTTTATGCTTGAAGCTGCCCTGGAATACAAAGATGCATTCTCTCTTCTGCAAGAACATGACTCTGCCTATACAATGTGCCCATCTGACACGGAATGGGAGAGAGCAGGTGCTATTGCTGGCTACTTGAAGCTCTTCATTGAAGTTACTCATGTTTTCAGTGGGAGCAAGTACCCAACTGCAAATATATATTTCCCTGAGATTTGTGATATTCACTTGCAATTGATTGATTTGTGCAATAGCTCAGATATTCTTATTAGCACTTTGGCTTTGAAGATGAAAAGCAAGTTTGATGAGTATTGGAAGAAATGCAGCTTGGCTTTAGCAGTTGCAGCCATCTTAGATCCTCGATTCAAGATGAAATTGGTAGAGTACTACTACTCTAAAATTTACGGCAGTAATGCCACGGTTCACATTGATGATATTTCTGTCAGTATTAAAGCACTCTTCAATGAACATGCTATCTGCTCCCCTTTAGCTTCTTTGGATCAAGGTCTGGCTTGGCAGGTGGGTGGTAGTGGCAGGCTTGGTGCTGGAAATTACTCTAGGGACAGGCTGGTAGGCTTTGATAAATTCCTTCATGAAACTTCACAGAGTCAAAGTGTAAAGTCAGACTTGGACAAATACTTGGAGGAACCTCTCTTTCCTAGAAATGTTGATTTCAGCATATTAAATTGGTGGAAAGTTCACACTCCAAAATATCCTATTCTATCTATGATGGCACGCAATGTTTTGGGAATTCCTATGTCCAAAATTGCCTTGGATTCGGCATTTAACATGGAAGGTAGAGTGCTAGATCATGATCGTAGTTCGCTGAGTCCAGCTACTGTCCAAGCTTTAGTATGTGCACAAGATTGGATGCGGAATGAATTAGAAGGTTTGTTTTCTTATTTTATTTTTTATTTCTCTAGTCCTGTCTAACTTCTACTTGCCACAACCATTCTTCAATTATTTATTGTTTTTTCAGATTCAAAATCGTTCTCAGGCCATTCTACTTTGCCCTTATGTGTTGATACAAGTCAGCAAGTCAATGGTATGGTTGCCTAGTTGTACTTTTTCCATCTTTTCACAGAGCTGTCTATATTTGTGTTAGTCCACAGGTATTTTTCAAATTAAATTTTGTTTCTCAACATTGTTGTATCACTTCATGACAACCTTGGCTCTCTTTTGGAGCTTGATTAGCATTTTGAGGAAATTTGTTCTCCCAATGATAGACTTGGGCCTCCTTGCTCTAAAATTTTTGGGAATGTTCTTTATCTCACCAACTATTCACTGATTTTGTGCATTTCTTGTCAATGGATTTGTACATGTTTTTTTCTTCATTTTTTTCCCTCTTCCTAATTGGCTTTCTGTGCCGATTTTAGTTATTTCTGGATCAAGATGGGGTGGCTATATGGTTCTGGGTTTGAAGGCTTAAGATGGACTTACTGCTAGTTGGTTCTTTTGCTTTATAAGACAAAAAGTATGCTGTGGGGATGACTGGTAGGTGAGAAACTGATGGTCACCCTTTTCTCCTAACCTCTTTTACCATTGACCGACATTTCAACATAGAGCCTGCCTTACTATTTGGAATAAGATGTCAGGCGTAGGTTTATATTTTTCCCCATGAGTGGCTGACCAGCTGTTTTCTGATTTAATTTGTGGTCTTTGGTTGCTACTCTCAGTTGGGATACACAGGTAATGAACAGATTAGATAACAATTGTCTGTATGGGTTGGTGCTGGAGCTTCGTTATTCCAGAATGAGGAGGCAGATATGACCCTCATAATTTAAGAACTGAAGATTTCGGGGATGTTTCTTTCTGATCTGTCATGCTTAAATATTAAGTTTATAAAACCCTGTAGAATCTTGGTAGTCTTCCAGCAAAATAATTGGAAGAATGACAAGACCTGCATGGAGACTCTGAGATCAATGCTGTTTGGATGACGATAAATATGGATACAGTTATGATGAAGATGGTTTGATCAAGGATGGGATTAATGAAATTGAATCAAAATGCTATTTCTATAAATTTCTGCTTGAAAAACACATTTTACAAGGAATTTACATTTTTTAGTGCTTGGGGAAATTAGATGAATATAATCGGATGAATCCATTTGTTTCTGGTTTAGAAATTCTGGTAAATTGCAGCATCACCCGTCGACTTTAAGTCCTTTCGATTTTCTTTTATTGTTTTTTGTTTTGAAATTAAAAACAAAATGTAATTCTGTGATATGTTGTCTAAATATGGCGTTGAAATATATGCTTCTACGGTTGTTGCCACTAAAAAGCCAAGCAAAGAAACAAAAAGGAAAAGAGTAGACTCAAGCTTTTGTCAGAAGTTCCCCCTTTTGAAGATTCTAAAAAGCATGAAAAATGGTGCCAAATGATTCAATTATTATGACTTGGCTTTGAATAGCATGGTGCCACATCGCCTCTACCTTTGATGTTTTTTGAATTCACCGACCAAATTTGGGAAGCACTTCAGAGGGGGTTTGCTTGGGATCAAAATATTATTTGTATTTATGATTTCTATCATGCTATATTTTCTTATCAACAGAATGTTGAGCTTCTTAATGAAAATTATGGCACATTGGAAGGTTTTTGGGAAGAACTTAATGTTTACCATCCTCTCACAAGTGACATTGAACTGCTTTGGCAGCAACATGAAGACTTTAAGGTAGTCGAGTTTCTTTCTATTTTAAATCCTATGTATGGAAGTTTAAAAAATAAAGATAAATTTACTATTTATTAGACAAGAAGCTGCCCACAGTTATTAGTGCCTATTCTTGCCTTCATTGAATTGGTGTTCAAGCATTTACAACAAAGTCTTCTTAAATTTGTCTGGATGCAACACTAGTTTCTACTGTAAGTCATGGTAGAGATTGTCCCCTTGGGTGTGGTAGAGGTCGTGGCTCATGGGGAAGTTGTGGTAGAGGTGATTGATTTTGTATTCATTGTGGGTGTACCAATTATATATGTGAAAAAGTATTGGATCAGTTAACAAACTTACTTGGGCTAACCAAGCCAATTCTGAGTAGAGATGTTTCCCACTTCTAGGACTTTTGTCTGAGGTGGTGCTCAAGGTTCTCAAATGTCTACACATGAGAAAACGAATTAATTTCTCAAGTCATAGCCTACTAATAAATCATGCAAATTCTCCATGAATTAATATTTATAATTGAATAAAGTAATAATTATCAGGGACAATTGCATTTTGGATCTAGTTGGGCTCAGAAATTAAGCTTTGGTTCATATTAGTTCACCATTTAAGTTCAAAACCCAGAGAGAGTGTGAAAATTAAGAAAAATGATATAAATTTTTTATCTTTCCATAAATGACCTTTGCTGACTATGAAAAAAAAAAAAGTATTAATTTAAATTTTACTCCTTTTGTAAACCTCAATAAAATTTAATATAATTTAGTGATTCGAAAAAAAATACACCATTTTCCAAAAAAGTAAAAATAAATTATTATTATTATTATTTAAAAATCAAACATCTTGGAAAATATATATTTTTAAAATTGTATATATAAAAAATAACTAAAAATATGTTGAATTTATTTTTTTTAAATGATATATTTTTAGAATATATTTTTAAAAAAAATTAGTTTTCTAAAAATAATAAATTTTTAGAATAATTATTAAAAAAAAGATTTAAAATCAAAAAGTTTGTCAAATATTGTGGTAGAAAATAATTTTAAATGGTATATTGGTCTCTTCATATTTTATATCCTCTCTATCAATTATGCAACTTATATGGACCAAAACTTAATTTTTTGGCTCAACTAGGTCCATAACACAATTGTCCCTAATTATTAATCTTTTAGAATTGCCTTTTCAACTCTTAAAGTTTAAATACACCTATATCATGATCAATTGACATACCATTGTCTATAAAGGATATATGTCCAATTTCATTGAAGAAATTACTATGCCTAGATTTTATGATTATAAATGCTTAGAATCTCTTAAAGAGATATATTGCCTTAAATTTATGAGATATCATGATGTCTTTGAATATCTATTGTTACTTACTCAAACCACCAATTATTAATCGATAAGGAATATATGATTATATTAGGATTTTACCTGTAGGTCAAATTTATTAATGATTTAAATACTAGCACAATATTCTCTTAAGGTTAATACAATATAATAGCTTGAAGAAGTCAAGACAACCTGATATAACCATTTAGTCATGATTCTTTGTAGGTCTTATTTAATATGTAACCAATACACTAGTACATTCACAATGGGAAAAACTTCAAATCATAGGGGGTCTGCATGTAGTGGATAGTAGGTCACAAACTGGAACACTTAGTGTCTTGTTGTAATATACATAGGGTACTAGAGTCTAGTTGACTCTTTGTAGTGGAATGTTAAGTCAATTTCAAATTTTGATTCTGAAGGAGCTAGTACTCCTATGGGTCCCAGTGGTCCCTGCTCTGAACTTATATTCCTTGATGACATGGTTTATAAGGGTTGGATGAGTTTTTTAGTTTACTTTTATGCATAACAACGTTTTAATAATTACGTAAGGTTGCACAAGGACAAGTGAGTGGTATTTTTAGATTAGGCTAATTGATTAATTAGGGTCTTATATGGTTAATTAATCAATTAGCGACCTTTTTAGGCTAGATTAAGTAACCCAAGCCCATGGTGGACTTAAGTCACTTAAGCCTAGTAGAAAGCCTATAAATAACCTCTCAAGGCTTAGGGTTTTCATGTCTTGCCATTCTCCTCTTTAGTCTAGAGAAAAAACTTTAGCCTTCACCCTTGAGATCTCAACCATCTTAGTACCTAGACATAAGGAAGAGTCATCGAGTGGAAGATCATGGTGTTACCAGATACTTTACGACTTTAGAGTAATCTACATCAATTGGAATCGATCCAAAAACATTCGAATCAAAGGTATGTGACATTATTCTCTAAATCTATGTTTTATATGGTATCCTTATGGTATCCATATTATTTTTAAACACTTATTTATCTACTGCGATATATTTAGAGGGCTTAGGATAGATTTGCATCCATCCTACATGATCCAAGGCATGAGAATGGAGTAATCCAGGGTTCCTAACAATTGAGTCTTGTTTTTATGTTGGCAATTTTGTTCCTTTTTATGTTTGGCGATATAAGTCTTTTTAGATAATGACTTGCCCTCCATCGAAGATCGAAAGTTGTTATTCATCCAATCAAGAAGTTACAAGTATATCTAAAGAGGTTTGACTTGTAGTGAATTAGGTTTTGTTGAGGTATTAAGAAGATGAGGTATTAAGAGGATTGGTTTTGTTTTGAACTTAAAAAGATTTAGAAAATGAATTTCAAATAGAATAGGACCACTCAAGCGGCCTAGAACACTCAGGACCGCTCAAGTGGTCGATGAGTTGGCTCGAGTGGTCATGCAGATTATGTCGAGTATTTCATGCAAATTCAATTGAAAAACCTTCCAAAACTGAAACTCTTAATGTTTTTGCCTGTAAATAGCTTCCTTTTAACTCCTTGAGATCATAGAGATTGGATATAGATTGTTAAGAAACCTTTCATTCTTTAAAAAAGGTCTCCTAAAGAGAAATGTCTGAAGTGCCACTGGAGCAATCGGGGGTTGTTGTATTTCGGACATGAATTAAGTTATAGGTATTGGAGAGTAAGATTTTAGGGTAAAGTGACTAGGTAAATCTATGTAACTTGATTTCGTATAGTGGATTTAGATTAGTAGGTCTTAAACCTCGTGATTTTTTATCTCCACTATTAGTGTGGGGGTTTTACACGTAAAAAATCTTATACCTCTTCATTTATATATTTCCTATTTGATATTTTGTTTGAATTGCCTATAATTGATAAAATAGATTATTCCTAACATCTCATAGGGTAAAAAAATGAGTATAACATATGAATCTTTATTGAAAATTTAAATATCTTAATCATGAATATTGTTAAATGTAACAAAAATTTCATTTCTTTTAAAAAAAAAAAAAGGAAATATTGGAATACAATATAATTTTTATTTTAAATAATGAAAAAAAAAATTATTTTATTTTATTTATTTATTTATTTATTTTACAAACTAAATATAAGTATAACATAGCATATTTCATTGGATATACTACCTTAAAATATTATATCCATTGTATTTAATATTTAAAGATATCATATCTCATTTGAAATTACATATTAGGATAGGAAATTATATATACATAATGAAACGTAGCTTAAGGCACTACCTCTAATGCATTAAATTTTCATCTTCCTTTAAATATCCTACTCCTTTTATTTATGTCTATTCATGCAATTTGTGGGGGATTCTAGGAAGATTGCTTAAGTCCAATTGGTTAGTTAAGTTAGCCTAAACATCTATTTTATTTATTTATTTGTTTGTTTTCAATTAGAAGCCTTGTATTGCACAATAAACCTAAATATCTAGCACCTTCCCTTAATTTTCAAGATGTTTTCTTCATTTTCAAGAAGATTTCATAAAAGAGATGTATTTTCATTGTAGTCGGCTCATAATTTTTCTAGAGAAAAAAATATACAAAGTTTTATGTTTTTCACCCTCTTAACTTAACTTTTAGAAAATCTATGATTCCATATTTCATTCTCGCCCATTGAATCCTACGCACCATCAGTAATTAATGTCTCACTTATTCTTTATTGGAGGATTAGGGTTGTGTTGTTGTTGTAGAAATCTTAGTGCATGACTGCAAAACTTTATTGTATTAAATGCTAAGCCTATTAATGTAATGAGCCTAGTAAAGAAATGATAGAGATATGATTACAGGCGACCTGTAGTATTTGGGATATTGCCTTCTAAGATCATCACTAATGTGTTCGGTTGCTTTTAAGTAAAAAACTATTAAGTATTTGCATAAACTAATAAAACCCCGTATTTATTTAAATAAAATATTATTCTATTAAAAATATATATACTTACCATAAATTAAACAAAAATGAAAGAAACTACCTAGAGAAAAATTACAAGTTCAATTTTGAACTTGTAAAAGAAAGTAGGATTTCTCTTACTTTAATGATCAAAGAGTCAATCCAAGATTAAAATGTATCTTAACATCAATTTAAATCTAGAACTTTATTTGGAATTCAACTTAAATCGCAAAAGTTATTTAAATTAACCCCACTCATTTTAATATTCAAGCCCTAATTTCATCCAAAGTTTTGTCTCGACTTCATATACAATCAATCAAAATGGGTTATGCAATGATCAATAGGCAATTCATCATGAAATCTATGGTTACAATTGTTTGGATAACCCTTGGATCACTCAAAGGGACACACTATCTCAAACCTATGAGATATCATGGGTCCTATCTTGAGAATACCTATTGTCATCTATCTTAATTAACAGTATTGACCCATTCCATAAGAAATATATACTACTTGAAGGTCTCACCAGTAAGTCAAAGCCATTGAAGACCTCAACATTAGTTCAATCTTCTCTCAATGTTGAAAGTTCATACAGCATAGTATCTTAATGAAGTCGTGACTACCTTATAGTCAATACTATGACTCATTATAGGTCTTGTTCAATATGTAATCATAAACATTAGTACACTCAATATAGAAATCATATCCCAATGATAAAAATAAATCATCCATTCAATTGTGAGGTAATGCACTACAATCTTGAATGGATTGTCTAAGTTCATGAACTAGTTGTGAACAACTTATTTACTTTCAAAGAACTCATGACTGAAATCCTTTATGTAACTCGTAATGCACCTAAATTATGTATAATATAAGTGATGTGAGCCTAAAATGCTTAACTTACACAATGCATAAATAGGATAATGAATGGAAAACTGAAATCATAATATAAATATTAATTAAATCCATTTATTGTTACATCGTATCATACTTTTAAAAACTTTATCCTAATAGTTGAGAGTTCAATTCCAAATGAAAAGGTCTAGTTCCATATTTTTAGAACTATTATTTTTGGTTCCAATTGTAGTTTAACTTTTAGTTTGAAATCCACCTCATGGATTTCTAACTGAACTCCTACTTTTGCTTGTATCCCTAACCTCAAATAGTTTGATGGTGCTTTCCACTCTTCTAAAAATCGTTAACTCGAACTTCATTCATTGTTTTCTCCTTGTGTTCCCTAATCTAAAACTCTTCCTCAAATTTGAGGGCTCCAAATCAAATGGCCCTTGACTTGTTTGGGTTAAATGTAATGAAAAAAAAAAAAAGGCTTATTTACAATTTTTTTTGGGGAAATATATATATTTCTCTTTTGTTATAATATTAACATTCATATTTTCACAAAATTGTCATTCATTATTTATCTAAAAAATCCATTCATTTAGTATTTATTCCTTATAATTTTATATTGTAAATATTCATTTAAAAATAAATTGAGACTTTTAATCTTTTTCCAAGAATCTTAAATAAATAATGAATATCATAATAAATTTTAAAAATATTTAAAATATTGTAGTTCATTCCAAGAGAAATAACCCACTCATTATAATTATTAAAAATATTATTATTCATTTTTGAAAAAAAAAATGATATCATATTAATATTCATTTAAATATATATATTATTGTGTACCATGTGCATTGTTTCCCCATGTGGCATTGGGTTTGAAATTTGAAAATTGGTTGTTTAGAAAAGAATTAATGGGTTAAAAGGGATGAAATAATACAATAAATTTACTCTATATCATGCTTTTACTTGAAAATTAATTCATTTTTTATATAAATGTCATTTAGTATTTCAATTATTTATATGTAGATTTAAAAAAAAAATGTTATTTTTATAAGAAAAAAAGTAAGGGCATTTTTGTTATTAAAAAAAGGCCAAAAATAATGGAGAATTAGATTTCCAAATTTAGATTTTCACTTGCTCTATTAATTAAACAAGCCCATAGAAAATAAATAGAAGGTCACTTACTAGTTACTATCGTTTAAGTGATTAGCTTCTTTAAAAGGAGGAAGTTATTATAATTTTGTTTAAATTTGTTTTCATTTAACAACATAGCGTATTCTTTTGCTAGTTTCTATGTTAAAAAGGATGAGAAGATTTACATGAGAATTGTGACTGTAAGCAAGGTTGACAATTCCAAACAAAATTTTTAAAGTGTCTCCTAACTCAATTTTCCGAATCCTTCCTCCAACTACTTACCTCATGAAGATCAAGATGTTAAATTTGCTAAGGGGTCAATATATGTAGTTGAGTTTGTAAATGGATGAAATGAAAATCAACCAAGTTTTTCAAATTATTTCTTCTTGAACTATTTGTTTCTGAAATGAGTTAAGGAGGCTAAGACAACAATTTTTATCCAAGTGTTTAAATGTCTTGTTCCAGGATCGATCTAGATTTGGGTCAAATTGATCTAGTTTGTTTTTTCTTGATGTTTTCCTAACCGTTGGCTCAAAGGCTTCTTTTTTTTAAACCTAAAATTGCTTCCGATTTTGAGAGTGACTTGAAGATGCCCTTTTGAGCTCTCTATATCTTACCCAATTAAGGGTGGTTGGTTGCCAAGAAAATCCCTTTTTTCATCTTGATTTCCAAACCCAATATCCTAATATATTTGGGTTTTTGGTTGAAAACCCATTTTTTTTCTTAATTGTGTTTCAAGAAAAGGTCGAAATCAAGTTTGGTGAGGACTTTAAGTATCTTCTAGAAGATAAAAGCATGTGGCTGAAGTGAGAAGGTGTTGATCAAGTAGTCTATGAAGGATTAGTAAACTTGAGTTAGGTAAATCCTTGTACACATTAGTTGTTCTTTATAGTCGAATTTTTGTCATTAGTAGGCTCATGGTTTTTTATCCCCTATGAGATTTTTCATGTAAAATATGTTGTCATCATCTCTCTTGGTCTAATTCTACTCTTTGATTTATCTCCAATTTTTTATATCCTTTATTACTTAAGCATGTTTGTTGAAAGGATGAAATATGAGTTGAAATTAGTGTGATTACCTTTTGGATATTCTTAAATAATTTTTATGTTCATATTGTTAATAATATCAAGTAGTAAATGGAAATGCGTGTATTTAGGGAGATAATTCTTCTTATGAATTAATGTTGGGGAATATTGAAGCATTTACATGTAACTTATATTTATAAATTATAGGGAGAATATTGTTGCATTCATACTCAATATTTGTAATTTTTATCCTTTGTTGAATAGTTGTTGAAAGAAAGGAATATAAATTGAAAAAATTCAAAGAAAAAAATAATATATGTTGGGGACCTTTTTGAATTTGTTTAAAAAACACCTATTGACCCCTCTAGGTGTAGTTCATCGTTAAGATTCACTTTAAAAAATGATTGTGATATAAGGAATATGTCCATGTAGTTTGATCAAACCTCCCAACAGAAAGGAAAAGATTAATAGACTCACAACAGAATAGTTAAAAAGCATGAATACCTGGCACCTTGTTCTCCACGCATCTGATGTGATGATGCAGTGGTTAAAGACTTATAGTATAGTGCTTTCTCTAAGGGTTCCAATGCTTTATATGGCGTATGAATGTGAGATGTTATGTGGCACTTATTGTTATTAGGTATTGCATTGAATAAGTGGAATCTTTCACCATCACTATGAACTTCCAAAATAACATCATCACCCTCACAACTTTCGTACTAACAACTTTAATTACTTCTTCAAATTGGACTATAACCTCTACTTTAAAGTTTGGTTTCTCTCCTTTCAAATCCTTGCAAGCAGCAAGTAGCAACAAATCATCTTCAAACTTTATCAACTTCCTCTAATATTTATGGTTTACACCTAAATTTCTGGTCTTCTAAGGATGGCGAGAAATGGTAATTATCCTTTTTTTCTTTGTCCATTTCATTCAGTCTCCTCCCTTTTAAGAAAAATATTCCAGTTTCGATGAATAATCTTCTATGGCACACTAGCCTGTCTCACAAGTATAGTTTTGGCTGATTTGTGTCATTTCTAGTCAAGTTTCCCCCCATTTCAGTCCATTTTGTTCCATTATGGCCTAATTCCATACTTTTTTTGTTGTGACAGCTTTGTTTAAATCTTATTAATCTTCATTTTAATTTTTCTTAAGAAAACACACAAGTGTATAAACTTAATGGCTCCCATCATTTAGATGTTCGTAGCCTTTATGCCTCAAACAGGAAATTTGGGACAGACATGACCCTTTTTTTTTGTGGAAAAGTGAGCTAGACATCCATCGAAACCCATTTGAAAATTTCAGAGTAGTGCATGAGAAATTAAATATGATGGGTTTGAATTGGAGGTTAAAGGGCCAATTTCGCCTTAAGTGGAAAATATGGACTAATATAATAAATGGTACAATAATGGTATATTTTGCGGAATGAGTTCTTGTTTTGAAGATGTCCTTGTGAGTTATGACTACTGACTAGTAGTTACTTTCTGCGGTTCTTCTGTCTTTCTATTCTTAGAAAAAAGAAAAAAGAAAATAAAATAAATTGTTAAATATGGTACTGTATACACTATAGATAAGGGGGTTAAAAAGAGGGGTAGATGGGCCAATTTTCAATAGTTTAGATGTGGAGTAGTAGGTGGCTGTAGGTGCATTGTGGTCCAAGTGGACAGAAATGTTGAATAGAGAGCCGTTGGTTTTGAATATAACTAGAGTTAATAGTGGTTGAAAACAAGAATGAATGAATGAAGAGGAGTATGTGCATTTAAAGTAGAGAGAGAGAGAGAGAGAGATAGAGATGTGAAGACAAAGTAGGAGCTGCAGCCTGCAGCTGCTGCATATACGCATCGAATTCAATTATTAACACAGTGACAGTAAGGTTAGATCAAAGGTTTGAATGTGTAAGAAAGGGACTCCTCATATGTATGGTAATTGCATGCATGCATGCTTGTATATGTATGATAATCTAGCTTAGCTCCCAATGATCATGTCTTGTTTTGTACATGATCCATATATATAATAGAAAGCTCATCACTACATTGTCGGTATCCTATGGGAACTAAATAATTTTCCACCACCGATTACCCTTGATTAAGCTACACTTTGACTACTTAAGAATTGAAATAGAGAAATCAAATAAATTACGTTTTTGTATAGTTTGTACAAAATCATCTTCATCTCATAACTTTTTCTCTTCATAACTTGAAATATTTTTAGTAATCTTATTATATAAAAAAAAGTCTAATATTACAATAATATATTAACTTAAAAAATATTCTATATAATCCATGGATTAATTCCAAAAACAAAAAGAAAAGTACATAAAGTATATATGCATATATATAAGATTCATTTTAATGTAAAAGATTATATTGAAATAAACAATAACTTTTACAAATAATGAATTTACATACAGACTATGTATGGTTCTCGAAAGGTTTAAAGGAAAATGGAAGAGAAATAAAATAAAGAGGAAAAATAGAAAGAAAGAAAAAATAAATTTAAAGTCCATAAATTATTTTGATATATTACTTCAAATTAACTTTTTTCATTTATTTAACTCTTTTATATAAATATTAAATAATTTAAAAATATAATTTTTTTAATAATTTTAATTATATTTAACTTTTTTTATTATTTTTCATAACAAAACCAAATATGAAAAAAATCATTTTTCTTTTTTTTTTTTTTTTCTTTCCTTGATGTTTTTGATAAACAAACATGACAATAAGGTATTGAAAATTAAGATGATGAATTCTTGAAGAGAACCAATGAAGAAAAGAGTTTTGATTGTAGTATTTCATAACTAAATTATGTAAATAAAATTTGATAATTAATTACTTGTCAAAGTGAAAGAAAAGAGTTATGATTTTATAGTTTTATATCAAGGTTTTATAAAGTTAAGTTTTATTAATTTCTCATTGGTTTTTGTATTTTGCATCTTTGGAAAATTTGCCTTTTCCATTAAGATAAAAGTACAAAAGAAAATTCATTTTTTTTCCATTAGAACAAATTTGCCTCTAATTAAAAGAATCCTTAATTTTTAAAACAATTGTTTAAGAATTAAATAAAAAATAAATGAAAAAAAAAAAAAAAGAAACCCTACCTTTTTTTTCTTTCCAAAAGAGCATGATGAGCACTATTTTCATTAATGACACGATGAAAAGCAAGCATATCAATCTACAAGCCAGGGCAGGGTGATGGTCTTTTTGGTTAGGTTTTTTTTCTTTTTCTTTCAACATCAAACAAATTCTTACGTAGAGCCTGATAACTTTTCAGTAGTGGCTGCAGTGAGGTCCTCATTTGTGAGGACATCTTCCATCATAGCTTTCTACGTACATGACTCAATTTGTGCCGATTAGCTCTGTCATAGACCTGAAACCACCTTAGTTTTTATTAATCTCTTTGGAAATACGCCTATTCCAATCAACCTCCTCTACCATTGTCGGGTTTACGAAATACACCATAGCCAGCCCTAGAAGGCTAGGATCATGAATCATCTTACCATATATAGTATATAATGTAACATTATCAATACTTGCTTGAGATTGTTTTTGGCTTAATTTAACAACAAATTGAAGAAAAAGAAACCATGGTTGGTTGACGACGAGCGAAGAAGAAGAGAGAGGCTTCAATTTAGAATTGTTTTTTATGTTTTGTAAAATAAAAATTTATTTGAAATTTTGAAATATTTTTAATTTATTCTCTATATTTTAAAAATATTTTTTATATGTAGTTCATTATTTTTCAAACTTATATAATTATTTTTTAAAACAATTTTAGAAAACAAGTCAAAAATAAGTAATAGTTATTTTCTGATTTTTTTTTTTTTTGGAAAAAAAATCGTTTTAAAAAATAATTACTAAATAGACCTGGTAGGTGTTTGGTAAACCAATTTAATAACTTTAAGTGACTTAATAACTTAATTTAAGTTATTAAATAAATTAAATATCTTTAGTAAAATAATTTAATGATATGAATTAAAGTAAAAAATAACTTTAAATAATAAGTAAAAACAATTAACTTATTTTTAAGTTCATATCTTCATTTTACCTTTTTATATTTATTTGTCATAATTACCTTTATAATCTTCTTTATTACTCCACAACTTCCTCTATTACTCGACTTCTTTGCTTGGTTATAATTTATGTATGTGAATTTGATGATTGAAAATAAGTTTTAAGTTAATTTTATCAAACAACCTTAATATTTAAAAATAAGAATTAGGTAATAAGTTTTAAATCAACAACTTAACTATAACTTAACTTATGTTGGGCTTTGTGGAGCCTAGATTAATTAGGAAGTGTCTCAAATTCCTAATTAGTATAGATTCTTTTTTTGTAAAGAATATTATATAGAATATTTCCAGGTTGATATGTTAGTGTAATATTAGACTTCCTTATAGAATACGGAAGGTTATTGGAAATATCTTTATAAATATTCTAAGTCATGAGGGGAAAAATTATTATAATAACCGTGGGTTGTACTTTGGATTCTTCCCTGATAATAGTGATATTCCTACAACTCCGTGGATGTAGGCAAATTGCCGAACCACGTAAATACTGTCTTGTGCATGTGATTGTTTTTTTCTTTAGCGTGTGTTTTCTCAATTTTGTTTCTCACAGGTTGGGAATTCGGTTTAATTCCCTACAACTGGTATCAGAGCCTAGGGTTAGGTTTGAGTGGGAGCAATGGCAGAGGAAGCAGGAAAGACGTCTGGAATAGAAAATTTTGATGGCACAAACTTTGCGTATTGGAGGATGCAGATTGAAGATTATCTCTATGGGAGGAAATTGCATCTACCTCTTTTGGGGACAAAACCTGAGAGTATGAAGGCTGAAGAATGGGCGCTTCTTGACAGACAAGTTCTGGGAGTTATTAGGTTAACTCTGTCTAGGTTTGTTGCACACAATGTTGTAAAGGAGAAGACCACAGCAGATCTGATGAAGGCTTTGTCCGGTATGTATGAAAAGTCGTCCGCAAACAATAAGGTGCATCTGATGAAGAAATTGTTCAATTTGAAGATGGTAGAGAATGTATCAGTAGCACAACATCTGAATGAATTTAATACAATCACAAATCAATTGTCGTCTGTAGAAATTGATTTTGATGATGAGATTCGTGCTCTAATCGTCTTGGCTTCTTTGTCAAATAGTTGGGAGACAATGAGGATGGTAGTAAGCAATTCTACGGGAAAGGAAAAGCTCAAGTACAATGATATACGAGATTTAATTCTGGTTGAGGAGATTCGCCGAAAAGATGCAGGCGAAACCTCAGGATTTGGTTCTGCCCTAAACCTTGAAACAAGAGGCAGAGGTAATGACAGAAATTCAAACCAGGGTAGATCAAAATCCAAAAATTCTTATCGGAACAGAAGCAAATCTAGATCAGGCCAACAAGTACAATGCTAGAACTGTGGGAAAACAGGTCACTTTAAAAGGCAATGCAAAAGTCCTAAGAAGAAGAATGAAGATGATTCTGCTAATATTGTAACAGAAGATGTACAGGATGCATTACTTCTTGCAGTAGACAGTCCACTTGATGATTGGGTTTTGGATTCAGGAGCTTTGTTTCATACCACTCCACACCGAGAAATCATACAGAATTATGTTGTAGGTGATTTTGGTAAGGTGTATTTGGCTGATGGTTTAGCCTTGGATGTTATGAGTCTCGGAGACGTCCAAACATCGTTGCCCAATGGGTCTGTTTGGTTACTGGAGAAGATTCTACATATTCCTGACCTGAGGAGGAATCTGATTTCTGTTGGACAACTTGATAATGAAGAACATGCAATACTATTTGTTGGTGGTACTTGGAAGGTTACAAAGGGAGCTAGTGTATTGGCTCGTGGAAAGAAGACTGGTACTCTGTATATGATCTCATGTCCAAGAGACACAATTGTAGTTGCTGATGCAAGTATTGATACAAGCTTATGGCACCGCAGACTTGGTCACATGAGTGAGAAAGGGATGAAGATGCTATTGTCAAAAGGAAAACTACCAGAATTGAAGTCCATTGATTTTGACATGTGTGAAAGTTGCATCTTAGGAAAGCAAAAAAAGGTGAGCTTCTTGAAAACTGGCAGGACACCGAAGGCTAAAAAATTGGAACTAGTACACACTAATTTGTGGGGGCCTTCTCCGGTTGCATCCCTTGGAGGTTCAAGGTACTACATCACTTTTATTGATGACTCAAGTAGAAAGGTATAGGTTTATTTTTTGATAAATAAATCTGATGTATTTGAAACTTTTAAGAAGTGGAAGGTCATGATTGAGATAGAAACAGGTTTGAAAGTAAAATGTTTGAGGTCAGATAATGGAGGAGAATACATAGATGGAGGTTTCAATAAGTATTGTGCCGCACAGGGAATTAGGATGGAGAAGACCATTCCTAGGACACCACAGCAGAATGGTGTGGCTGAGCGCATGAACAGAACTTTAAATGAGCGTGCTAGAAGTATGAGGTTGCATGCTGGACTACCAAAAACTTTTTGGGCTGATGCTGTTAGCACTGCAGCTTACCTAATAAACCGAGGACCATCAGTTCCCATGGAGTTCAGACTTCCTAAGGAGGTTTGGAGCAGTAAAGAGGTAAAGTTTTCACATTTAAAAGTTTTTGGGCTTTGTGGAGCCTAGTTTAATTAGGAAGTGTCCTAAATTCCTAATTAGTATAGATTCTTTTTTTTGTAAAGAATATTATATAGAATATTTCCAGGTTGATATATTATTGTAATATTAGACTTCCTTATAGAATAAGGAAGGTTATTGGAAATATCTCTATAAATATTATAGGTCATGAGGGGAAAAATTATTATGGTAACCGTGGGTTGCACTCTGGATTCTTCCCTGATAATAGCGATATCTCTACAACTCCATGGATGTAGGCAAATTGTCGAACCACGTAAATACTGTCTTGTGCATGTGATTGTTTTTTTTTCTTTGGCATGTATTTTCTCAATTTTGTTTCTCACAGGTTGGGAATTCAGTTTAATTCCCTACAACTTAAAGTCAACTTAACTCATTAAGTAATAAGTATTAAGTTTTATCAAACACACCCTTACTTTCCATATTTTTCATTTTTTTTTTCTAATATTTTCTTACAACCAAAATATACTGATAAGTAAAAAATTTATTTTTATAAAAAGCAACATTATATTAATTTATTTTGTACTTATCCCTTTTTGAAACCATTAACACTTTCGGTGGCATCATCAAAGTGGGAAGGGTAGCCTATAAAATAAAAATGAAAGAAAAGAAAGAAGAGAGAAGAGTTTTTAGCTTTCGTAGAGCCAATCGAAGTTTGAAAAACATTGAAATATTTTGAAAATGTGGGACAAAAAATCATGTATCGTCTGCGCTCGAAATATTGGAAAGCAAAGTCTCAACGATCAAGCAAAATTTTTTTCATCACACGTACACACACACCAAGATAGCACACCTTTCTTGAAGCAGGGGATCTAACTTGCAAATTAATGTCCTGTTCTATAAATGTTTTTGAAAGCAATTTTTTTATTTTTAAAAACAGAAAATAAAGTATTTTCAAAAAATATTTTAAAACTATTTTGACTTGTTTACTTAAAACTATTTCAAAAAATTATTATATAAATATTAAACATAATTAAAAATAAATCATCATGTATTGGAATTAAAAAAACAAGTTAAAAACCTTTTATGTTCCAAATATATTTTTATTATATAAAATATTAGAGAATAGTTGAAAACTTTTCTTAAAACGGTATTTTTCAAAACTGTTTTTTAAAATACTTTCAAATAGAGTTTAAAGGTATGTTTAATAACTAATTTTTTATAACAGTTTTCTGTTATTCATTATAAAAAATAGAAAAAACGTTTAATAATTAAAAATTATTTTTTATTTTCTAATCTTAAAAATAAAAAATAAAATATTTTCAAAGGACATATTTGACTTGTTTTCACTTATTTTATAAAAATTATTTTTAAAAAATAATTATACAAACATATAAAATAATTAAAAATAAAATACTAAACATAAACATTATTTTTAAAAATATTTAAAAAAAGTTAAAAATATTTTAAATTTTTAAGCAATTTTTTATTATATAAAACATTATAAAATAATTTTTAAAAATTATTCTTAAAAATTGTTTTAAAAAATATTTACTTTAAGCTTCTCTACCTCGTGACACGAGCCACCCCCTCGACTTGACCGCCCACATATAAACATACGGGCCCAAAAATTGAGAATGCAAACAGGACTTTACCAATACTTTAAAATATGAATTATCGGTTTGGATAAGTTTTCAAATTATTATTCAAAAATATTTTTTAAAATGACCAAACTGGTCATCTTGAACCAAAACTCTCAAAATATGTGGCATTTTGTTCACCATGCTTCACTTGTAGCTAAGCACGAATAAATTCTCAATAATTATTCACATGCATATTATTTATACTTGTTATCTCTAATATTCCCATTTGATAGAAATTAATGATTTTATATAAAAGATTTTCTACATTAGATTTTTTTTTTATATATAAAATAAGGAAATTTGTTTGGAGTAATCCATTAATAATAAAGCATAAAAAAAAAAAAAAAAAGCACCGAAATGAAGATAAACATATAAATGCCAAATAAGTAGAAATACAAGGAAAATAAGTAAAAAATAGATAATGGAATAAGGGTTCACAATTTAAGGTGTAGAAACATGAGATGTATAGTTATTTTTTTTTAAATGTATAATTATTTTGTTTGTTTAGTGCAATGATTATTCTCATCCATCAATATAAGTGTAGATGATTAAACCACTTTAAAATTTTATGAATCTCTTTTGCGTGATTTATATGATCTTTGATTTATATGATCTTTGTGTTATTATAGTACCTCGAATTTGAAGCTTTCACTTACATGGTTAATATTAATCCAATCATCCAAAGTAACTTTTACCCATTATTGTTCTAATTAAGTAGACTTCAATTACAATTTTCTCAAGCAGTAGTTGTAATTATATGTGTCATGCATAGTTATTGATGAATTACTTACATGGTAATTAAAAGAAGATGGTTGATGATTAAGACATTTAGAGCTTGTTTGATGATAATTAAAGGAAGTATTTATGATTCTTTTAACACTTGAAAATTACTCATTTGATAATGATTTTCAAGTACTAAAAATTGTTGGAATTTACATAGGTGAATGAAAATTATGACTTTTTTTTTTCCTTGGAAAATATGTTGTTTCTTGATGGACACAACTTGTTTTAAAGGATGCATGTGTCTTGTATTTAAAAGACACATCCTCTTTCAAATGATATGTTTGGTGTTTTAAGACACAACTCTTCACAGGATGTATCTAGTATTTTAAAGACACGCATCTTCTAATAGGTCACCTTCAAATCTATAAGTAGGGATCTTTTATGACATTTTCATTCATTCATCCATTCTCTCCTTTCTTTCTCATTTCTTATCATTTAAATCCTCCATAACTTTATGTCTAATCATTTCTCTTTTCTGTCAAATATTTGGTATACAAGAGAGTAAAATCATCAAGTAATTCATTATTTTTTATGATTTGAAGTGCTACTATCACAATGTTGCATCATAGAAGATGATTGTTAATAAACCGTAAACACTTAAGTGGAACAAATTCGTCTTAAAGATATAGAGTCAATCTCTAACCTCGATTAACCTTATCTATGAGTTCTAATTTTCTACTTATTTTATTTTATTTATTATATATACTTATTATTCATATATTTTCAGGGATTTAGATAACAAAAATGTTATAAATGATTTTATAGAATTACTATCAAATAGATTCTTAAATGTTAGCGTGAAGACACTTTACAAAATGGCATGGCAATAATATGCTTGATTGATGGGGTTGCTTGTTGCATAGATAATAGCTCGTCTCATCAAATAGTTTGGAGTTGATTCATTAAATGCAGTGGTTGCAGGGGCTAATAATTCATTTAGAAGGCCAGGTATCCACAAAGATGCTTTATAATGAAATTGTAGCCATCTAGGCAAGTTTCATCCTCAAGATTTTCCAAGGAAATTAGAGCGAGCTCCCTAATTTGATTGATAATTAAACTGACTAATTAATTTCTCTCGTGTAGATTTTTCAGTGTCCATGCAAATTCGTAGAAGGCGTTTTTAAAATAGTTTGGTTAATAAAAAATATATATATATATCCGAAGGTAGCATGACAATTCAATCCAGTTTGAAAGTAGATCATGTATGTACGACTCTTGATATAGGTGTCTACCTTTTCTTTTTTCGTTTGTTCTTTTCCTTTCGGCACCAGAGATTTCTTTTCTATTTCTGCACCGTACAAATTATCGCATCCTGCGTACATCTTTCCCGGTAAGGGTAAATGGTAAGGACTTTTGTGAATTCTAAAGAATATAATATGATACTAATCATTACTTTTCTATTTAGTTTTGTCTTCTACTGCTTAATCCTGAAAATAATTTCTGGATTTGGCCTTGGTTTCTCATCCCATGCATATACAGCTGTAAGATAGGGTTCAGGTTCATAATATATGTTGTCTTCTTGAATAGACTAGGTCTACAGAATGTGCTTATTGATATGAAGTGGCGACAAGGGTGAAAGGTACATGGTCCTCACCCATATCATGGTGGCCCCTTTATTTCATCCTCTGGAAGAACAAAATACACTTACTTTTATTTTGTTAATTTCATATTTTGGGCGGTCAAGGAAAATTCAGGTGGTTGATTGAGCGGGATTTGCCTGCGCTTTGGCCTACAATGAGTTGGGTAACATTAGCTCGCCAAAAAGTAAGGCAATAAGCATACAAAGATTGATTTTGGAATCTCAAGAAGCCAAGAGAACCTAATATCAATGGCTTATAAAGAAATGGAAGAAGACTAATACTACTTTAAATAGAAGTGTTTTTTTTAATTAGTATTTTTAGAAAAATTATTTATTAAGTGTTTTTTTGAAAATTATTATAAATAATTTTTTATTTTTAAAAAATTTTTGCCAAACTTTTATTTTTATTTTCCAAAAATATCTTTTATATTAAAAATAATTTATAAAATTGTTATCTAATAGACTATAATTCTTTAAGTACTTACTTAAGTAATGTTTATTTTTTTTATTAAATAAAAAAAAATCAAATATTTTAAATTTATTATCAATAGATTCAGTTTAGTTATATATTTTTAACTTAATAGAAAAAAATAAAATATTTTAACTTTTTTTATTTATTTTAAAAACAAACACCACCTTACTCAACTACTATAATTAATATAATTCCTTTTTCTAACATGTTATTAGGAAAAAAAAAAAACTCCTTTCAATTCAGGCCGTCATTTTCTTTGATTAGACAAAAACATAGTGAAAATTACATGTTAAGATAGGCGTATGAAGTGATTCGGAATTTGAGATTAATAACGCAGGTGTTAGTTGTAGGTTGTAACGGGAAGAAGCTTATAAGGAAGAGACAGCAACTTGTGATGGAGAGAGAAACAAATTAAAAAGTCCCATGTCATAGGAAGAGACGTACCAACTCCCCCAAGTCGTAGGACTCGTCAACTTCAATTAGAGATGGCGCAAGTCATACATCCAATTAATTTTTGCAATTCAATGCGCACCCCCAAGCAAGCAATCTACCATCTACCATCTTCCATGTTCGTGTAGAAGCTTCCCACCTCTCTTTACCAATTGAATTTCACTTTTTCTTTTCACATTCCATTGACTTTCTACATATACAACTCCTGCATTTTCGTTGCTCCATATCAGTTTTGTGGCCGCTAAATCATGCTATATAATAGGTGGCTGTGCATTTGTTTTGTTGGTAATTTCATTTTTTTAGTGAGGCACATACTTTCTTGGGTCTTTATCTGCCTCAAGATAAGTTTGAACTTCATCATATTTGAATTTGAGTTGCTTCGGGACTACCAAATTTGAGATAAGTATGCATGTTTGATATGTAAAACTTATGCAATGAAAATTACAAGATTTGAGTTGAAAATGGTATGTAAATGAAGATCGAAAAATAGTGAAATTGGGATACCCTAGAATGGATGTTTAAACACCCCAAGGGATGTTCAAATGTCCTCCCTCAAGCATTCAAATTGTCTTTGTTCCTTTTATTTCCTAAATCGGTTTTAATTCAGAAAGAATATGTTTTGGAGGGTATTGTAAAAGGTTGAAAACTCTCATAATCGGTTACCGGGGGTTTTAGAATGTTTTCCAATTAGAAAACTTTCCATAATGAGATTCTTAGGTTTTTTTTTTTTTATGATTTAGTATAAAAGGATTTGTTTGATTGAAAATTATTGGACTACAAGGAAATCCTAAGAGAGCAATTACAACCTCAAAAGCTTGCTCCTCTACCTCTTAAACCATTTCAAGATCTATTTTGAAAGCATATTCAAATGTAATAAAGGTGAGAGATTTCACCATGAAACTTCAATAAGGGCTTGGAGGAATCCATTAAGGAACACGAGGGACTACTACATCAAGGATGTGGAAAAAGAAGTGTATATGTTGACAATATAAGATCCTAATGAATAGTTGTATTTGGTCATGTTAAACTATGTACCTTTTTCTCATACTTAATGAATTATTTAGTAGTTGAAAGACCACTAATGGTTTTTTCCTCTTGGTAGGTTGTTAGGTAGTTTTTTTATGTAATATCCTATGTTTATTTGTGCGATCAATTTTATTTATATATACATGAGATTATTTGCTCTTAATGAAATGATGAATCTAAAAGAAAAAAAAATTGTAATAAAGTTTAAATTTTGAGGCTAATTGAGAGAATACCTATTCATCCCCCTTTAGGTAGTTTTATTATATTAAGACTACAAAATTTCTTTCAAGTGGTATTAGAACAAAGTTTTAATATCAAATTTTCAACAAGTCAATTTGATGATAAAAAATTATGTCTTCCATTCTTTAATGGGAATAATTACCCCCATTAGAAAGTTGGGACGAAATTTTTTTTCTCAAAATGCAAGATGAAAGAGTCTATAATATAGTGAAATATGTGTGGTTACCCTTGATCTTAGTTGACAAGAATAGTGTTTTAAGTGGTGAATTAAAGCCCAAGAGTGCAATACATTGCATAATGGTCAAAGTGAGGCAAAGGCCAAAGCCCTTTACTATATTTTGAATGGGGTTGGTCCTAACAAGTTTCTTAAGATTGTCACTTGCAAATATGCTAAAGAGGCTTTGAATATCTTTTAGTCGTAATTCATAGAACATTTCCATTGTGAAGTTGTTTAAACTTCAAATGTAAGCTACTAAGTTAGAAAAGACAAAGGATGATGATATATTCTCTGGTTCTACACTAAATTTAGTGATATTGTTAACTCTTATTTTAATCTAGGAGAAAGAATCCTTGACTCTTAAGTAAAATATTGAGATATCTCTTTGAAAGATTTATGCATAAAGTGACTACAGTAGAAGAAAGTAAAAATGTGAATTTAATGAGAGTAGACAAACTTATAGGCTCTCTATAGACCTATGAGATGATTATACTATCTCTAAGGAGACCTAAAAACAGTAAGGTTTCCCCAAAAGAAAAAAGAAAAAAGAGTTTAAAGACGAGAGTGTGCAAGTTCTCAGTCAATTTGAAATTTTTACATTTGGTAAAAAATGTAAAAGGAGGCAAACATAAAAGATGACTCAAATATAAAGAGAATAAATCATCTTCCAAGAAAAACCAAGAAAAAGGTGTGTCAAAATCATCTCAAGTTGTGTGTTTCAACTATGGGAAAAAATACTTAATTTGTTTCAAATTGCCTTGTACCAAAAAAGAATGAGAAATTTATGCAAGTGACTTGGAGTGATTTCGAGTTTGATGACCATATTTCCATCGGAGGCTAAACTAAAAATGATGATAACAATCATCTTGTTGCCTTCATTGTCACTCTTATTTCATCCTCTAAAATTGAAAATCTCATTGAATCAAGTGATGAAGAAGGAGAGTTTGACACTCTTCAAGAGGCATATAATGCCTTGTATCATGAGAGTTATAAATTAAAGGTTGAGAATGTGAATTTAAAGAAAACCTTTAATAAAAAGGAACACTCTTATTAAAAGCTTTAAATATGAGAAAAATGATTTGAATGAAAAATTAAATTCTTATGAATCTTAGAAAAGATTAAAGAGTTTACGATTAAAACAAAAGATTAATTGAAAGAATTAAGTTTATTGAATATGAACATCGACATATTATGTTTGAAAAAAATAAATTCTTAACTTCAGACTTAGATGAATAGAAAAAGAATCTATCAAATCAAAATGAAATATTTTATCTTAGCTTTAAGATTTTGAATGAGATGATTAAGAAAGGAAGTGCCCATAAAAATAAGAGACGTTTAGGTTACTTAAGCAAATATGAACCTTAAGCAATCATCTTCAAAGTAAGCCACTAAGTACACAACTTATAATAAATGTAGGCGTATGGTTAACAAGTGCTTTAATAATTCTTTGAAAGCTACCAATTTTATTTAAATAAGCTAATAAGTGAGTTTATGTACTTTCAAACAAATTTTGAGGTGCTTTTGGTTGTTTTTTATTATGGTGTTTTGAACAATAATTGAAAATACGGAGAGTCTTTGAAAACTTTTACCTTGTATATAAGTAGTATCTTTGTAGAGAATAAACCAAGAAAACTGTTTTTATATTTAAGCTTTATGCTAGTAAAATTTTGTTCTTGAATGTAAGTTAGAATTGTTTTTAAAAATTATTCTCAAAAACTATTTTTTGAAAATGGTTTTTGAAAAACTTCCCAAACATGCCCTTAAAAGCCTTCGTGTATGTAATTCAAACCCTAAAGAATATAATTATAACAAATCCCCGTTGAGAACCACTTCCTGAATTACTTGATGCCATTGTTAAAAACCCATTTTCATGGAGAAGAGCATTCCCATTATGTCTTCCCTCCACAGGGTGAGAAGATAAGAATTAGTAGTATTGAGAAAAATAGCTTGGGAGCTAAAGGGGATGATGTGGTAATTAGATGGCCCAAGGGAACATAATAGATATTCTCGCAAACGAAATGACAAGTCCTGAATGAAGGGCAAGGTGGGTATGGGATATGTGACATGTCGTGCATGCTGGAATAAGCAACCAGGAAGATGGACGAGAACACTGTTGTCTATGGTGGAAATTTCAATGGATCGGGAATGTGTGGCATCACAATTCACAAACTATTAGAGACTTTTTTACATGATAACAAATTGCATATGCCTTGTTGAACAAACAAAGATGAAGATTATATAGTGGGCATGGAGGATACCCACCTATGGCCCTTGTGGAAGATGGTAACAAGTTAGATCAGCTAATATAAAAAATATCAAGGGGACTTCTGCATTTTTACCATAAATGAACTGAAGAATATGAACTGGCGAGCAGGACATCACATGGGGGTCACCTTCACTTACGTCACAACCTTAATACATACAATAAAAATAAAGACTAATAATTTATGTGTTGTGTGTGTGTGAGAGAGAGAGAGAGAGGGGGGGCGAGAGGGGGCGAGAGAGGAGAGAGAGGAAGAAAGAAAGAAAGGTGAAAAGTTTTCAACCACAGATGAAGTCAGAAACAAATCTTGAATGTTGAAAGCTAGCCAACTCCAAATCCAAAAAGTAAAAAACATAAGAGGTGCTCTCGTTTAGGTTTTTCTCCTCCCCATTGATAATAAAGGCTTGAGTGCAACTTAGCCAAGGTCTTATTCAAGCCCATTAATAGTGACTTTCCAAAAGTTCTTTTTATTATCTCTCCCATCCTTTTTCCCATACTGCCATACATGAGAAAAAAATGGACGGTTGATGGAGTCTGAAGGAGAACATCAAATCCCTTTTTTATCTCTATCTTTCTCGATCTCTCCCTCTCCTTCTTCTTCTTCTTCTTCTTCTTCTTCAAAACAAATTGCATAGGAAGAGGGACACACTAGTGGTGGTAGATCTCTAGAGAGAATAATAGTGTGAGTTGGATGATTGTTGGATGGTCTATTTTGTGTCCATAAATACCCATCTGATAGAACAAACCTTTTCCATTTTCTGCAACTCTCCTGTGCAGAACTATACCAAAGAATCGTGTGAATTCAACCAGAGGAGAAAAAAAAAGAGAAAAAATTGTTGTTTCCACCCTTGTTTATCTACTTCTCCTAAGTTTCCTTACCAGGTTAGCGAGCAAAATACTGAAAGATACACTATAATTCTTGTTTTGCTTCTTTTGGATGTATTGGATTCTCTTGCTTTGTTTCAAGTTCCAATTCAGGCTTAAATGTAACAAAATTTGCTTATAGAAGCATCAATTTGGTTTAGCTCATTTCAGCTTTCAACCACGGAGTTTCCGAATCAAGCCTCAGAGGGGTCTTCCCAAAGAAAAATGGGAAGAGGGAAGATCGAAATTAAGCGGATCGAGAACACCACTAATCGACAAGTCACCTTCTGTAAGCGCCGCAACGGCTTGCTCAAAAAGGCCTATGAATTATCGGTCTTATGTGATGCAGAAGTTGCTCTCATCGTCTTCTCCAGCCGTGGCCGCCTCTATGAATATGCTAACAACAGGTTAATTTCCTTAATTTCTTTCCCCCTCCCCCCCACCATCTCTCATCCCTAAGATCCTCTACACTGAAGGCTTTATATGTTGTTGTAAATCTCTAATTTGTTTGCCTTTTCTGAGGAATAACCATGATTTCTTTCTGCATATTGGTGCTTAATTACATGTCTAGATTTCGGTTTTTGTGATAGATTTTAATGGGTTTTTGGACTGATCAGAACACAATCATTCTTCTTTCGCAGTTAAGATTGACTTCTTCAAAACAAAGATTCACTTGTCTTGCTTCCTTTTTGTTTTTTTTACCTTTATGAGCTTTATGGATAATATCTCTCTTTCATGTTATGCCTCTTTCCCAGTTGTTTTGTATGATAGATACACAGATCTATGGTTATGGTGATAGACAGAAATAGTAGCAGTGGTTGTGACTTGCGAGAGTTAGAAACGGGGTTAGTAAGATATTCTTGTCTGTGAAATCAGCAGCTTCCTTGTATATCCAGTGCTGCATCAACAGTCTTGTTAGCCATTTTTACACACTCTCTCTTCCTCTCTCTCTTTCTCTCTCCCTCTCTCCCTTCATGTCATCAGTCATTCAGCCTTGGACAAAGTCTTGCTACAAAGCTGTCACTTTCTCATTAGTCCATTTCTTTCGTCTCTTGACCCTTCCTTAACAACAGCGTACATCTCACTCCATCAATTGCAGACTAAATTAATTAGGGTTTTCAAACCTAAGATGGGTGAGACTGAGAACCCATCACAAATCGACATTTTTCAGCAAAGAAAAAAGCTAAATTAGGATTCTTTTCCTTTTCTTTGTTTTCGTATTATTAGTATCAACAAATTAATCTTTATTTAAAGGAAATAAGAAAGGCAAGTCTAGGGTTAAGTTGCAAGTGTGATTATATATGTGTATGATATCTTTGTTAAGAATCTTTGGTCACCTCAGACATGATTTTTCAGTTCTTGAATTCTGACAAGAAGGTGTTGTCATGATTCCTTTACTGGGGTTCTCTTTTATCATCAAACTGCATAAATAAATTTTATCTCAAATTGTGAAAACCACCATTCTGGAATTTCTTCTACTCGACCTCTTTCACTTTGACTCGCTGAAGCTAAAAGCAGCATTCTGCACATCCCAAACATGGAATCTGAGATATCATCTACTCACCATAGCTCTTATGGACATTCTAATTTTGCACCAAGGTCTGAAAGATATACTTGCTGAGCAATAATGGTTTTGTTTAAAATATCTTCATGCACATTTCTTTCAGAAAAGCTAAGTATTTGTTTTATTCTTGATGGGTTTATAACACTACAGGAAAGCCCCCAGAAAGATAAAAAAGACATATATTGTTAATATTATATGACAGCCAACCCCAAAGATTTATGGGCATCATTTTATGAATTGACAAAGTGTATGGTTTTTTATCAAGTTATTTTTTCTTTGGGTTCTTGTATCCGCACCTTCAATGATCATAAAACCTTAGAGAGGTTCAGAGGAGAGAGAGGGTAGCTCAGAGAGGTTCAGAAGAGAGAGAGAGAGAGAGAGAGAGAGAGAAGGTACAAGTACACGTAGCTGGGAGCCAATAGGGGGTGACACACTTTTTAGCTTTCTCTATGCATGGGGAAGAGAGCGTGCATTCAGAACGGCTGCTCTGCTCTGCTCTCTTTTTCTCCATCTCTGATGCCGTCCTAAGACCAAACACATCCATATTTCTCTTTCTTTGCTTATTTTTAAATTATTAAACGTTCAAAAAAGAACGGAGACACTGGGTCAATGGAGGGCTTTCCAGGTTATTACCCTACGCGTAAAGGACACGTGACACATGTCATTCTCTTAGAGGCTAATACACTTTATCCAATCATATCTTAGGATCTTGTGCCAGCGAGGCAGCCAATCAGTGTTTCGACAAGATTAAGGTACAATACAGGCCAGCTCCCACGCAGAGTAATTATTAAAAGTATTCGTGTTTTTCATGTGTGTACCCCTACAAATGTTATATGTTGTTGTAGTTGTTATAATATTATAATATCAAATTCACACTCCACTCCTTATATTTATTGAAATCCATTTATATAAAGGAATATAACACCTATGTCCTTAGCTTGTGACATGTTTGACCCTACGTGACCAACATTAATTTACTCCATACCCTTAGCTTCCTCTTTCTATGCTTTACTTAAATTGTACAATCTTTTCAATTGGTCAGATCTCATCACTCAAGTCACCGGTTCCCCTGACATCACTAGAAAGATAGTAACGTTATTATACTATTTTAATGGTTACCCTTCCTTTTTCTAAAAATATACTTTCTTCTGATTATAGTGTCATATGAAATCATAGTTAATATGACCCTATATCTAGTGTTAAGCTTTATATATTCATTCTAAAATATCTCCTCGTGGGGGTGTGTGTATATGGTAATCAATCATTGCATGTTATTTTAATAATCAAGAAATCTCTTATGACAAAACTCTTAGAACTTTTCATAGGGACCAAAACCTCGAGGTGTTGACTATCCTATAGCAATCAATACCGAGTAAATTCAAAATATCATCGGTGACATGATTTGAACCTATAATTATATATCACTTACTAGGATCATATTTTTTAGTGTTTGTCCTGAATAACTGGGTTACCTTGGCAGGTATTAATCATTGCTTTTTATTGTAATCATTGCTTTTTATTGTAACCATTCAAAATTTTAGTTTTCTAATTAACATATTTATCGTTACATTGACCTAACTTTTTTTCCCTTTAATATTTTATTTATTCTGAAAAAGAAATACAACAATGAAAGAGAAAATAATAAATTAAATTTAGAGTTTTGTAAGTTACACATATGGGTTTTTGGATATATGGTTTATTCTTCAAGGGATTTTCATATTTAGTTATTATATTTGAAAATAGCATAATTTGTAGCTCAAGCGGCTGGAATGGGAAGGGCATCACAAGTAAGTTGATATCTATAAGGCTTGAGTCCTAGTTAGGTAATGTTGAGGAGGAGAAAAGTTTAGTGTTATGATATATTGCCAAAAGATTTTAGCTTTAATTTGATATCCATATTATTGGTCCATTAGCTTGATATATATATATATATACATATAGTTCAGTGAGTTCATAGGCTATTCATGTTAAATTACCTTGGAACAAGTTGCCCTCCCTTACTTTTGTTGATGTTTCAAAATTCCTTTAATAAGTACAATTGAATGCCACATAAAAGGATTTTTTTTTGGGATGTGATGGGTATTTTTCATTGCAGGGGATGCTCTCATCTATCAAAGCTTATGGAAATCATTTATGTAATAAGTTTGGTTTTTTTTTTTTTTTTTTTTTGGGTGAATACTGGTCAAGCTAGCCAAACTTAGAGGACACAAAAAAACATGAAATCTATCATTGGAGAACCATAGCCCCATGGGAAAAGGGAAAATGATAACCCTTAGACTATGTTTGATTTTCAGAAATTATTTAGGAAAGAAAAAAAAATGGTAAGAAAATTGATTTTATCATATTTGGCTTCACCCGGAAAAAGATCAAAGAAAATCAATATAATTAAATTTAGTTAAAAATATATGCATTTTAAAATTATTTAATTTCTATATAATAGAGAAAAATAAGTAAAATAAATTTGAAGAATGATATAAAAATAATTTATTGATTTTAAATTTTTCTTCAATTTTTCTTTACTTTCACTTTTCTCCTTTATTTTCTTTCCTTCATATTTTCTCTCAAATTTTCCCGAACCAAATATAGCCTATTATATTTTTTCCCAACCCCTATATTAAAGAACATATGAGTGCATCTTCTATAACTTAATTACGAGTATTTATGAATGAATTAAGTGCAGGTTCCAGCTAATCTTATTTGTTGGACCTTCAGTCTAATAGCATCTTCTATAACTTAATTACCAGTATTCAAGTCACAAATATTTTACTGTTTCACTATTACAATGAATTTTCCAAGAGAAGTGTTCAAGTATCCATCTTCATATTCCATTATCTTGCTTTACTGTTTCTGATTCATCAATGCTTGGTGGGACTTAAACAAGAAGACAACAACAACCTCAGACATTAAATTTTCAAAGATGTATAGCATTCCAAGAACTTGAACAAAAAGGATTTTCTTGTGTCATGCATGAAGGCTTCAATCTGATGGTCCATGTAAAATCTGTGTGGTTTGTGTAATGCTACAATGAAATCAGAAGCCGATACAACATTCTTTGCATATCAGATTAGTCCATCTCCCACAAACAAAAATTTACAAAGACAGCTCTAGCTACTTTATCTTGAAAAAACAGTGGCTTCCATTACATTGAATTCCCGTTCCTTTTCTTCCGGTGTTAATTTTTTTCTTTACGTTATGTTTGGTTCCTGGAAAGTATTAAGGAAAGAAAAAAAAACGTTAAGAAAAATGATTTTCCCTTGTTTGATTTTCTCTTGTTTGCATTTTTCCACAATTTTTTTGGGAACCAAACAGCCTTAGAGATTTCATTCCTTTGTCTAAAAGAAAAATGTAAAAGCCATGGCCAATCTGAGCTTGAGCTTGGCATAAAATATTTTAAATAGAAACTTGTACCATGCCATGCAGTACTAATCTTCCAAAGTGCTTCAAGTGCTTAGCAGTTGATCATATATATATGCATGTCTCTTCATAAGGATTGAGCTGTTGTATTGCAGGAATTCATTCTAAAAAGACTTATCCTACCTCGGTTTGGAAGTCAAAAATGTAAAAGCCATAGCCAATCTGAGCTTGAGCTTGGCATAAAATATTTTAAATAGAAACTTGTACCATGCCATGCAGTACTAATCTTCCAAAGTGCTTCAAGTGCTTAGCAGTTGATCATATATATATATATGTGTGTCTCTTCATAAGGATTGAGCTGTTGTATTGCAGGAATTCTTTCTAAAAAGACTTATCCTACCTCGGTTTGGAAGTTAAAAATGTCCATTTTATCATGTCAAATAATGTAGTATGCTCCTGAAAGTTATGATTACAAGCACTACATTTTTTGCTGATTATCACTCGGAACAATTGCTGACATGAATAGTTCTCTGCAATCATCCAATGTAGTGAAATTTTTTTGTGTTTGCAGTGTGAGAACGACAATCGAAAGGTACAAAAAAGTGTGTTCTGATTCCTCCAATACCGGATCTGTTTCTGAAGCTAATGCTCAGGTAAAATTTTAACTGCTCACTTGTCTAAATGAAAACTCAGCCTTCCTCCTCAGAAGATTGTAAGTATTCCATTCATTGAAATTCATACCTGGCCAGTATTTTTTTTGGTTGGGGGAAGAACTTTTCATTAAAGGTTTGCAGGCTCATGTTCATACATTAAATTCTCAGTTACAAAATCTTGTCATTAATTTATATTATAATTAAGCTTGCAGGCAAATGCAGCCCCAGAATGAAACAACATTTCATTAATTTGTGTCCATTATTTTGTTCAATTATGTTATTATATTAGAAAATATTGAAATAAAGTTAAGTATGAAAAATCCGTTCTCCTTCATAAAGGAGAGTAAAAATAAAAAATTCTCATGGAAATTAAAATCCTCTCATGACTTGGATGTCTTTCTCCCACATGTACTTCCATTCCTATTCCTAACTGTCAAACACCACAGTTAAATGTATCAATTCCCATAAACATCCTACTATAAAAAAAGAACCCATATATGCCAAATAAAGTTGGCTTAAGGCTCCATTTCAATCCAAAAGGCCACGTTTGATTCTCAGAAAATTTGATAAAAAACTGTAAGGAAAAAAAAAATAGAGACAAAAAAAAATAATAAAATAAATAGAGTTAAAAGTCGATAAATTATTTTTATATACCACTTCAAAATCATTTTATTTATTTTAACTATTAATATAAAGATTAGATAATTTGAAAATGCATAAGTTTCTAACTAATTTTAATTATATTTTATTTTCTTTAGAATTTTCCATAGGATAGCCAAACATTAGAGAATTATTTTCCTTAGTTTTTTTTTTTTTTCCTTAATGCTTTTTGGAAACTAAATATAACCAAAAGTATTAGGGAAAAAATTGAGAAAAAAGAAGAAGAAATTAAGAAAAGTATGAACAAATCCTAGATTCTCTCAAGACAATAGAAAAACCAAATAAAATATCACCAAAATAACCCAACTATAGTGTCAAGTTCTTGCATGTCTTATAATTTTGTCTTATATTTGATGTGATCCTAATCCATCCATGCATATAGAGGGTTTCAGTGGATGAAAATATTGTATAAGAAGGCTGTCATTAGAGCCAAGGTGAATGAAAAATTATAATTCAATGAAAATTATAATTCAGAGCTAGCCCTAGTTTTCTCTCTATATGTATCTCTCTCTTAGAAATCTTCTCTCCAAACTCAAGCTCTATCTTGTTACCTAGCTGAAATAACCACCAACATTTCCAAGAAGATCCAAAAGTAGCCTAAGATTCCAATATGCCATTATTGACTAGGGTATCTTCAAGAACCAAGAGCCAACTATTTACTCTCTATGATGTTCAAGCTTTTGGACAATATTTGAATCACTCAAAATTTTGAACTAGGACTCCATGGATGTTTTGTTTTTTCCTAAAAACAACACATTCAAATTAAACACCCTTTTATTTATTTATTCATTATTCTTTATATCCTAGCTTTAGCTTAATCTTCAGAAAATCATTCTTGATAGAAGCTCTACAAGATTAAAAACACTTTTATGAGGATTACTTCTGAAGGGGCTCTTAGTCAATAGCATCCCAGTGATTTCTTGATGGACCAAGTTATTTCCATATATATTATCTCCCATGTAGTTTCAAACTGATACCAAAATTAGAGTGAAATTTGATGAGCTAGATAATAGGTCAACCATCCCAAGTAGTTGGGGCACTGAACCTATTTCACCAATCCTCCCATCCTTGGGGCCTATCTTCGTCTGAGTCATAGTTGTCATAACCATGTCTGATTGGCTGGTCTTGTAGCAAATGTATTTGGAAGCCAACAAGTTCAGTCACAACTGTAATAGAATTTGGATATGATTAGGCTACGGAGGAAATAGGAGATCTTAAGGGAAGGAAAACATCAGGACCAACCCTACTGCTAGGGACTCCTAAAATGGGCATCTAACCAACATATTTGTCCTAAACATTTTTCATTGTGCATTTCCTTCATTTCTTTGTGTGAAAAATTAACAGACTTGTCCATGTTTTCTAGCTTTTCAGATCCAAATTAATATCTTTAATTTGGTCATAATTAGGTAACCTTAGATAATGACCAAACGAGGGTTTGTTTGATTCTCTAGCTTTGCCCTAGACTAGGCCATATGTAGATCTTGGAGGGTTTTCCATGATAAGAAAATTGCCTCTTCCAGTAATGGCTAGATTGCAGTTTTCCACATTTGTAAATTCCTTCCCATAGTTTTGAAGAGTCTTGTAGCTTATGATCTTCAGAAACTCAGTTCTGAGTGTCAAAATGTTGAATCTGGCAAGATTTGGGTAAGAGGATTTTTTGAAGAATCTTGCCCTAGCCTTTCAATAATGTTATTTCTCTTGACTCCAAGTGCCCAACTACTCCAACATGGCTATTGACATAGAAAGTATTCCATTTGTTATAGAAATTTCAGACTTAAATTCTGACAGTAAACCCTCTTCAATGCATTAAAATGCTGTCCCTACACATCCTGGATGGTAATGGGGATTCTAGCACTTAAGGAGTTTATGCATTCATAGAGATGGACCAAGATAATTCATGAAGTAGGAGATAGCACTGTTGGATTTCTTATTAGACAGTTTTCCTGAGCACAGCATCGTAATCCATAGTTAGCATTTGTATAGTGGCGGCAAAAATTAGCCAGGTTCAATCTTTCTCCAGTGGCAGTATGCCTATAGCTCATGTGCATCCAGACCCAGAAATATTGGATTTCAGACCCGACCTTATTTTCCTAGCCATCTCCAATATGAAAAACTGGGTTCAAACAAATGAAGTATCACCATCTTTTATAACTAAACCTGTAGTTTTGACAATAATCTTTTGTTGGAACCAGCTTTTCCTGTATTCATTTCGGTCTTTCACTAAAATTATTCATACAGAAACTGTGTTACATGTATTTTTGGTGAATAATTTGAAATCTTCTCAACTCAACTGGTGGAAACCAACTAGAAAATCATGGTTTTCCACATTTTGATAACGATTCAAATGTTCACTCATTGTTCTTAAACATGAAAAAGGCCAAAATTTGACATGCTTCATTAGTTCAATTAGTGTAACAGCAGCAAGCAGACAAAGATTGTGTTGACCATTGCCTTAATTTTTGAGCATCCGTAGGCTACATAACTGCCCTATAAGGCCAGCGCTTAGGATTCTCAAAGAGCCGTGGGAACCTATATAGAAGTATATGGACAATTAAATAACTGGCATGGACATGGCTGCAGAGCGGATCATAAATCTTTTGGTGTTGAATGCTATTGCACCTAGCACAAAGTTTTTGAAAAACATTTAAAAAAAAAAAAAAAAACCTTTTTGGTTGATTTTTTTTGCTTCTTCATCGAGCACACACCATATTTTCTTGGGCTCAGTTAAAATCCTAAAGAGAGAAGTGTACTGAGCCTCAGAAAGAAAACAAAAATAAAAGTGACTTTGCTACATGATGATTTCCTAAGACTCTGCATGTGTTAATTGAAGTGCAATACTCTAACATTATTACTACTACACATACATCAACCTCAGTTTTACCAGCAAGAAGCCTCCAAATTGCGGCGTCAAATCAGGGATATACAGAATTTGAACAGGTAAAGTTCATGAGATGTTATGTTTAGGCTCTTATGTGATACTTCTGAAATTGGAAATTTTGATTGGAAGAAATTGTTATATATTTTCAGGCATATTCTGGGTGAGGCTCTTAGCTCTCTGAACTTTAAGGAACTCAAGAATCTGGAGACCAGGTTGGAGAAAGGTATCAGCAGAATCAGATCCAAAAAGGTACCCACTATATGTTTCCCTTGTGACTATGTTTTCTATTGTCAAGTCTTTTCATCAGTTCAATGCCGTTTTCCTGTGTTCTAACTTGCTCTTATTCTGCCAGAATGAATTGCTGTTTGCTGAAATCGAGTATATGCAAAAGAGGGTAAATAATGCTTCCTACTTCATTTGTTTGTTTGGGATTTTTTTTTTCCTTCTTGTTCTGGGAGTAATATTTGCATTTCAACACCCTCAGCTGCAGCTGTCTTCAAATTAGAGCTGTTTTTGACTTGAAGTATTGGCTCCATTTGGATTTTTTTAAAAATGGGCAAAGTAGAAGGAAAGAAAACTTTTAATGTAATTCAAATCAGAATTTATATTTCCAAGTTTAGGAAGCTAAACCCTACTTATAATGCTAATTAATTCCAAACCTATATCACTCAAAATTAAAATTATTCATCCTGAATCTGATTTGTTAATATTCAAGTAAACTTTAATCAGAACCTACTTCATTATGCCCTAGCAGAACCCCACTAAAACCCTAGCAGAACTATGAATGTTTTTGCCAAAAAGCAAAGAACAAAAGACACTTTCAGTACTGGCAATATGAAATAGGACTGGTTCGAACTTAATTTGACAACCCAGAATCCATGCCAGTTCCGGTAGTAATTAAACTCACAGCATTTTCAAGTACAGCTATTTACATGTTACTCACAAAGTTGATGTTTAGTGAAAGTTGAAACTGTGGTTGATGAAAACAAAATGTTGGTTACCTTGTGCAGGAGATTGAGCTCCAAAACAGTAATTTATTTCTGCGAGCACAGGTCTCTCTCTCTCCCCTTCCCTCTTAGAGCAAATATGCATGTGAACTAAGCATATTCTTTTTTGGTTGTAGATAATGATAATAATAGAAACAAGTTTTGATGATACAGATAGCTGAGAATGAGAGAGCCCAACAGCAAATGAACCTGATGCCAGGGTCTCAGTACGAGAGCGTGCCGCAGCAGCCATACGACTCTCAAAACTTGCTCCCTGTTAACCTCCTGGGCCCTAATCACCATTACGCTCACCACGACCAAACAGCTCTCCAACTAGTGTAAGATTTCTATATTCCATTCACAGCTCTCACCATTCTTTTTGTTTTGGATGCACATTAAACATATATGTACTTACCATATCTTACTAGCTACTCCTAGACAAAGAAACCAACATGAATAAGAATTTGTTTTTTGGAACATGAGAAGCATATATAAAAATACTTCGTATGTTTGTTGCACAAGAAATCACAATTCAACTCTTAAACCAAAAGAGATAACAAATTTAGCACTACTACCTATAAGAGTATGTGGGTGTTCTATAAAATTTAATACTTATTACTTAATAACTTAAACTGATTTTAGGTTAAATTGTTATTAAGTGGGTGCTTAATAAAATTTAATAATTATTATTATTTAACAAATTAAGTCAAGCTTAAGTTGTTAAAATAATATTTTTTACTTTGTTTGATAAAGTTAATTTAAAATTTATTTTAAGTTATCAAAGTGACATATTAATCCTCATTACTTATAATCAATATTTATCATCATTAATTTTAATGAATATTTATTTTCATTAATATTAACTAACAAATTTATTTATTAAACATCCATATCTAAAGTATTGTTGATATATAATATAGCTTTAAAATGCATTTACTATTTAAAAAAATAAAATTATGTTAATGATGTGGAGTTATGGTTCTTAAATATTCTCTCTTCAAATGTGGGCAACTAAGAGAAAAAAGATTTGAAATGAAAAATAAGTTAACTATTTTAAATTTATACTTAGTCATTTTTAATTTTAAGTTGTAATAATTAAATTATTTTACCAAATATGTTTAATCTTCTTAATAACTTAAATTAAGTTATCAAGTCATTTAAGTCATTAAATTGATTTAGTGAATACTCTTTAAGTCCTATTTGTCTACTTTATTTATATCTAAAAACTTATTTTTCCTCAATCTTAAAAATTCATAAATTAATGAATTATCATTTTATTGTTGCTTTATCTTATAATGGATTAGTTATTATCATATAAATATCCTTATTTGTTATTTCTTGACTTGATAATACTCTTTCCATTTTGTTGTTTTACTATCTACTCATTTATCTCTATATCATATTTATTATTTCTTTGTTTCATAGGAAAACTCATTTGTCTCATTAATAGAATTGCTTCAATAAATTACCTATTACTCATCTACTTAATATTAAAAATCTATACATATCAATAAAACATCATTTTATTATTTTGTTTATTTTATAAAATCTATATAGACCTATTTATAAAATTTTCTTTATTTAATTCATTTTTATTTGCTTATTTATTTTTCTATTTTTCAATCTATTTTATTTTTATTTTTATTTGCATAATTTGAAAAAGAAAATTTGATACTCTATAATGTCCAAAGACCTACTTTAAAGGTGTAATGGTCATTCGACACTTCAAGCCCAAAGATTACCCATTACTAAATTTTTGTGTAGAGTACTAAAACATACTATAATCCTCAAAACTTAATTTAAAAAAAAAAAAAAAAAAAAAAAAAAAAAAAACCAACACGTCAAATTAATATGTTATTATCCAAACAACTTCAAACTTAAATTAATATTTTTATGTTGTTTTTGTGATCCAAAAATTATTTAAATGACATAAATAATAATAATTATTTTATTTTATTTTTTATAACCGAGGAACCTTCCATGGTGAAGTCCTTAGGACTTTTCATAGGACCCAAACCTCAAGGTGTTGATCGCCATAAATAATAATAATAATAATAACAATAATTGGGTTTATATAAATGAAGAAGAATTGATAAAGTAGTGTGTTGTCTTGAACAATGGGTGCAGGTGAGAAGTGGTGCTGTATTTGTGGGTCTCTTCGTGGAGTAGAATGGGAATGAAGAGATGTTTTCCTGCAGATTGTAAGTGTAGTTAACTTTATGTGAAGTGATGGTGAGAAGCAGTGTGTCCAAGTAGAGAAAAAAGTGAGAGAGCCCTTTCCCATTTTCTCATAAAACTCTCTTTTTTAATTAACTATGTTGCCTGCCACAAATTAAGAAGATGGATTAATTCATCTTGTATGACTGAAACACTGAAACTGAAGCTGAAACTGGAAACTACCTACATTGCTTCAATCCACTTGCTCCAAATGCTTTATTAAATAATTTAGTAGGTGATGCTGCTGCTGAGCTGATTTAGAGATCACTAGAGACTAGAGTAGTGATCTACTTCTCTCATCTACCAACCACATATACACCATCTTCACACTTGCTCTTAATTCCATTTTCATCAACATTCACTCTATTCATGCATTTGTACATCCTCCCATCAACAACAACATTTTTTTTTTTTAACTTTATTATTATTATTATTATTATTATTGAGATTTCCAAAACCCGATTTTATAAAAAGAAGGATGTTTAGCAAGTTATTTTTAATAACATGTTTCAAAAAATAAAAACCAAAAAACTTGTCTGGATAAGTTATTTTTAAAAATAATTTTTCTATTTTGATTTTATAAAACATTGTAAATTCAATTTATACAATATTATTTAAATTTAGTTAACTCTTATAATTAAAAATAAAAATAGTTTTGTAATTAAAAATTAAATAGTTTTTGGTAAAATATGAATAGTAATTAATATTTTAATAAAAAACATAAATTATATTTTTTTATAAAAAAAAATACTATTCTAATATATGTTAGAAAAATATGGATATTAACATCTTTGTAAAGACATAATTATTTTTAAAAAAAAAAATTATGAGTAATAATTTAAAAATAATAATTGTTGATATTATTTTATTTTAAAATGAATTTAAAAATGAACCAAGTTTAACTTTTTAGCATGTAAATAAACCAAGTTTTCCATTACATACACATATTTAGTACTCAATTATAGATACAATACTATGAAATGGTTTGATTTATCATGCAATTAATTGATTTTTTTATTACAAGTTATTCTTAAAAATTAGAAGAGTCATTAAAGAATTTAAATTATTAAGTACATCTCACTTAATTTAGTATTTATTTACCTAGTGAGAAAATTTAGAAAGAATACTTGTGTGCATGTGAGAAATGGTAAAATCATGACTCATAATATATAAAATAATTTTAGTGATTAGATTTATTTTTTGAGTTCCAAATGATTTTTAAAAAAATTATTAAACTCATTAATGAATTCAATACAAAGTGGTTTGAAGTTCAAGTCTTGTGAATAAATTTATAAAAATATCATTATGTGCCAAAAAAATAATAATAATAATAGAGTCATTGTGAACCAATTTTTATCCATAAACTTTTAGTATTAATTTGATCACTATTTAAGTTTTAAATTATTTTAAAAAATTATTAGACTTGTTAATAAATCTAACTCATTAAGTCTTGTTTGAAGTTTATTTATCTAGTGAATATATATATATATATATATATATATATATATATATATATATATATATATATATATATATATATATATATGGTTCTATATAGTTAGAAATTAAAATAATAATTATTTTAGACCAATTTTTTTTTTCTATTTGAGTTTCAAGTTATTTTTAAAAAATTATTAGACTTGTTAATGAATCCACTACATTAAGTTTTATTTAATTTGAAGTTTATTTGCTTAATAAAAAAATTTGTAAAAATATAATTATATTCAAAGAGGAAACTAGTTAAATCATTTAAAATGAATTTGGTCTATATTTCTAATATTATTGAGTCTCATAAGTTCCAAGTACTAATTAAATTAGTTTTTTAATTTCAAATTATTTTTAAAAATTAAAAATTTTTATGTATCAAATTATAGTTTGGTTTGGAATTTATTTTCTTAATGAGAAATTTTAGAGAAATTCAAGAAAAATAAGAAAAACACATGTAATTATAAGATCATATTTAAAGATCTTTTGTATGAGCGTTGATATAGAAAAAAAAAAAAAGAATTATATCATGTTCAATTTTATTTACTTTTTATGGCCTCATAATTTTCATGTGCATTCCCATCTGCGAGACTCATTTTTATTTATGAAAAATTGATTTTTAAAAATTGGAGTCATCATTTATTTTTGTTATTTTTAAAAGGGGAAATAAAATAAAAAAATAAAACTCTAAAGTGACTCATTTATAGGAAAAGACATATCTACAAGAAAATCGAGTTCAAAGTCCTAAATCAAATTATTTATTGAAAATGTACAATAGGATAACACTCCTCTAAACCTTTAAAAGGTCTCTACTAAACAAGTAAAAGAAACTTTAACAATTAAGTAATTAATTAATTTTGGGTACCAAGAAAAGAATAACATGAGTAAATACAACAAAGTATAGTGACATAAAAAAACAACAAGAATGTATAAAATAAATGATAAGAGAATTGCACAAATTGATCTATTAAATTAATTAAAAAATAATTTGATTATTTTAAACATTGTAACACATTTTTAAGAAATCTCAAAATTAATTTATTTGTATTAAAAATAAGTCCAAATTAATGATTTCAATTTATTCATTTTCAAACAAAATGTTTCAACTTATTTACCACAAATGATTTCATTCAATTTGATTTTCAAGAAAATTTTGTTTTATTTATAAGCAAAATGATTTTTATTTGTTTTTGTTAGAAAAATTATTTTTACAAATTACATAGAAAAGAAAAAAATTACAAATTTATCCGAAAAAGTATTACAATCCAATTTTTATTTAAAAGAGAATGAATTTTATAAAATTATCTAAAAAGGTGTTTCACTCCAATTTTTTATTTAGGAGAAGTGATTTTTATAAAATTATATATAAAAGATATTTCAATCCTTTTATTTTACAAATTTATCTACAAAAGGTGTTTTCTTCCCATTTTTATTTAGGAAAAGTGATTCCCATTTATTAGAAAAAAAAAAAGTGTGATTCATTATTAAAAGGATAATTTCATACTTACCAAAAATATATATAATTTTAGTTTTTAAGAAAAAGGTTTTCCAATTTGTGAAAAAAAAAAATTTATTCAATAAAAATTATTTTGGTTTCAATTTATCTATTTATTTAAAAAAAAATGGTTTCAGATTAATTAAAAAAAAAAAAAACGTGATTTCATACTTTAAGAAATTGATTCTAGACTTATTAAAAAAGAAGATTTTAGTCTATTAAAATTATGAATTTCCCTTCATCTTAGAAAAAAAAATTATAAATGACTAAATCTTTATAAAAATAAAAATAAAAGTTCTAATTTAATTACTGTTACAAAAAAAATTAAAAAAAAAAACCCGTTCATTAAAAAATTTTGCAAACAAAATAATAATTATTAGTTTATCACCAAATTTTTACATAACAGTCAAAAAGGAAACAACAATAAGTAAAACTCATGCTCACCAATAAAGCAAGAAAAAAAAAACTAATAGAAAAGTAAAATATTTATAAGAATAATGAACAAAAATAAATCAAATATAAATAATTTAAAACTAATATTTACATGCATGACAAACAAAATCAAACCAATATATACAAAAAAAATAAAGAAAGAGGACAAGGATGAAGAGCAAGTATATTCTCTTCATATCACGTTTACATGAGTACATTCTACATAGAAATGGTTCACAAAACATCAGAGAACTAGTGAAGGAAAAAAGAAAATTAATCCCATAATCAATATTCTTTATGCCTTATTCAATAATGGTTCAATAGCATACTTTAGGAAGTTTGATTCTAATTTAAATCAAGTGTTCAATATATTGCAGTCCATTTCAATACTAAAAAAATTTGATTGATTGTTGATAGGAAGATGATGAATTATAGCTTCATGCATTAACTTTTGAATCAAAAGTTTCAACAAGGTATCAATAGAGAATTGATACATGCTAGTGTATTGAAGTGTTTTGATACCAAGATATTTTACTACATGGGTTTTTTTTTTTTTAACTCGAATTGTTAAGATTTGATATTTGTTGTAATTCTCTTTACTAGGTCATGGAATTAGCTGATCAAATCTCTATGGAGATAACCTAATTGTTTTAATTAGTTGTTAATTATTTTTTATTAAATTCCTTTTTGATTCTGGGAACCAAAACTATGATCAATTAAGGATCAAAGACAAATGTAAAATGTAATTGTGAAAGCAATTAAACCTTGAGTGAGGAACTATAATCGGAAATAATCATTGGAACATGTGGAATTGTCTTCTAATTATTATGATAATATTGTTCAAAGTAAAAGCAAAACTATATAAGAACGATAAAATAACATTATATGCCTTCTCCAAAAATTCATTATGCTCTTTATCAAACATCACTGCTAATAGAGCCTCTTCACCTTTCATTGTTTTAGACAATTCAAACTAAAATCATTTCTGCCATAAAACTCTCCAAGCTTGAACTTTTTCATCATTTCAAGTCTTAACAACCTTAATTTTTATATTAGTTTATTGTGAAAAATAATCTTAGAAAAATAAGAAGAAGAAGAAAATAGGAGAATGAAAAATGCACACATACAAACCATACAATATTTTGCATGATTCAGCTTAAAACCTACATTAATGGATAAAGAAGAACTTTCATTGTTGTTTAAGGAAATCACAGTTATAAAATTTTTGTTTTCCAACATATTTTTTACTTTTTCTCAAATGCCTATCTAAATTTACAATAGTGAAAGAAATTAAAAAAGAATTGGTAAAACAAATCAAAAGAAAATTCACTTTATTTCAATTATAAAAATGTTAGGTGGTGTTTTTTTTTTTTTTTTTTGGTTTTTTCTATTCAATTAAAAGTAACTTGTTGACATCATGGAACATAACTTAAGTGAACCTATTGATAACAAGTTCACTTTAATTACTTTGAACAATGTTAACAGGTTACTTTTAGCTTAATAGAAAAAATCAAATATTTTGATTTTTTCTATTCAGCAAAAAAACAAATACCACCTTAGTTTATAATATTAGTAATAAGAGTTCACATATTTTTTGTAACCTATCCTCCTTGTCACAAGCATATGTATTTTACAAATTATCACAAACCCAACTTGTATAAATTAAAGATCGATGTTATATTTTAATTGTGTTATTATGTTTTTTAATAATTAAATATGAAAGAGATAAAAATTTATAAATAAAATTATCAATATTTTTAAATAAAAAATTAATTATACATATGTCACTATTTTTTTACACATTTTAATATATCCAAATTAAATGTATTTTAATTTTAAAATATTAATGTGTTTTCAAATTCTATATATTACTACAAAAAAATTTTAAATATTTGAATATGTATATTATTTCTTATTTTATTATTTCTTGAAGTTCTCTAGATATTTTTATGGGTTTTCATTTTTTTGTCTCACCAATTTTTTTGATAGGCATAAATTTTTTACAATTTTATTGTTAAAGTATGATTAAAAAGAATAAAAGTTCTAATTAGATAAAAAAATTTAAAAAAAAAATTTACTTCAATAAAGTACATATTTTTTGTTTCAATTTTTTCTAGTTAGATATATAATTTAATTTAATTGTATACATAATGTATTATTTATCATTTGTATAATTCAATAACTTTAATTTAGTTCAATTTAAATATTGTCTCATTTAAATGCTAGTTTGATATTTAATATAAATTAATTAGCTCAATTTAAATATTAATGTGAACCCTACATTTTCGCACGAAGTGTTCCCACTCGATGGCAAAACTCTTTTTTTTTTTATTTGGTGAAAATTTTATTTTTAGAAAAAAACTTGGAGTCGCCACTTATTTTTGTTTTATTTTTTTTTAAGGAAAAACAAAATAAAATAAAATAGACTCTATGTGTGACTCCTTATTTGAAAAAAACGGTCTGTGAAAAACCAAACTTGAGTTCGGAGGTCAGATTACTTATTGGGAAGGTACGGTAAATACCGTAACACCCCTCTAAGCCCCTAAAAATAGGTCTCTATTAAATAAGGTGAAACAGGCGTGACAATTGACTAGTAAATCAATGAATACCAAAATGATCATAAATCAAAAGCAAGTCATGATAATGAATAAATAAACAAAGTGAGTGTGAGTGTACCTTGGCAGCAAGTAATAAAACGTTATCATGAAACAAGGTTAGCTCAAGTATAAAATCATCACATACATATCAAAAAGTAAGACAAAGATCAAACAATATTCATTAAGTATAATAGTTGACAATCAGAAGAGAAAACTCATATGTAGGGGCCCCACCAAAGCCCAATTGATTTTGCATGAATTAATCTTATAAATTTCATTGTTTTGAAATTATGAAAATTGTCTTCATGCTTATTAAAAATAGTGAAAAACGTGAAAATTATTAAAAACCAGAGATAATCACAAAATGCGTGCCTAAATAAAATATGGCAGCAAATTTATTAAAAATTAGGTTTTGGTGACTCGGGATTTTAATGAAATAGAGAAAAAGAAAGAAAGAATAAAATAACAATAATAATAATAATAATAATGACAAATAAATAAATAAAATAAAGTAAAATAATAAAATAAATAAATAAATAATTAGATAAAAGATGAATAAATAAAATAATTAAATTAGATGAATAAAAAAATTAATAAATAAATTTAAAAGATTTAAAACCATTTGAAAAACAAATTTTTGAAAATCAAGTTTTGGAAACTAAATTTAAGAATTGGAATTTTGGAAATTAAATTTGAAAGAAATTGGAATTTTGAAAATTATTTGAGAATTGGAGTTTTGAAAATTAAATTTAGGAATTGGAGTTTTGGAAATTAAATTTGAAAGAAATTGGAATTTTGAAAATTAATTGAGAATTGGAGTTTTGAAAATTAGTTTGAAAGAAATAGGAGTTTTGAAAATTAATTGGGAATTGGAGTTTTCAAAAATTAAATTTAAGAATTGGAATTTTTGGAAAATTATTTGAAGATTAAAGTTTTGAAAATTAAATTTGAAAGAATTTGGAGTTTTTTAAAAATTATTTGAGAATAGAATTTATTTTTTAAAATAAAAAATAAATAAATAAATGCTATAACATTTCTTTTCCTTACAAAATACAAACAACATTGCCCTAATTCCTTCTTCCTCTACAAGGATTCTAGATTTTTTAAGGCGGTCATAGGTAGCTTCCATTTCCATAAGAAAACCAAAAATGCTATGACATCTAATAAATGCATTTCCAGTGGCAGAGTCCACTAAAAAACCCATTGAGACCATTTCCTTTAATGCATTTTCCATCACTTCAAGCTTCATGATCACACTAGGCTTCTGCAACCTAAGTCATAATATGTCCTCCAACATCCCTCTGGGCCCATTTTTTGGTATTAAAGTCAAAAAAATCATCACCTCATAGCCTTTCCATCATCTTATCAACTTCTTCATCAATCTGCTTCTCCCCCAGGTTTGCCATTACATGACACAGCTCAACAACAGACTGTTTTTCTTCGCCATTGTAGGTGGCCACGCAAACTGCCACAACTTGATATCACTCCGAACGGAGGAATCACTTAATCTCCTACCAATTAGATGTTTTGCATCAAGAACAGTGTTAATGGGGTTCATAGCGACCTGATTCTCGACGGCATCATCGATCAAACACTTTGTATCAGTGAAAACGATGTAAAAGGGAGTAATCCCGTTGCCTCAATTGTTGGTGATGATCTCGACGCAATCGTGTTGCCATATTTCGGCACAAGAGTAGGTGGTTCCAAGATCGATTCTGATGGCTGGGAGAAGGGCATTAGAAATATATTTTTCCGAGGTGTTGAGCTTTGGGGTGAGTCATGTGAAGGTTGCATGCATATGAGAAATGATGGAAATGGACTTGTGGGTGATGAATGGTGGAGGTGGTAGGTTGGGTAAGTGTGAAAGAAGTTGATGGTGGGAATATGGTGACGGGTTTGGTGGATGGGTTTGATGGATATGAAAGATGAAGATCACCATGCGCATAAGGCTCCATGTATGTGGGAAGACAGAAAACAAATGGGTGGGGAATGAATGGTAGAACAGATAATGAAAGGTGGTGAGGGAAGTGTGTTTAATGGGTATTGAGAGATAGGTGGTGAGTATGGTGTCGAGTTTGAGCTGAATGTGGTGGGTGTGGAGATGGGTTCGATGGGCATGAAAAGTGTGGATTGTCGTTGGTGGAATGGATAATGAAGGGTAGTGAGAGAAATGGGTATAATGGGTATTGAAAGATGGTCATGTATGCATGATTCCCATGCGCATGGGTAGGAAATGAGTGGCAGAATGGTGATGGTTGGAAGGTTTTGCAAAGGTTTGGTGGGGGGCCATGCATGGCCATGCAAAAATGGAGTCTAAGTGTTCAGAAGAGTTTGGGGCAGCATTGCGACTCCTTCCTCCTTTGCTGTTTGAACCACTTTTTTTGCTTCAGTAGAGATGGCCTCACAACCTTCTTGACACGATACGTGAACTCTTGCAGGAATTCAGAGTATTCCTTCCTAGTTGCTCTCCGTTATTTGAGACCAATATTAGAACTCATTCACCAATAGCTTTTCATTGTTTATTCCTACGTCAATGGTTATAGGCAAGCATGCTGAAGGACCAACACCTCCAAGTGTTGTATAGAGAGAAAGTTTCCCTACGAGTATCCCCATCCCCTGGCAACCAAGGTCCCCAAGTCCCAGAAACTTGGCCATTGACAATATCACTCCACCATCAACATGAAACAGAGTAATAAACAGAGAAGAAAAAAAAACGTAATAAAACAGAGTATGCATTTAACTCTATGTCATGAACCGTCAAAGAGCTAGGAGCAGGTGGAATCCAAAGGAAATAAGAGCATGATTTTTGATACATCAAATTTAGGGAAGGAGCAAAGCATTAGATATTTACAAGAGAAATCAAAAACACCAAAATAAAACCAAACAGAGCATGCACACAAAAAGTAGATCCAACAAAGCAAACGTATGGCCACTGGAAAGCTCCCCTCAACAAATCAATGCCCAGAAAAACAGCTAAAAATGAGAGTAAATCAATATGGAAATGACATATAAGAAGTTCACAATAGTCATACCTGGAAAGCTCCCCTCAAGCAAGGAGTTGTTTGGCTTTAAGCTCTACTTTCCTTCCCACGAATCAGCAAGACCTCCCTATTTTACTTCTCAACCTCTCTCAAAAAAATCTATTTCCTACCCTCCTTTCTTTCCTGCTGAAAAAAACTCTCTCACATGTCTCTCTCCCGCCAATCCTTCAGATATCACTCCCTCCTCTTCTTGCTCAGTTTTCCTTCCCCTATAAGCTTTTACTCGTTCCCCTATTCACCACTCAACAAGTCTCCATCTTCAACCACCACCATGGCAGGGTGGTGACATCCTTCGCCACGCGTCCCATGCAACCTGCCTATAGAAGCCGTCCCCCACTTCAAAAAAAAAAAAAAAAACTCCAACTCCCCAGCTCTTCCCAGTCCAAAGAGGGGTGGTAAAAAAGGAAAATAAACCTTTGGTCCATTAAGGGGTCTACAATTAGTTTCAACCATTAATATTCCATTGACATTTGATACTTTTATTACTAGTGATACAATGTTCCAAATGAGCTACAACCTACAAGCATGTGAGAAGTCGGACATTATCTTTGCAAGCATAATTATGAATTGGAGGAAACGACATGAGATGAGATCAAGCATGGAGATAGTTACTAACCTTTGAATGGTGGAGAAATCCATTCTCAAATCCCAAACAAGATATCCTGGTAGGGAGAGGCTCGTTCGTGGAACTAATGCATGACCAATGCCACCAAAAAAGTAAAATAAAATATTAGGTGGAATAGGCTTGGGTAAAATGAGTAAAATCAAATAGAGCATGCGCAAGAAGCCTAGAGCATACGCTCCTCGCACCATTCCATCACTCTTTCAACATCCCTAGTGTTCTTTTACTCCATGGTTTGCAGTTCCTTCTTCATTTCCATTCTCACTCAAATTATATGCTCTACTGGGTTTATCAATATCATTGCATAATCAAATCAAACCAAACATAAATCATCATTAAACCTGTATTTAAAGGGACTGCTTAAATCTTCGTGCTTAAAATTCCTCCAAATAGTTCGAGCTTTTGCTTAATTGTGGTCTAGATAATGGAATGTTCAAGAAAAATATCTAAGGAAAAGTGAAAACAAAATAACGTATATTTAATTTCAATAAAATTTGTTCTTCCCTCCAGCCAATTTTGATATCCAAATGAAGCATTGGACTAGTTCTAGTTTTAGGGCAAATAAGATTTTGATTGGTTGGATTGGGGGTGTCCATGCATATATTCTCAACAAGATTAGGACATTCTTTTTGAAGTTTCCAGTATTGAAAAAAGAAACCATTTATGTCCTTTGGCACATGAGTGGTCGTCCTTCCACAATCATGTGAAGAGCTATATTAACAAAATGAGGAACTAGCGTGGAAATTTGAAACCTCCCACCTTCTGGGGTTTTTGTTTTCTCATTAGAAACAATAACTAAATAAAATTGATTGCAGAAATAGAGGGGGTGGCATCTCGATTCTAGACTGATTGGAGGACCTCAAATTATATCAAAATCCACTTTCTGGTCTATTTGGACCAACAGACATAATTCGATTAATCCAATCTCAATTCTTTACCAGGTCTGGGTTTGAGCATTGCTATCTTGGAAAAGCCTAGAGGTCTCTCCTGATCTTTCATCACCCCTATCTAGAGGGGTACTGAAGCAGACCTAAGAAGTTGGGTTTGCCTATTGTCTCCACATTTACCACCAAAATCAGGAGAAAACTAGCACTTCGCATCTACCAGTTATAACAACCTGATGGCTGGAGAGTGGGAGTTTGGCTGGCTGAATTCCCTATTACACCAGGACAAGCAACATCAATGAGCCCAAATCAACATCACAGTTCCACCTTCTGTGTCCCCTGCTTGTCTGCAATGACATAAAGGGAGTGAAGACCCATAAATCCAACCCTAACCCCAACTAACCACAAAATGGTAAGACCTTCAACTCAACCCCAATCCAGCATAACTGTCAAAACCAACCCCACTTAAAAATCAACACACCTTATAGCTAGCTTCAGCACAAGGCATAAAAAAACTACCACATTGTATGCCTAACCTTAAATCCAACCCATTGCCAGAACCTAGCCCCTTTGTGAAAGGTCGACCAGCCTAGAGATTAGTCCTCCTCTTTCATCTAGTCATATGAGATGCTCTTCTATCATTCAATTTCTACAAACAAATTTCACATATTCTAAAGTTAACCGTAAATAAATATGATTGTGATTCAAGGAGAAAGTAAAGAGTTTAAAAGATTAGTTTGTAAAAACTGCAAGTAGGCTTGGCACTACTCTTGTCCTTGAAGCATCAGGATGCAAAACACTCCATTTCCATGGAAGACCATAAAAGATGAACCACCAAGTAGTCCTTTCTGTAGGCAAAATAATTGATCAGAACCTCCAGCCACTCCAAATTGAATTGCTCAACAATAAGACTATGAACCAAAACAGGAACCAAATCCTCATAAAAATAGAATCATTAAACTGATTTCATTATTGAGTCAAGTAATTTGGATTGCCATAGTAAAAGTGATATACAATAGTGGGTTTTCTAACTTCATCATGATCCTTATATATCTTGAAGATCGACAATACAAACTCTGTTGTGTGAATCTTGGTACCTTCATCTATTTTCTATTTATGGACATGAAATAACCATGTCATACCATTCAGAGGTAATGCGAGCAGAGACTGAAGGCAAAACCTTCTTCCCTCTGTGTCATTATATACCTCTGTTTTGGTCCCAAAATTAATATAAGATGTGAGAGTACTTCGTCCTCCTCATCCCTTGATGCTACATTTCCTAATAAATTTGTTCGAGAAATTTACATGACTATTCCATAAACTTCGTACCTCAGGGAACCCAATCTCAAGCCACGGCTTTGCAGGGCCACTGAAATGTACAACAGCAGCAGCTTCTAATCTCTCTCGGCTAACTTCTGAAGCTTGACAACCTAACCCAGCCACATGCCATGAAGAGTCAATAGGATGCACATGACCCTTAAAAGCCATCAAGGCTGGTGGAAGTGCTCCTGGATGCCATAGTCCCAACCCAGAGTTGAGGTTCTGCAAAATAGTATTATTTCATTATGATTGCAAACAAAGATGAAATCTATACTTTTGCATTTAATAATTGCAGCATTGAATCATAAGACCCCAGAAAACACCAAATAATATTTCTGATACCACATCTTGATGAGGATGGTATTATAAAACACAAGACATGCAGTTTTTAGTGTGTAATTCATTATCCATGATTCTGTGGGATAATTTTTCTTTTCCATATGTTCTACTAGGAGAAAATGCCTTGAATTTTATTCCCTAGCCTTTGTTCATTTCTGCATCGTATCACCCTGGTGCATTAGAAAGGATGGGGTTCACCATCTCTTATTAGAAAAGACAGGTCCCTACAGTCATTTCCTTTTTGAAAACACTAAAATATATTCTTTTGAACTACCATTCATTACCAGCTTTCTAAGTCAAATGAAGAATTTACTCACGAGTTCTAGCCATCGATGGTAAGCTTTTGTGATGTTGGACCTCCTCCAAGCTTTAAGGTCAAAAACATTCATCCCATACAGCCATGCACAATGATCATGATGGAAGTTGGATGATATAAGTGGGTTTGAAAAATTCAAATAGTCCTTCAATTTTCTTCCTGGGCAACAGTTAGATCCACACCACGAATCAACGACAGCGCCAACAACTTTTCCATTGAGATCTAATTCCCACAGAGATGATAAGTCATGTTGTACTACAATATCATCATCCAAGAACACTATCTTGTCAAGATCTGGAAACAGCTGCATAGCCCACAAAAGTCAGATAATAAATCAATCTTCACTAAAGATGCATAGGCAACAATATCTGCCCAATTAATCAATCCAGTTGAGAAATTTATTAGGAAAGTCAGGGGTATTTACCTCAGGAATATAAATCCGTAGATGATTCATAAGGGAGAGGCAGCTGGGGCTTAGAGCCTCTAACTTTCTTTTATGCTGTCCATCAAATTCAAAGTTGTCTTCTTTTAAATTGTTGTAGTAATGGCTCCAAATTAAGCGGTGAATCTCTAACATCTCCTTAACCCCAACATTCACTTCCTGGGACCAATCGTATTGATGCAGTCCCTTGACTTCCACCACCGCTGATTCAATAGAATTGGTAGCAAACCATGCATGCATTGGAGTGTATGTTTTCTTGTCTGTGACTATATGAAACACCAATTTTTCAGGGTTGGCTGCACTTTGGACGGCAGAGGAGATGACAACAGAGGCAGCAAGTACATTATCAGTTAGGAGAACAAGGTGGTGGAAGGAAGAGTCAGCAAGGCGAGAAACAGATTCAGGCGGAGGTAAACGAGATCGAGCCATGGCATTTACCGCATACTCTTCAGCCAGTTTGAGACAAAGGCAATGTACACTTTTGGGAACACCATGTGAAGCTAAATGCCAGTAAATTGACTCACGCTGTCTGGCTGATTGAACCTTACGCTCCATCTTCAAAATCTGCATATTCAGAAAATAAATGGAGGATTGGTGCTTTGACATTATAATGCTAGCACAATAAAAGTTCTTTGCTTAAAAAGCAAACTGATGGCTGAATAGAGCTTAAAAATTCATGCTGCCATCCTCTCCAGTTCAGTGTTCTCAGTTCAATTCCATTGGAACACACAGGAGGTCTAAGCTATTCTCCATATTTGTTCTCTGGGCCAAATAATTTATTCCATTGAACCACATTAGCTAGGTAAGATTGGCCAATAAGCATCAAAAGAAAAGTCAGGTATAATGTTGGTTAACATTTTTCAAGACAATATGAAATTTATTTTTGCAAGAAAGGAACGATAAATACTTTTGACAAATGATCTTGCCCTGGTAGTAATTTGTGGCTACAGTAGAGTGGACAACATGCACTCAGTCCAATGCTAAAAGATATGCAGACAAAACAATGCCAAAATGCCCTTGGATCATTTTAAATTTAGAGTTCTCTCACCTCTCCATTCACATTATAATACAGGATATCTAAATCAGAAACACATCCTTTAGGTTGCAGGGTGCATCAGACTTCATGAGTGGAAAAAAAACACCTCTTTTGACCAAAAATTGCATTTCTAAGATATTGCTACAACATGATGGTTCAGAACCTATTAGCATCCTATATGCTGGTATCATCATTAAGATATTTAAGACAAGTGTAATATTAGCATAAGTTACGATCAGTATTCTCCAAGGAACTATTGTTTTACAATCAATTTTCTCCTACATTCATGACAAAAATATCAATCAGCAATGTAAAATACGAGTAAATACTTTAGCACCACCAACAAATTTTTTAATAAAAATGATAGGTTAAAAGATGAAGTAAATACGTTAGCAATAAGGTGCATCTGCTAAGAACTGAATTCCCCAACTTGTTATCACAACCAACAATTCAAGTGTTTGTGAGCACCTACATAAGCAATACTATTCATATTCAATGTTGTTCATGTGCCCAAACTGAAGAAACTTAAAACTCCTTGATGCCATAAAGAAACCGATTAGAATAAGGAATTCTAGTGAATCTGGTTCACCTTTATATTATAGTATTGTGTCTTATATAGGATTCTATACAGCAGATGACTTGAGAAATGGTGCAGTTGTTGGAAAGTAGTTACATTTAGCAGGAGATATACAAGACTTAGTCCTTGGAGTTAATCTTTTAGTTCAGATATTTGTATTCGTCTCTCATTGCAAATCACATGGGCAAAGAAATTACAAGAGTTGAAAAAATTAATTGAAGGTGTCAAGATCTTTTAAAACCAGGAAATAATGGAGAAGAGGACAGTGAGAATTGAGAAATTGTTACATAAAATTTTGAGTAAAACAATGGAAGAGTGGTGAATGCTCAATTGGACAACGAAAAACAGAAACAAGTTATTGAATTCGAGGGAAGCACAATGGAATGTTGTTCAAATCATGACTTGTTGTGTTGTCAACAGCCCCACTCTCAACCATCTTTCCCAAAGTAACATAGGATTTAGGAAATGAATATCATTACCAACAGCCCCAGATGTCCAACAATTCATCAGTATTTTTATGCTTTTCAATACTTAACATTAATTAACTTACCAACATGTGTGCAAAATCATAGTTCAATCCGGCAAAATTAGGATCAAAGACAACTTTGGTAGCTAACCTAGATTTTGATCTTTAAAATTTTGAAATTTCCATTTTTCTTTGTGGTATCTTCAAAGGCTCAATTAAAAGTTCACTCTTAATAAGAATAATCCAAATCTAGATGATCAAAATAAACACCCAAAATATAGGCCAGCTTTTTGAGTCTAACAACATAAATAAACACTAGGAATGGCATAATAAAATAACTGGTAATATCAGGAAATTGGTTTATGTCAATTGAAATTGAATTAAATTTTTTGAGGGGAAGATTGTAAAAGAAACACCATATTATTTCAATTCAGTGCAGCCCCCTTACACCACATCCAAATTTTCCCACTAGTAGCAACTTGCAATTAGTTTACAAATTTTAAGACCATCAATCGATCCAACCATGTTGAAGGCGTTTTAATCCTTGTGGTCCCAGCAGATGTCTTAAAAAGGTAAGAGTCATAGCAGGACATGGAAAGTAAAAGTATTGATGAACAAGACGATGTCACTGTGTCAGTAACCACAAATGTAACTACAATTTCTACCATGCCAGCAGAACACACAGTCATTGATGAAAAATAATGAAACGTACCAACATTCAAATGCGTGTATAGGCCGTAATCGTGAAAGGGGACCTTCCCTCATTTATTCACACAAACAACCAACAAACAGAGTGATAATTAGATCTGACAACAGTCCGGTTTCGATGGGGTGAATATAAAGCAAAGTTCAGCTACTAAATTCATATTTAAGTCACAATTATACTCCATGGGAAGATTACCATCAAATTAAGATTCTTGGTTTTGCCTTTTTAAGCGAATGACCCCACATTAGACTTAGGTCACGTTCAGTTGATAAAAGAGGCAGACCCTGACCCACAAAAGCCAGATGTGTTTTTTGGTATTGATCTAGACTTCGCTGACTTGATGACAGATAATAATAAAACTTTACCTAGCGGTGGGTAGTGGGTGAAAAGACAAGGAAAAAAATGAAGTTAGAAGTGAGAGTAGAGTGTTTGTATAGTACCATAGCCTTGGTCTTGAAAGCAAAGGCCTTAATGTCATGTCCATTTGACGTCATATCCTCCACTAGTTGATTGAATGACGCTGGTGAAGTCTCAATTCTTCCCCCATCTTCTCCTTGACTTGCCTCCACTAGTGCTCTCGTCAGTTCATCTCTTAGCTTCTTCACATGTGCCCCCGTCACCACAGTTTCAACAAAAACAAACACCACATTATCAAAACCGTGTTGACGACATGATCACATCACAGTGCCATACGCAATTCAATAGAAAAAAAACACCAAGTGGACTAGAATAATATGATTGCAGTGCAACTGGCCACGTGTCAAATAATGGAATGGCTCGCAGCAGATTACCGACAGTTCCCCAAAATGCTCTCATCCATGGACTGTACCGGATGCAATGCAAAATGCAACGTCGACGAAAGTGACACCAATATATTTATTGAAGGACGAAAATACCCTCCCTCAGATAAAATAGCAAGTGGGGACCTCTGACGTGCGATGGGTGCGAAGGAGACAAACGTGGGGACACACTAGCCCAAAAAGAAAGAAAGAAAGTAGGTGGGTGCCACCAACTTGGTTATGAAAAAGGAGAGAAGTCGTAGAATTTTTTTGAAACTAGTAGTACAGGAGAAAATGTTTTCAAGAATCGAAAGGATAGCCAAGGTTAGGACGTCTTGACTTTTAATAATAATAATAAATTTGTGCTTATCAAATTTCGTTTCGATATACAGACTTTTCCATCTAAAATCAAATTATTCATAGAATATATGAAAAGTTCTACCCAAACGAGCCCCCCCACATCAGCACTTCAACCATTTCCGTAAATAATAATTGTGTTAGAAAAAAAAAAAAAGTACAAAAACGAAAAAAACATGACCAAAGGTATGAAATGAAACACCATGGAGAAGAGGTATAACTTGGTGTCAAAAAAGCATTTGGCAGAAGCCTAAAGATTGTAACTCTCTGATGGGTGGTAAAGACATGTTTTACAGAGGCATATTTTTGTCCATATGACCAACATGGACACGTGGCAGTCTACTACTACTACATCTTATTCCACTGCGTCCAGCAACACTTAAAATTCCCGTGTCGTCCCACCTCAACTCCGATGTACCAAAGGGTATTTTCGTCATTAAAGCTATAAAAAAAAAAATTACTCACCGCAGATAAATCACTCCCGCCGAAAACCCTCAACCCTATGCAATCTGCTGCCATGGAACAAAACAAAATAACATCATGACGATTAATAATTATATTTACGGAACAAATTAAAATGTCAATAAAAATTGATGAAAAACAGTTTCCCTAAGAAACATAGCGTGCAAGCGATTGATCAAACTGGTGAATTTAGCACAAAGTGTGACTCCTCACCACAAATCCTAGAACTCCTTTTTAGTTTAATAATTTATAAAGAAATAGTCCAAAAAAAATCAACTTTTCAACCGAGCAAGAAATTACCGAGGGAAGAACAAAGAGTGGCAGATTCGAGTACAAGAAAAGCAATTCTAACGAACAGAAAGGGCAAACAAATTGCTAGCAACAGAACCACCGGCAAGAGCGTCCGATTAGAGAATCGGCGATTGGCGGCTGCCGAGGATCCCTTGCCGGAGCCGGAGTTGGGTATGGTGACTTTCTTTATTCCGGCGGTGGATATGTAAAACTTCATCTCCTTCAGATTCTTCCGATTCCCCCTCCCAATACTCGACACTCCGTTTCATTCCATCAACTCCGATCCAAGATGCTCCGATTCCCGCTTCTTCTTCCTGAACAAAGCTCCCATCTCAGATCCCCACTTGCTGAGTCCGTACACATATTTAGAGAAGCTTTGATCTTGAAAAACCACATTGAATTCAGAGATCAGTAGCGCAAAGTCACGCATTGAATTTGAGTTGTCAATTTACCTGATTTGAAGAGTTTGGGATTCAAATTCGCTAACTGATTCTCAATGATGAAGATCACGCTCTTGTGCTGTGTTTTTCATTCGAAGCTCGGTTTGGATAGAGACGGATAGAAAGATATTTAGAGAGGGAAAGAGGGAGGAGGAAAAGCCAAAACTAATGCCGCGTTCGGTCCGCGGGAAATATATCGAGTATAATAATAAGAGCTTTACATTTTAGCCCTATTTCTCTATCTTAATTACGGGCTTAACCCTGATGTGTCTTCTTTTACCACCGACAAATCGTGAATGTGACCGCCTCTTTCCCCTTATGCAGACTCAATTAGCGCAACCCTCGGGTCTAACATGTCTGTCAGTTATTTGGGATCTTTGGTTAAAGAGCTAAAATAACCCAATAATAAAAATATTTTTCCTCAAATGGATATAAAAAATTTCATAAGCACTATTTTGATCATTTCAACCAAATATATATTAAAATATATAAAAATCAGCCATCGTTTTCAAAACCGAAAACAAAGGAGAGTTCCTCCTTTCCAAAGTAAAATCAAACTAAAATCTCCAAGTTTCTCTCTTTTTTTCATCCCTGCTTATGACTCCCCTTCTCTCCTCCTTGTTCTTCCATGGTCTTCGCTTTCTCACACGAATAGAAACTATTTTCAAGAATAGTTTTTTATTTTCTACAATAAAAAAAACTAGAAAAACATGCTTAACAACTAAAAATAAAAAATAAAAAATAAAATATTTTTAAATAAAATCTTTTAATTATTTTCATTTATTTTTTAAAAAATAATTATACAAATATATATAATGATTAAAAATAAAATTATGGGCATAAAAATTATTTTTAAAAATATTAAAAATTAGATTAAAAATATTTTAAGTTTTCAAATTGACTTTTGTTTTACAAAATATAACAATTTTCAAAAATTATTCTTAAAAACTATTTTTCAAAATTATTTTCAAAAATAATTACTAAACAAGGCCTAAGGTACTCATAGAAAATAAAGAATTTACTTTTAATCGAAATGATGACTATGTGTACATTTGTTTTGTAAGTATTATGTCCTAATGTCATGTTGTTTATGTATCATGTATTTTGACTATTAATTAAATATTTCTCCAATGAACTAAGATTAAATTCTACTATTTTTATTTTGAGTAATTTTTGAAATACTTAAGAATTGGAATATGTGAATTGAACAAGGGTTGAGTTTTGCCCTATTACATTGTAAGCCATATTTTTCCAACATTTTTTTGAAATAGCTAGGAATTTAATGTGTTGAAATTGTGTTGTGGAGTGTGATTAAATTAGGGTTAAGTTCTTTTGTGTCTTTTTGTGATCTATGTTTAGGAATATTTGATGATTTCGAAGTATTCACTTAAATTGTTTTGGAGTTAAGTTTCTTTGAGAATATCAATCTATGTTTAGGATTTGTATTAAAAGCGCAACTTGGGTGAGTCAACCTTATTCAACTGATATAAGTTTTGCTAATCATTTTCAATACTCAAATTTAACTTGAATTAAGTTTTTTCAATTCAAACTCAATTTAGGTTAGGTTTGTATCAAGTTTTGGACAACTGAAGTCTAGCCCAAATTTGATTTAATGTTTTTATAATATTTATAATATTTATAATATATATTATCCTATATAATATGAAATTATATTATATCATATACTTTTCATTTTTTTATTTATAATTTATATTACTATCTTGAAATTTTATTCTATTTATTATTTAATTTTTCATATAAATATATAAAAATAGGTTTTTTAAAAAACATGGATTTTGAATTATTTTACTTGATTAATTCAACCAATCCTAGTTTAACCTGATCAACTTAAATTCAACTTGAATTTAGGGAAATGAGGATGAGTTAGGCATGAGTTAAGTATCCTAAATTAGAAGTCAAATTGAGTTGAATTTAAATTGATTATTTCCTAATTCGATTTGGACGGGAATTAGTCATCAATCCAATCAACTCACATTAAGTTTTAGCCATAATTTGTGTGTTTTGTTGTTAACTAAACTTTATTAACTTTATGAAAAAATTATTATTTTGGATACATAAAACATAATAAAAATAAATATTAAAATAATAATCATATTCTTACTTTGATTCATGATACCGTTAACACTTTTGAAGTAAGTTTGAGTCGTCTTATGAATTGTTTTGGTCAAGGTCTTTAACTCATTACTCTCATATGATATATGAGTCACTTGTGTGATTACCAACTTGAATACACTCATATAATTGCATAGGTTATGCTTATCCTCCGCTACTCATAAACATTATATATAAATTAAATTTGATAATGATAGGGTTACAGAAGTAACATCATATTTATATAAATGAAATTCTTTCTAACTCCCTATTTATTATTTGAGTCTTTCTTAATAAGACTATGTCCAATCAATTGATTCCCCTACCTAATATATGGTCACACATTATTAGAGAAAAGCTGAGAGAAGTTGGAATGGAAAACTAATGTAAAATGGAGATATCAATGGTGGTCATCACATGTATACATTGAAATGTTGACAAATAACACAAACATGGAAATCCAATGGGAGATTACTTGAATAGGTATTTATTTATTTTATTATTTTTTGCGTGATTGGTTGAATGAGTAGAAAATTTTTTCACACGATATTTAGATTAAGAATGCTTTAATTCATGATTTTTAAGTTAATTGTCAACCTTTTATTTTCTTTTATTAATTTACTTGTTCGGCCTCATATTAGTATATTAGCTTGTGTTGTAGTATATTTTTATACGAATGCATTACCTCTAATTTTACTTTGTAACTACTTGAATTTAAACTGAAGGTTTTTTATTTATTTTTTTATTTTTGCTTCAAAATTATTTGAAATAATTTTTTTTAATTCAAAACCTTTGTTTTATTTTTATTTTTAACATAAAAAAGAAAATTTTTTAATATGTCAAATAAATTATATTCGAGTATTTTGATTAAAATGTTAATACGACTTACATAATATTGTTCTATTAAAATTTGACATCCTTGGTGACCGGTAAAAGGTAAAGACACTTAGGTCTTATTTGGCAACTATTTTCGATAACATTTTTTTGTTCTTCAAAAAATAAATAAATAAATAAAAACAAACAAACACGTTTTACAACTAGAAAACAGCTTTTTGTTTTCTTATTAAAAAAAAAAATGGTGTTTTTAAATAACATCTTTTAGTTTTTTTAACTTCTTTTGTCGTTTTAAAAATAATTATAACAAACTTTTGTTTTATAAAATATTATAGAAAAGGTTTTAAAAATTGTTCTCAAAAATTATTTTTCACAATTATGTTTTAAAAGAGTTGTTAAACACAACCTTAATATTCTATGTTTATAAATAGTGCATTCTCAAGAAAGCTTTGACATGGTCAACAACAAGAAAAAAAACAGGGAAATAATCATGTAGGTTTTCATTAAAAGGAACTTATTCTTATTACATCTTTGAAAAAAAAAACACTTTAACAATACTTTTAAAAAAAATAATAATAACAATAATAAGTTACTAATCGCAAAAAAAATTTGTTTTTGAATTAAGGGATAGTAGCCTCTAAAATGCCTTTAAATATATATATATATATATTTGATGAATTTTTTTATTAAGTAAAACAATTTTAGTCTTGAAAAAGTAAAAAAAAAAAAAAATTAGTAAAAGTATTAAGGAAAGAAAAAAAATGTTAAAAAAAATTATTTTCTCATGTTTGATTTTATTATTAAAAAAAAAAGTACAAAAGAAAATTAAATATAATTAAAATTAGTTGAAACTTACATATTTTTTAATTATTTTGTCTTTATATAGAAGAGTTAAAATAAGTTAAATGAGTTTAAAATGATATATAAAAATAGTTTTTTGATTTTAAATTTATTTTGATTTTTTTTTACTTTTTCTTTCATTATGATTTTCATCTTCATTTTCTTTCCATCACATTTTTCCCTAAATTTTCTAAGAACTAAACATAGCCATAGGGTTTTAAATATGTTGTAATGGTGTTTACCCATTACCTTTTTTCTTTTTTAACCAAATACTCTTAATAATGTTTGTAATGGTGTTTAGAGTGTAATTAATTGATTAATTCAATCAATCCGAGTTTAACCTCATCAACTTAAACTCAACTTGAATTTAGAGAAATGAGATTGAGTTAAGAATGGATTATCTTAAATTAGAGGTTAGATTGAGTTGAATTCAAATTGATTGTTTCTTAATTTAGTTTAAATTCGAGTTAGCCATCAATCCAATCAACTCACCTTAAGTTTTAACCATAATTTGTATGTTGAAGTTGTTAACTAAACTTTATAAACTTTATGCAAAAGTAATTATTTTGAAAAATCAATTTTGGATGCGTAAGACATAATAAAAATAAGTATTAAAACAATAATAAAATAATGATCATATTCTTACTTTAATCTATGATACCGATAACACTTTTGAAGTGGGCTTGAGTCACCTTGTGAATTGTTTTGGGTAAGGTCTTTAACTCACTACTTTCATATGGTGGATGAGTTACTTATGTGGTGTATGTTATTAAAAGTAAAATAACAATAAGATGTAAGAATGAGAGTGTGGCTTGGGACGACCTTAACTTTATATAAAAGATTTATATCTCTTAATCTTCCCATCAAATACTACATGGGAATTAGACTTGTTATTTATAACCATTATGTACAAATTAATGAGTGATAGTGGGTTATCAACTTGAATGCACTCATATAATTGATTGCACAGGTTGTACTTATCTATTTTCCTCTACTACTCATAAACATTATGTACAAATTAAATTTGATAATGATGGGGTTACATAAGTAACATCATATTTATATAAATGAAATTTTTTCTAAATCCCTATTTATAATTTGAACATTTCATAATAAGACTTTTGGATGACTAATCAATTTATTCACCTACCTAATATATGGTCACATATTATCGGAGAAAAGCTAAGAGAAGTTGGAATGGAAACCTAATGTAAAATGGAGATATCAATGGTGGTCATCACACGTATACATTGAAATGTTGACAAATAACACAAACATGGAAATCCAATGGGAGATTATAATGGATATTTATTTATTTTATTATTTTTTGCGTGATTGGTTGAATGAGTAGAAAATTTATTTCACACGATATTTGGATTAAGACGGCTTTAATTCATGATTTTTAAGTTAATTGTCAACCTTTTATTTTCTTTTATTAATTTACTTGCTTGGCCTCGTGTTAGTATATTACCTTGTGTGGTAGTATATTTTTATACAAATGCATCACCTCTGATTTTACTTTGTAACTACTTGAATTTAAACTAAAGGTTTTTATTTATTTATTTTTGCTTCAAAATTGTTTGAAATAATTTTTTTTTAATTCAAACCCTTTGTTTTATTTTTATTTTTAACATAAAAAAGAAAAAGTTTTAATATATCAAATAAATTATATTCTAGTATTTTGATTAAAATGTTAATACAACTTACATAATATTGTTCAATTAAAGATTTGATATTAAAAGGAACTTATTCTTATAACATCTTTGAAAAAAAAAAATACACCTTAACAAGACCTTTTTAAAATAATAATAATAATAATAAGTTACTAATCTCTAAAAAATTTGGTTTTTGAATTAAGGGATAGTAGTCTTTAAAATGCCTTTATATATATATATATATTTTTTTTTTTTTTTTGATGAAATTTTTTATTAAGTAAAACAATTTTAGTCCTGAAAAAGTAAGTATTGTTTTAGTAATATCTAGGTTATGCTTAGTTTCTAAAAAGATTAAAGAAAGAAAAAAAAAATGTCAAGGAAATGATTTTCTCATATTTGATTTTATTATAATAAAATACAAAATATGAGATTTTATAGGATTATGAGAATTTGTGGATGATCATCCATATTGATGTATATCTCTTTGTGACTCTTAAAAGGAAGAGATTTTAATGAAAATGAATTCAATTTTTTTCTTACATTCTGATTTCTCCTTTTCGTTTTCTTCTCCTTTCACTTTATTATTTAACAACATGCTATCAGTATGACGGTTTGAGTACATAGAAAAAGAGAAGAATACTTGAGGTAGAAAAGAATAAGAAAAGAATGCCCATGATAGAAAAATAGAAGAATTCATCCACAAAATTTCTTATAGGCGTGTAGCCTTATTCTCTTCGAATGAAATATAAATAATATGCAATTTATTATTATAATTTTTATTTACTTTATCTTGTAGCCAGAAGCTATGTGAATCATATTTCATATAATTATAGATTTTAATTATTTAATAACTAGAAGTTATATAGAAAAAATTTCATAACTAGAAGTTATGAAAAATATACACAATTTTCATAACCAGATGTTATGGGGTAAATTACAAAATTACAAATACATAGTCAGAAGCTACACATAAGATCCTTAATTACTTTTTAATTATATTATATAATTGAAAGTTATATAAAACAACATTATATGGTCAGAAGCTATATAATGAATAGTTCATAATCTGAAACTATATACAAATCCAAAATTACAAATACATAGCTAGAAGCTATGTATATAACTCATAATTCTTTGTTTTTAATTATACAGTTTAACTGGAAGTTATATAAAATAATATTATATAGCTAAAAATTATAAATGAATAGTTTATTACTTGAAGTTATGCACAAATTTACATAAAAAATAGTTCATAGCCTGAAGTTATACACAAATTTAAATATTTTCTTGTTTTAACAAAATAATCATAGCAAGAAGCTATGAAAGATATTAACTATTAATTTCTTTAATTTCTTTTAATTATATTGTGTAACTAAAAGTTATACATGAATAGTTCATAACCTGAAGCTATGCACAAATGTACATAAAAAATTGTTCATAACTCGAAGTTATGCACGAATTTCCATATTTTCTTATTTTGACAAAATAATCATAACCTGAAGTTATGAAAAATATTGACTTTTAATTTTTATTTCGTATTAACCCATTTTTCATAACCAAGAATTATTAAAACAATTTTTATTAATAATTGTTTCATAGTCAGTGGTTGTGTACACAATTTCTAATTATCTTGTATCCAAAAGTTATACAAAACAAAATTGTCAATTAACAACTATGTAACTAAAAGTTGCAAAAATTTTTAAATTTTGTTGTATAACCAGAAGTTATATTATAACATAATTGTCAACTGTTTAATGTTATTATAACATTACTTAAAATTTAATTATTCATAGCCTTAAGCTATGAAGAAAAAGTTAGTAAATTAATAATTGTTAAAACTTGTATAGTCAGAAGCTATATGAAAAAAATATATATGTTTTATTATAAACTTATATTATATAGCCAGAAGTTATATAAATATTATTATTCATAATTAAAAATTATGAAAATGTGAAAATTAATATTCTTTGTACTAATAAAAGGTTATGTCAAAGTTGTTAATATGTACTTTTTTATAATTAAAAGTTATAAAGAACTAACAATTTTGTACAATTTTATGAAATTCATATAACAAAAAATTATAATGAAATATATTATAAATATTTCTATCAAATAAGTATAGTTATTTGAAATTAGAAAGTTAATGAAATAAGAAAAGTTTTTTTATGGAAAAGATTTTATGAAATAGTTAAGAATAATTTTTCCTTTTATAAAATATTATTAGTAGAGATTTTATTCTAAAAATCTTCTAAAAAGTATTTCAAAATTTTTAACAACAAAATTTTTACTTTTTTTTCTTTGATTAATTAAGTAATAAAATATTAGATTATTTTTTATTATTTTAATATTTTTTAAAAAAGTTAAAACTATATAAATTACTTCACATTAGTTATTTCTTTTAACTTTATATAAGAGTATCATAATAAGAGTACCTTAATCATTATATGAAAAGAACAACGATTAATTTTTTTATATGAAATAAGATATGATTTAATTTTTTTAAATTTAAAAAATGAAAAGTTAGTCACATTTTTTTAAAACATTTTCCAAGGTTTAAATGCGCTTAAGGGTTATTATTGACTTGTTACTGTTGGTTTCGACCTTGAGTATTAAATTAAAGAAGGGATGAAGTTCCACTTTGATTCTATGTTTGAATTTTGCTCTGTCATGGAGCCACGACCCTTACCAAGACACATGACTCGTGCTACCGCCAATACCATAACACATGCCAAGGCTGTTACTATGATGTCATAGCTTGTGCCAAGACACGTGACATGTGTCACCACTCGTGCCACATATCTCGAGCCTCAAGGCTTAGAAAATATTAGCACAAGGGTCGATAATCTTAAAAGGTGTACATGTTTTATGTGAGAGGAAATAAAAAAAATCAGAGACAATCTATTTCAAAGGTGAATAGTTAATGCTTCTTGTATGGCTCACATTTTTTTTAAGGCACCTTGGAGACTCTGATTGAGTGTTGATTTGGTCCTTCATCGTAACCCTTGGCAACCCCATGAAATTACACCATATCAGAATTTGGATCTATGGAGGACATGATCTATGGAGGACATGGGAAGTAGATTTTAACTACTAGTGGGAAAGGTATTTGTCTCTCGTGAGTATATTGATCTTTAACACAACTATTGTATGTCTTTCTTACTTTAATAAAATTTGTGATATTTAAAATAATAGTTTCCAAATTTTAAAAGAAAATTGTCATAAAAAACTATACATTTTAAAAAAAAAATTCTAAAGAGGAAATTTACAAACAAAAATTTTGAATTTTTTTTATTCAAAAAAATTATAAAACTTATAAAAATTATGACATAAACCATTCAAAAGCTTAAATTAATTAAAATATTGTATAGGTAATTTGTGTGATGGTTTGTCTAAATAATAATTTAGGTAACATTAAATATTTATGGACTTAGAGTAAAATAATTTTATAGGGTAAACAATTGTAATACTTTAGAAATGAAAATGGGGAATTTAAGTCTGAAGTGACGTCTGAAAGTTGGAATGGGAGAAGAAGTCGAAGGTGGAATTGACGGGGAAATTGACTGATTGGCGATTGCACATGGTAACGGCTAAAAGTTAGGAATCATAAATATGGGCCATGTAGGCTTTCCAACTTATGGGCCTAGTAACATGAAGGGCTAGGGCCCACCATGTACGAAAATCACAACCAGATGGGCCAATTCAGCTGGACACGTTGCAAGTGTCCACGCAGCTGATATCTCTCACTTACAACCCATCTGGGTGGACACAAGTACTAGAAATATTCAAGTAAAATAAATAATTTTTTTTTAAAGTTTGTAAATAAGATATCTTTATACTATAAAATTCAACATGCCCATTTCTTTGTAACATTTTTTTGCTTTTTTTTTTCTCCTTATTTTCTTCTAATATTTATCAAAATTTTAATTTTTAAAAAAATATTTGAAAACAATAATGTGTTTGTTATGTGAGAATGACAAGTGAAAACGAATATCTCTTTTTTTTTTTATTTATTAATTTTCATATTTGGATAACTCAAACAATAATAAAAGTTCATTTGATAGTGATTTTAAAAAACGTTTTTAATATTTCTAATATTTGAAAAATTTTATAATTTAAATGCTAAAAAATATAAAAACGTTTTCTAAAATTAATGTTAAACACACTTTAAGAATAGAATAAAAAATTATTCTAATGAAAATAATATTTCACTTATAAGTGAGTTTGATTTTATCTCTAATAAAAGGTATTTTAACTCCCATATATGCAAATTATTTAAAAAAATCATTTTTAAGGAATAAAAAAACCAAAAACTTGTTTGGATAAATTATTTTTAAAAATAATTTTTCATTTTGATTTTGTATATATATATATTGAAAATATTTTTATAATTACAAATAAATTAAAAAATAAATAAATTTTAATAAAATATAAATAGTAATATTATAATAAAATCATAAATTGTATATTTTAAAATATTAATAATAATTGATTTTTTTTTTTTAAGTAAATAATAATAATTTAAAATTAATAATTGTTAATACCATTTTATTTTAAAAGGAATTTAAAAATAAATAAAATTTATTCCTTTTAAGATATAAATAAATAAATAAATTTATAATATACATATTTTTAGTAATAGTTATAAACATAGTATTATGTAATTTTGAAATGTGTGAGTGACAGTTTAACCGGATCTCGGAGACTTTAGACAACGAAGAAAACTGTCAAGTGATTTGAGCCCCCTCCAACTTCTTGTGATTTGAGTCCCGTCCAACTTGTTGTCCTCAAGTTAGTGGGCTTGACCCTCGCATGGTTCTAGAAGTGCCCCTCCGTTGGAGAATGCCACGTTGCCAACTTGATATTCAAAAGTTTTTGGACAGCCATCCTCCTCGGTCCTCACTTTGCAAATATATGTATATATTCCTTCGCTGTGATGTTCAGGCTTGTATGACCATTTCTAGCATTGTCGGTCGTGCTAATCTGGACCGGCTTGTGGCTATGGGGACGAAGTCCAGCAACTTCGACGGGTCCCCGAATGAGGTTTCGGCTTGTAGCTAAAATCTTGGTATTAAATATATTTTGTACTTTGTTTATACAAGACATGTGCAAGGAGAGATCATAGGTGGCAAATGAAAACAAAAAAAAAAAAGGACAATTATTTAATGTGTTTAAAATAATATAATTCAAGTGTAGGAGGATTCAAAATTTCATAAATTGATATAAAATATATGATTAATACAAAAACCGATATACGGTCTTTTGTTTTTCTTCCTTTGTTTTGTCTTTTTTTTTATTTTATTACTATTATTTTTTTATGTTTGATAAAATTTAATACTTATTACTTAATTACTTAAGTTTACTTTAAGTTAAATTATACTTAAGTTGTTAACCTAAAATTTATTATAAATTATCAAATTAACATATTTATCTTTACAAATTATAATTAGGACAAAAGAAGTTAAAAAAAAATGAATGTCATTGTAAAGTAGTAAAAGAGATTATGGAAGTAATTAGATCAAATGAGGATTAAAAAAAAAAGTAAAATATAAATATAAATTTAATACTAATTTAATTATTTTTACTTATTACTTAAAGTTGTTTTTTACTTTAAGTCATTCCATTAAGTTATTTTATCAAACATACTTAATTTACTTAATAACTAAAATTAAGTTATTAAGTCAATTTAAGTTATTAAGTTGATTTATCAAACACCCACTAAATTATTTTATCAAACATATTTAATTTATTTAGTAACTTAAATAAATTTATTAAGTTATTTTAAATTATTAAATTAGTTTACCACACACTCATGTTTTTCCCTTTTTTTAATATTATTGTTAATGTTAATATTAAAAATAGTAGTTTTGATATAAAATAGTATTATTAATTAACAATAATAATACTAATGATAATATTTTAGTGAATTAGAAAAATAAATAAACATATACAATATATATATATATATATATATATATATATATATATATATATATATATGTGTGTGTGAATTTGATTTCCTTTCCCTTATCTTTAATAAAGAATAAAGGAGTTAAAAATAAATTATTATATTTATTTTCAGATTTTCTATAATAAAAAATAAATTTTCTTCCCTTTTATAGTACTTGAATGGGACATTCAACATATTCACCCATATGTCTTGTTGCATGGATAGAGTGCGATTGGAGCAGGGGCTTAAGGGGGGCCAGCCAATGTGCACACACTACGCAGGGCATCTTAACAATTATTACGAAATAAGTGGAATACAGCAATGCATGTGATGTAAATGCCACTTCTCAATTATTGAGATTCCATAAATTTTGTAATCACTTCCAAACCCCAATCACATTTCCCCTACTTTTTGTAATCCTATTGAGTATTTTAGGGCCCATTTAATATTCATTGCTTAAAGAAAATAAAAGAGGGGCCATCAAGAAGTCAATTCCATTTTTGTTTTTTATATGCTTTTTATAATAAATATTCCTTTACAAAAATTATATTCCAAGGAATTATTTTACATGTCATAGATTTATAAAACATTCATAGAATAAGAATATTGTCCATACAAAATAAATAAAAAAACAATGGTACCATACAAAATATTCATTTAACTTTTTTCCAAAAACATCCTAGAGATCAATGAATTCCATACACCCAAAATTTAGATCAAAAAATTTTATTTCTTTTGTTGGTATAGGAGTTTATCTCTTGCAATCATTCTTTCGTCGACTCAAGTGGAAAGTATCTTAATTATGAGTTGTTAGTTGTCTATTCAACTTTATTAATCCCTTCTGTCATAATTAGTATAGATATTCGTGTCTGGTATAAGATTTTCACATTATTAGAACTCTTTGCTATTCAAAAAAGAGCAAATGAAACTAAGTTATCCCAACCTCAATCCCAATTTAAAATCGTGATATTGGTCATCGACTCGACAAGTCTCAAGGCACGTTGGTCTCAAGATCTCATATCAGTGATATATAAAATATCATAGTTTAAAAACAAAAGTTACACCAAACTATAAGTCTTCAAATAAGCATTTTTATATAAGTGTACCCAACATCATCCATGGGCCTAGAAAGGAACCCGGACCTTGAGTTCAGTTTTAGAGTTGAATTTGGCCCAACCCAAGATTGGATCATGCAAGGTGCGCCATGTGCGATTAGGGAGTCGAAATATCACACGGTCACATGGTCATTATCGGAAAAAAAAAAAAAAATTGCCTAATATTTTCATAACCCTAATAATTGCTTTAAGACTTAGTGGGATGATGATCTCCTCTCTATTCTTATTTTGGATAATTTATTTACTAGGAAAAAAAAACCTATAAGTCATACGCAATTGAATGTCTTATCACATCATCCCAACAATGCTTCTCATGATACAAAACTAATCGACATTACAAGCATTTCAATTTGAAATTTTTGTTGGTCACTAAATAGATTATTATTAATACATTGTGGTTTACCAAATTTTAATGGTTTTGCATTTTTTTCCATTTCAGTACAATTACTAGATACAATATGCAAAGTATTACCTTTAATTGTTATGATATTTGGAAGAGTTGGCTCTAACACACTAATCAACCGCAAGTATAGTGGGTTATGAGGTGTAATTATGGAGGAAACGGTATTTAGATAATTTTTCATGTATGCAAAAAAAATTAACTTGGAACTTGTAGACAATTTTTCTATATCCACGCTTAAAATACGGGATATGTATATCTAAAATTACTTTTTGTTTTTTTTTTCAATGTAATTAATTGCTCTCTATGAAGAAACCTCTTCTTTCTTTCACAAAAACAATATAATTGTTCTCAATGAAGAAAAATTAGTTAGGAAAAACCCTCTTCTCTCTTCCACCATCTTTTACTTAGACTATGTTTGTTTTTAAAAAGAACTAGGAAAAAAAATGTTAAGGAAAATATTTTTTTATTTTTAATTTTATTTTGAAAAATACAAAAGAAAGTCAAATATAATTAGACTTATTAAGAAATTTTTATATTTTTAAATTATCTAATATTTATATAGAAAAGTTAAATAAGTGAAAAAAGTTTAAAACAATACATAAAAATAATTTATTGGTTTTAAATTTATTTTTTCTTTTCTTCCACTTTTCCTCTCTATTTTTTTTTCTCTCATTTTCCTTCAAACTTTTCGGGAACAAACATAACCTTAATCTTTCATATTTCGAGGTTCCATACTTTGCACATAATTTTATAATTTTTTTTATTAAAGATCAAACAATATTTGGATGAAAATTGTGAAGCAAATAAGGGAAAAATGGGAAGAAAAAAGGTTTAAAAATAAACAAAAAATGGTGTGGGGAGGTATGACCCTATGAAAAGTGTTCAAATCTAAGGACTTAACATCTTTCGTGGTGTCCTAATTTTCTATGTTTAAATAATATAAAGCTTTTTGAACTTATAGACGTAGACACCATTCAATAACTTAATCGCTTAGAGATGATTTCTTATTTATCATTGCTCGAAAACAATAATTTTATTCAATTTTTGCTTGAAGATAAATAACTTCAGCATATAGTGTTATAGGATTTTCACATTATTAGGACTCTTAATCTAATGAAGTTATGGAGTGCAACAAATCTAGTCCATAATGCCTCCTTGCTATTTAGAAAGAGCAAGTGAAACTAAGTTATCCCAACCCCAATCATGGTTCAAAATCATGGTATCGGTCATCGACTTAATAAGTTTCGAGACACATCGATTTCAACATCTCAAATCGGTATTAGGTGATACACAAAAGATTATAGTTTAAAAACAAAAGTTACACCAAAAGGCGGCATAAGTCTTGAAATAAGCATTTTTATATTAGAATAGCCTGGACCTAGAAAGCAGCCCGGACCTTCAGCTCAGTTTCAGGGCTGAATTCGGCCCAGCCCAAGATTGGATCATGCAAGATGCGCCATGTCCGGTTAAGGAGCCCACTGGCCATTATCGGAAAAAAAAGAAAAAAAAAAAGAAAGAAAGAAAAAAAGAATTGCCTGTGATTCCCACGGGCTAATTTGGCCTCAGAGCTCAGACCCGTTGCCACTAATCTCAGTTGGTTGCTTCAATCTCCCTCTGTATTAGCCAGCATCAGCATCAGGTTCATCCCTCAGCTCTCTTCGCTGTGGCACTATAATTAGGGTTTATGGGCAGTCTTTTATCTATTTCTGTTCCTGCTCGTTCCGTTTGCTTGATAATTGGGTTTGTGATATTCTTTTGTGTTTTATTTTTCCCATGTTCGTAATTAGGGTTTTTGATTTGATTTGATTGTTTGTGTGAAAATTTTCAAATCTATGTCGAACAGATAAATTGGTTCAACTTTCAAATGTAAATCTGTGGCGTGTATGGTAATGAATAGTGTGGAGTTGGACAGAAAGTATATTGCCATTTGGGTATGCCAATGTCGAGTGGTTTAAATTTGGTAATTTACCCGACACCTAGGTTTCAAAAAGTGAGGGCATTTTTGTTGCTAAAAAGGTCTGTTGTCGGGTTTGTCCGCAGCACTCTCGTCACCCTTTCTTTTCTTCTGCGGCTTCCCAAAATATTTCTTATCGTTTCCAGTTTCCAGTTTGCAATTTTATCCACAAAGCAAAATCGAAAAATTCCTTTTCAAGGTAACTGTTCAATTTTCAGTTTGCTCACTTTCTTACCAAAGTTAAACAATTTCTACAGAGGTTTGAATGACATTGCGAAATGGAATGATTTGGTTTGGTGATATGGTAGATTGATTAGACAGAAGCCCAGTGAGTTGGATATTCTGTGCATTGATTTTGGGTCTTGCTTTATGGAAATGGGTTTTCTGTGTGAAGCCCTTTACTTATATAAAAGGGTTTTGTTCGTAAAACAAATTCAAGAAGAAATATGAGGGGGGCATCCATGTTCTATTTGCTCTGGGGATGGGTGAATTGGGGTTGGGGTAACTCAGTTTCACTTGCCCTTTTGGAATGCTTGAAGGTATCACAACTTTTGCTCTGTTTGCTCTTAATGGAGTATTTCATCTTTTCAGGGGGTATATGTTAGTTCATCAACTCCTTGTGTGTGTGTGTGTGTGTGTGTGTGAGAGAGAGAGAGAGAGAGAGAGAGAGAGAGAGAGAGAGATTCACCAGGCCATTGACTCTATGTGTGCATTTCTTAGTCAATGTTTCCATTATTGTTGCCCATGAGGCCATGGTAGATTTCAGTTTGTATTGTCACAAACCTGAGACATCCCGCATGAAAATATGTTAGTTTTTTCTACAAAAGAAATATTTAAAGAAAAAGAAAATGCTATTTTGCAGGAGAATCTCTTTTGGGACATTATCAAACAAATTGCTTTGTTACAATACAACAGAGCGATGGCACTAGCACCATGGTTTGTACAATCCTCTCCACCTTACCTTAGTCCAACCTTTATATGCCATCTCAAACCTTCCTTTCTATTGAGGGAGAACCCTGAAAAGGTCCCTAAATCTAATTTCACTAGAAGAATAGGAGCTATAGCAACAATGGCTAAAGTACTATTAGCAAGGGAAGCAATTTTCAATGTAAAAATTGCAAATGGATTTGATTTAAAAATGGTAGCTCCTGGTCAGACACTTGAAGAGGCAGAGAGTGGAATCAGAGGCCACGCGCTAGCTCTGCTACAAGTAAAAGCTCTGATAGAGTCTGAGGCATGGAAAGATATGCAGAAGGCACTACGAAAGAGCTCCTCATTACTTAAACAGGATATCTACACCATAATCCAAAGCAAACCTGGAAGTATGAGGCCTCAGCTAAGGAAGCTCTATTCAAATCTATTCAACAACGTGACCAGAGTAAGCAGTGCTTATTATATCAATCTTCTTTATACTCTGAGGGGAGACCCTTAATCTAGATGAGGGAAGCTCTAGTCCTTCTGAGTTGGTCTTCCCACACATTAAATGGTTTATAGAGCCATGCTCTTTAGTCACTCTTCACTCTAAATTTAGTGTTTAGCAGTTACATATTCATAGGTGTCATTGATTGAAATCAATAATCATATTTCCAGGTGGGGGAGTCTATAGATTAAGGGTTGATTATTAATCCATGGTTAAGAAATGATTTTAAATGCTTCGTGTTTAATTGGTATTAAAGTTTTGATCTCAAGTACTGGAAATTTTAAATAGGAGTTTCAAGGGACATTTAATAACTACATTATTGAATACGTAATTGTGTCTCGAATTCTTGTTTGCTAAAAAGATGATGGGGGCCCTCCAATCTTAAAGTATTTGAAATTGGTAGGTTGCTTTGTTTAAGCTCACTATGATTAGAAGGGGAGTTATCCTTACAGTTAGTTTGATTCTTCTTTCAACATGCATTTTGCAAGATTACAGGGCCTCAGGAGAGGTGATTCATCCTAATCTCCTATTTGGTGTCTCTGTTTAGGTATAATTTCAGTGCTAAAAAACCATTCTTGAGAATTAACCTCATTTGGTATGTTGACATTGCAGCTAGATTATGCAGCCAGAGACAATGATGCAACGCAAGTTTGGGAGTACTATGAAAAAATTGCGATAACCCTTGATGACATTTTGTCTAGAATTTAGTAATCAGAGTTTTCAGTTTTTCCCCAACTGCTGAACAAGGAAGCCTCACATAGTTGGTGCCATGATCACCCGTGGGATCCCATTCATTTAGAAATGCAATTGATGGCTGCATTCTCAAGTCAGGTCTCGTGCAAGGTTTGGTTATGAAGATGAAAGTTCGGCCGGGGGTCCTTGAAGGGAGGAAAAAACATAGAAAGGTCCCTGTGGGTGAAAGGTGGGTGGTCCATCAAATTGCTGGCCGAACCCCTGATTATTCTGATGTTGTCCGGCCAAGTTACGGGATCAGGTAGGCAGATAGGCAGATAGGATGGAACCTTGTGCTTATTTGGCAATTTGAAAATGTGGAACATATACACCATGTGCTTAAAATTCTTTTCTTTCTATTTTCTTTTTTTCCTTACAATTCTTTGATGAGATTTGTTGATTTGTTGGACTGTAGTTAGTGGGTGGGAGGTATATTCATTTAAATGTGGGAGAAATATTTTAGTTTTTTATTTTCGCATGTGAGAGGATTACCTGGCAACTTAGGTGGCAAAGGGGAGGGTATGTTTGGCATTAAAAACCACATCAACCCAAGTAGCATCCCTTAAATAGTATTCTTCTTAACCTTTAATTCAAACAATTCTTAACCTTCCGTTTATGACTCAGATTAAACAATAAATAATATTTTATTTTATTTTATTCTATTGATGTATATGAGAAAAAATTATTTTATTTTATTTTATATAGACTGGTACTATAGTAGTAATAGGGGACTTTATACATGAGAGAGACTTATGTTTGAATTATGGGTGTTGCATCATATTTCAATTTTTTTTTAAAAAAATTATTATTATTATTACCCAAGGAGTCCCTCTCCTGAAAGAAAGCCTGCAGTGGTATGGTGGGGTGGACTCCAAGAGGTGGGCATATATATATATATATATATATATATATATATATATATATATATATATATATATATATATAAATGGAAAATAAACTAAACATGCTCTGATATCGTTGTAGGAAAACTTCAAATTATCTTTTTTAAATGCCTATGATCCAAAAAAAAAAAAAAAATAGTTGTTTCATTATTTAATTTTGGTCTCAAATCATGAATGGAACCACATTAAAATAAAGAATCACCATATTTTACAATACAAAAGTCTCACTTTTTTTTCAGAGAATTTTTCTTTTTTGAGTTATTTTAGTCTTTCTTTTCCTAGAGAAAAATAAAATGAGAGAAAAAGAGAGAAATTATTTTTTTATATTATTTATTGGGGTGGTTTTTGAGTAGTTTCTGACAGTTTCAACTTTCATAAACTGCTCCCCCTTGATCTCTTATTTAGTTGGATTGAGTTGAGTCAACCCGACTTGGGTGCTCACATAACTTGAACCAAATGAACAATACAATTTTAGAAACTTCTGTAAAAATATCATTTGCAAATTTAATTATTTAATTTAAAAAATGAAAAAATCAAAATGGATATTTAATTTTGGTTGGAATCGTAAATACTTTAAATTCAAGTAATCATCTTTCCATAAGTTCCACGAGTGTAACATGTTTTGCAACCTTTATTTTTCTTGGAGTATTGACTGTTGATTTGTCTACCTCTATGGTGGATTGTGGCCTATATATATTATAGTTATTATCAATATGAGATTTGATAATTGAATATTTTTAAATAAATTAAGACAACTTTTTTTAATGTATGCCACTCTTTTAAATTGTTAGCTTTCTCCAAGTTGGGATTTACAGCTTTCCAAGGGAAAAAAAAAAAGGCCTTGGACTTAACCTGACACCATGGATTGAGAATTTTTCTAACCAAATATATCACATGATTTGTTTGATACCTCAAGGAATTTTCTACAACTACAATTAAAAAACCGAATATTAATCTCTATTCATAATATATGGTTGAATAATCAAATGGGTGGCAGTTCATACATCGTTTAAAAATTGAATTTAATACATTAAATAACAATAAATATGGTTGAATTTGAATAAACAATCATTTGCCAATGGATATATTTATATATATATATATATAAATATGCTTAAAAGTTTTAAAAAAATTAATAAAAATTTATTTTAAACGATGGAATAAAAATATTTAATTTTCCATGTTTTAATTATTTTAAATAAATTATATTATAAAATAAATTAAGAACAAAAACTAAAATTATATATATATATAAAAAACTTCCTAGAAAGATTTTGCAATAATATTGAAACCTAAAAGACTATCTAATTTGAAACAATGGATATTTGTTGGTATTAATTTTTTTGAATGTTATTAATATTAATTAAGTTGTAAATAAAAATCATCTAATTTAAACAATGGCTATTTGTTATTATTTAATACTATCCAAATGATTTTTTTATATATAGTATGAATAACATAGATACCCTTTTCTCTCTCATTTTTTTTCTTTCTTTTTATTTTTTTTATTTTTTCTATTTATATGATTTAGAGCATGATAATTTTTATTTTACCCAAAAATTTATCTTTATTGTTATTCAAAGTGCAAATATATTTGACACATTACAATAATAAAATTATAGAGAATTTAAGAAATAGTGCATATATGATAATAAAAAGAAAAAAAATATATAAAGACACCAATAATTATGGTCTTCGTTTGAAGATGGAATTCTTTCTTTCTTTTTTCTTTTATTTATTTATTTAAGTTATTTTAAACCTGAGAGAGTGATAAATGTTGGGTAATTCCTTAACATCCCATCCTTTTTCTTTCTCTTATTTATACCATATTTGTTGAAGTATTGAATGTTTTAAGATTCATTATATCAACTTATAACAATAACAATAACAATAATAAGAATAAGAATAATGGTAGGACTTTTTTTTTTTTTTTTCCCTTCTTCTTCTTCTTTGATATTTTGAGGTATTTTAACAAACACCTTTTATTCAATATTTTACATTAAAAAAAAAAAGTCCTAAAGATATAAATCAAGTCTTTTATAATTTATAAATAGAAGATTACTTATTCTCAAAACCCATATTTATTTGTTTTACTTTTTCTTTTTTTTTTTCTTTTTATGGTCATCTAATTTTATAACAATTAAAATTTGAAAATTAAGATTCAATTTCCATTTTTCTTCATCAAATCTTCTAACTTCTCAATATCTACCTCTTGTTCCAAATTCTATGGATTTTTTTTTTTCTCAAATTTGTCGTCTTTCTTTTAAAAGATGGTCTACCATAATATAATAACCAAATGCCAAAATTAAGAGAATGATGTATTGAATTTGTTGAATTGCCAATTTTCCTAAAATATTAAACTTATAGGATTTAGATTCAATATGCATATCATGCTCCTTTAACATCTTCCTTTACATATGGACTTATACTTGTATTATCTCTACAAATAGAGGAAATGTAAATTGTAAATTGGGAAGAAAGATACCAAAGAATTGCAAAAGGGGGTGGGAAACAAATAGGGGAAACAAACATACAAATTATGAAGAGACGGTTCAAAGCTCAAATACCATATTGAATTATTAATTTTCTTATAAACTTAAAACTTGTAAGATTTTAATTCAATATGCATATCATGCTCCTTAAAAGACTTTTCATTACTTTTCTTTAGTAATAATGCGAGTGAGAAGGGACTAGAAATTTGGATACTTGTCTTTCATGAGAGTAGCAGCTTTAGTGAGTAGACCAGTGGTTTGAAGTACCGAAGAGTTTGGGCAGCATACAGGGAAGAATGTAAAAGAAAGAGCTTCCTTTCCTACAACCCATTGTTGGGTGTATAAAATACCAAATAGAGATGACAACTAATGGGTTTGGGTTTCCCAGCATCCTCATTATTAATATTTGCAGCCATTCCCATTCCCATTCAATAAAAAATAAAAAAATAAACAGTATTAGGTGGGACAAGGAAGTAGATTTTTTATAGAGAAATTATGTCGACATGCGTTGTTTATAAAATATGGATAAAAAGAGAATTAAAAAAAAATTCTCATTTCATGCATTAGAATAATATCGGCCTCGCATTATCCCAAAATACCCTTATATATGTTTTGATCTTAAAATAACATTGTTTTGAGCTTAAAATACATTTGTTGGTTGAATGATGATAATCTTTGTATGAGTTGGGCTGACATATAAAGATATTTTCAAATAATGTAAAGTAAGACATTTGGTTTAGCGTATGAAATGAGAATTATTTTCCTTAAAATGCATTTCCCATGAACATGCATTTTTTTGAGTTTTTTTTTCATCCATATTTTATAAATATTACATGTTTACATAATTTTCCTTTTTTATATTTGCCATTTTTTATTTTATATATATTATAAAATAAAAAATTAAATTAAATTATTACATATTTAGAGAAGGGTGGGATAAAATAATACTTGAGACAATAATTGAATATATTTTGAACTTTTGTTCTTAAAAAAAAAAATTAAGTCATCTATAATTAGGAATTTCTTAGACCCATTTTATAAAGGCCAATGGGCAGTAATTACTTGAAAAAGGGTCTTATTAAAATTTATATATTTTATTATCTTATCTAATACTAAATAATCTTCAATTATTAATTAAATTTCTATTGTAATGTTACGTTATAATAAGATGAATATTAACTTGATAACAATTATGTGGAATTGGGTGTGTTTTAATTATTCCATGTTCATGTTCCTTCTTTTCTAGATAATTTAATAAAATTATTCATTGCTTTAGATTTTGAATTGTGAGTTTTGGTTGGAACTTGGAAAGTTGAGGGCAAGAGAATAAAGAAAATACAAAGAAAAAAAAAATTAATAATAATAATAATTATGTTTTGCAATCAATAAACTATTTTTACATTTTTGTCCAAATCTAATTTTTATTTTAATATAAAAATTAATAAAGTTGAAAATGGATAAACTTAAAGGTGTTTAGTAAATCAATTTAATGACTTAAAGTGATTTAGTAATTTAATTTAAATTAATAAATAGATTAAATATTTTTGATAAAATAACTTAATATTACAACTTAAAGTTAAAAGCGACTTTAAGTATTAATTTAAAATAATTAACTTATTTTTAATTTCAATTTTTTTTTTATCTTATTTGTCCTCGTCTAATGAAAGTATATTTAACAACCATAACTTATTATATGCTATTTTAAATATGGATATTGATACTTAACATAACTAACTTAGTCTTACGTGTTTTTTTTTTTTTTTTTCTTTTAACTTTTTGCTTTCAAATTTCAAATTGCTTTTTAGTCTTCAACAACAAATATAAACTTAGGGCAGTACATCGAGTTAGATCTAAGAAATAAAATTATCACGCTAAAGTAATTGACTTAGTTCATCAACAAAAAGATTCTATAATTATGAATTATGTAATTGTTAGAAAATAGGTAATTAGATAGTAATTAGTGTTTCTTATGTAAAGGTCAAAACATAACCTATTTAAATCATATTTGGTTTTTTCTTGATGACGACTTTGCTAATTTATAATAAATTCATTTCTTATTGAAATCTGATAAACTTAAGATGGTTTAAATTTTTTTTTTTTTTTAAAGACAAGAATTATCCCTTTTTTTTTTTTTTAAATCATTTTGATTTGAATTTATATAAGAATTGGGTTAAGTATGATAAAAAAGTTGAAGGTTGAAAAAAATGACTTTTTCCCCTTAAGACAAAAGGGTCTTAAATATTAAGAACAGTAATCCCACCTAAATTGATAATGAATTCAAAATTAGTTATTGGACCATAGGGTGATATTGGGTTGGGCTTGGCATGGAGGGAGTTGCAGTCCTTTTAACTAAATGGGCCGAAACATTAGCAGGTGACACATAAGACGCTGCCGCCAAACTTTTGGCGGTCCAACAAAATTTGAATTTCACAAAAAAAGTTTTTAGATTGAAATTTCGAAACCTGAAAAGAAATCCAAAACCTCTTCCTCGCTTCATCTCTATCTCTCTCTCTCTCTCTCTCTCTCTCTCTCGCTTCTATGCCAGATGGGCAGTAGTGGCTGGCTCAGGGGACTTGGTTCTTCCTTCTGTAATGGTGACTGCCTCAGGTACTTTCATTTCCATCCTTCTCCTTGTGCTTCTCTTTTCCTTTTGTTTTTGCCCCCCGTTTGGTGGCCGAGAAATGAAGGAAAAAAAAGGTAAGAAAAGTAAGAAAATTCTGAGTGCTATGTTTTTTCTTGTGGATTTTCTCTGTTTGCAAACGTAGCTCTCTGGTCTTCTTGTCATGGGTTCGTTTGATTGGGGAGAAAGGTAGCATAAAGGATGAGTCAATTTTTTTTTTCTCCTTTTGCTTTGCTGTTCTTTCATTTGATTCCAATTTAACAGAAAAAATTGCATGGGAATGTGTAATTGGAAGCTCATTTCGTGATTGTTTTCTCTCTCAGGTTCTATCTGTAGATTGAATCAACAATGACTGTATCTTTGGTTAATTCGAAGGTTCTAGATCTGTAATGTACTCCAAGTTTCGGAAAAGAAAAAGGTCACACACTTCATCAAATTTGTGAACCCAATTGAGTAATTATGGTGAGGGAGCAAAGGGTCGAGTCTTTCTACACTCGGCTACGCGAATCTGTTTCGGCTTCTTCTTCCTCTCCTCTGCTTGTGTTCCCGTCTACATCGGATGCCGATTCGTTGTGTGCCCTGAAAATAATTTTCCATGTCCTTGAGTCAGATTCTGTTCGATATGCATGCTATCCAGTTTCATCGTTCAAGGAGATCCATAAATATGCGGGGCCTAGTTTATGCTCATCGGATCAGCCTGTTTCTATCCTCCTTATAAACTGGGGATGTCAACGGGATTTGCGAAGGATTCTGAATTTGGGGCCTGCTGCTCGTGTTTTTGTGGTTGACAGTCATAGACCGATCCATCTCCATAATTTGAGTGATCAGAATGACCAGGTGGTTGTTCTTTATACTCAGGATGATGAAAACCAGACTGATTTGGCTTATGATTTTGATGTTTCGGCTTTGGCAAGTGTCAGTGATTTAAACAAAGAGGATGAGGTTGAAGGTAATTCTGATAGCGATGATGAAAATGAAAGTGATAGTGAGGAGGAAGATGGGGGTGGATCTCGGAAACGGAGGAGGGTTTCAGAAGAGAGTGAAGCTGATCCAGTTCAGCTCCTTAGGAAGCTGACAAGGGAGTACTATAATATGGGTACTTTCCATGGTAAGCCTTCTGGGTGTTTGATGTTTGAATTGGCTCATTCTCTGAGAAAGAACACAAATGAGTTGCTATGGTTGGCTTGTGTTTCCTTAACCGATCAGTTTGTTCACGAGAGGCTAACAGATGAGAGATACCAAGCTGGGGTTATGGAACTTGAGCAACATATCAACAGCTCAGGTAATTTGGACACTATTACTTCGGTGACTCTTAAAGATGGAACAAAGATTCGTGCACCTGATTCATCTAGAATTGCCTATGAAGATGAACCAAGACTAATGTTGTTACAAGAGTGGAATTTGTTTGATTCTATGTTGTGTTCTTCCTACATTGCCACTAAATTGAAAACTTGGAGTGACAATGGGATGAAAAAGCTCAAGCTTCTTCTTGCTCGAATGGGATTTGCCCTGGTGGATTGCCAGCAGAAATTTCAATACATGAATCTGGAAGTAAAAAGGAAGATGAAAGATGAGTTTGAACGATTCCTACCTGAGTATGGACTCACAGATTTCTACTACAGAAGTTTCTTGCGGCTACATGGGTATAGTTCAAGGGTTTCTGCAGCAGATGTGGTGTATGGGGTTACTGCATTGCTCGAGTCATTCGTGAAATCAGATGGCTCTTCTGCTTCCAAGCAGTTTGGGGTGGCTTTTGATGCATTGTCCTTGAGCAATCTAGATAAATTGAGAAATGGGATGCAGAATGCAATTAGGATACAGAGGGCGATTCTTCGACAAGGAAGTGCAGCAATAACTAAGAGTGGTGCTATAAGGAGTGGAAGAAAATTCAGGTGGGTGAAGCTTGAGGATTCAGCAGATACAAAACTTTTGGGGTACCCACAAGCATTAACCAAATTCTGTTATTTTCTGATGGATGCCTTGCGAGAGAAGGGAGCAAAAATGAAGCCTTTGCTTTGTGCTTGCTTATCACAAGAACCAAATAAGGTATTAATAGTGGGAGTTTGTGGGAAGCCACGACTTGGGGCAGTTCAAGGAAATGCATTTGGGATTGCATTTAAAAATGCAGCTGAAGAGATCGGAGCTGACTTCTTCCATGAGTTGTTTGAATCTTCATGGATTATTTTGGATGCAGTTGCAGTTAATTCCTTTATGATCAGGTTAACCGAGAAGCTTTGATGTAGAACTAATATCCAAACTTTGCCTTACTAAATTTCCCTTGTTTGGTTAGTTACTTAAAGCAAGTGCGTTTTCTTGAATTTGGAATGTTTAAAATAATTCTCTAAGGAGAAATCATAGTTGATTTGTTCAACCATAGGTGGTTGGCTTCTTTCTTCTTACTTCTGTTGTACCGTGATTTTCTTGTACCATCAACCAAAGTTGGATTTCTCCAATTGCGCGATACATATTTATGTAGTTTCTCTTGAAAGAGTTTTATCATTTGCAGTAACATACTATTTTTTTTTTCTGTTCATTTTCTTTGTGTGCTGCTTTTCTATCTTCTGTCATGAGCAAGAACATAGTATTTTTTTTTGCCTTAGTATTTGACACAGATAAACCATATATTCATACCCCGAGTTTTTGGGATCAAGACTTTTGTTGAGTTCAGTTCAGTTTATGGGATCTGGTATTGAAAATAATGATGTTAGCATTAAACAATTAATGATGGTTATCACAAAATTTGATGGATAGCTGCCAATGTAAAATGTATTCCACATTAACATAGATATGAAACATTTGAAAACCTGAAGAATGTTAAGCAGTTGGTGGTTTCTGTTCAATGGAGGTAAATGTGGAGTTGCTCTATTTTGACTTTCAGAAAAAAAGAAAAGAAGGAAAACTACAGCCTTTCTTGCTTATACCTAGATCATGCTAAGAATTTAGGATTTAATAGTCTAAGTAATTGTAATGTAAAAAAGTAATTCCTGGAAGAGGAGGTACACCCCCCCACTTCCATGGTGGAGGCAGTGAGGATCAATCTGGAGAATTGAAGATTAAGTATCCTGTCAAATTAGATGTCTAATCATTTATCAGAACTTCTGATACAAGTTGCTTGTGCAACACTAGAAAACTTGTTAACTATTATGTACTTGGTCCATTTAAGCAAATAATATGATAGCTAATCTCTTTGATTAAAACTATTCTATGATTTAGTAGGTTATTCCCTTTCCTTGAGTCAAATTTCTGGCCAAGAGGCTTCCATGTTGTGGCAAAAAGCAAAAGATTTTCATGCCAAGTCTAACGCAAAGGAACTTCAAAAAGAACCCTCAACCAATATTATTTACATGGTATTATGGATTATCCAGTTTAGTGCTTAATTAATAGGCAACCTATATTCTTTTGCAGGGAAGTTATTGGTAGAACCTGCAATGGTATATGCGCTATCTTTCCTTCTAAATCAGTATCTTGTGGTGGCCTAACATTTTTCTTCATTTAATTCAGTTTTTCTCTCGTTCTTTCTTATGTGAAGCTTATCATTCCCTAACTAAAAACCACAATATTTTGTTGTAACATGTGATCATGGTTGCAGGTCATTAGCTTGCCATGCGGAGTTTCTTTTCTCTATCTTTAATTTCATTTCTATTTCAAACGTTTGTTTTGTTCACTTAAACTATATATTATGTGTTCTTTAATTGCAACTTTTGATGCATATTTCTTATAATCTCAAATTTAATGTTTGAAAGTCAAACATGGGTTGAGTTCTATAAGGACGTGGAAAAAAAAAAGACACCTCAAGTTGATGTTCCCATACCAATCTTATCTCAGAACAGTCATTAAGCTTGAATGGTTGGTTGTTTCTCTTTCAAAACCTCTAATGATATTATCTGCTATTGGTTTTATTCTATTTCTCAATGTCAGTGATGCATTTCCTGTGTGCTCTTCCCACATCTGCATGTGAAATAAGCAAATACGTCTCGCACAACATTTTCTGAGACAGATTTAAGGTTATCTTTTGCAGAACCAGAGACTTAACAAAAGGTTGGCTGGGTAAGAGAGGTTTCCATGTTCATTTGGGAGTTGAGATCTGAAAAACGAGGTATTGAATATGATATTATAGTGGTACAGCAGTGTTAATGCCTGCACAGTTTAAGTGACTTTTAATCGTGTTCCAATTGATAAAATATTAAAATCATAAATGTGGATGCATTTGTCCTGCATTATATTTGAAGTTTACCCAAGCTACGGTAAAGCTCGTTCGGAAACAATGCTAGGTGAGTGGAGGTGACCAATCCAAGAATTGGCTGATTGGGCACAATCATTGCACACAAATTGGACACAATTTATGCCATTTATTATGTTGCAACCTATTTTCAGTCTTGCAGATCACTATTTTTTTCCCTTTCTTCGTTGTTCCTCCCTCCTAATATGAAACCCTAGTTGTGGCAAAGCATGGAAAACATAAACAATAGTCTTCTTGTTGCTCTCGCCTTCTGTCTTTGCTGCACAACCTCTGCACAACCTCTGCACTTATTTCTGGTATCACAGGAACAATTATGAGTCGCTTCTTATCATGGGACATTGAATGAACCTTGTAGGATGCAGTTGTTTTGACTTGGAGGGCAAGGTACCATCAGCATTCTTAACCAAGTTAATATTTGAGGAGTGGATCTACCCTTAGGGCAGTATTTTCACATGCCTGATAGCTTTTCATTTTGCTTCTGTTGAATCTTGTTGTCTATGTTTTGTCCATTAGCACCCTTCATTAATTTTCCAACAGAAGATACACATATCTGTTTGGTTCCCTTTCAGCCATTAGTACCCTTCATTAATTTTCCAACAGAAGATACTCATATCTGTTTGGTTCCTGGATATGATTCTGTATCTTTTGTTTTACGCCTCAGATGTCTTTTCCTATTATATTGGCCCATGTTTTGAGTGCAGGTAGAAGAGGATGAATGGTGCTGGTTGATGAGAATTCAACTGTGGAAATTAAGTAAACTGTATTCTGTAGAAAACAAGCACGAGTTAGCTACTTAACAAGTTGGCCTTGATCCATGAGATTAGTAAGTTGGAACTTTTCCTTCTATGATCATTTTCCTATATCTGTGTTTTTCCCTATTTATTTTTATGAATGGAAAATAAACTGGAACTAAAGTGATTCTGGGTAGATTCTCATAGTTCTTGTTGAGCACAGCAAAATGCATGTGTATACTCATTGATGTTGCTGTTTGTGTGAAATCTTAATTTGTGCTTTTTGTATGGAATGCTTGCAATGTTGGATAAAATCTGTCTTTTTTCCCTTGAAAGAATTGCTAATTGTTATTTGAGCAGCCTTTTTTCAGGATCATATGTTCAATAGATGTTCTTTGTCAAGGCAAAGATAGTCTCCCTTAGCCAAGGTTATTAGTTCTTATTACGCTTGAATAGACAAACTTTGTTTCAGTTAACAATGTTAAAGTAGAAAACTAGCTCCAAATTCTCTATTGGGCTTTTCACTAAGTGTTACTCATTTTTTTTTCCTCCTCTATTCTTGTCTGATTCTAATCTAACCTAAGATTATGCAAAGGTATATTATTAGTAGTAATGAAGGATACATTTGAATGTTTATGGAATGATTTGATGTTATGGACTGATTATATGATATGCTAATGCAGTAAGTTAACTAGATATGTAACTGAATTATGGATTGCCTTCGGTGAAACAACTAGGTAATAGTATGGTGTCGCCTTGCTCTAGTGCGACTAAGATTGGGTGTTTTTAGGTATTCTTTGAGCTTGGAAAAGGCATCTTTGCAAGCACTATTCTAGCCATGCTTCGATTCTTTGATGATTTCTAGCTCATAGTTGAAGTCATGAGGACTTTTGAGGCACAAGGCCCAACCAGGGAAAAATGCTTAAAAAAGATTCAGGAAATAATGCAACAATTTAGTTATGTCACCACATCCCAAAATCCCTTAGACCCTCGACCAAAAATCAGCCTCCTTAGCCATCGATACTTCTAATGAAATGACCCTTGATGAATCTACTAAGAAATTAGTGATGACCCGGGCCTTGAGAGTTAGAGGTGGTGTATATTTAATTTCAAATTTGTTAGGATAAAGCCCTTAGAAACAATGATATGATGTAACATTTGATTTTATTGTATATAATATTAATTTTCCTTTTCTATCCTATTCACACTATTATGACATTTTAAGTATTCAAACCTAATTACTTATATATGACTTGAGTGCATTAAGAATTGCACGGAAAATTCAAGTAATGAGTTCTTTAAAAATTAATAAGTTTGTTCACGGTTGGTTCATGGACTTGGATAATCCATTAGAAGTCATGGTGCATTATCTCCCAATGGTTATTGAGATGGTTGTCCTATGATGAGTGCATTGTTTATGATTACACATTAAACAAGACCTATGGAGAGCTATATGACTCAATGACCATTGGGTTATCATGATTATTTTAAGTTATTATATTGCATGAGTTCTCAAGAGAATATTGTGATGGTGTTGAGGTCATAAGTGATTTTGACCTACAAGTGAGATCTTAGAGTTATGGATTGAGTGATTAGTAGTTTAGGCAAGTGATAACAGATATTTTCAATAATGACATTATAATATCTCATGAGTTTGAGATAACATGTCCTTTTGAGTGATCCTAAGCATTTATGATTATGAATGAATGATCCTTAAGTGAAATTTAACATATGTCCTTTGTAGATGAAAGTGTTAGTTGATAATAATGTAGGTGGATTTGAAACTCATGAATTGAAGAGACAATCCTAAGAGGTTGATAGCTACAACCTTGTTGGATTACATACATTAGTTTATGGGGAACTTGCATGAAATAGATGGTAGGTCATATACTTGAAAATAATTAATTTATATTTTAATTTAATGTTATAGGATATTGAAGTGCAATTCATTCTCTTTACTAGAGTGTTGACTCAACTTAAGAATTTGATTATGAGGAAGCTAATGTTTTCCTATAAGTTTTAGTAGTCCTCACTCAATCTCACATTCTTAGTGGCACGTGGTTTGAAGGAAATTTTTATTTAATTATAAGTGTGTATAAGGATGTATAAGCATCAACATATATGTTAAGTGCTTTTGCAGAAGGTTGCATAAAGTGCTTATAATTAAGTGACTTATGGTTTCTACTTAGACTATTTAACTAGTTGAAGTCCATTATGTTAATTAATTAAATAGGAACTATTAAGGTTAAATTAAGTAACCTAAGCCTATGAAATGACCTTAGTCATTTAAGTTCAATTAGTGGTTAGTATAAACCCTCTTAGGGTTTGGACTAACTAAGACATTTTGTTATCTTTCATTCTAAAGAAAAAAAGAAAAAAAAGAAAGAAAAAACTACTCATCTTTATTTCTCAAGGAAGAGAAGGCTATGCCATCTTGTGCCTAGATATGAAGAGAGGGTCATTGGGTGGAAGCCTCTAATTGCTATAAATCAACTTTAGAAAAGGGATTTGAAAAGCAACAAGTCGTTCCCTTGTGTGAGGATCATCATCTATTAGACATGCAACGAGTGTTCTAATGGATCACCTATCATATTGAACATGTTGAATTTGGGGAATTATAAATCCCATGGATGCCTCCTCCTTGAGGACAACCTTGGTGAATAATGTGGTGGTGATACCATGTACTACTTGTAAGATAAGGGGTTTGATGGGTATGGCAAATTTGTGGGTTCTATCAATTAGGGTTTGGTGAGCTCTTTTTTTTTTCCCTTATGGAATAGGACTACTTCGTGCTCACTTGGCGTTGGTAGACTCTTGCTCAAGTGGCTCATTTGATGTCTTGTTTCCTTGACTTCTTCATGATGGTTGTGGATCAATGAGGGGCTTGGACGGTACTAATTTCTCATAGTTCTCCATTTAGTTGACCATTTTCATTGATAAGTTTTTCCTTTCCATGAGCTAATGTGTTATTTCTTCTCTTTCTCTTTGAAATCTACATTCCATTTCTTCCATTTGTTCCTAGATATATGATGACAAAGGATCATTATGAGGACACCTATTATTAGTTGATGTTTAGACCATGACTAAGTTGATTAAGTGAGGACTTTTATGCTTCATTCCCATTAATGACACTAGTGTGTTATGTCCTCCTTTAAGCAAGGTCAAACTAGGCATCACTTGTCTCCTACGGATCAAAGAGATAGACAAGTAAAAAAGGGGAAGGGCTAATTAAGCCAACCCTTCTTTGATGGTCAAGTCAACCATGAAGTGATGTAAAAGGAAACATATAAAAAGATGCATTGTTTGTGTACTTTTTCTTAAACTGAGGTCTCCTTTGATGAATGCCTTTTGACGGGTTGATTATAGCAAGACGATAAAGAGAGACATCAATTGCATATCACTTTAAATGATTTCTATTGTGTTCGTTTGTAAGGCTTTGATCATTATGCAATGATTAAAAAATGATCTTTACGATTTTGATTGTTATGTGATTAATGCAAGGTCATGACCATTATGCAATTAAAGCGATAGTCTTCCTTTATGTGATGTCACATATCACAAGTGGCTTGTACCATATGATTGGTGGTCGCCCCTTATGCATGGATAACTTTGACTGTGGTGTAATGATGACAATAGTATAGTCATACTTATTGTGTTATAGGATGATGGGTCATGATAGATGATGCATGGAAGTAAACTTTGTAGACTTTGGCCGTAGTGGATTATTTTTGTGTTTGTGCAAGTACCGAGCATCCTGAAGGGTATAGTGTTGGACACCCTTAAGTATGTCCTAGGGTATAATGTTTGACACCCTTTAGGCAATGTTTGGTTGGCTAGGATATCATATCCTACTGAATATGATATGCAAATCCTAGAAATGTTATCCTTAGATGTTATATTTAATGGACATGATATCCTAAGTTATTATTATCCAATGAGATATGTTATGCTATACCTATTTTTGGTCTATAAAATAGCTAAAATTAAATGCAAAATACATTATTTTTCAATGTTTAATATTTGCTTAAAATAAAAATTATATTGCATTTCAATATTTACTAATAAAAAATATATAAAATATCTCTCAAGTCGAGTATTATTCGGAAATTGTTTAACAATTTAAAATTTCATAATAATAAATTAATTATTTGTTAACAACATTCATGATTAAAATAATTAAATTTATAACCAATTTTTTTTTTATTATATTATTCAATATATAAAATTAATTTATATATATGTATATTAAATAATATAGTAGTATTATTTTACAATATATTTTATAAATATTTTTTTAACTAGAAATCTAATTTTTTTAATGAAATTTTTTTACTTTGCAAAATAATTATATAAAAATTAGAAAATTGATAAAAATATTTATGATAAAAGAGATACGTATATCCTATATTTGAGCTTGGGATTAGCATATTTCATGCAGAAAAGATAAAAAAGGAGGTTGGATATCATAAACCTTAGAAAAATGATTAAGAGGAGTTGTAAAACCAAGAATTTTAGTTGACATTCTATTAATTAGATAAGAGGTTGTGAGTATAGCTTTCCCCCAAAAACTTTTAGATACCCCTAATGTAAACATGATGACTTTAGCTACCTTCATTAAGTGATGATTTTTCCTCTCCACAATCCCATTTTGTTGTGGAATATCAAAACAAATAGACTGGTGTATGATCCTATTTTCAAATAGATAATTTCCAAGAATAAAGTTAAAAAATTATGTGTTTTTACCATGACATGGAAAATTTTAAAAACCCTTTTTGCCTCTGATTTGTCCTTCAACAAATAAATTCAATAAACTCTAATATGATCTATGAAAGTGATAAGCCACTTACTTTCGGTTAATGTCACCACACGTGAAAGTCCCCAAATGTCACTATGTATCAATACAAAAGGTTTAGATTCCTTATAGGGTAATGTAAAAAAGTAGACATGATGATGTTTAAATAGTTGACATACGTCACATTGAAAAATTAAAGGATTTTTATTCTTAAATAAAGATGGAAACAACTATTTTAAATATGAAAAACTAGGATGACCTAACTTATGGTGCCATCACATTATTTGATGTTCAATAGAGAAAGAAAAACCACCATTACTCACAATTTGAGCTTGTCTACTCTTGATAGGATCCTCAACAAGGTTATAGAGTCTATCAATGTCCTTAGCATTGTTAATTGTCCTCCTCAAGCATTGGTCCTAAAATTCACAATAAGATGGGAAAAATTTAGTAATACAATTCATGTTTCTTGTTAGTTTACTAATATAAAGAAGATTGCATGAAAGATTAGGAACATGAAAAACGAATTCTAAAGTAAAAAATTTTGAAATCTGGATTGAGCCATTCCTTGCAATGGATGAAAATGATCCATTTTTAATTTTGATTTTCTGGTTACTTGGACAAGGAGAATATGTCGAAAACAAATTTGATAAGCTCGTCATATGATCAGAAACACTAGAATCTATGATCTATGGTGTAAAATTTTCAAAATAAACGCTTAAAGCACTACAAGGTTTACCTGTTTGTGCTAGAGAACAAGATGATAAGGGGTTAGAAGATGGAGAGTGATTGAATAACCTATATAGGTGTTTCAGCTGCTCTTTACTTAATAGAGACGCTTTAGTTGTGGTTTTTTAACTCTCGGTTACAGCTTGCATGCCTTGACCATTTCTCTCATGAAATTTGCCACTATTTGTCAAATTTTGTGGCTTCCCATGCAACTTCCAATAGGTGTCTCTAGTATGCCATTGTTTGTTACAATTATCATACCCTATTTTCCTTTTACCCCCTACTTTCTTTGAGATCCCTTGACCACCAGCATTGACAACAGAGTTGGCAGCAGTACTAGCAACAACACTAGCAACAGTATTAGCAGCAACATTAGCAGTAGTACTAGCAGCAACATCAGTTGCAATAAGTGTTAAGTTCTCATGAATGGTTGAAGAAGAGCCTCCATCATGACTGATTTGCGACTTTCTTCTCTTCGAACCTCAACAAACAGTTCTTGGATAGAGGGTAAGGGTTCTTTAACAAGGATTCATTCACAAATTCCATCTAATTCTGTATTCAGCCCAACAAGAAACTCAAACACTCGTTCCTTCTCCATCATCTTCTTAAAATAGGCACTGTCTGCAACAAATGCCCATTCAAATCCATAAAAAAGGTCCAATTCTTGCTAAAGACCTTTGAAAATGTTGCAATATTTAGTCACACATTAATCTCCTTGCTTTATCTCATGAATCTTTGATTTAACTCAAAGGTTTGTGTTGAATTCCTAAGATCATAATAAGTTTCCATAACAGCTTCCTAGAACTCTTTTGCTATTGGCAAAAACATATAAGTTTGACCTATCCCTAGCTCCATAGAATTCACTAACTAGGTTGTGATCATGGATTTTTCTAAGTCCCATGTTTGAAAGCTTGGATCATCCTCTTCTGGGCCTTTATTGCATCAGTTAAATATACTAGTTTCCCTTTCCCACAAATAAACAATTTATCAAATTGAGACTATCTAAGAAAATTTAGTCTATTTAGTTTAGGAGTGGTGATGTGCAAATGAAGGCATTGATACTTGTTGTGAAGAATCTCCAAAATTCTGCTGATCCTTGACATCAAATCCTCCTACTAGTAGCCTAATTGTTCCAAAAAAAATTCTAGTACTTGAAACCATAAATAAATGTATCACTTTTAGTAGGAAATTGGCTTTGATATCATGAAATTTTGGAGAGAAAAAAATTGTTCCTCTATATCTTTGAAGCTTTGGATTACAATATATATATGATTACTATCCTGAAATGAAAAAAAAAAAAAAAAATTAAATTAGAAACATTGACTCATCTGATTTTATCTCCTAATTTACTTCACTAAATCAAAGCATAACATCTCATTTACAACAAAATCAAATCTCCCACATATTTTATGATTTTCCACACGTAATCTTAAAACATTCTTAAACATGTTGGAAGGTAAAGAGTTAGATATTTTGATGATAGATGTGTATTGTTGTGTAAGAATATTTTTATCACTAACAAAAATTTTAACATAAAAGTATATTTGGAAGCTTAAAATATTTTTAATCCGTTTTTAATATTTTTTATATTTAATACTTTATTTTTAATTATTTTATATGTTTTGTATAATTATTTTTTAAAATAATCATTCAAAAATAAATGAAAATAATTAAAAAATATTATTTAAAAACATCATGTTTTCAGTTCTAAAGAACAAAAAATAAAAAACAATTTTTAATTATATTTTTCTCTTCTTTTATTATGAAAAATCGAAAATTATACTTAAAAACAATTACCAAATAAACCGTTAAGAAATTAAACCGTTAAGATTTCATGAAGTACATATTTTCTCGTAAAAAAATAGTTCATTAAAAGGGTGGATGTATATCCATGTATATAATTAACGCTTATAATAAATTTGGATGTTAGTCGGGCGGGGTAAGGCAGTCTGGTGTGAAGCCCATTCGCAGCATGGCGCGTGTCATCACGCGGTCTCTCCATCGTCAAGCCAAAGCAACACTCTTCCAACTGATCTAGGGCTTTGGATATCTTTATCGGATCGACAATCCAGGTTTTTTTTTTCCATAATCAGATTCTGAAGCTGTTTTTTTTTTGTTTTTAATTCTGAATTTCTTTGTTTATGTTTGGTTGCTGAGAAAGTTAAGAAAATTAGAAAAAAAAAAAAAGAGAATTTTAAATGTCGCGTTTCTTCTTGTTGTGCTTTCTCGCAAGCTGAGTGAATGTTATTATTATTTTTGAGCTTCAAGGCCATGAAGCATCTATGATTCAAGATATCAATTTCTTTGAGACGAATATTCACTTCCAAAAATCAAATTTTTTTTTTTAGTTAATTAAAACTCTATACCTAAGATTGCGGGAAATGTAGGTAATTAATTTCATCATCCACAAACAAGCAGGTGAATGTTTTTTGGAATCAACTGATCCTCATTTCAGGTAATGCTACAAAGAGCAGACGCAGTGAAAAAAAGAATGTCCCATTTTGCATCAAATTATATGGCATACGGCTCTGAATTTGTTGACTGAAAACAAACCATTTTATCTGTCTTCATAGTCTGCAAAATGGCTGCGTAGGGATGGCATTTTTGTTCTCAACATTGAACTTGCTTAATTCACCATTTTTCTTTAACAATTTTGTACTATTTTCGAGATGGAGAACTTCTGCATCTAAAGCTTGACACCGATTGATGGAGTGTGTGGTTACTGAAAAATTTAAGTGGAAGATGACAATAGAATTTTGAAATTTTGAATTTATGTTATTTTTGTTTTCTAAAAAAAATTAAGAACATATCTCAAAGAAGTCAAACAGTTGTCTAAGGTTTGGCTTGATGAAGGTTTGTGTCTTCTTGGGTTTGAGATAGTGAAACATTTAGGTTATGTTTGGTTTTTGAAAAGTTTGAGGGAAAGAAAAATTTTGTAAATTATTCTCTAATTTGGTTGTCCATGGAAAAGTTAATGTAAATAAAATAAAATTATTGAAGAATGCACTTTCTCCAGGTTTTCCTCACCTTTGTCTATGGAAAATGAGGAGGAAAATCTTTTAGCACTTTTCCTCATTTTTTCCTTATATTATATGTGTGTGCGCATTTTCCTCACCTTTTTCCATAGTATTCAAATATAAGAAAATCATTTTTATTAACATTTTTTAACCTTTTCTTAGTGATTTCTAAGAGCCAAACATAGCCTTAAGACAAGAACTTTTAATTCTAATGTTTTCCTATATTTTCCATGGCCATCTAACGGAACATTGTGGAAATGCAGATAGACCTGTCATATTTATCTTTTCCTTTGTACAACTATTGCAAAATGAATTGAAAAGTTTTGTTGCTTTGCTTTTCTTTTCTTTTCTTTTGTGTTTGCAGCCATCATCACATGTCCCTTCTGTTTTGTTTTTTGGAGTAGTGTAGGCTTAAATTCCTTCCTTTGATCAGATTTTGCACAGCTGATTGTATGCTCGGTGGAAGGATTTCTCATTCTTCTTTGTACTTACTACTTCATTGCAATGGAATTTTTGTCTGATAAACAAGTTATCTTTGCTTTCAGCAATGTTGAAGCGCAGCAATAAATCATTGAAGCCATGGCACAGATCGCATAAATGTCCTGTGCCGGTTCTGATTGTACTTCTGATTCTAATAATTGTAGTTTTAATGTTGTTATTTCACAACAATGGAAAACAGCCCAGTTCTTCAATTGGAGTTATGACACAAAGCAGTGATCCTCTGGTCCAATTCCACCCCACCATAGAGTTCAGGAATGGAACAGATGTTATATGGCAAATACCCGATTCACCTAAGGCTGTTCTCTTTCTGGCCCATGGGTGTAATGGCCAAGCGGTTAACTTTTGGGACAGATCCCCCAGCTGTCTGGATTGTGTTGGTCTTCCTGAAGAAAGGTTAATAGTTCTTCACTCTCTCAATCGAAAATTTGCTGTTCTTACCATTTCAAGTGCTGGGAAATGCTGGTCATTTGGGGAGGAAAGTTTAATTGTTAAAGGAATCATCCAATGGTGGATTGAGAAAAACAAGCTTGAAAAGCTTCCTCTTGTGGCTTTGGGGGCCTCCTCTGGTGGGTACTTTGTTTCTGTGCTTGCCACTAATTTGAGATTTAGTAGTATTACACTGATGATTGCTGAAGGGCGGTTTCGTAAAATGGATATTACGAAGGATTATCCACCCACCCTTTTTGTTCACATGCCCAAAGATCAAGCTAGGAAACAGAGAATAGCTGAAAATATGGAGATTTTGAGGAATAAAGGCATTGATGTTGCAGAGGTTAAATGCATGGAATTCCCCCTGTTGCCATACTTTTTGGCTGACAGAATCCCAGGTGTTGATAAGACCATTTCTGCCAAGTTGTTTGGGCTCTTGCGTGACAAGGGCTTTATCAATGTGAATGGATATATGAGGAATGATGGGCGTGCAACAAATTGGAAAAAAGTTCTCAGTGAGAGTAAGATTATTTTTCCAGATTGGGATAGATTTGTCCACCACATTCAGGAAGAACTGAATCTGGCATTTGCATATCATGAAATGACAAGCTTGCAGTCAGAGCAGATTTTTAACTGGTTTGAATCTCATATGACTTGACCAGGACTCTCTCATGTCACATTCTTCCTTTTTGGCCTTGGAAGAACACTATGAGCTGTATGCCTTCCAGAAAGTCCATGAAATCTAAAAAGTAAAATGTACAGCTTATTACCAGTGTTTACCCAAAAAACACTTAAATTGGGAGCAGATTTAGAAAATTTGCCTGTCAAAACCATTCTCATGAACAAACAGATCTGCAGTGTCACAGGAAGAAAATGTATTGTGATCATCACATAAGGTAAGCTGAACTACAAGTTCTTTATTGATTGGAAGAGTAAGTGTATTGCATGAACCTTCGATTTCAAGTACACTTGGGTATCCACAGAAATGAAAACAATAGTAATTAATGAAATTGTACTTGGATCTCTTTCGTCATACTTATACCTTCGCATGGTTTCTCTGATTAAGTTGTTAATGTTGTTCATCTTTCTCTTTAGCCTTTCAGCTTGATTTGACGGGTTACCGATTAAGTGTGGTAGCTTAATTTATGTATAGTTCTGCATACATCTAATTAGATGGCTTGAATTAAATATGTTAATTGATGGGCCTGATTTGTCATTTGGTTTCACCTGTTTCAAAGAGATGTTAGGCAAAGGGGTAAGCAAGCATGGTTGTCTTTGTCAATAAGCAAGTTGGTAAGTAAGCAGAATTCTCTCGTTTGGTTGTCTATGGTCCTATGTTGCTTCCTTTGCCTAGAAGGGCTTCTTGCTTCTGTTTCCTCTTTTGATCTGACAAAACTTTGTTTATTGTCAAAAGAGAAAGATACCAAGTTAAAAAAGATGAAACAACAATTTATCGACTCTTCCTACTTAGAACATGCATGGTAAGAAATATTATTATTGTTCTTATTGAAAGGTTAAAATATGATTGTGTTTGTCGATATAGAGTGTTACTTATAAAATATTTTTTTGCAGTATTCTTCTGTTGTAAAAAGTAAAAACCATTTTTCTTGTAAATTGTGCCTTAAATTTATTTGTGTGTTTTCTTAACTGGACATGAGAGGCATGTGTAGTGGTGCCCAACACTGCATTGGCAATGCAAAGAGTTTGTTTAGACTTTAATTGGCTTGATCAGATTTTTTAGAAGAAAGATGTTTCTTAATTCCTCAGACAGTCACAAAAATAGCTTTCTAAATAAAGAGTCTGAGACGATTCACAACCTCAATTGTGATGTGAATGTGGAATGTTCTGGAGCATAATTGGAAATCAAGTAGGTGGTATCATAGAAAATAGATGAACATGTTATAGTTCCATGAAGTTGCAGCTTGCATGTATTTAGTGGGTTACCAAACTCAATAGCAATAATTAAACCATTTCTAACATCCTTTTCTGGTAGACTTTGGTGGTCTGTGGTCATTTGAATCAACTCGAATCTGAAAGGCTTGCCTCCCACCCACAAACAGCAGAGGACACGGACTTAATGAAACTGATTCCTACAGCTATGCTGTTGACTGTATCTATAATTGAGTTTGAATATTGTACTTGGTACACTTCAACCACAATCTGACTAGCATGCTACTGCTGGACAGGCTGTCCATTAGTTTCTGATTTCATTTCTACTAAATTTTGGTTCATCAATGGCTGGGATAGCACCATGAGTTTGATCTTTGTGGCTGTGGCTTCTCTGAAAATTTCTCAAATTACTTAAGTGATTCTCTGAACTCACTCGAGTTTGTTGTACTTTCTGTTTTTACCAATGATATACATGAAAATACTTTGGTAGGTTTACATTGACTGTTTGTTATGGAAACATATTTTGTTTAACTGGTACCTCTGTATATATATATATATATATATATATATATTTTTTTTTTTTTTTAATTGTTATTAGCATATAGAGTGAACCTGATATTTCCCAAATCTCCAGTCTAATCCTTTGCCACCAAAAAAAAAAGAAAAAAAGAAAAAAAGAACTATTAGTTAATCACTACAAATTTCCAAATTACCCTTGTCATTCTCTGGCCCCAACTTGAGGTTATTTTTCGCCCCCTCTTTTCTTTTGATGTCTCAAACCAGAATCAGGGGCTTCTATCTCTTTATAGGCTTCTTTTAATTGTTATGTGGTGTGAAACCATGAAATTCAAACTCTATGACAGTATGACCACATAACTATTAATCTTAATGTTGTCCTGAAGGGAACCAAAATTGTATTGAACCATGATTTCCAATTTTCTTAAATGAAGTGTCACATTCAGCATTAGAAGTACCAAAAACTGGGACTACTTTTAGCACACAACATGTGAAGATCTGCCAAACAACAATCAAATTGGGCAAAAAACTGAATTAGATCTCAACTGATTTCAGCTTTATGCTACGGTTGTGTTTGTTTTTTGGCTTAATAAAAAAAGTCAAATATTTTAGCTTTTTCTATTCAGCCAAAAGTGACCTGTTGACATCATCCAATATAACTAAACTGAACTTATTGATAATAAGTTCACTCTAGTTATGTTGGATGATGTCAACAGGTCACTTTTGGCTGAATAGAAAAAGCTAAAATATTTGGCTTTTTCTATTCAGCCAAAAAACAAACACCACCTACCTCTTATTACAGATTGAGGAGCCAAGCATCAGGTATCATTTAACTTCTTGTGGTAGGCCAAAACCCAAATGCAACTTCACATAGCGACTTGAAACGAGTTTGAAATGGAGGCTCAGTTAAAATTCCATCGTCTAACGATCCCTATTCATGGAATTATATAGTTGTGGTTACTAGGTAGAGAACATAGCATAGTTATTCTGTTCTAAGGTGCCCTTTTATTTTTCATTCTTACATTTTACTTCAGAGTAACTCAATGGGGGAAAAACACTATTGTGATTTTGTTGGTGTGGAGTAATTGTTAGGTGCTTCAATTCATTTTTATTTTGTATATATGTTAGTTGGATGACTTGGATGGAGAAGCGATCTGTCTAGTTGCAAACACTTCTAATTCAAGGAGATTTCTCTTGCCAAAAATTTTCATTCGAGGAGGTAAAAGTGATTCATTGGACAGTTAATACCAATCTTTCTTTATACTTGTTCCTTGTTTGGTCATGAAGTTGAATCGTCAAGAAGTTAAGATAGATTTGGTGAATAATGTTTTCATGCCGTTGGAAGGTTTTGGAGAATCTTGGTGTGCTTTCACTCTAAAGGTTATAATTGGTTGCTAATCCCCATGCCATTTATAGTTATTTTTACTTGGAAATTTGTTTGGTAAGTTGTGTTTGAATGAAATAACTTGTGTTTAGTTTGGTAAGTTGGTTGTATTTTGGTTGGACATCTATGAGATAACAAGTATGGTTACCCTGACAGAACCTATTTCATGTCTGTTTACTCCTTTTTCTTGTATTAAAAATAGTCTCTGATAAGTTGTGAATGCTTTTAGCATTGGATGGTGGCATGGGGCTGCTTGATGTTTTCTTAACCAAGGTGGGTGGTACAGAGAGATTATCATCATCATAAAAATCATCCTGAAATCATATGTAAACCAAAAATTGTTGGCAGGGTATCAGTGACTTCATTTCTTGATAGGCTTATATTATGTACCTTCCACTAGGATAAGCTTTAGGCTTTATGATATTTCTGTGAGCTTTGAACACTGTATAAACTGATGTTTTTCTTCAAATATTTTCTGAACTTCCACAAGGACTACTACATTTCATCTCAAATGCAATTTAAATTTTCTTTTCTATTCTTTAATTGCCATCTTCTTCAATACTTGTTTGCTTTCTTGGACAGCAATATTTGATCTTCTTACCCAAAAACAAAGTAATTCAACAACTCAGCAACCTTTACCCGAAATCAATGCATTCTCCTTTATGATGCCAGGAGCTTGTGGAGAACTAATGGTGCCAAAGCACTAGATGGTGGACCTCACGGTTCTCAACAAGAGCTAAAGTTCACTACTTGAATTTTAGGATCTTTGAATCATGGAAAACAATAACACATCCAGGACTAGATAACTTGAATTTAGGATCTTTCAAAATCTCCTTCTATTGAGATAGGCAACACACCATTTGAAAAGGGGTGTAGGTGTATCCCTGTATGAACTACAATCTGGTGCATGCTCTTTCCCTATCTTGTACTCTTGCCCACTATGCAAAACTCTTTAGATTTTCATAAAAGTTTAATCCCATTTCTTTGCATTGGTTTCAGCCAATCTAACAATTAGCTCCCTCTAATTGCCAAGAAGTGTAGGAGGGGACATGAGAGAACAGGCCATTTTAAAGATCCCTATTTATTGCATTAACCTGCCTTGTAAAATGAAGTATGGATGGGAGTAAGCTACAAGAAGAATCCGATAAACTATATGTTTGACGCCTGGGATATATATGGGCATGAAGGAGTCATAGGCAATGGCATAAAAATTTAGCAGGTTAGTGATACCATTCTTAATGGCAGTTATTGGTGCCTTTTAGCTTGCATTTGATGAGTTTGAATACTCTGACAGCCTTATCACCAGTCTGCGCTGTGTATTTAATATTGTATGCCCTAGAAGTAGTGTTATTAACTATGAAATATTGGTGATTGTGTATTTATTTCTTCCTGCTGTGCATTATGGTCTTACACTTTCAGATTCACATATATACTCCTTGGGGCTAGGTCGCAGTTGGCATGACAGTAGGGTTTCATTCCTTGGAATTATAGCTAAACCATGATCATGCATTATATTGCAAATCAATTAAGCAAGTTCATCACTCTACCAAGTGGAATTGTGTGCTTTTCTGCATATTCCAGCTGTCATGCTAGCATTTTTGGTGTTTACTTCATCTACAGCACCAAACCTACACTATGCACTGACTCAACACAGGTCTTATTTATTGTTCATTTAATGGTAGTAAAGTCTGATCTACTGGTGGCTACCATTGCTCCTAGTGCCTGATTTTGGCATCCATGGTAAACCAGCAACACCCATCAATTGAACGCTATTGAGTGAAATTACCTGAAGCCACTTGTGCTTTATATTCTTTAGAATTTTGCTCTTGATATTTGCTTCTAAAACTGCCCTTCAAATTATATGCACACTTCTTTTCCTGTTGTATTGGCATGACGATATGGGAACCCAACTGTTAATCTTATTTGAAGCCTAGAAGAAGCATGAACTTACTATTGAAACATAAAGGTAACATGGTAATCCATCTCAATATTCTTTAACATCACAGATATCATAAGAAACTAGAAACACAAAATCTCAAATAAGACGCTAACATGCAAACAACACACTAACAAATAAAATGCACGCAGAAACCCATAAACTAAATCTCACAGGCGCATTTTCAGATCAAGAAGAAATTGAGAGTAACTAGACCTAAGTCATTTTCAAGCTCTAGGCTTGAGTTTGCCCTCATTAGCCAACTTGAAGAGGTGGGCCTGTGCTGCTGCAGCCTTGTTTGAGCTGAGTGCTGCAGCAAAACGGTCCCTAACTTGCTTGGTTGTGAAAGGAAACCTCTTATTCACCATGGAGTTCAGCAAGGAAGCTGTCCCTTCCCGGTATAGTTCCCCCAGCCCATCAGTACGTGTGTTTGAAAGTGCTTGCTGCAAGCTGATATTTGCCCCAAATCCTGGAACGCTAGCTACGCCAAATGCTCCACCCAGAGTCCCCCACCAGCCCAACAGACCCCATATCGCACCCGGATGAGTACTCCAATAACTACAAAATAGATTTAACAGAGTTATTTATGATAGAAACACATTCCCTTCTTTTGATTTGCATTTCACAATTAATCTTCATTCAAGTTACTGTAACTTACTTGCATGTACCAGTGAAGGGTGAATTTGGATCAGGAAGAAATGGAGGTGTGGGTATGGAGATACCAGGTGTTCCCGGGTCAATAGATATTGGAGTGGTCGGTGGGCTTAAGACAAGTGGTGGCGAACCACCAACACCACCACCAGTAGTTGGAGGAGAGTGGTAGTACCCACCACCACCGCCACCTGTAGGAGTTGATGGAGTTGGATCATGTGTTGGGGTTCCATAACTTCCTCCGCCACCTGTAGAAGGTGTGGGGTTGTAGCTTCCGTGTGAAGGTGTGGGGTTGTAGCTTCCGTGTGAAGGTGTGGTACCTCCATGTCTTGGTGAAGTTCCATAAGGAGGAGTCCTGTGTGAACCTGCAATCAGCATAAGAAGCATTAGTGATCCAAATTTCCCGGTGATTTAATGACATGGTCGTGGTAGTGGTCGCCTGGTAGGTGGTCTGATCATTACATCTTTTCATATGTTGTCAAACATGGTACAGCTCCCATAAAGCATGGAAGCTACTGATTCCTAGTGAGTAATAAAATAATTTTGTTTCTCAAAAGACAGTTGATATAACAGTTAAAAAGAAATCTCATAGCATGGTTGGTTTGAGTGACCTAGGTTGATTCCTGTTGAAATGTGTATATGATGTACAAAGGAACACCAAAAGAGCATGCAAAGTTGGGACTTTCCTAGAAAAGAGTACAATATAACTAGAGTAACTCATTATACAAAATGTGTAGCTCAAGCATCAAGATTATGTGTATGTGTGTGCTATGTTAAAAGTGTTTGAAAGAGAGAGGGATAGAAGAAAGAGACCACTGGGGGGTCTTCCAGCATGTGGATCTGGAGAGTAGTAGTTCTTTTGATCTTCAACACTGGTAGAGATTACAGGAATGAGCAAGTTCTGAAAAAGCAGTGCAGCAACCAAAATGGTGATGAATGGTGAAGCCTGTTTGTTTCTTTCCCTCTCCATCTCTGTGTGGTTCCAAGAAAAACCAAGAAGAAGAAAGGAGTGAGAGTGGGATGAGCAGCTTCTGAGGAGGAAGCGGTGAATATAAAGGATAGACAGAGTGCAGTAAATATGAGCAGGTGAAGGAGTATGTGGTTAGTTGATGTGCTGCAGGTGCATTTATATGTACCATTAATTACTCCCATCTTTGCAATTTTGGTTGAAAATTTGAACGCATTTACCTTTGATACAGAACTTCATCAACTCACTTAAATTTCTGCTCAACCTCCCTATTTAGTCACTCCTCTGGAATGTGGGTTTTTTTATTTATTTATTGGGATCTACATATTTAAAAAACATTGAAATCGGAAATATTCTGCAATAAAACTAGTCTCAGTCTACCTAGTGACCAAAGGATTGCATTCTTGTATAGTTACTTTCAGCCTCTAGGACATGACACCACTCAAGATTGACTCCTTAAAAATAAGGCTACAAACTACTCAATGGCCCCGTTTGTCTAAAAGATAGACACCCTTAACATTATGGACCCAGGTGATTTCTCTGTTGTACATAAAATAATAATCATAATAATTAAAATTATATATATTTTTTTAGGAGACTTAGATGAAGGAACAATCTCGTTTAAAAAGTTAATTTATTTTTACGAGTTTATAATAATAATAATAAAAACAATCAAGAAGTGTGAGGGTAGTCTGGTTTAAACAAATAGTTTTTTCAAATTTAATTTTTTTTTTATTTTTTTTAAATTGCCATTCTATCTCAAATGATAATATAGAGATAAGTAGTGTGGCAAACTGACCTAAATGGGACCATCAATTGTGACATATTTCAGATGCTTACTTTTTGGACATGACCCTAAATCCAAATCTACCATGTGAAGTGGTCCAAGCCAAGCTCATTCCCCTAATTTTGGGTGCCCATGTTCGGGCTGGGTTTGGGTGTGGACCCATGTCAACCAGATGTTTGGCCACCGGCCCATTGCCTGGTATGCTCTACCCACGCCAACCCTAATTTCATTTGAGAGATGTGTATTTGTATACACAGCTTTAAATGATGCATCCATTATGAGAAAGCTTTCTTCAATTGCTTGGCGAAAATGGGACAATACATGAGGGTTTGCTATGGATACTTAATTCTACTATATACAAGTAGCTAAAGGAAAAAAATTGCGTAGAATGGGAGTGAATGGTGAAGGGTTAATGAGGATGAGGACACTTGGAGCAGATCCACAATTGACAAGAGTGAGAAGAAGAAGAAGAAGAAGATGGGGAGGAGTAAGGGTGGTTTTTGAATTAAATGAGGGTGACAGAGAAGTAGTTGTGGTAGCACAAAAATGATAGGTAGAAGTAAATATGAAAGCAAAAGCCGTGTCATCTCTGGGATGTGTTGGTTTTATCTGTAAACCCTTCCCTTTTGACTTCAATTCTATCATATGACCATATGAGAGAGAGAGAGAGAGAGAGAGTGAGAGAGACAGCTGGCCCATGCATATACTCTCACACTCACACCCCACCGGCATCAGTAAATGTAACGAGCGACGCTAATCAAAATTATCTCATCCCCTGCTGCTGGTCCATTAACATGGAGAATGGAGCCTACAATTATTGGGTCTTTTAGTACTTTTTCATTTCAGCCTATTTGATTAACAAATCCTGAGTTTTGTTTGTTCTTTCTTTTTCCTGATTGAAAGTGGGAAGTTAATTGAACATCTTGTTTTCTTTGGTTGGGGTTTCCGTGTAAATTCCTATTGTCCCATGATGGCTTGGTTTTGTATATTTGCTTCTCGACATATGCATTAGATGTAGATGGTTGAACTTGTTGATACATAAAATGAAGTAATTGACATTGTTGTATCATATTAATTGGTGCATGATATAGCCTTGTATTTTTATTTTTTTTGAGATCTTGATGACGTTGATCACAAGAGATAATTGGAGGCCTTTCAATTTGTTATAAACAAGGTTTCTTGTTCAAAATTCATCTTCAGATCTCATTTAGAAATCGATTCTAATTATCTCTTGAGAACCTCATCTTTGACAATTATACTTGTAGGAAAGTTAAAATTCATTTTTTTATTTATTATACAAAGTGGGAATGTTTGGAACTTATTTTCAACTTCATTTCAACTTCTTTAATGATGTTGGTAATGACATTGGTAGGACTACTACTTACGCGAGTTAGATTTAATAGATGGCTAATCTAAATCTAATTAGAATTAAGAAATATTTAATTTGAGTCCAATTCAATCTGATCTCCAACTTAGAGGTATTCAATACAAACTCAATCCAACCTCGTTTTTCTAAATGCAGATTGCTTGAATTAAGTTGGTCTGTCGTTAGATTGTATGATTCAAAATAATATTTTTTTAAAAAAATCTTTTATATATTTATTGAAATTTAAATAATGGAACAAAATTTTGAGATAATAATTAAAAAGTATAAATAAATTTATACATATTTCTAAAAAATTATAAAATATATGATAAGATTATAATTTGATATTTTTTTCGTAAAAATCTAAAGGAAAATGGATATTATTATATAAGATAATATACATTATTTATATTATAAAAATATTAAATCTAATTGGGGTTATCTGAACTGTTTTCGGTGTGGCTCATCTATGGGTTACTTAGCATCATCCATCTACTCTAGTGAGTTGCTCTCTCCAAAAACTATTTCTCCAACATTTTTTTTTCCAGCCAAGTTGTCTCTCTAATAACCATTGTTATTCAATCAATCCATTTTCTCTCCATTGTCAAGCCTTCGAATATTTGAGGATCAAACCTTTGAAGATTTGAAGATAAACCTTTAAAGATTCAAAGATCAAGTTCAAAGCTTCAAAGATTAGGTTCAAGATGTCCTCAATCCAAGATCAAGCATTCATACCCTCAATGAATGTGAACTACACCAAAGTCCAAATTTGTCTCACGACGCACCAAAGTCTAAGTCCAAGTTGAAGACAAGCTTGAGTCCATGCTTAAGCCAAAGACAAGCCAAAGTCCAGAACCAAGCCTAATCTTGAGACAAGTCAAAGCTCAAGCTCGGTCCAAGACACATTAAAATCTAAACCTAAGTTGAAGACAAGCTAAAGTTCAAGCCTAACCCAAAAAGATAAGAGTGCTCATCCGTCATCATATTTATTCTTCCTAATCCATGACATTCCTGACATCACAAAACTGTCTGCACCTCCGACTTTGAGGGGTTAGCTTTCATTCAACCTTTTTTTTCTTTTAAATCTTTATACATAGTTTTTCATTCATGTTCTAACTTGGGAAGAAGGTTCATCAACCTAAAAAAGATGATTGTGAGAAAGGATTAGACTTTTTTACGCATGTTTCCACAATTTCCCAAGTCTATGAAGGGAACTCAAAATTCAGTAGACTACCTTATGTCACAACCTGCTCCACGTGAGCTAAGGTGGTGTTTGTTTTTTGGTTGAATAGAAAAAATCAAAATATTTGGCTTTTTCTATTCAGCTAAAAGTAACCTGTTGACATCATCCAACATAACTAAAATGAACTTGTTATTAATAGGTTTAGTTTAGTTATGTTGAATGATGTCAACAGGTCACTTTTGACTGAATAGAAAAAGTTAAAATATTTGGCTTTTTCTATTCAGCCAAAAAACAAATACAACCTAAGTCTGTAACACTTTGTTGACTTGATGAATTCAAGTTTCCAACTATGATCTTGCAACACAAACTTCAAGTAGCCTGAGATTAATACCTTTAATACAAAGTCAGACAAAAATAACATAGTTTTCAAGGAGGCATCGTATTGACCTTATGCACGTACAGTGAAGAAACCATAAAACTAGCCTTGTTTTCATTCAATTTAAAGTGGATCTGAGGAGCCCCATTCAACCAAATATATCGGTACTCCACTTGGAAGTTCTCGGGCTAATGCAATGTACCAAGTGGCTAAGTTAAACATCTTCACTATCAAAGCCATTCCATGGTAACTTCCATATCCATTCCCATAAAATGGAAGGCCATGAAAAGTTTCTTTCTAAATAGTTTAACAAAAGCAAAGAATGTCGGTATTTATACACCTACACATTCTGCTTTGCAGGGGATGCATGACAGGCATTTAATTTAAGTAAAAATGCAGGCAAACCGGCAAGCATCCAAGTTTATTTATTTCTCATTTGTGTTGGTAGGGGAGCATCCATGTTCAGAAATAACAAGCTGCCTTGCCATAAGTCATATTCTTTGCCAAATTAGACAAATCAACAAGTTTGATGAGTACACATTGGTACAAAATGAATTAGACTTGAACCTTCTAGATATCAAGTTCTTTCTCTTAAATTTTATCTTGTGGATGGTTAAAAAATGAACCTTAAGCAGAAATTCACAGGGGAGTTTATACTCGATTCGGACTCCTAAGAACTCTTGAAGCACCCTACTATGGTGTTTGGTCCTGCATCTCTAAATAAGCACCAGTTCATAACGCAAAAGAACCCACCATGTGAAGATCATACAAAAGAATACCAAACCAACCAGAATACAAGGAACTGAAAACAATCCCTACCAGGAAAAAAAACCTACTTCTAATTGAAGGCTAACAGAGCAATCCAAATTTAATGCAAGTCTAATCCCAGAAAGAACAGCATTTACTCTTCATACTTTTTCTAGCCACCTTTGCGCGGGGTGGGGTCATTCATCAATAGCATATCTTCTTAGATTTCCTTTTCCTTTCTTCTCGCCTTTCCTTTTGAAGCTGTCAACTTAGATTTTCGTCAATATTTAGAGAATCACCAGTCCATAATAATTATTTTTACATGTGGTTCCCATAACTGAATAATGATATAAGCCAAAATGGGTTGCAGGAAGATAAAAGAATAATTGAATATGTATATATCCACAATATCTCCTAAAGAGGTGGTGGATTTTTCACACACTCCTGTGCATCTGGCAGTAGACTGTGATTGGTTGGCTTCAACCCTCTCTTATAACACCGGTTCACAACAAAAGCTTCCAGTTTCCTTACCTGTAAATGTTTTATTCCATTGCAATAAATCAAGAGAGAAGACGAAACAGAAACCTACACTTCTAATGCCAAAAAAGTAGAAGCAAATAATTTAGGAAGGAGGGAAACAACTCTTAGGCAACATAAAAACCGTAATTCTTGCTTTTACAAACAGTTTTATGCACCATTTATGAGTTTCTTGAGTATCGATCGACATGATGTGAATATATGTATTCTGCATGATATACCGGATAAATAAATTACTCAGATGCTAGTACATAGTATGTTTTGGACTCCTAAGGAAATGCAATCTCTCCTTTTTTTTTTTCCATGGATTTTTAAGCCAAATACCATCCACCAAAATAGTCATTGCAATTTACAAAATATAAATGGAACATCACAGGAAATTTGACTCGATCACTCATAATTAAAGAAAACAATCCAGTTCTCAACATCCTAGTGGTCCTACCCTGAATTTAACCAGTGTTGGTCGTTATGGGGCGGTCAACACCCTGAGGTTTGGGTCCCACAGAGGACTTATGGGCTTGGTCATAGAAGGTTCCTTGGTTATCAAAAAATAAAAAATAAATTTATCTCTTATTAGTTAATACAAACATGGAATGCATAACATTTATTGGGGGAAGTTTATCTAAAAATCTTATACCCTCATCCAACATTTTAGACCAAGTGTCATTCAAATATCCCTGATTGGTTACTTTCTCACCTTTTTCTGGCAAATAACTTCAATTTCAAGCAAAACCATCCCAAATATCCGTCACTTATTAATTACAAGCACCAAGGATTTAGATCCAAATATCATTTTAAAACCTTTTAGGAACATATTTTTATTGTTCCAAAAACAACACTAAGGTTTCCAAGTCACTTATCCTAATGTTACTCGGACTGGCAGTTGCAGAATCTTCAATGTGTAAGGGAAAGGCAACCAAGTTATCTAAGCCTTTACAGGATTGCATTGGATGGGATTCAACTTAGGTACAGAGTCTTGGTATGGAATTTGGTAACACAATTTGACACTCAAATTTCTAGAACAAATTCTTGCTCTAATTATGACTGAAAGAATGTTCATGGTGAATTTCCAAAGCATCTAACCTCTTGGGCACTAGCCACGGAAGACATCCTTTGAGGCCAGGAAAACCCAAGAAATGAGAAATCCTGAGCCAAAAGCAAACTATGCCATATAACAGCCACAAACTGACAGAGAGTAAACAAGAGGCTGGGCAATTATTCAGCACACAAACAAATCAGACGCCAATTAGGGAGTAAAAACACTTATGTTCAACTGATCAACAGTAAGGAACCATATAAAATAGTAGACCAAATGAAGAAAGTTGTCTTAGATGACATAAGCAGAACGCTGTTTCTTAACCAGGAAAGAGCTGTAAAACAAGCAATTAATGAGGTTGAAAAAAGATCTGAAGGAATTTCCTCCTCAAAATCCAGAAACCAACAATAAGCACCTCTAACCCCATCCTAAGAAACATGGAGGAAAGAAACTTCAACAAAACCAAACATCCATGGGGATAGCTTGGCTTGTTGCAGGCAAACCTTGTACATGTTGGTGCTAGTATTGTGGTGTTTTGTGTATACAGCCTGTATACATAGGGTGCACCCCCTCTTTTTTGGCACTTTTTAATACATGCTCTTGTTATCTATCAAAAAAAAAAAAAAAAAAAAAAGGAACATCCATGATCTCCCAACCATCTAAGTTGTGCTTCATATAGAAGGCCTGAATCCCACAAACAATCCTTGGTGCAAAATTAAAGTCTCATCCACTTCACAAATAGCAACCAAAATGGGAAAGGCATCCTTCAAAGAACATTTTCCACACCTCCAATGAGCCCTAAAGCAATGTTTTCGCCACAACAACCCCAAACTTGGTAAGTTTCTTGAAATTTTCACTGAGAGACAGCCCTTCCAAGGAGTAAGGCTGCAAGAAAGTATTTGTTCTATACTAACTGCTTTGATAGTATAATACCCCTCCACAAGGAGGAAGTCCATCGTTACCATGTACTATTTCCTAAAGAGACACATGTAAACTATGACTAAAGTTTTTAAAGGTCAAAGCATTAGGTGGGGAGTAAACTACGAAGCGTTGAGGTGTAAGCCTTTTGGAACTCTAATTTTCATAATTAATAAATATTTAATATAATTTAAAATAAATGATAAACCACATAATAAGTCAATTTAAGTCAAAGAACCATACTAATAGTTCCATACTTTTGCTTAAGTCTTAAAATAAGAAACATAAGTCAAACACATATAGAATGTTGTTAAGTCCTCTACAATGTTGTTATCTTCACTAAAATACAAGTGACATCCATTCCATAAAAATAAATCTATAAAAAAATAAAAATAAAATAAAAGACATCTATTTTGGCAATTTTGCCATTTATGAAAAGGAAATAAAAGACACCGAGAGAGAGAGAGAGAGAGAAGCTGAGCACATTGAAAGAGAGAGAAAGTCCCACATAAATGGAAAGAGAATAAAGAAACAAGAGAGAGAAACAGGGAAGAAACAAAAGAATGAAACAAAGGGAGCAAAACACCTAATAACATAGAATACTAACGAGAGAGATCAAAGAGGATGTCAACAATGCAGACAAGAGAGAGCTACGATGGAGATGCCAATGAGAGAGAGTTGGGATGGTAACATCAATGAGAGCGCTAGAAAGGATAGGGTTTTCTCTCATTTGATTTGTGTGTGTGTGTAAATTTGGGTCATGTCAAAAACTCCATCAAGGCCTCTGTCTCACACCTCAAGGTGTGAAAAGCACACCTGAGATGCTTTTCAACTAAGCCTCAATATATATATATATATATATTTGGGTCACATCAAAAACTCCATCAAGGCCTCTGTCTCACACCTCAAGGTGTGACAAGCTCACCTAAGATGCTTCTCAACTAAGCCTCGAACCCCTAAGGCATGTACCTTTGGCTTCCCTTTTTTTGTCCTCTGCTTCATCATGTTTTGAACCACTTTACCCCATAACACACCTAAAGAACGCCTTTGAAAAAAGTGATAGCAGCATTGTCATTCATCAAAGGGATGTTTCATTTCTAAGAACTTATGCATCTTAAAGTTCAATATCAACATAAACTTTATTTTATGGCCATTATGTAAAGTGAAGATAACACCCAAAATGGGCAGAAAATTTTTTCCATTCAGAAGGGACTACCATGGTAAATATAACGCTTTTCCATCAGAAGGATGTCACATGTTTCTTGAATCAAGCATGGAAGTTGATATAGATGCTATGCGGAGAGGTAGGAAACATCTACCATTATGTGAAAATGTTGAAACAAAATCAAGTATAAATGGAAGGAATACACATTGAGGTGTGACCAAATCATGCCTCACAACATGGATAAGCAAAAAAAAATAGAAACTTCATAAGAAAAATAAAATTGTGAAGAACAGATAATATCCCAAATAAAGAAAATGTGCATTTCTAAATGGTGTGAATTCAAGAGACATAAATAAATATAAGTGGTTGACTCAAATTTTTTTATTAGCACGAAAACATGAGAACATGATCTACTGTAACCAGAATGGATCGATGCAGTATCTAATACTTGAGATTTGGAAGATTCAGTTGAGAAGAGAAAAATATTGCTTACCTAACAAACTTTTCAAAACAAATGACTAGCTATCCACATCATAAATTTGGACAAGCAGCTTACATATTGCTGTTAGTCCGGTAAAGTTACTTTATCAAAGTTTATAATAAATTTTAATATTAAATGAATCAGCAAACCAAAGAGAAAGTGTTTAGAAATCCTCAATATCTTATGTGATAAACTGATGTGATATAGAATTGGTTGTAATTAGTAGTTTTAAAATGCCCAAGAAACAAGAAATACTAGATTTCAGAATGATTCAAGGAATATTATGAAAGGGTTAAAATGGGATGGGGATTTTAGTGTTTCTGATAAATGCACAGCAAGTTCTCTTTTCAAGAATATGGATGCTTTGCGGCAACAGATTGTTCAGATATTATTGTATCCTTATCCAGGGTAAGACCCCTTAGTTCTTTTACCCAGAATGTTAAGTCAGTTAGCACAGGTAACTCAAAAAATGAAAGTAAGGAAAGACCAACCTGCTTAACAAGAAAAGGCTCCTCCGCAAGACTCAATGGTTCTGTTAAAATGGTGAGAAAACCATTTCGGTTCCCAAAAACAATGTCAGTGAATGGCCGATCACCTACCTGCCATAGATATGATTATGAATCCATATAATGCAAAATGAGAAACTAACTGAACAACTTGATCAGTTCTCTTCTTAATTCATGTCTACCATGATAAGCAAAGAGGATGCACAACCAAAATGTTTCTCAATATCTTCAGCTGTTCCAGCAGGCTTCTTCACCCCTAGTTCAACATACAGTGGACAGGAATTAATGCTAATTTATTCTATTAAATTAAAACATGCATCTTTTTCATTATTGAGAAGTCCAAGGAAACAAAAAAAAAAATTCACTTAACCGAATTTAATATAACTGTTTTGCCTGAGTTGAGTTGAATTTTCACTTTTTATTTTTTTCAAAGAAGCAAAGAACAAAAGAGACCATGGCACACACTTCTTTTTTTCTTTTTCTTTTGGTTTCTGTTTATTTATTTTCCATTTTTTTTCGTAACAACAGAAGAAGCAGTGAACAAAGCACTTACTATGCCTTATTACTTCAATTCCAATGGCCCCCTCAAGCACCCTGGCTTTTGATCCATCTGGGTCATACTCGTATAGCCCTGATTCACCAAATCAATAATATAAAACACTGCATTGGGAGAACAGCACCGCCAACAACAACAAAAACAATAAAAAAAAAAAAGTGAAGGATCGGGCTAAAAGACCAATAGAGTTATTGAAAACATCACCAACAACAAAAAGAAAGAAAATTGACAAATGGGTCAGGCCAAAACCATCAATGCAGTACTGAACTCCATCACACGATCAAGAAACAACATCATTAACAACAACGACGGGAAAATTGCAAGTGAATCCTTCTAGAATTACCAGCCGAGTTACTGAATACGCCAATATCGTGTCCGAACACCGATTTGCACCGTTGCAGAGAAGACCCAATAGGTTCCCAAACTGTTAGAGAGTAAGGTTTAGTAAGGGTGTTGTCCTTGTCAAACACCACACCCTTGAAACCCCTTCTATGCAACTCAGCCCAATCAATGTACCTAATATCAGGGACGGCAACGTGTGGCAGTGCTAAATGGCGGTCTTTGGCGAGCACGACCGCCGAGCAAATGATTCCCTCAAAATTGAACCTTTGGCCCAATGCTGCTTTCAAATCCGCCCACCACATGTTTGTGAAAATGACCTGACTGCTGTTGATTTTCCTCTCTTCTGGGTCCTGGGTCGTCTTGCTTCGGTTGAAATTTTCAGTAGAAGAGTACAATTCATGTAAGAAAATATTGGTCTGCTTGGGGGTGTGATTGGGTTGTGAATTGCTCTTGTTTCTTTTTATTTCTTGTTCTTTGCTGCAACTGTTTGTGGGATGGAGAGTGAGGGCGCAGATCTTTGTGAGGTGGGTTTGGTGCTTGCAAGGCCAGGAAGGTAGATTACGATGATAAAGACGAGGATATAGGTGACGATGATTGTGAAATTGGTTAGGGATGGGGACTTTGCAAATGCGCCATGGAGCACAAGAGCAGGACTGCATCTCCAACGTTTTTCCTTACTGTTTTTGTTTCCTTTAACTTCGCCCTCTGTTATTATTATTTTATTTGTTTGCTTAAGTTAGGTTTTCACTTTTGAGCCTTTTGACACCACTCACTCGAGACTTTATGCCTTGGAGAGTCACCTTTCTCCTGAAATTTCATGGCTCAAGTACCGTATGTCATGTAAAAGAAAAATTAACCAAAGAATTGGCAGTTTTTGAATGCGATGATGGTTAGAAGTCTGGTTGTGGGATATGTAGTTAGAAAACCGATTCGGTGTGGACCAAAAATTATCAACAATTACATCACATTACATGTATTATTAAGTACAATCCCATTACTTTGTATATTAATTTCATGAATTGTATGTGATTCCTTCGCATGGTTTTTATTTTTCTCCAATAATTTAGATTTCATAATATGTTTTTAAGAGTCGGGTTTTTTTATAAATTGATTCATATTATTTTTGTTTTTGCCTGATAATTTAGATTTTATAATATATTTTTAATAATCGAGATAAAAAGTTTAATAGATACCTCTTTAATACCTTAAACTTTTATAAAAAGTAACTTAAGGGAAAAAGGGAAATAGAAAAATATTATTATCCAAATCAAGTAATTGCCTCGATTTATGTACATCAATAGGTAATAGTGCCATAAGTAGAAAAATCCCTGCTAATTCACATTTTGTAGATTTTTATTGAATTTTAGGGTGAAGAAAATGGATGGTTGTAAGAAGGATAGGTTGAGCATTAAAATAAATAAATAAAAACCATTTTTTATTTGTGAATGGTTTCCAATTTTGAACCACACAACATATGGGGCTTCTGTTGGGCTCAATGGGTTGGATAGATATAACTTCTACTTCAATAATATTTGGGTAATTAGCTAAAAATCAATCACGACTTTCTCATTTTTCTTTCTTCTTTAAAATTAGTCATCATCTTGTTTATTTTTGGTTAGGGTTTTTGTGGTTGTTTTTTGAGTGATTTTTTTATTAGAATTTCTATAGACGCTGAAAGACTCAAGTTTCAAGCCAAACAAACAACAATGCCATCTTCTCATGAAGTTCCAGCAATGTTTTTGCTTCCCTTATTCATGACTTCTCTAGTGGCTGCCTCAGATGGCAATTTCCACCAGGCCTTCCATATTACTTGGAGCAAATGCTAAGATACTTAACCTCTCTGGACAAGGCTTCTGAGTTTAGGTTTCAATCTAAGAATGAGTATCTATTTGGAAGGGATCCACTTGTACCTGGTAACTCAGCTGGCACAGTCACTGCATATTATGTGATAATTAACCAACACTACCCCCTGCCATCGTCAATTTGTCATTTCTAACAATTAAGATTTCATAGCTACCTTGTATATCCATTCCAGTTATCTTCTCTAGGACCAAATCATACCAATGTGTGCTGTTCACCCAGGAAAGAAAACAAGGAACAGCAGTTCTATCTCTGGTTTGACCCCACAGCGACCTTTCACACATAACTCTTGTCATCTGCAACCCTCATTGCAACATGTTAGGAGCGCTCTCTTTGAATCTCTTAAAATTTACTTGCTTGCATCCTATCTAATATGGCAGTATTCCACCTACCTTACAGTTTCTTGGTGGATAGCACTCCAATAAGAGTATTCAACAACAGAGAATCCATAGATGTTCCATTCCCCAACAAACAACTCATGAGAATTTACTCAAGCCTCTGGAGTGCTGATGACCGGGCAACAAGAGGAGGACTTGTGAAAACTGACTAGACAAAAGCTCCTTTTCACTGCCTCCTACTGGAACTTTAACGCTAATGCCTGTGTTTGATCATCCGAGTCATCTTGTGTCCCTAAGTCCACCAGTTCATTGCATTTAATGCATGGAAGGATCAAGAGCTTGATGCTATAGACCATAAGAAACTTTGATGCCTGGTTTACAAACACTGCACTGACTTGAAATGGTCTCATCAAGGTCTCCCACCTGAATGCCAACCATTGAGGTTTCCCTGATAGACTAAATCACCCTGCATTAATTTCTGTGATTAATTAATTTTGCAATAAAATTCTTTGTTCCCTGTGAAATACATCCATGTAACAACAATCAAATAAGTTAACTTTCTAAATCTCTTTTTTTCCACCCTCTTTCCACTGCCTAAATCTATTGTCAACTGTAACAAAATCTCAAGTTCATGGTACCACCTGGGAGCATGTCAAATTGTCAACTTTTATCAGCATAGGCTGAATAAACATACTCTATAACCCTAATAACATGTTTCTTGACTCCTCAAGCACTCGGCGGCTCAGCCAAAACCCAAATGCATCTTCATGTGCTACTTTTCCTCTACTTAACCAGGAAGTCCTGGTAGAATAGAATGTGTTTGAACACTAACAAAGCATATCTTAAACATCACTACAGATGACACTTGTGCACAAAGTAAGATATATATGCCCTCTGTGCATGCTCAATTGCAGGACTGCCAAAATCCAACCAAGATTTTAACCTGTAATACGAAAAACAACATTTAAAACATCTTCATACCAAGATGTGTTCAAGAATGTTGACCAGTTTCCCATTCAGCAAATTTTCATGTTTATTCTACTGTAGACCTACAGGTTATAGAACTGGGTTCTTTCATCTCAATTTCCCTCAAAATGTCTATATATGCATACTTATACTGTAGATCTACAGATTATACAACTGGGCTCTTTCATCTCAATTTCCCCAGTGACCAACCCCACCCCCTGCTTTTTGCTCCTGCATATCTGACCCCCATGACTTCTTTGATCTGGCAGTGGCAGAAAAAGCATGGAAAGAGGCTTTCGGTACAGCATCACCACACCACTTATCTAACCAAAATTTAACTCTCCTCCTATTCCCTACAATGAAATGCACTTTGCTTTTAAAAACCTCCCTTTTTTTCCTAATAGCCTTCCAAAAACTGACCTCATACCCCTCCCTTAGCACCCATAACATCAACCCCCCCTTCCTCCCCAAACTTCTCAACCATCTCCTGCTTCCACATAGACTCACTTTCCAAGGCAAATCTCCAACCCTACTTGACCAACAAAGCTTCATTGAGAGCAGAAAGCTTCCTGGTGCCAAGACCCCTCTTTTATTAGCCATTCATACAATAGACCAGCTGACTAGATGAGGTTTTCTTTCTAAAGCTCTACCAACCCATAGGAAATCCCTTTGGATCCTCAAGTCTTAAGTTCACCCTTATAGACATCACTAGTAATGACATGGGGTAAATAGGCAAGCTAGGCGGCATACTTTTAATAAGAGTGAGTCTCCTCGCTTTCTATAAATATTGTCTCCTCCACAAGGCCGGCCTTTTCTGGAATCTCTCCTCCACCACGTCCCATAGTGTCACTGATTTAAAAGGGGGCTCCCAAAGGAAGGCCAGGTAAGTAGAAGGAAGCCCCCCCACCTTACATCCCAATTCCACGGCAAACTCATTTGAGTTTTCTACCCTTCCAAATGGAATCAATTCACTCTTCTCCGTATTGACTTTTAACCCAAAAATTGCCTCAAAGTGTCCAATTCAGATACTTCAGCTGCTCTACCTTGGCCTCACAGAAAAAAAAAAAGAAAAAAAAAGGAACAATTGATGGTATCATCAACATATAAAATATGAGACATCTCAACTCCCCCTTGTCCAACCCTGCCCATCGAGAAACCAGAAATGAAACCTCCTTCCCTTGCTTTTATCAACTGGCGACTGAAAGTCTCAATAACCAAAACAAATAAATACAGAGAGAGGCGTTTCCCTTGTCTTAGGCCCCTAGAACTCCAAAAGAAATCATTAGGCCAAAAAGGAGGCCAACGACATACATCACCTCATCCATCCATCCCACCCACTTTTGCCCCAAGCCCATTTTCTCCATAACTTCTCCCAAGAAATTCCAATTCATAAGCCATAAGTTTTTCATTTTAGATAGTTCTCCGAGTAACAACCATGATTTTGACATACAAAAACAAAACATGATGACAAAAACAAATTGCAAAATATTAAGATGCACAACAATCTCGTACTTCATATTCCATATTGCTTGTGCTCAATCAAGCATATGCTTCCCAGAAAAGATTGTTAGAAGGCTATAACTGATTCTGTTAGGTGTGCAGAGCATAAAGTTGTGGCCCTTGCAGTAAACAAGCTAGGTCAAGCTGTATATACAGATTTTGCCTTCACAAAATCCAAATTCATCCAAACAGAGAAAGCTTATATTGGACATATTGCCCCTATGCCCAGAGATCTACACTATAGATGCAGAAAGGAAGCAGATAGGTAAAATTAAAAAATAAACAGCACAGATGAATTAAAATGGCACCTAATATGAAAAGGGAAGCACACAGAATCATGGGATTCAGGAGAATATAAGACCAATTACAATGTTTATATTAAAAAGATGATTAAAAATTGTTCTACTTTTATACTTCATTGAAAATATAAAGGACAATTTCTTTCCCCAATATCCATATATATACAAATATATTCTCTGAAGAAACAAACATAAAATAAGAATACAAAAGGAAGAGTGACCATCCTACTTTTATACTTTATATTGCAGCAATGCTTAACAATCTAACTGTGGCAGACCTAATATTGTACTATATGATATTGGTTAAACAACTAAGAGAACTAAGAGAAACTAGGTCCTCTTCAACACTTCTAGCTTACCAGGAAACCTTCTTCCCCTTCTTAATTCTAAAAGCTAATTGTCGACCCTAACCAGTCACCCATAGCAACAAAACAAATCCTTTGTTCTCTTAACCACCAACATAACCCAACCATCGAACTTTTCCCCATAGATAGATACACTAGACAAAGATGTCATGAAATGAATAAGTAATAAACCTGTTTAGTAGCAAAAATGAAAACAATTTTGTCAAAAAGCCTTTCATTTTCTTATAAATGAAAACAATTTTGCAAATTCATTTTCCGAATTGTTTTTTTATTGCTACAGTAATTTTTCAGAATGCTATAAGAAAGACTTCCCATGTCTTCAGGGTAATTTATTTTCAGGACATACATTTGAAGACAGTTCTTTGGAAACATATCATCAATTCCTGTTTTCTGTGTGGTTTTTATTATTTCTATTCATGGAAAGGGAAAAAGGTTCTTCTTTCCACAACCAAATAGGCACTATTTTTTGAATAACACCTAGCCTTGTTTATTACTATTTTATTCTATTGTTTAGAAGCAAACACTTCCAGGGTTAGAAACTGTTCAAATTGCTAAGACTGCTCATAAAATTCACAAATCTTTCTAGCAACTCCTGAGTCATGAAATAGAAAACCAACAGAGACCATCCAATCTCTCAAGTATGCCAATTTGCAATTATAAGATAGCATGTGCAACAAACAACTATGTTGTTTATGTTCACGATAGCAGTGATATATCAAAAAGCTAAAATTCATTAATTTTTCTGCAACATGTTTGGATTGAAGCATGGAATATAAGAAAGATTTAAGTTAAAAGTGGAAGGATTCAGGAAGATAGAATTAATAGATTTTAATACATAATAAGCATTGTTCAGCTCTCATTTCTTCATTACCCAGCCTTCACAAGATTACTTCTTTCGTGTTTGCCACCTCCACTGTTTGCAAATATGTCAAGTGAGCTACCATGACAACAGCAACTAAGAATCAGCAGAAACCTAATAGAAACTTCTAAGATTAACTGTAATAACCTTATCACCAACAGCAAGAAAGAAAGGAAGCATTGAAGACAAAGAAACAAAACAGTCATTGAGGAAATTCAGACATCATTGTATCTCGAGGTTTTATATTCGTTCCATTAAAATATAGAAATTGTTCCAAGAGAAGGATTATAAAACTTTTCCTCTTAAATTCCAAAATTAAAACCAATGGAAATTTAGTTCTTCCATAACTGAAATACAAAATAAGTGAACTTCCAGAATATTCATAAAGCAATAAGATCGGGACATAAATGAAAGCAATAACAAGATTAGAACATAAATGAAAAACTGAATAATAAAGGATAAATCTACTATCTCAAGAAAACAACCATGCTTGATTATACCGCAATGCTGAATTTAAAATTCTGGAAGATCAATCTGTTACAAAAAGAAGTTCTACAGCATGATATTTCTTACTTCTTAACTCTATCCTTCTTCTTATTTCCACCAGATTTTTCTCCAGATTTCACATTCAACCTATCTTTCTTTTTCTTTTGTTTCTCGTCATCTTCCTTCTTCACCTTTTTTGATTTCTTCAATGGTTTCTCACCATTTAAATCGCTAAGGACCTGTTCTTTCTTGGTTTTTTCTTTCTTTCTCTTCTTACCGACAATTTCACCACCCCCCAACTCATCATCTGCACTCTTGTCACCCTCACCATCATCTTCGTCCCCATCACCGTCAAACTCATCCTCTTCCAACAGTCCACCAACATCACCATCCATGTAGCGAACCTCATGAATCCTCCCCTTCTTTCCCACCTTCTTCTTTTCTCCTTTCTCAACTCTCCCACTCTCCTCTTCCTCCTTCACCTCCTCGCTCTCCTTCCCCAAAACTCCTTCAATTTTCAATCTCATATCTGGCACCGCCTGATAAACAGGCAAAGCCAGAGACTCCAACAACTTCAAATGCAGCGACCGAACCCCTGCCAACTTCTTTGGCACCAACTCAACAACCCCATCAATCGCAGCAACCACATTCTCCACAATTTGCTCCTTCTCCATAGAAAGCTTCCCCACCCTCACTACACTACAAGTCCCGGTCCTCAAATATAACAAAGCCGACCCGCAAGCCCTGTCAATCTGCTCCTTCCAATTTTTGTGACCCAAATCCACCGCCACCGGAATCTTCCTCTTCTTGAAAAAATGCTTCCCCAACAGCTTGGGGAGCAAAGGCACAATCCGCTTATCCGCCAAAAAGAAATCATAGGAATCACAGAGCTTCCGCTTGGCCTCAAAAGGCCTGAAATTGGACTTAAGCTTGGAGAGACTCAGAACCTTCGAAACAGGAATGTTTTCAGATTTCACTTTGGTTTTTGCTGCTTGGGAGGTGAGATGGGAGTTTGGTCTGTCGTCGACGATGAGACACAGCTCGGAATTTGGGGGGCTGTGAAGAGGATGCCGAAGTGGGATTTTGTGGGGGTTTGTGCGGCCTTTTGGTGGTATTTTCTTGAGGGTGAGGATGAGGTAGATGAATTGATCTTGGTCTTGATTCAGGAGTTGGGGCTTTTCGCTTTTTGATTTCGAAGCTTGCCACTTGAGAAGCGCTGTTGTGGCTTTCTCGATCGTCTCTGCTGCTACTGCTGGCGGAGAAGCCATTGAAGAGAGAGGCGCTCTGTAAATCCTGAAAACCTAAAACTTCACCCCGGAAACCTTTACTTAAAGAAGTTGTAGCCTAGCCGCTCACTAAAACCTGGAAAAAGTAGGGTTTTAGTAACGTAGGGTTTTAGTGGCCTCCTCTCCCAGCCGTTGATCGTTCTTTTAAGAAAACTGATTTTAGAGAAGTTCCTTTTAACGGTAGACACTAGAGAACATTTTTATTTTTCATATTTCTTTTCCTTTTTCATCTTTATTCTTTTCCATCATAAATATATTTACTTAAAAATATAATATTATGAAATAATGAAGTAAAAATATCATAGTTGTTTTTCCTTTTTCATCTATATAGTTTTCTTTCTTAAATATATTTAGTTAAAAATATATTATTATAAAAATTATTTGAAAGATATTTTGAAAAATATTATAAAATACCAAAATAGTGAAAGAAAAAATTATTAAATAAAGTATTAATATTTATTAATGTTATTTAAAAATATATATATATTTGATATTTAATTAGTAATAAATTTAAAAAACAAATTTTGATAACATAGGATTCTGCTATCTAATATTTAAATTTTGATAAATTTTAAAAATATATATACTTGACATTCCAATTCTGTTACCAAATATTTATACAATGAACGCTACATAAAACCCTAAAACTCTAAAAGTAAGTAAGTCGGTCCGTAAAATATCAATATTAAACATCTTAATGGTTGAAAAAAGGTGGGATAGTTAGGCTTAGGTTTTAATGATTCGAAAAAGGTGGAAAGAGTGAATTTATTTATAAATTATCATCATCAACATCTTGTGTGCCAGGACATCTAAACATAACTTCAAGAATTTTTAGTTTGTCTCATTCTTAGCCACAGAAGTTGTGAGGGGATCATCACTAAAGTTGTGATTGGAGTCTTTTTTTTTGTGTGAGAAATGCAATCAACTTAACATCTTCAAATTTGCGAATGGAGAAATGAATTGACCCTCCTAATCCATCTGGATATCAGTGAGTCCGGACCCAACTTCTATTCTACTTGAACGGTTGAACCCAACCAATAGCCTATGAATCTGTATTTTTTATTCATTAATGGTAGTTATAAATATTCTAAACATAACTGTTAGAAAAAAATATATATTTTTCATGCAATCATTATTCTAACTTATTTTTCTTATTCATAGTGATATTTTATTATAAAAATGATTTTTTTTATTTGATATTTGATGTTTCATTAAATAAGTTTCTCAAATTTGAAAATTTTACATACATTTATTTTTATTTTAAATTTTGTGCTATTTAATTTTTTATAAATTTAATCTTATTTAATTATATATATTAAAGAAGTTTTTGCTTAGTTTTTATCACACTAGAGCATATGATTTAAAAAATTCTTAGTATATAAAGTATAGTTTCCCAACCCTATGGCTCCGCCATTGAAAACAATAATTTATGAAATCACATGTTAAACGATATTCAGTTTTTATATGGGAGGTTGAATAGATGTTTTGAAATTAGATTCTTTCGAAGAAAACTTCCATTTGCTTATTTCTTTTCAAGAAATAAAGTTGTTCATCTACATACTAAGTCCATAAATTGGAGTATACATTAAGATTAGGGTTAGTTTCTAAAAGTAATAAGATTGTATTATAAAAAATTAAAATTAGTTAAAAATATATATACTTTCAAATTATTTAATCTTTACATTAAAAAGTTAATATAACTAAAATAACTTTCAAGTTGCACATAAAAATGATTTATTGAATTTAAATTTATTTTTTATTTTTTTCTATTTTTCCTTTATATTTTCCTTCCCTTACACTTTCCCTCAAAATTCCCGAACCTAATATACCTTAAGTAAAAACATTAAAAATTGCAATTGTAGTCCTTTCATACTTTGCCCCAATCCTACCCTTTTGTGTGTTACGAATCCAGCACAAGCAAATTCCAATATAGCTCAAGAGAATGAAATCTCCAGGCTACAAATGGCAAAGGAAGGAAAATAAATATTGCATTTCCTATTATAAATACACACTTCCATATGTAAAATATACATTTTCCATGTGTAAAATATGCATCGTGTATATTAAGACTTGCTAATCAAATGAAAATACCACGACTTCATACATTCCTTGTTTGAATTTTTAAGCCATCATGGGGAAACCAAAACACAATGTTTTCATCTTCTTCTTCCTTATTGAAGCAAGAACTTAAACTCAACTTGCAATCATTTCACTAATGCTCTAGTTTGATCTCCATCAAAATGAGCACCACTAACTTTCTATTATGGGGTTCACAAATCATCTCTTTAATTCGTAGCCTTGACATCTACCATTATATTGTTGCAAATGAAAGACTTGCTAAAAAAATTCTAAACAAAAAGGAAGACAAAATTTCAAATCCCAATTATCAAATTTGGGTAACCAACGATGGACTTCTAACTTCTTGACTCCTTGGATCTATGAAAGAAGATGTCTTTAGTATGGTTTTTGAAGAAGCAGGAACTACCTTTGACTATGAATTTCACTTGAACAACAACTACTTTCTATCACAATTGAAAATGAAGGAAACCTGAAATGTATATTGATGGGAATCAAGAAGGGTTCACATTCAATTGAAGAATACCATAAAGAATTCAAATTTATTTGTGATAAGCTAGTTTCAAACCTTGATAAGGTTTTTCAATTTGCAAGAGAATTGGGAAACTAGTATATGGATTTTCATACAACTATATTGACAAAAGCTCCATATCCATTCTTCAATTAGTTTGCCCTAGCTCTCGGAGGCCATGAACAAATCCTATCTTTACAGCATGAGAAAGAAAAGACATACATTTAACATGATCAAGCCTTCTTCAACCAAAGGGGTCGTGGATAGAATGGACGAGAGAAGCGTTTCAACTCTCGTGGTAAAGGTTTTACTCATATTGGAAGATACAACAACCATTAAAATAATTTAGCTCCAACCAACTAGAACATGAACCAACTAGCTAACAATCGAGGTCTTCAACCAAGGAAAGAAAATAAGCCACAACAATGTCCTAATAACTCTTAACAATGCCAACAATTTTTTTTTTGTAAAATATGTGGGAAAACTAATCATCTTGCAATTAATTGTTAATATAGGCTTGACTATTCTTATCAGTCAAAGGATCTTCCACAATTCTTTGCTGCAATCAAGTTAAACGATGAACATGATCCATTGTTTTATGTGGATTTTAGAGCTACTGCACACATGACTAATAACACATGTAAGTTATCATATGTTAAACCTTACAAAGGCAATGATATGATATTTGTGGGAAATGGAAATGCCTTGCCCATATCTCATGTGGATGATGTTCGTATCTCTACAAAACAAGGAAAATTTATGTTAAATGATGTGCTTGTTGTTCCTCATTTAAAAAATAATCTACTATATGTTGGACAATTTATGTATGATAATTCTTGCACTTTTGAGTTTACATCTTCTGACTTTGTTGTCAAGGATCAAAACCAAAATATAATTGTGAAGGGGCATAAAAGGGGACTACTATATGCTTTAGATGGAGTTATCCAGAAATCTTTTAGTGCAATAAGGAAATGAGGAACCTTTTTACAATTTGGCATCAATTACTTGGACATCCTCATTAAAAAATATTATCTTTATTAAAATAACATAATATTATTGATATGTCTCATTGGATACCTAAGCCTAATATTTGCATTAATTGTCAAATATAAAAAGTTGCAAACTTCCTTTCAAAAACAATAATAAAATCTCCAAGTTCCTTTTTCAAAAAATTCATTGTGATATTTGGGGACAGTTCCTATAGATTCAAACCCAGGTTTTCGATATTATGCAATTTTTATTGATAATTTTAGTAGATTCACTTGGTTTATACCCTCTCACTTGAAAGTCTTATTTTTTTAGTTGTTACATCAAGTTTTAGAAATTTGTTGAGAATCAATTAGATTCAAAAATTAAGATTTTTCAATGTGACGGAGGAGGAGAGTTCAATTCAATTAATTTATTTAATAATTGAAAAATGGAAAAAATCTAAAAATCAGTGAATTATCTGGAAATATTATAAGTTGAAACGTGAAAAAATGACTTGGGATACGGATAAAATATTTGGAAATAGCGGTTGATACATCTTCCTGAATTTGATATGGGATGCAATTGGATTTATCGAGGATATTTGGGCTGGATATTTTAAACCTTACTTCCAAGTACAAAATAGACAATGACGTGAATCGGGAAGGGCAAAAGCCCTCCTTAAACCCAAGGAGGCAAAGGACACAGCAGGGCAGAGGGGGGAAGCAAAACCCACAGTAGTTGTGACGGAAGGCGAACGCTTTGCTGCATTTTTCTAGGGTTTCTCTTTGACATGGCTTCTATGCTCAATCCCACGGAAGAGTTTTTTCTTGCAAAATGGTCACTTCCCTTAAGGTAATACTCACAAACTAACCACTCTTCATTTCCTTTCTTCATTTTCTTTCTTTTCCCTACTTGGAGAAAAGGAAGGAAAATAAAAGAAAATGAAAAGCACCCAACTCAAATATGCCGGATAGTTTGTAGATTTCTTTAACTATTCTCTTTTCTCAAGCATTGAGTTCTTCTTTTAAATTTGTTTTCTTTAATACGTATTCTTGCTTCTGGTGTGTGTTGGGTTTTCTATATTTCTGGTGGAGTTTTCATTCATATATGATACATATATCTAAGTCAAATAAGAAATTTTTGTGTGGGGTGGCGTAATCTGCCTATTAAGTAATTTAAGAAGCTCCAGTGACTGCATTGGCCAGATTTTTCTTGACATTGAGGTGAGTAATCATGTGTGGAAGTAGAAGATCTAAGAACCTCAAATCTCTTTTAGATATAATATTGTTAGAATTCAAAAAGAAAAAAAAAAAAAGGTCAGAAAATTGGGCCTAGACACATGACATCAGTGTATATAGGACATTTGTATTTCACTCTGGTGCTCTTCTGTGAATGTCTGTTTGACTCTTTATATATATATATATATATATCTGTATGTATTTATGTATCAACTGGGTGGATGAAATTAGACACTAAATTCTTTTAAGAATGATTTTTAATGAATTTTTAGTCTGATGTGATAATAGAAGTGGAATATTAATGTTGGTGCTGTCCAAGAGAGTGCTTTAATGCTGATTTTCCAAAGCTGCTTCACAAGAAAAAAGATCTCCATTTTGTGAATGGAGAGTTTGTTCATATCAATAATATATCAACATGTTGTCTTCCTGTTTGAGTCTTCCCTGTTGAGAAGTTAGCTTCTGAATGCATGGTTTTTGAATGCCACAATGCAAATAGAATTTACTGTCTACAGGTTTGGCAGAAGTTGGTGCACATTAACCCTTTTGTGACGTGAGTTTTACCTTTTTGAACTTGAACCGGCACTTAAAAGAACTGTCTTTTATGCTGATATTCTGATACTAAATGGAAAATTCCCTTTATCCTTTTCTTAATGCCAGATTTGAAGATAGAGGTGATGCTTGCTCTATCAGCTTTCGACTGTTCAAGCTTTATACATGAGTGAATATTCTATCCCTTACACCACTACTGGAATATGTGAACTTATAAGTATATAGTGTGTGGAATGGGGAATGAAGCCATTGGTCCGTGGAGCTCATTTTTTTGGTTCTTTCATGTTCACATCACCTGTAATGGTATTTACAGATCAATTTTTTTTTGTATCCCTGCTGTGCTGACAATCTTACTTCTTATTTTGTTTTATCTTATGAATTTCCTAATTGGATCTACTGCTGTAGTTGGAAACCTAACATATTAGTTCATCAAAGAAAATATCACCTATCATTTATATGAGTTTGATAATTGCCAGAATATAAGAGATTTTTATTTGCACTATGCTATTATTTATTTTTACTGCTTACCATGGAGCCATGGATGGCTTACTGCGGAGTTTTAGCATTTTCTATACTGTGTCCTTTAAAGTGGATGCTCTTACATTATAACATAAACTAGATCTTGCATGCATGGAGCTTGTCATATCAATCTATGCTTTCTTTAACAGTGTCTTGCCTTAAAGAATTTTTCAGAGAAGAGGTTGTGATAGGAAACCAGGGTTAACATCTGAATTGTTCATGCAGATGAAATGACATTATCCATTGGAGAATATTAGTCAGTTTTACTTGGTTGTGAAGGACCATAATTGAGTTATGATGAATCTGGTCTTGGGCTTAGTGATTTATTATTGACGACAATGTCTGCAATTTTGCATTCCCTTTTCTCATCCCAGTGAAATTGAGAACTGGTTTTCCCCAATTCAAGTAATTGAAGAGGAACACCCTCAACATGTTTCTACAATCATCATTATTGATGATGGGTTCTTGTTCATGGTATGATAGGCAAGTTTCCATTCTGATTTGGCTTCCATTTTTTCATTATAAGACTCTCCTCCTAAGCAAGATCTCAAAGTGGAGCTTTTTACTTCTAAAAAATGCATACATCCATATGAAGTTAAAACAATACCTGAAAACCAACTATAAAAACTTGAAGATCAAAACATCCCTAATGAACTTGTAAGGAGAGAATGCTAGAGAGTGGAAGTAGGATTGATTGAGGAAACTCAATCACCATAACACACCATGAGGTCATTTCCATATGTCATTTAGAGTCAGTTTAAGGAGGAAATTTCAAGAGAAATAAGTAGCATAGAGAAAGATTTAAGAGGGTTCTCTAGAGAAATAGAACCTTTGTTGGCACATTTCTTGCACAAAGAAATCATTCTCAAGATTGTTTTGGGACTCTTGCCATAGAAAAAATTGAGAGAATTTTTAAGGAGAGAAATAAAACTTATGAGGAGAAGTTTTAGGAGAGAAGAATCTTACAAAAAGGGACAGAATAAAGGGGTGTGGGTAGGGAGGGAATAAGATCATGAAAACAGTATGGAAGTCAGCAAGAAGAGGAACACTTTGAATACAGAACAGATAATAAAGAAATTAAAAACAAATGGTCACTTTTTATTTTTTAAAATTTTCTCTCGTAATATTCCTCTATGCTCCCTAATGTTTTTTACTTAATCTGCCAGATCTTTTTTGATTTATTTGCAGACTCTTGATTTAATGGCCTTCCAATTCCATCATACTGATAGAGCCTTAGTCTTTGTTTGTTGCAAGGCATTTCAAATAGGAAATGGTATTAGAAGTCGGGAATAGAAGCAATAATCATAGTACATGAAATATATGTGAAATTTAATCTATGCTTAAAAAATTGGAGTTGAATAGGAATTATAGAAAAAAGATGCTATGAAACTCACGTAAAATAATTGGAAGCATTAAGAAAATGTAAAAAATAATTAAGAAATTAAGAGGACCCTGCTGGAAATTTTTATAAAATCCTTCCATGGTTCAGAAAATGTTAAGAAAAAAAAGAAGAAAAAAAACAAACAGATTGATATGGTAACATTATTGCATGAGTTCTGGAAACAAAGATTGTAAGGTTATATCAATATTTTTTAAGGTAATTCTTGAGTGCTTTCCAAGTTTTTCTCAGGTGTTTTCCAGGCTGGTTTGAAAATGTTTTCCATGAAGCATTCTTAGAAGTTGTCTCTATTTCAACAATGCAACCAAGGAAACACATTACCTATTGGAACTAACTCTTTTGCCCCTCATGTGCTATAAAATATGCTACATTGACAATTCGAAGTATGTGAAGTATTTATGTTAGATGTGATAGTGTTTATGATGTGTATCAAACACCCTAGATTTCTTGGCCCTACACAGTCATCACCAATCGTAGTGAATACTGCAGGGAACTAAAGGTGATAAATTTGGTAAAGCTCCTAGAAGGGAATTGATGTGACAAGCAATCATCGCTATCATTGTGGCACAACCTGCGTTCTGACCTAATTCTAGCATTTAGGGTTCCAAAATCACAATTTTACCTTGTTTGGTAATTTTTGCTTCAATCATGTCTTCACTTAGAGATTTCAGAATTAGAATTTGTTATGTCTGCCATGATCCAATGGGTCAATTTTTTTTGTGTACTAGTTATAGGTTTTTTTCCCCATTTTTAGGAAAATTTCACTCTTTTTTTGGCTCTTTCGAATTCTTTTACCCTATTTTGGAGAGATTTTTGGTATTAAAAAAGAAAACGTTTGGCAATTTTCTTGTTCTTTTCTTCGTTATTGCTATTTTTATGCAAAATCAACAAGCTCATATCCCTATTCTTGGTGTACATGCTCAAATCAAGAGGTTCAGGCAAACTTCTCTTCTATCCCGTAGCATTGATTTATGTATGGGATATGGATCAGATATTTTGTATTGGCTAGATGTGTACCTTATGTTCTTAAATTCACATTGGACATCCTATCTTACTTATAACATTCTCATTGGCAACCTTGTCTTGTAACATTCATATTCGATACGCTATCCTAGTTATACACTTCAATTAGTCAGAATATAAAACGAGAAAAAATGAAAAAATTTTAGATATAGGAATTGAACAAACTTAACACCTAGATATGCACAAACACCCTACACTTGTACCTGAATTCATAACAGGAGCAAGGGATAAGGTGGGTCTTAAGGCATGCATCGTGCACCTCATATACATGCCATATTTGCCTCAAGGCACTTACATTAAGCATTTTCTTGAGGTGGCCTCTTAGGTTTCTTCATTGGCTCATATAGCTTTTGAAACAGTCCTAGTTTTGTATTATCATTTGCGTTAGGAAATACAAAACTACAAATTCTGAACTCATCATACATTGACATGGTACTATAATTATATGACAAATGAATACTTAATTCCTTAGAGCAGTTGCTAAATTTTGAAAAAGGATATATGAATTAGTCTTAATGGGTCATACCACCATAGGTCCATCTTTTCATTATTTGCTATATGATTAAGCTGAAAAATGAGTATTTATTCTTGAACCATTGCCTATTAATTTGATCAGCATAGGAGGGGGTTGTTTCTGTATTTAAGAGTTTGGTGCTCTTCTGCTTCTGCTGAAGTGTCTGTCTTCATGTGGATGGGAGTGTGGGGTAAATGCCTCACAGTGAATATTTGAAGAGTAGGGAGTGGTCAATAGGAATAAGCGTAGTGTGCAAGAAGGAATTGAAACCGGTTGATCACCTTCCACTTTATTGTGCATGTCTAAAATAGGAAGCTCTTGAGTTGGTTATTCTCAGTGTTAGATCTTCCTAATGGTTGGTACTTTGGAGTAGCGGATGCAGCTAGAAAGCTACTTGGAAAGTAGCACCTATTGGGTGGGATCCTTTGGTGCATTTGGAAGGAGTATAAATGAATAACTTTGAAAATGAGGAGTTTTCTGGTTGTTGAACTTAAAGAAAGACTTATTTATCCATCTTCTTTTGGTGCTGCTATTAATTCCTTTTCTTAGATCTTCTTTTCTGCAAGCTTTGAGTTGTTTTTCTTTGTTTGAAACCTCATGAGGGCTCTTGTATGCTTCATTTTTGTGCTAGGCTTGGGCATTTTCTGCTTTTTCTTTAATAATATGACCATTTGTCAAAAAATAATTCTACCATGCAAAAAGCAAAAAGTTTCATGTACTTTTAACTTAAATCAGTGCCCTATTGCTTTTATTAAAATATTTGAAAAATTTTAGCTGCTAAATCTTTCTGCATTGCTTCTCTGTTGCTAAAGCTTCTCCTTTTATTCTTAAGTTAGAATTACTGAATATCTAGCTTGTTTCTCCAACATTGAAGAACTAATCCCCTGCTTTTCCAATCATAAAGCACACAAGAATTACTAACATTACAGATCATAATGTCTTTTCACCTTCCAAGGTGATTTCTTTAAGTACTGGATGTACAGCTGATGACTAAGAAGATCTCAATGTGTTGAAGTTCGAACAAGTCTCTTACTTGAGTTGCTTGTCCCAAAACAGTTCCCAGGTGGTTGTTTCTTGGGAAAGTTTCCATGTCTGATAAATTCCCTAAAATGTCTAGGAAACTGCCTTTTTTTTTTCTTTTCTTTTTTTTTTTTATCTTGTTCTCACAGGGAGAACTTGGAATGTCAAGGTTAAAATCATTGTACCCAAAATGTCTAACAAGTGGTATTTTAATAATAAAATTCTACACAAATAGCTCAATTGCATTTGTGATGGACCTTCTTGTTAAAGAAATGAGTTTGATTATTATCAGTAGAACAATTTTTAATCATCTTTTTAATATAAACATTGTAATTGATCTTATATGCTCCTGAATCCCATGATTGTGTGTGCTTCCCTTTCCATATTAGGTGCCATTTTAATGCATCTGTGCTGTTTATTTTTTAATTTTACTGATCTGCTTCCTTTCTGCAACTGTAGTGTAGATCTATGGGCATAGGGGGGAATATGTCCAACATAAGCTTTCTCTGTTTGGATGAATTTGGATTTTGTGTAGGCAAAAGCTATATTTACAGCTTGACCTAGCTTGTTTACTGCAAGGGCCACAATTTTATGCTTTGCACACCTTACAGAATCAGTTATAGTCTTCTAACCATCTTTTCTGAGAAGCATATGCTTGATTGAGCAGAAGCACTATGGAATATGAAGTATGAGATTTTTGTGCATCTTAATGTTTTGCAATTTGTTTTTGTCATTATGTTTTGTTTTTGTATGTCAGAATCATGGTCATCACTTGGAGAACTATCTAAAATGAAAAACTTAACGCTTATGAATTGGAATTTCTTGCTAGAAGTTATGGAGAAAATGGGCTTGGGGCAAAAGTGGGTGGGATGGACTAGGTGGTGTATGTCATTGGCCTCCTTTTTGGCCTACTGATTTCTTCTGGAGTTCCAGGGACCTAAGGCAAGGGAATCCCTTCTCTCTGCATTTATTTACTTTGGCTATTGAGACTTTCTGTCGCCTGTTAATAAAGGCAAGGGAAGGAGGTTTTGTTTCTGGTTTCTTGATGGGCAGGGTTGGACAAGGGGGAGTTGAGATGTCTCATCTTTTATATGTTGATGATACTACCATTTTTATTGTGAGGCTAGGGCAGAGCAGCTGAAGTATCTGAATTGGACTAGTTAGAGGCAATTTTTGGGTTAAAAGTCAATATGGAGAAGAGTGAATTCATTCCATTTGGAAGGGTAGAAAACTTGAATGAGTTTGCAGTTGAATTGGGATGTAAGGTGGAGGGGGGCTTCCTTCTACTTACTTGGCCTTCGCCCCTTTTAAATCAGTGACAGTGTAGGATGTGGTGGAGGAGAGATTCTAGAAAAAGGTTGGCCTTGTGGAAAAGATAATATTTGTAGAAAGCGAGGAGACCCACTCTTATTAAAAGTACGCTGCCTAGCTTGCCTATTTACCCCATGTCATTACTAGTGATGCCTATAAGGGTGAACTTAAGACTTGAGGATCCAAAGGGATTTCCTATGAGGTGGTCGAGCTTTAGGGAGAAAACTTCATCTAGTCAGCTGGTCTATTGTATGAATGGCTAAGAGAAGAGGGGTCTTAGCATCGGGAAGCTTTCTGCTCTCAATGAAGCTTTGTTGGGCAAGTAGGGTTGGAGATTTGCCTTGGAAAGTGAGTCTATGGAAGCAGGAGATAGTTGAGAAGTTTGGGGAGGAAGGGGGAGGTTGATGTTATGGGGTGCTAAGGGAGAGTATAAGTTTTTACTCCCATCAAGTCTTTTAAGCTTTGATGAGTCCTGACCAAGGTGGAATGGTGTACACTTTCTCATATTCAAGTTAAAATGTGCCATTCTTCGATATGTCCACATTTGGTTGTAAAAAAATGAAAGACTTGTAAGAAATATGTCCACATTTGCTACCAAACTAGTGTCTGAATCTGCTCTTAAAGAGTATAGGAAGGGTGGACGATTTGGTAGTTGGGGGTTTACCGATTAAGCTTTTAGCATGAGCAGTTGAATTCAAGTATGTGGCACCCATGATTGCCTAAGAAAAAGTAGGTTGGATTCTTTAATTGCTATATGGTTGGAATGTATTTATTAATGTAGGCTATGTTTGGTTCCAGGGAAAAATTACATTACTAATTTTGATTTTATTATGGAAAATACAAAATAAAGTTCAATATAATTAAAATTATTAAAAAATTTATATATTTTAAAATTATTTAATATTTATATAGAAGAGTCAAATAAATTATTTAAATGATTTAATTTTTAAATGGAAGAGTCAAACAAGTTTAAAAAGTTTGAAATAGTATATAAAAATAATTTATTAACTTTAATTAATTTAATTTAATTTAATTTATTTTTTACTTTTTCTATTTAGTTTCTTTTCCTTATATTTTCGTTCAAATTTTCTAAAAATCAAACATAGTCTTAAGTTATATTTGGTTCACAAAAAGTATTAAGAAAAGAAAAAAATAGAAAGAAAAATTATTTTCTTATCTTTAGTTTTACTATAAAATACATATATATATATAAAAAAAAGGTAAAAATAATTAAAATTAGTAAAAATCTTAGATATTTTTAAATTATTTAATCTTTGTATGGAAGTGTTATATAAATTAAATAAGTTTAATATTAGATATGAAAATAATGTATGAACTTTAGAATTTTTTTAATTTTTTTTTCCCTTAAACTTCTTGGGATCAAACATAGGCTCGGTGAATGAGTGCTTCCATGGATAGAATGGAGTATGTAGAGGAAATCCTCAAGATTATGTTTGGTTCTCGAAAAGTACAAAGGAAAGGAAAAAAAAATGTTAAAGAAAATTATTTTCTCATATTTGATTGTCTTATAAAATAGTTTAAAGAAAATTAAATATAATTAAAATTAGTTAGAAATTCATGTATTTTAAAATTATTTAATCTTTAAATTGATGAGTTAAAATAAATAAAATGAGTTTGAAGTAACAAATAAAAATAATTTATCATCTTTAACTCTATTTTTTATTTTTCTTCACTCTTTCTTTCCTTTTACATTTCATCTCTATTTTCTGAGAACCAAACATAACACAAATTTTCTCCATTTGATTGATCCTCAAGATTATTACGTGGGAATGAAAATGAAATGGTGGAAATGGAGATGTAGAGGAGGAAATAAAAAGGGCATATCCTCTCCACCACCCCGATTCCCCTTCGTATTGTTGTTTTCAATTTCAATCAAAAGAGGTGGAAACGGAATGCAGCTGAGAGTCAAACCATCGTTCACATTTGTTCATGGATTCTAATTTTGTTTTTTCTCACCTTTTGTGGTGTGAGTTTTTCCTTACTTAACGTTGAAAAATCATTTTGTTGACTTTTAAAATTTTTAATAATCGTAACGTTGGAAAATTATTTTTTGTCTTTATTAAAAAAAAACCTTGATGGGTGATTTTTTTTTTTTTAAATTTCTTGGAAAAAACACTTTCATTATAACCACTACAAGTAGAAAATACTTCAATTAGAAAATACTATAAAATAAAACTCATTAGATAATAATTCTAAAAAGCGTTTTTAATATTTTTAATATTTAAAATTTTTTATCATTTAATTGTGAGAAGTATTTTTTAAAATAACTCTTAAACACATTTTTAAGAAAGTGTTTAATAGTGATTATAAGAAGTGTTTTTAGTCTTTTTAATATTTTAAAAATAAAAAATTTTAAATATTAAAAAGATTAAAAACATTTTTTGAAGTCACTATCAAACTTATAATTAGAGTGTATTTGACAGTTATTTTAAGAAATGTTTCTAATATTTTTAATGCTTGAATGATAAGTTTTTTTTTAAGTTTTAGAAATGTTAAAAACGCTTTTTAAAATTATTATCAAATGGGTTTTTAAAATGTGTTTGATAATGATTCTTGAAAGTGTTTTTAGTATTTATAATATTTAAAAGATAACTGAAGTATTAGAAAAATTAGAATCATTTCCTAAATTCACCATCAAACATACTCAAAAAATTTAAAGTCAATTTGGTTATATGATTTAAAAATAATTTTTTGTTTTTAAAATTAAAAAATTATTTTTAAAAATTTGTAATACTGTATGGTGATTGTTATGTGAAAATAATTTTTAAAAATAAAATAAAATAAATAATAATTTTTAAAGAATAAATAAGAATTATTTTCATCCATTTGAAAAAATAAAAGGAAAACATTGATGCATTTGAGCATGTTTTTTTTTAACATTTCAGAAAATATGACCGAACCCTTATTTTGAAAATGGAAGGAGAAGAAAATCCGAAAGTCACATAAGATTACTAATGATAAGAAAGGAAAAAGTAAGGAGATGAATGGTGCAAATTCCTGAGTTTCCCCGAAGGCTAAAGGGTGCACTGTAACAGCCTCCCTCCAATGTTGTTTCATTTTCAAAATTTGTCTTTGACTCTACATATCTCTCTCTTTTCACTTTCCATATTCCCTCGACATTTAATACAAACGCCAAACCTTTCATAATCTCTCCCTCTCGCTCCAACAACCAGTCATGCCTTCAGGTCCAAAGAGAAGAAAAGCAGCCAAGAAAAAGAAGCAACAGACACCCATCCTCCATTCTTCACCTACTATTCAAGGTAATTCCTAACTTTCCTCTTTCATTTATGTTTTCGGCTTCTACAGTACATTTTGCCTCCTGGCTGTCTCTAGATTTTTTTTAATAGTTGTGAGTGTTTTGATCCTTAGGAAATGTTTCTCAAAACCATCATAAACTAGATTCAGAAGTTGAGGCAAGAGAGACTGATTCTTCAGCTTTTGAAGTCAATTGTGCCCTCATGGAAGAAGAATCTGCAAACCACATAGTGGAGGACATCCAGAAAGAAGAATTTCAACTTGATAATGAGATTGTGAAAGAGGTTGATGTTCATGAAACTGAAAACTCTGAATATGTGAAGGAAATCGATATTGGGGATGATTCAAGTAGCAGTAGCTCCGAGGAGGAGTCAAAACAAGAAGAGAAGAGCCCTGAGTTTTTGGAACAAGAGAAATTGGAGGAGAAGCAGGAGGAGGTTTCTGACTCATTTGTTGCTTCACTCGGTGAGCCTGAAGATCTGCTTCAAGCAGTGGACATCCCAGTTGAGAACTCATTAGTGCCTGATGTGCCTGGGGTGGAATCAGAAAAAATTGAGGAGAAACTATCACAGTCTCTTGATGACTGTAATGGGATTTCGTCAGTTGGAGCAGAGATGGTGGCAAACGGGACCAAAGAAACCGAATTAGCAGCTGCAGAGGAGAATGGAGAGTCTGCAGGCGTTAATGACTTGGCGTCCAAAGAAAAAATTGATGATTTGTTGCAAGAGGCAGTGGTCGTTCCTGCTGTGGAACCCAGTGCCCCCGAGTCCCAGATTCCTGAAAGCACAGCATATCAGGTTGCTGCAGTTGATACCAGTAATGTGGGTGAGCACCACAATGAGCCTGAGATTCCAGAAAGCACAGGATATCAGGTCAGTGGATTAGATTTGTAGTGCATAATTGTTCCTCAAACATTTTTCTTTGACTCCTAAGTTTGATTCTTCCTTTTAGCCCCTGCTGCATCAAAGCCGACTAATGACTGCTCTTCTTCTGTTTTGAATCTTTGAATAGCCGCCCATCATATCTGTGACTCAGCGCACCCTGCACCCCACATCTTGGAGGAGTTGCTGCGGCCTGTTTGATGTTCTGCGACGCTCTGATAGATAATTCTAGGTGAATCGATTCTCTTTGGAGATGTAATCTCCTATGCCTGTTTGATTATTTAGAGAATTTATATGCATTTATTTTGATCATGGGGATGATATCTAGCTACCTATTGTGTGAGATTGATTGTGCAGTTTGTATGATTTTCGGGGTATCCTTGCCTATATGGTAATTACCTCAGTACTATCCAGTTTTCTCTGGTTCTGAGATGTGTGATAAACAGTTATTATAAGTTATAACTGGGATTTGTGAACATTTATGAGATAGAAAGAAAAATAAAGAACATGGGAAGAAAATTAATGATATATTTTTCATAGATTTGTGTGATTAATCAGCATTGTTTATGCACCGTGTTTTAACACAAGCGTAAGGAGCATTGGACCCTTATTTTCTTTATAAGATGGGTTTCTAGTTGACTGACTGACGAGAAAAGGAGAGTAGAACAAAAGCCAGTTTTCATCTGGCAGAATGGGCTGGAGAATGCACTTTTTCCTCAGGATAGAATGAATTCTCTGAAACTCTTTTTGCACTCCATAACACTTGACAGGCTTTAGATGTCATACTTTTGAAGCTTTTGCTTATAAGCTTGAGGAGACAGCAATTGAATTCCAGGACATTCCTTTGACAAAAAGACTTGTCTAAGGTAGAATTTGTGCTCCCTCTGTGTTTTTATTGTTTATTTATTAGAGGGAGGGAGGAGAAAGGGAGTTGATTCAAGTTGGAAAACGATGAGTTGTGTGTGTGGGCTTTAGGCAAATGGCTGAATTGAGTGGGATCATGAAGTTATGGCACATCTGTCCGGGGTCCATGCTTATCATCCCTTTCACAGATTTTGCAGTGGCCTTTGTGTATAGCAGAAGACACATCTCACATCTTTTTCCTCCTCAGTTATGGTAAGAACTAGTGGGTGTTAAAGAGGAGATCAATAGTTCCCCCGTGAAATACGAGGATTGTGAGTCAGGATAAGAGGAAACCGTGAAAATTGTGCAAAAAGCCCCGCAGCAAAGATGTCCCATATTGTTACATTAGAATCTTTTCACCTTCATGCGGGCATACATATTAATGAGGGTTCAAGTGATAGGAAAAGGTTGCATGAATTGTACCGCCATTTAGTATGGTATGAATGAGGAATCATGGAATTAATGGCAGGTTTAAGTTGGAAGGAAGGAGTTCAAGGACCTTTTTTTTTTGGGTCTAATCTCTTAATGGAGGGGGGATTAAGGCCATTATGCTCTTAATGGACCCTCATTTTGGAGGGATGAGGACACTGGGGTTCCAAAAGGAAATGAAGCATTGGCTGTTAATATATTCTGCGTTTACTTATCAAAAAAAAAAAGAAAAGGAAATGAAGCATTGGGGGTGTAATACAAGTTTGCAAAACATGTGGGGATTGAAATCTTGGCCACCATGTGGAAGTTGTCTCCATATCTCAGAGACTGTCAGCAGTCAGCTATTGTCTATCATCTCCATACCAATTGCCATCAGATCTTACTTGATTTCAAACTGTGTTTGATGGAGTAGGGTTCTAAAGAATTGGGTTTGGCAACAGAGATCCAAGAGGTTTCCTTTATCAAAAGGGATTCCAATAAAGCATATGGAGAATGCTTTACTCTTACTATCATTTACAACACTTGTTCTGCAACAATACTTTGACAAGAGAATTTTGGTCACAGCATCATCAACATGCCCTCCAAATATTGCTCCTAATTTTGATGGCAAGATTATTTTTCATTTTCCTTATCTTTCTCTGTTTGAAATATCTCAATAGCTGAGATTTCAAAACAGAAAGGAAAGGGAACTTAAACAAAAAGAGAATTCTGATATACATTTCTTTTGATCTTTTTCTCTTTCAACTCATTCTTTTTTGAACATGCTTTAAAGCTTTAAATTGCTGTAGGGCACAAGTGGATGGGGGAAAAGCAACTTTCGGTGGACAGCATATATGCATATCTTATGATGAATAAAAGCACTTTCCCACACATTTATCTTTACTTCAATTTCAACATTTATTCACAAAAAAAAGAGATCAAAAAACTTATGAAATTGTTGAAATTACTAATGATCATACATCAGATTTTACTTTATTCTTTAATTTAAATTTCATAATAAAATTAATGGAATACAAGAAAATATAAGCAAAATATTCCCTATTTATTTATTTATTTGAAAATAAAACAGGAAAATGGGTCTAAATAACACTCCAAGGATTAAAGCTATATCATTCACCTATCATTTCAGAGAGAATAATTTAAATGAGAGATAAACAGGACATGAACAATGTCTTCCTACATGTGGGATGTGACCATGTCCATTTACATGTATACCCAACACATGTGAAAGCTTCAATGGCTCAAAATTAATATTTTAAGATAATTTTTAAAAAATATTTTATTCACATTTCTGCTAACATAATTAAACACAAGATCATCCAAAAGTGCTTTAATAAATTTTTTTAAATAGTCTTTAAAACTGTTATTTTTTCAATCCAACTGCAAGTTTAGTCATCAATGTAACGTATTTTCGTATCTTATGTAAAAGTTCCTATTATTTTCTGATTTTGAAAACAGAAAATAGGAGCCGTGTGCACCAACACCTAGCTTTCAGTGTTTGAAAGAAAGGATATGTATGCTTAAACACATGTTTGATTGTTCCTCTTTGTGTGCAATAAAGAAGAATTAGGACTTTGAACCAAACAATATTCTATCAATGAACAAGTGCCTCTAGCCATCATTGGTAAGAAATAGTAAGATATGTATCTAAAACCATTACAAGATGGCAATAATTTAGAGAAGTGTAACACCCAGCAACTGCAACTCTGAGGTATGACAAACATGTGGTACTTAGTTTGATGATTGTCAGAAGAATGGGCAGTATCATCAGTTTAAGTCTAAGTCCCAACGCGATGACTATTGACTATTCAACCCTGTTTGTGAGCTTCAATTTCACAGGATGCTACACAAAACATACCTGCCATCTGCCCATCACCCATAAGAGTTTAAGCCTTGTAAAAAGTTGATTAAACACCAAAATTCAGCAGTATAAATGGACTCCCGTTATCTTTAGCTTCCACCATGAGAAGGATACAAGTTTTCAAAATCAAGCCATCATTATTTATAAGCTCATTCTTTAAGAAATTCCAGGTAGTCTGGGACTAAATCTTTGACCAATCTCAGGAAGCCACTTCCATTGAAGAGGTTTTCAAGACAACCATCCAAAAGTTTTAGTTGAGAAAAACATGTTCATGCGACAAACCAAGCCTAAATGGCACTATATTTGGCAATAAGTTTTCTATTTAGGTAGAGGATGATCTTCCAAAATCCTATCAACATTCCTGACACATGGGCTACAAACAAATTGTACCACAAAATAACCATGCAATTTCAACACTTTGCCATAAGCAATTAAACCAGCCAATGAACAGAATGCTAAATGGAGAATTGAAAAAGAAAAAGAAAAAGAAAAAAAAACGAAGGCTCTCCCACATTGAGAGCATACAACAGGATATTGGTTCAGTAAGACATATTGCAGTACTTCATATTATTGAAAAAAAAGGTGTACATCTAGCACCAATCAAGTCTACAAGCAAACACGTAACAACCCAGACCAAAATTAGAGTCCAGCAAGATCCACAGGCTCAAACGAACAAAAAAAAAAAAACCACGTAGGCAGTTCAAAAAATCCTAACCTTAAATCTTTCTTCATCTTGCCCTTTGCTTTGCTTTCTACAAACCAATCTCACCTTTGCCTTCTATGGCGGAGATAGCACACCGCAGCTGCAGCGGTAATAGTCCCGGTGAATATTGCCACTTGCCACTTGAACCCCAAAGGTCTTTCCTCCACATCCCCCGTATCAGAATCCGATGCAATCCCATTAACTCCTTCATATTGTAAGTCCTGTACTGTTTTGGCCGCCACCTTTAATTCCCTTGCTTCTTCCAGCGCTTGATCCAGTGCTGGTTCCGTATATTGTGCTTTCTCATCGCATTTTCTCAGAGCTTCCTTCAATTCATTGTTCCTCATCTCCTCATCCTGTTTCTGCTGCATCTTTAAATGCTCAATCAATGATTTCAATTCCTCAATATCTGACTTCAGATTAGATATCTCCCTCTCTTTCTCATCAACTTTCTCTTTGGCCTCTTGTTCTATCTTGATTTTCTCCTCATTTGTCTTACTTTCTTTCACCTCCATAACTCTAATTTTCTCCTCAAAATCCCTAAGTCTGCTTTCATTCTCACCTTTCTCTTTCTCAATCAATTCCTTCTCTTTCTCAAGATTCTCCACTCTCAGTTCCTTCTCCTCAAGAATTCTCTTTAATTGCATAACCTCTGCATTTGCTTCTTCTGCTTCGCTCGTTGCCGTTATCAGATCGTGCTGCAATCGCGACACCTCAGTCTCCAGCTCCACTGCTCTTGCCCCGATCACATCCAAAGCCTTCTTGTCCGATTCTGATCGTTCGATCTCTGTCATCATTTCCTCCAACCTCTTTTCCATCTCATCCTTATCGCTCTTCATTTCTTCACTTTCCGCCGTTAATTTTTCGATTCTCTGCTTCACTCCATCATATTCACGAATCAGGTCGGCCTTCTCTTGCTCAAGACCTCCAACCTTTCGAGTCAACTCCGCAATCTTGATATCGCTCTCGCGTTCAAGATCGAAAAAATTCTCGTTCGTTTGATCGTCGCCGTTGGTTGCTCCGCTGTTGAACACCTCATCTGCCATTGTTAATCCTGCAGAAATAAACAGAACAGAAAATGAGACCAAATCCATTTGATCTCCGATAAAATCATAAAGAAATAAAATAAAACATCAAAAGTTGAGATTGGAAGTTGTTATCCTGAGCATGGCAGTAGAGCTTAAACACGAAGTTTGTTTTCTCACCCTAAAGATTTTCTCGAGAAAAGGCTACGGAAACTTTCCGAGAAAATTAAGAAGGCAAAGATAAAATGAACGGGGCAAAAGAAGCTCTACCTTTCTTTTAGAGATTGATTCGATTAGGGTTTCGAACTTTCACTTTTCGTTTTCAAGCGTCGGAATATTTTCTGATGAAAAAAAATGGACGGTTCAAGAGCCCAACACACTGTTTATTACTTCATCTGAACCGTGTAAATGGGGATTTTATTTGGAAAATCTAACCAATTATTATATTTTTCTTTTCTTTTTTTCTATATTTTTTTTTATTATCATCATATTCTTTTTGAAACGTATTAAAATTTTCTTATACAGTGTTTAATAAAAAGTTTTCTAATATAAGGTCAAAAATGTAATTTTAAGCGATGAATCTCTATATATTAAATAAAATGTTTTAAAAGTTTTTCGGGTTAATTGATTAAAAGGATGAAAATATCTCAAATTTATAAAAATAACCTTCACCATTTTTTAATTTGAAGGGTAACCCATTTTTTTACATAAATATCCTTCAATACTTTCACGTGTTTTTTTTTTTTTAAAAAAAAAAAATTACTTTTGAAAAAATTGATGAGGGTATTTTTTCTAAAATGAGTATTTTTTAAATTAAAAAAAGGTGAAGAATTATTTTTTCAAAGTGGGAAAGACAGATTTCATTCCTTTTAATCCCTACTTTTATTTTGTTAGATTTTATCATAATTTTCTTTTTCTTTTTTCATTTTTTTAATTCTCCTTATCCCCTTTTTCTTTTTTCATTTTTTTAATTCTCCTTATCCGAAAAGACCTTAAATTTTATATATATTTTTTCGAGATTATTTTTGTGAAGAATATATTTGAATACTTAGGACAACCTATTCGGTAATGCTTTTTGAAAACATTTATGAAAAATAACTTTTGAGAATTATTTTTTAAAATTATTTTATAATGTTTTGTAAAATAAAAATTTGTTTGAAAACTTAAAATATTTTTAATATATTATTTTATTTTTAATTATTTTAAATATTTATATAATTATTTTTTTGAACTGTCCTTAGAAAATAAGTGTTAATTTTAATCAATTAATTTTAGTAAATTCTTTTAATTGTTTTATTCTTTTATTTTAGGATAAATTAAATATGTATAGTATTTAAATGTAAATATATTGAAACTGAAGTAAATTAAATTGTTTAATTTTAACTAATTTTATAATTTTAAAAATATTATTTTATTTTATTTAATATTATAAATTTTTCAGAAAAGAATATGTTTTTTGTTGTTTGCCATATTAGTGTTAAGAGCAATGTAGGTGAGTGGTTCTCTCTAGCATTTATTAAGATCCAGGTCTTTAGTTCAAGTCCTGTGGGTGGAACTGTCAAATTTGTTTTATTGATTCCTTCAACTTTAATGTCATAAACATCAATCCCACATCGGATTTAAATAAGAATTAGAAGGCTCTCAAAGGCATAATCCCTCCATGGCAACACGTTGGTCCAAGAGCGAGCCCAGCGAATGGTACTAGGGACTGGGCTTTTGATCCATCTACAAGATTTCCATCAAAGGAAAATCTAGGTTTTTTAGAGGAGTTAATTCCTATTAATCAATTAAAAGAATTCATCCTTCAAGCTCTTAGGAGTAAAATGAAGGTAGTGTTTTATCTTTTCATACTTATTCTAAGCTTTATTCCTAGAGGATTGAGCAATTGAGAATGCTTATAAACTTTCAATCACCTAAATTCAAACAATTTGATGGCAAAGGGAACCCGAGACAACGTGTCACTAATTTTGTGGAAACCTATAACAATGTGGACAATCAAGGGGATCTCCAAGTCAAACAATTTGTTCACTTATTAAAGGGAAATGTCTTTGAATAGTACACTAACCTCGAGTTCGGCTCAATAGACAATTGGGAACAGCTTGAACAAGAGTTCCTAAATTATTTTTACTATATGCGACACATTGTGAGCATGATAGAACTCATAATATACTCGCCAATGGAAGGATGAACTTGTTATTAACCATGCTCTTCTCTAAGTGTGCCATTTAGATTAGTGTCAATGCACTAATCTAAATGTTACTAAAGCTATTTTTTGTATATGGGAATGGAGAATATGAATGAGTATTTTGTTTTCATTCTGTGTTTCAATGCACCTAGAAATATAAAGTTGGAATAGGTATTTATTTACATTTTAATGTTAGGCAACAACGAGAATGGAAAAAGAAATAAATTGACAATAATATTGATACATATACTTTAAAATATTTTTTTATTTTCATTTAAGACAAAAACTTTCAAACTGTGAATTTTAAAATATATCTTTGTTTTTAAAAACAAAAATTATATTTAAAAATTTATAAAATTATTTGGATGTTGTTGTCTTGAATTGGTTTTTAGAAACAAAGAGAATCATTTTTAAAGAACAAGTAGAAGTTGTTTTCATTTATTTTTTAAAATAGAAGGATAATATAAAGAAATAAGGAAAAAAAAAAGAATAATTAAGTGAGATATAATTAATATTTCAAACTCTTTAATTATTTTTCTAATTTTTAAGAATAATTTGAAAATATTCTATTCATAATTGAGCATTAAATATATGTTGTTATTTATTTTAAAATTTATTTAAAATAAAATAATATTAACAATTATTATTTAATTTTTAACAAAATAAACAATCATGTTGTTGCCAGGAGGTTAATATAGAGATTTTTATAATATTTATAAAAAAAATGTAATTTTCCATTTTATTAAAATATTACTACTCACATTTATTAAAAACTATTTATTTTTAAATTTATTTATAATTAAAAATTATTTTTATTTTTAATTAAATTTAGTTTACAATATATAAATTGAATTTTTTTTTTTACAAAAGTAAAATAAAAAATAATGTTAAAAATAACTTATCCAGGTTAAGTTTTTGGGTTCTTAGGGCCCGTTTCACAATGTTGTTTACAAACAATATTTTAGAAATAATTTTTAAAAACAAAGTGAACTAGTGAACAATTTCCAGAGAATAAATAAAAGCTGTTTTTATTTGTTTTCAAAAACAAAATGAAAAAATGAGTTTTAGACTTAAAAATAATTTTTAAAAACACGTTTCAAAAAACATGATCACATTGGGCTCTTCTTTTTTTAAATGTGTTTTTAAAGACAACTCATATTAAAGGAATCAAAATATTTTCTATTAAAACTAAATTAAAATCTTAATTATAAGTGAAATTTTATTTTTATTTGAATCAATTTTTATTCGGTTCTCATTATCATTTTTATTGTGTCTATATAAAAAGGAATTAAAATTAGTAAAATAAATTTAAAGTAAATATAAAAATAATTTATTAATTTTTCTATTTCCCCCTATTTCTTTTTCTTCTTGCTTTCGAGATATTCTCCGTTAATAACAATGTCACAAAAATGAACAGTAATGTACTTGTTGAAAAAGGCAACCTTATGATCAGATTTAGAATTTCCTACCTGCACATTACATATTCGCTGAAAATCCATTGCCAAACCACTACAATGGTGCTCACCAACCTCAAGAAAATTCTCTTTTTTTTTATAAAAAAAAAAAAAAAAAAAAAATTACATAGGAGGAAAGAGGGAAAAAAATCAAGGAAAGTTGTTGCAGGATGAAAGTTGAAAGCAATGGAGAAGAAAGAGAAGGGCGATTGTTTTGTTTAACCTCCAAGCTTCCTCTTCTCCATGTCCAGACCTTCAAGAAAGGAAGCCACAGCATTCATGGCTTTCACCTGACACTGCAAGGCCAATATATAACTAGCGGTTTGTTCAAACAAATTTTCAATCCCAACCCACTCTCCTCCTGGTACAATCCTCTGCAACTCCATGATCTTCTTCTCCACCTCTAGCTCTACCTCTTCATCATCTTCATCACCTCCACCACCGCCGACTCCGCCGCCGCCGTCATCCTTGTCCTTGTGCTCAGTCTTCAGATGCCTCCTCTTTCTCCTGATCACGCCCTTGACTGATTTTGGCTTCTGTCTCCTCTCTCTCCTCTGAAATGTGCCTATGGCTAGTGGGTGGTTGTCCGCTGTGTCCTCCATACAAAGCTAAAGGCACAACCTTGAGAGAGAGTAGAGAGAGATGGCGGAGGTAGAGGCGGAGGTGGTGGTATATGGTATGAGTGTATGACCTTGCGAATGTGCATTGTGGGGGTGTTAAATTATTGTTCAGTTCTGGAAATGTCAATGCCAACTATCCTGGGCCCACCAAGTTTTGGCTTCCCCAAGCCCTGATTATCAACCAAAAAAATACACTCACGAGCCGCCGTGAGCGCGTGGAGAGATCAATAGCACTAATAAAAAATCAATGAGAAGTACCCTCTTTATCCCTATTATTTGGCTATTAATTGGATAGAGAATGGGCAGTGAAAAGTAGTAGTAAAATACAGATGGATGGCAGAGCATTGGTTAATATGATTGTTGGGGTTTAAACGCCCACGCTCAAGTGGGCGAACGTGAGGTGAAACACAAGTTGTAGGAGGTGGAAAAGAAAGGGGGGAAAATATTTGGGCCCACAAAACACAAATGCAAACAAAAGGAAAGGGAGGCACATGTGATCACATGATTTTCTTGAACCTACCACCACCCATGTGCCTCCTCCTCCTTCCTATGATGGACATCACCACACTACCAAACATGAGTGTCCACGTGTCAATTTCCCTATGGTCCACCTAGAGCCCACAAAACAACCCTTTTTCTTTTCTTTTTTCTGGCCCTTGAGTTTTGGGTGGTGGAAGGTGGCGGTGGGCGGTGGTGGCGGTGATGTTTCCAAGAAGGAAACCAAACGGCGGTTCGGACATTGGGATTGAATGAGAGATTGCGGTGGGCATATGGGTCACCCGATTCCCTGTTGCTCCAACGCACTACACCCCCTTTTATTTTAATTAACTATTTTTTCTGCCTTCTCTTCCATTTTCTCACCTGCCGTACATGTTGAATGTACCAAACTCATACCGAATTTTATCATTCAAACACACCCAATTCAAATTTTCTTCCCATACCAAAATTTTTAAAGCATCAAATTTGAAATTTGATTTGAATTTCACCTAATTTGTGGAGAGGGTCAATAGTCCTATCTTCAAGTCCATGACCATTAAAGAGTGATGACTGACTCTGAAAATTGTGGTGACCATTAAAGAGTATGTGCATTGGCCATATGGGGAAGAGAGAGATTTGGATGGTATGGCTGAAAAGCCAAATGAATGAGATGATTTTCATCTTTTAGGAGCATAATTCAGAGAAGGAATTGATTAGAAAAGGTGAAGAGCAGGATGGAAAGTGGGGTATTGAATAATGATGGGAGATGGAGAGAGATGCATATATGATGGGGCATGGAATTATGTGCGCCCATAAATATAATCACAAGAGGGATGGTGTGAGTCAGACCATGTTTCCACTGCTCAGCTTCCTGCGTGCCTTTTGGGCTCCCTACTCATGTGCCCCACACAAGGGGAAATTAAATAATAAATAGGGTGAGAGTCCTTATTTCATGGGTGGATTTTTTACTTTCAAATATCATGCTCATATTGGTGAAGGAAAAAAAATGAGTAGAAGGAAGAGCAATTTTGGGTATTTGATTATAATGGAGGGGATAGGAAAGAAAATGAGCATACATGTATACATACGTCATATTTATTATATCTAAATAAAGAATTAGAAAAAAATTTTATTTCTTCTCTCATCCATTCTCGTACTTGAATAACTTAATTAATAATAAAAAATATTTTAATAAAAATAAATTTTAATTATAAATGAAATTTTAATTTATCTCTAATACTATGTATTTTGATTTTTTGATGCAAATTGTTTTTCAAATGCTTTTCAAAAAAAACTTAAAAAGTTATATAATATAAACTAAATTGTTTAAATTATTTTGATTTAAACAAGTTATTTCTAAAAATATTTTTTATTTTAATTTTATAAAAATTTTAAATTTCAACTTATATAATATAAATTAAATCTAAGTCGAATCTTATTAAAAATAAAATATTTTATGTAATTAAAAATAATTTAATTTATTTTTAATAAAATATGCGTACTAATATTATAATAAAATCATAAATTATATTTTTTATAAATATTATAAAAATATGGATATTAATATCCTCAATATCATAATTGATTTATTTTTTAGGGACATATATTTTCAATAAAGGCACCATAATAACTCATGTTATTAAGACAATGTGTCCCTTTAGGTGACCCAAAGAACATGTGATTTGAAAGATCATGGCTATAACATTTCGCTTAGTGAAATTTGACATATGTTTTTTAAAGATAGAATATGTCAATTGATCACATAATAAAAAAGATTTATAACTTAAGAACTCAGAGAGATAATCTTGATAGGTGATAGTACTACCTTGTCAAATTATAAACACTAGTTCATGAGGAGTCTACATGTAGTGGATAGTAAGTCATAAACTTGAGTTTCATCTCGTTATTATTTATATAGGGTACTAAAGTGCAATTGATTCTCTATAGTAGGCTGTTGAATCAACTTTAGAATTGGATTCTAAGGAAGCTAATACTGTCCTATGGATTTTAGTAATCCTCATTCAAGCTCATATACCTTGATAGCATAATTTATGAGGATTGATACGTTCTAGGTTCAATTATGTGCATAAGGTGTTTTAGTAATTATGAAAGATTGCACAAGGGTTAGTGAACGATATCTTTAGATATGGCTAACTAATTAATTGGACTGCCCTATTAGGTTAATTAATCTATTAGGACCCTTTTAGGCTAAATTAAGTAACCCAAGTCTATCTGGACTCAAGTCACTTAAACTGAGTGGGAAACCTTATAAATACTCTTTTAAGGGTTAGGGTTTCTAGTTAGTTGTCTTCCACCATTAGAAAGTAAAGAGAGTTTTAGCCTCCACCCTCCCCAACACCACACCGTTTAGAGTGTCAAGATTCAAGGTTGAGTAATTAGGTAGAAGATCATAGGTTTATGAGATTTTCGATGACATTGTATTTGATCTTTTTTAAAATGGATTCAATTTAGGAATATACAAATTAAAGGTAAAGTTTTCTAAAAGCTTTTCTTATAGATCCTTTAATGCTAAATTGTATTTATTTTTTTATTCTTATTTTTATTTATTTATTATTATTATTTATTTATTTTGCTTTTATTGCATTGATTTGGAAGCCCTATGGAGTTTTCATGCATCTAACCTAAGTCTGGGATAAGGAATGAAAAGATCTAAGACTTCTTACACTATCACAACAATGAAAGGATATAATGATGAAAATTAGATAACTGATAATCTAAATGTAAAATCTACTACAAAATATGTTTTCCTTTTAAGAAGTGCTATTATTTCTTAGGTATCTAAGGAACAAGCTATACTATTGAGAAGTACAATGGAATATGAATTGGTTGCACTAGATGTAACATGCATTGAGACTGAATGGATTAATAACTTGTTATTAGATATCTCTCACGATATTCATTCATTATGATAGTTTTCAATATTTGTGCATTATTATGGTAGTAAAGTTGTAATAGATTTGGTGAATCAATCTCATACAAACAAGAATATCAATAGACACATACAATTGAGATACAAGTTAGAGGCAAACCTTTTGACTAAAAATATGGTATCCTTAGATTTTGTAAGATCTGAAGAGAATATTGTTGATTAGTTGACCAAGGGTCTTTATGAGAACATTATATTAGAATAATCGAGGGGGATGAAGTTTAAGCCCTTGAGGGAGTCAACTCTGGAGGTAACCTAACCTTTGTGATTAGAGATCCCATGAAGAAGGTTCAATGGGTACAAACAATCTACACTAGTTACATAATAGCACTACTTTTCATAAAAGTCTCTCCTCCTTATCTCTTATAGTGATAGTGCTTTTGATGTAATGTTAAAAGGGTATTTGTGAATGAGCCCAATGTGGGAAATCTTGTAAGGTATAGATCACATGTACCCTTAGAGGACTCACCTAAATGAGAGTCATTGTGAGGTCTTGACTATGGGGATAGGGTTATTCCCTAGTAACTCTCATAGGAATCAAGATACTTGTGCATGGTCATTAATAAAACTAACCTACGTAAAATCAAGTCTTACATGAATGTTATATGTGTAATATGTTAAAGTTTAGCTCAAGGACCTAGTTTAAAAATATAGTTCATTATGGATCCTCAAATGAAAGCTATCAACACTAATTGTAGGTTCAAGTCTAGAAGACAAATATACATGAATTGTGTAAAACTGCTCATTATTTATTTATTTATTTTTGTTATTATTTTGAAGTTTAAAACCTTGCGGGGAATGTTGTATGTATGAGTATATATATTGCTTGGAACTTTGAATTATTCTATTCCCTAGCTCTAGATCTCGTAGGGTGCTTACATTTATTTTAGGCTTCTCTAAATCTAATGCAATAGAAAATAATGGTTTCAAAAACCATAACATGTATTAGATCTAGAGATTAAAATTCCATATCTACAATCTGGATGTTCTCAAATTGATTTCCATTGGATGAGAACTCTAAAACTGTGATGGTTATCGTAGAAATCGTCTACCTAACAATATTTCACCCGATCTCTCCCTTTGTGGGTCTTGGCAAGAGAAAAAATGGGTTTCTCTCTCTCTCCAAAGGGTGGCTAGGGTTCCTCTCTTTATAATTTCATAAAACTAAATTATAAGATTGAATCCCTAACCCTTAAAGGGGTTTATGTAGGTCTCCTTGTAGGTTTGAGTGACTTGAACTCAAATTAGACTTGGGTCACCTAATCCAGCCCAATTGGGTCCTAATTAAGTAATTAGCCCTAATGGGCTCCAATCAATTAATTAGCCAATTCTAGAAAGTCAATTCATAAAATCTAGTGTGACCTTATGTTTTTACTGAGACATCATTATGCAAGCTTATGAATTACATACCCAAAATACCCTCAAAGTATGTGCTACCATGAACTTGGAGCTCAAATAAGGACTATTGGAACTCATAGGAAAATATTGGCTTCCTCATAATCCAATTTTGAAGTTAACTTATCATTCAACTAAAAAGCGTCGGCTATACTTTGATATCCTATGAAATTACAACAAGATAGAGTTCAAGTTCGTGACCAACTATTTATTGTATGCAGACTCTCTATGAATTGGTGTTTATAATCTAATAAAGTAGTATTATGAGGATTTTTACAGCCTAGAGAAGTCTAAAGAGGGATTTTCAAACTGGAATTATTCAGTTGAAAATCAATTCAAAACTGTAAGTTCTCAATCAAAGAAACAAAAGAGGAAGAGGAAGAGGAGTGCACCAAGGCGGCCATGCTGGACTAGGGTCTGGGGTGCAACTGAGACTGCACCATGGGTGTTGTGAATTCTGACTTTCAATATCCAGGTTAGGCAGTGAGGAATAAAGAGATAATATTTGATTCCAAGCATCACTTAAGTGACCCAATCACCTTCTTAAGAATAAAACAAACAACTGTCCAGATAGACTTCAATGCTCCATTAAGGCAGTTTCGGTTTCAGGCAAGACAGTTTCAGTTTTGGACAGTGGTGCGAGCAAGTCTTCATAAGAATCATTTTCAAATCCCGAGGAAGAATCCGTTTCAGCATCATCCTTACTAGTTCACACAGTCATGAAAAGGCTTTTCCGAAGTTCTTCACTGTAAGGGACATGTCCCGCTAGAGTAACCAATGCATATATGCCCTGTCTTCATAGGGTTTGAGGCAATCCAGCAACCGTATCAATAATATCTTTCACTGGATATTCTGCTGATGTTTCTAGTTGGGCTTCTAACGCCATCACCTTTAGCTGTACCTGGATTTCTGCTCACAGTTCTACTTTTTAGTGAAATCCTAGAATTCTAGATCGCTTACTTCAAGATAATCAGTTTACTCTTTTGCCAAAGGTTTCACATTGCTGTCATTCATTAAAACATGAATAGGTTCGAGGGCCCTTTTCGAAATTGAAGCATCTGAGTCTTTTATTCATTCCAAAGTTGTTGCCTGATGTGTCCGCACTATTTGCATCTACCATAATAACCTTTAACCACTCTGTTGTACAATCAGAGATTGGCCATCTCTGACCATCAGTTGAGAGTGGCCCAATGCTTTTGGGATTTAACTTGCCCCTGGTAACAATGTGGATGTTATGGATTCCAGATCAATTCCTGGTTGTTGCAAAATATTGGAGTGATCTTCCAGTTTCTGCACCTCATCTTCTATCAGTAAACGGAGACCAATTCCCTTATAAGCTCCCCTGTGCCTCTGTTCCCAAGACAGGCGTTTTTCCAAAGGGTTCATTTTGCGAAAATCATGATTCTTATTTAATACTGCCATTTTCACAGAATCCAGAAATTTTGAATTTAACATAGCGCCAAGTTGACCAATCTGCTCATTATCAACCCGAGATCTTTATTTTCCTTAAGAGCTTCTAAGGAATACAAAGTTCCATTCTGGGCTGCAAGGCTCCGGCTCGAACAAAATATCACAAACAAACTTCCTGTGTCCAATATCACCAGAAACTGAAATCCCAATGAGTAGTGCACCTGAACTTTTTGGCATAGCCTTCCACCTTCCAATGCAAGGAACGGCTCATTTCCTAGTTCATATTCTCTCTGGCACGACAGGTCATTCCGACATTTCACCGTCAACCCCTCATTTTCCTCTGAAATACCCTGTTGTTCAGTTTCTTCTTCTATCGAGTTTGCCTTCAACTCTTCAATATCGGCCTTCATCTTCTCTAGTTCCACCTGTAGTCCAGCTTGTCTTGAACTGGGTCTCAGATTTCACGTGCTCTGTATGCTCATAAGTACTTCCAGGCTTCACCGTGCTCTGAATACATTCTTTGTGGTGTCTGATCTCGGCATCAAGAGTAGATTTTAAATGTCCCATTTCGAACTTCAGAGGAATAAGCTTTGCTTTGAGTTGATTCGACTCTTCCATTTCCCCAGGTTCCAAAGCTTGCTGCCCATCAAGATTATCATCACCTGCATAATCTGGGGAACTATTACTAGCTTCGGTGAGATCGGTCTCCATGTATATCATTGCAACAAGTCCCAAAAGAATTGAGAACCTAAGCAATCTGGTCTACCAAAAAAATCATTCAACGGAAAGTGTGGGTTCATCAAAGTTTCTATGGATTTCAGTGTATGCTTCATTGCTCTTTCTGAAATGGTTGTTCGAAGGTTCTTGAGATGGAGTTTCTAGTGCAATCCTGCCATTAGAAATAGTGTCTTTGAGTTTCAATGATTTGCACGGGGTTTTTGCCAAGTAAGTTCAGTGGTTTATCAGAATCAGTCATCTCTTTCAGCACTGAACATGATCAGGTTGAAGGACAGGTTCCATCTTGGCCTGGTAGGTGGCTCTTTGCTAGGTCTATTCTCTTGGCATTATCATCTGCTGCTGTTGAACTTGACTTCTAAAGCCACACTTATTTCTCGTGAGTTTCTAAACACGCTGAATAATCTTCGTAACCTCATCCCATCTGTCTACTTTCTTCAATAAAGTAATGGAGAAGCATCAAGGTGGTCATATCTTGTTTAGTAATGGTCAAGCTCTGTGCCTCCACGCGACTGCTGCAGTTCCTTCTCAAAATGTTCATCAATTCTAACTTCTCTTTCCATGTTAGTGGAGATGAAAGAGAACCAATGAAGCGAGTGGAGCAAAAGCAGAGTGAACGCCACGACCACCTATTGTAGTTACAATTATCTGACCTTAAAATTAATCTTTCTGAACTGCAGACACGCCACTGCTCATCGCCCTATTGGACCCAATCATGCATTTTCTCTCTGAAAATCTTTAAGTAACTTGAACCCAAATTGGGCTTAGTCACCTAATCCAACCCATTTAGATCATAATTAATTAATTAGTTTTAATGGACTCCAATTAATTAATTAGTTCATTCCAGAAAGTCAATTCATAAGATCTAATGTAATCTTGTGCTTTTACCAAAACATCCTTATGCACACTTTTGAATTACATACTCAAAATACCCTCAAAGTATGTGTCACCATGAACTAAGAACTTGAGCAAGGGCCACCGAGATCCATAGGAAAATACTAGTTCTCTCAAAATCCAATTCTAAAGTTGACTCAATACTCTACTAAAAAGAATTAGCTACACTCTAGTATTCTATAAAATTATAACAAAACAAAACGCAAGTCTGTGACCTACTATTCATTAAGTGCAGACTCCTCATGAATTGGTATCCCTAATTTAATAAGATAATGCTATCAAATCATCAAGATTATATCTCCAATCCTTGAGTTACAGACCATCCTATTATATGATCAACCAACATACTCTAACTTCAAGGAGTATATGTTAAATTCCATTAAAATAATTACTGCGACCACAAATTTTATTATCACATGTCCTTTAGATCACTCAAGGGAACGCACTATCTTAATCCCATGAAATATCATGGTACCTCTATTGAAAATACTTATTATGATCAACTTTCATCAATAGTGACCTAATTCGTAGAGAATATATGACCACTTTAGGGTCTCACCTATAAGTTAAAAGTTTCTTGTTAATTTCAGCATAGGTTCAATATCTTCTCAAGATTGAGAATTCATGCAACATAGTAACATGGTGAATCATGACTATTTGATAGCCTTAAATCATGATTCATCATAGGTTTTGTATAATATGTAACTATACACATTAGTGCACTCATCATGGGAACCCCATCCCAACAATCAAGACAAGTCATTCCTTTAATTAAAAGGTAGTACGCTATAATCTCTACTAGAATGCCCAAATCTATGAATCAACTGTGAACAACTTATCATCTTATACGAAACTCATAACTCGTATCATTTGTGCAATTCTTATTACACTCAAGTCATGTACAATGCAAGTGATATATGTTGAATGCTCAAATCAACATCAATGCATAAAAGGGATAACAAAGATAATGAAAAGTCTATCTTTGTTACATCATGTCTTACTTTTAAAGGCTCAATCTCAATATATATATTTACAAAGATCATTCTCTTCTTCTATACCTCTTTTCTACCTTGAATCTTCATCAATAGTCTTCCTATGAATGTGCCCACAAAGAAAACATTATTGCAAGCTAACGATTAGGGTTTTATCTAGGAATCCTTATCATTCATTAACACCACACATTAGGTGGCAATAGTTGTTTTAAGACAAGATGTGATCACATGTCTCACTAAACTAGGTAAGCTCTCCTTAACTTTGTTTCAATTATTTTCTTACATTTTCATATATGAATGTATTCGGTTTCCATCACAAGCGAAACATCCTCAATTCTCAACCATGGCTTGGTTGCCAAATGTTAGAAACTTCAACATGTTCAATACCAACCAAGAATTTGAAATCTGAATAAAGGATTGCATACCTTAACTCGTAATACTAAACTTTGATAAATCTTCGCTCCCTTACTTTTGCTTTTATGCAGTCTTCAGTAATGGATAATAAATAATGCTTATATGAAAAAGAAAAAAAATTAGTGAATAGAGAAAGGACCAAGAACCTTAATATAATGTTTTATGTTTCTTCCTCATTATGAATTTTGGAACATGAACTTTATGAAATTTTGAGCTCTTAAAAGATGAATATAATTAATGCCATTAGAATATATGATTGTGAACCAAAAAAACGCATTTATTAATCCATGAACCGATGAATATAGTAGCAATTACATGCATGAAGAAACCAAAGATGTGGTTTTACCAAAGATAAAACTTAATATGGTCCCTAATAAACCGTTTGAATGCCATTCAACAACATCCACATCCACAAAATAAGAGTAGTGGCTATCATCTCACCTAGATGAAATCAAGCCAATACCCTGGCCTATCATGCAATGGGAATCAAGAACATACATAGCTTTAGCCAAGGTTTCATCAAAATGAAAACATACAGTCCGTAATCACCCTGAAGAGAGCAATGAAGGAAAATCAATCAAATGGAATGCTTCTTGTAAAGAAGATGGTTAAACGTTTACATTGTAGGCAACACTATAGTACCAAAGAAAAAGAAACTATGGTTTCTTGCTTGCTTATTTCTCTAATTTCTTCAGACTAAAAGTGAGCACCCCACACCCACACACACAATGAAATTTTCTTTTATGAAATGGAATGTATAATTTCACTACTATGTAGTTTCTCATGAACACAATTAATTAGTGTCTAACACAACTTGAGAAAGACCCCCTCCCTCCCTCCCTCCCTCCCTCCCTCCCTCATCTTGTTCTTTTTACACAATTCCTAGACAACTCTCCTCTGAGTGGTTCCCATCCCATCCCCAACTGTAAAGAGCTCTACCACACTAGGGGTTTTCTCCATTTACCCAATATAATCGGCAACCCCACTAAACTTTTCTCCCCACCCCCCATCTAATACATTCTTGACATACCAAACTGAACTGTCCCAACTTTTCTGTGAGCAGCCGCTGTTGCAGCCGCTGCAGCAGCAGCACCAATCCCACCGAACTGAGCTTTGGCTTGCAGCAAGTTTGCATCAATGGTAATTCGGTCATCAACATGGTCCACCTTGGTCACTCCCGCCCTTGTCATATAGAATGGATTGGTGTCAATATTGATGGCTATGTCTGGGGCTAACTTGGCTGCCATGCCACATTGAGGGACTTGTTTTGCTTGTGATGATAAGTCCCTCTCTGCTTCTCCCACACATCTTTCTTGCTTTCCTGCACTAGTTCTGCGATAACAGTACGCAGGAGGAAGAGCCTGGGAAGGAAGGACTGCATTTCTGATTAATGTCCTGTGATCATATGCATCTTTAATGGCACTTCCATTCTCAGGTGGTGCCAACGGCCCCACAACCTTTCCTGGTTTGGCTGAACAGCAAAACAAATTTAGCTTTAACTTTATGAATATATGAAACAAATAAAACACCCATTAGAATGAATAAAGTGATCCTTTTTTTAGGAAAAGAAAGTTCTGAAGGAACAATCAGCATTGAGAGGTACCCATTGGGATCCTTTGGGATGCCTGCAAGCTCCTAGACAGATTTCCAGGAATTCCATCTGTGTCTCTAGAACTCCTACTGCATGACTCTTCTGCAATTTGCCGATCCTTGAAGGCAATGATATGTGGTTCTTTTGCAGGGATTGTATTTGAATGTACAACAGTAGACCTGAATATATTAACAGTTTGGTTTGTCATCACGATCACTATGAATAGCAATAAACATTCAATTGTGTTGAAACAAAAATGGTGGTATAAAGATATGTCAATGTTAACCATACCAACAATGATGTGTCCATGTCAACTGTATCTCAAAAATGTAGATAACTGTTTTTGAAAATTTGCAAGAATATCTCTAGGATATCATAGATCTGGAATCACCAAAAAATGTAGAGAACGCTTTTTTTATTGTTTAGTACACATTTGTCCTACTTTTATTTAAATCTAGACTAAAGTTCTCAGACAATTGATCATCTGATACTACAAGATACCAAAATATACCAACATGCAAATGTATATCATCAGCCAACTGCACATTTACAAAGTTAGTGCTAATGGGACTTTTTCACAGTTCTTCCCAACTAATCCAATGGTGAGACTGAAAATAGATTGATTAATATATTTTACCTGGGAAGTGACACATGCTTTCTCTCAAGTGGTATTACTGGCCCAGTTTTACCACTGTTTTCCTCTAGATGTGCAAATTGCTTTCTGAATTGATCAACAGCACTGTGTACAAACCATGCACAAAAAAGGAAAAAGAATCAGGGAAAGTGGAGAATAATAAAGATCTAATAACTCATCTCTAAAAGCCAGAAATGTTGGAACTCAAAAACGAAATAAATGAATAAACAAAATGAATGAGAGGAGGTCAGCACCTTGGATAGAGAAAATTAGTCCTTTCAGTTCCATTCACGTAGTCTTTGAGTAGTTGAGGATGGTATTCTAGTATCTCCCGGAAAATTAGCTCCCTTATGTCCTCCTTAGTAACCCTTCTCCTCTCAAACTCAAATTCCATCTTTGTAATTGGTTGGCAAGAAGGTTCCCTCTCAACCTTTGCCAGACCCTTAAAGTAGGGATCAGCCAATGCCTGAGAAAAGACCATTTTGAAAAAAATCAGCACATTATCATATTTGAAGCAAAGAAATCAAGTTATGAATTTTGAAGGAAGGTAGAGCCAAAGGCCATATCAAGGATCACATGGATATGGCCCACAACTTGGTAGAACTGAAGTAGAGGATCTAGTGGGCTAACACTAAGACAAACCTCTTCAGCAGTTGGCCGATCCTTTGGATCAAAGGCAAGAAGCCTTTCCAATAGCCGTAGTGCCAAAGGATCAGCATTTGGAAACTTCTGTGCAAATGATACAGTCTGCTTCTTCCTCATGCTAGTAAGGTATCGCCTTGCCTTCTCATTTCGAACCTGGATCCAAGAAAGAAGAAAGTGATATTGGTGCAAAAAATTCAAAACTGTGTAAATAGAATCCAACACTAAAGGAGTACATTTTGTTTACCCGAGAAATGGTATCTAAAGATGGTGTCCCAAGCAGATCAGTCATCAAATCCAGCTGGTGCACGACATTTTTTCCAGGAAATAATGGCTTCCCTGTTAATACCTCAGCAAAAATGCAGCCTATACTCCATATATCAATCGCAGGTGTATACTGCATCCAGAAGGAATCATAAATCAAAATAAATTAGAATTAAAAGGATTAGATTGCACTAATGAATATTAGACCCAATACATCTACCAGAACCACAAATATTACAAAATGGTTTCAAATATTTGAAGACACAGCAATGCATCCACAATAGGTTACCATACCTAGAAAACTGTTGATAAATTATCTATAAGAATTCTAATTTATATTAGATATACATGATATCTTGCATGTCACATAGTATCCTAATATTGACCTCAAAATATTATTTTAGCACTATCTTATGGCAATCCATATTAATTTGGGGGACAAAAACAAGTAAATACTATTTAAAACATCTACTCAAAATACATAGTCAACTAAGAATGAGGTCTCATCTAAACTCCTGCAGGGTTGCACCTCCTATATTAGGTATGCAATTAGCTTCCTTCTGGTTGAATCTAGTAATCAACTTTGCCCGATCATCTAGCATACTAGATGTTTCTAATCCACCTCATCAAATTCCGATACCTTCCCAAGCACAAGCCCTTTTTCATTTATGAAATGACAACAAAAAGGCCATCCTCAATCAGACACCAAACAGAACCTCCAAGGTTTGCATTCCTAGTTCCCATGTACTTTCCCAACTGCAATGAGCCTCAATCATAGAGCTGATCCGTGCAGCTTAAACAAGGAGAAAATAACACTACCAATGTAATCCCTCCAATCACTCTGGACACAACTGCCGAACTTCCTAAACAAGCTTCCATTAAACTCTATTTTAATCTTGTCATATTTTTTGCCAACAAATAACTGAAAATCAAAATTGTCAATATAAATCCTCTACATTATTAAACAAAATGACACTCAAGATTATCATCAAACAAATTAAGAAATTAAAAGTCACCACAAAACCAAATCAAAACAAGAAAATAAAGGGAACAAATTCAAGAATATATCAGTTAAACCCAAAAAAAAAAAAAAAAAAACATATAAATAGCAAAATTATGTCATTTGACATAAAAAAAAAAAAAAAAAAAAACAGAAATGGACAATAATCAGCAAAGTCACATATGAATCATTGGAATTAGGATGAAGATACTTTAACAAGATGGAGTTCTTTAAGGGTCAATGAAGAGATAAGTCATGACTTTAGGATTTCATATTAGAAACTTGGTAGATAATATCACAAGGTTAATTAGTTATTGCTTGACATGGCAATTCTTACAAAATAACAAATTTTCTTAATATCCCATGCAACTTTCAGCAACTAGGTTCCTTGTATGAAATAAAATCTGTTTTAGTCTTTTTAAAATAAAAAAGTGAAAAGTTAATCACATTTTTCCAAATATTTTCATCTTGTTACAATTTATCTGAATTTTCCTACAATGTTTGTTGTACTAATCAAAATTTTATTGGTCTTATAAGCTTGATAATCTTGTCAACCACAAAGAGTATTAAATGAATACTAGAATAGAAATAGTGGGGGAGAAAATAAGGAAATCAGTTTTTAATGAGTTAAAATTGTATGATTTTGCATATACTTTCTAAAAAAAAATTAAGTATTTTATGTTGTACAAAGAATGTATCAAAATTTAATGATTAATCATCATCAAATCAAGATGCCTTTTATACCATCGACCCACAAAATGGTCAGTGTTAGGATTTTTGGTCCAAAAATATATTCACCAAATACCAATAAAAAACAGGGTTCATGTTAATCAAAGCTGAGTCAATACACAACCAAATCTCATTAAGAAAAGATTCAAAAATCATCCTGGAATTCCATGTTGAAATCTTCCATGCATAAGCTTTTCAAGCAATCTTAGGTATGGTAAGTGACTTAAAGACCTTAAAATTTTAGGTGGACTAGATTTCTTCACATACATTTTTTCTCAAACTAGCAAATATCTCTAATAGAATACAGTACAATAAGAGGGGACTCTAGAGTCTCCAAATTCATTTATGGATCAAGAGAAGCTTCTAAATGGATTAAAGTATATGAAATTGGTTCCAAACTAGAACTACTCATTGATTCAGGTTGTCTCGATTCAAGGATTCATGGTTGTGAAATTAAGTTTTCAGAAGACAGCAGTTGAGGTTCATGGATTCAGATTGGGTAATCAGCATGACCACACATTCAACTATTTGATCTGGACAAGGTCATTTGATCATTCCAAAAAGGGTATTCTACATGAAAAATACTTCACTTATTTTGATTAATGTTAAGGATTAGACTGAACAAACTGGCCCTAAAAATATTTTTTACTATCATATTAATCCTAAATTGGTTAATCTATTTGTTGGTGGCTGCTTTTTGTTTGTTTGAAATCCAAATTAGATTATTATATTGGTAGAATTGGCTAAGCAGTGGTCGAAAAAAAAAAAAGGAAAGGGGGGGGGGGGGGGGAGCTTGAATTAGACCTATTCCTCCCCATCCTACTAGGTCATAGGAATCCCAACTACCAGCAATCTTTCAGGCCCAACATATCATATGGGGACAAAGAGATCTATGTTCCTTACTGGAGCCTGAGTATCGTCTAAATCTATTAACAGGATGTTTTGATCCTTGAAAATCAGACAAACATGCTTCCTATGATGTGTTCTGCATTTAACAATAACATCAAAACCTCTGAGTCTACAAAAATCAATAGACCAAATTATGACATCAAGAAAAAATACAGTTTTCCATATACATTCCCACTCCAAACCTTCCATTTGATGACAAAAGTTTCTGCAAGTGGAGCAAAGCAAAATTACAAAAAATTCCACATGGCTCTACACTTGGTTACCTAAATCTAAGGATGCAAGTGAGAGTATTTACATTTCATTCATAAGTCATAAGCTTTTACTAAGATCATTCTCTTCCAAGAACAAGGAATTATAATAATTTGAGTAAATGGTCTGGTAAACCATGGCAAAGGTTCCAAACCCATGAATGGATGCAATATGCATCTAGAAGCTACACTTGTCCAATATAAGCACACAGATGCAATAAATGAAATTCAGATCTAAGAAAGAATGGACCATGGCATATTGATGTTATAATTGAACTTAAAAGATCTTTAAAGTAAAACACGCCATATTATACCTTGGAGAAAAAAGATCCACATAACTCTGGAGCTCTATACCATCTTGTAGCAACATAATCCTGTAAATGGCTCATAAGCATAGCAAAAGGCATCAGCTTCACATATCCTACATTAGTATCATTACAGGAAAAGAAAATTGAGCCCTTTAAATGATAGTAAAAAACATCACATATCCAGAATTTTAGAAATACATACCGTCCAAAATATTGTTGTAGGTGTATCACTGAATGCAACTCTTGCTAACCCAAAATCACATATTTTGAGTTTACAATTTGCATTTGCCAATATATTCTTTGGTTTTAAATCCCGGTGATAGACATTTGCTGCAGCCAAGTAGTTTAATATCAGAAATGTTTGTCAATTAACCTTATCGCAGCCTGTAGCCCAAAAACACCCTTCCAAAGAAAACCAACCCCCTAAATCATATCCACCCCAAAAAAAAAGAAGAAAAAAAATAACGACAGAATAGCAGCCAAAAATTCAGGGCACAAATATATCAAAAGAGAAATGCGTTTATAAATTTTAGGGATAAAAAGGAACCAGATGGCTGTAAACAGATTGTTGCCAACTGAAACATAGTTGGCAAGTACAGAAATACCATGAAGATCTTTTTTATAAGCAAATATCAGTCAAATGCATATCACTTTTTATTATTTCACCCCAGGCACACAACCAAACGAACAGAGTGGCTCATACCTGTGTGAATGTACTTCAATGCCCGTAGCAATTGGTAAAGAAAAAATTGATAGTGCTCTCTCGTCAAGTCATCATTAGCTTTGATGACTTGGTGTAGATCCGACTCCATAAGCTCAAAAACAACATAAATATCTTTAAAGTCTCTTCTTGAAGGTGGTAGCATAATGTGTTTAATTTCAACAATATCGGGATGCCGTAGAAGCCTGAGCAGCTTTATCTCACGGAGAATTCGAGCAGCATCAGAGATGTGTTCAAAGATATCATGTATTTTCTTTATTGCCACTTTTTCACCAGTAAGAGTATCAACTGCTGAACAAACAACACCATAACTTCCTTTTCCAACAACTTCCTGAATCTTGTATCTATTGGCATCACCATACTCAGAGAAGAAGTCCATCTCTGCAGAATTCTGTGGGAAAGAAAAATCATCAAATTATATTACAAGATGATACACCAACAACAGTTATGGGCTATGGCAAGTAACTCATACCCAGAAGAAAAAAAATTTCACAAATGCAAAATAATAATAAAACTATTAATTCATTTATCATTATTACAAATTTATATTAAACATTCTCATCCATATTGCTAGCTGTTTCTCCTCAGTCCTCAAATAGAGTCTCTTAACTTTTCATACGCACCAAAGGAATAGCACCTTTTTCTTAATAGGATATGCTCCAAAGAAAGAGCACTATATGGTAAAAGAGAAACAAAGAATATACTTACAAATATTTTAAAATAAAAATTTAAAAGAATAATCATTAACTTGAATTCAAATATCAATTGTTCATTCATATGGGAAGCTCTTCCACCAGGAAGAGATTTTCATTAATATACAAGTGCTCCCAAAGACTGACTGCTTCATGCTAAGAAAATGCATGAAAATAATTTTCAGACCACATATACAACTAACAAAAATATAAACATCAAATGGGGAAGGCCACATGCACAAGTTAAAGAAAAAAATGAAACAAAAGAATTCAAATATTACTTTATTATGGCCTCAACCAAAATAGAAAGATACCGTGTACCTAAAGCAACTAAATATATCCAATACACATTGCACCAAGTCTGAATTTGGATCTGCCATCTTGAAACCAAATCATTTCACCTACAATACTTCTACCATAGCAAAACCCAACAACCTTTTCTCAGCTTAAAGAACACGGCATATGTGGGATTAGGATAACAATGAAAATAAAAAGTTGGATTCCTTTTCACTTTTCCTCTTTTCCCCGGGTTAGATCATCGAGTAGAGAATGGGTTGAGACAATATTCTACTTCTGCACCAGTAATGGAAAATGACCCAGATTCTAATTGTTCTCGAAAAGAGCTGCAATTCATGAAATAGCAGCAAGCACTTAAAATTCCCTAGTTATAACCAATATTTCAAACCCAGAATTGAGATCAATTCACGCCCACATCTAAATAAAAGCCAAAAATGAAAGGATTTTCGACAAATGGATGGATAAACGGATGCCAGAAAATTCCACCCAAAACCAAGAAAAATGACAAAGAAGAACAAACAAGGAAACCCAGAAGAAAAAATATCATGTTAGGGAACAGAATCAGGTTCTTGTGGGAAAAATAGAACAAAAAATGGCATCTAAGAAGAGCCAGCAAGCATTCATTTCATGGCACAGCGTTTCAAGAATCGGAACTAAACCCACTTTCTTTAACGAAAGAACCCACAATCAAAACCCGAAAGGAGAAAAACAAAACCAACACAATCCAGAAATCACATGGAACCACCAGACGCATTGAAGCCTCAGACCCCAAAATGGAAAAGAAAAAAAGAGGCACCTTTTTTGGCTGATCTGAGAGCATAATTAAGAAATGTAGCAGCAAGAAGTGGGGGAGCTGAAAGAGAATTGTGGGAAGTGTAAAGAGTGATGAGAGCAAAGAAAAATCAGCCACATTTGCCCCACCTACCCCTGCTTCTGATCACAAGCCCACAATCCCACCTCGTTCTTCTCTTGTAATCCTTCACGAAAAAGCATTGAAATAAACCACTTCCCAGATCCCTCATACACACCAAACCCTTTGAACAAACACTCCTTATCATAGAGATCTCAAGCCCTCATGCTAAAAAATAAAAAGTAGAAAACACACACCATTCACCACCAATCCTCCAAGATCTACACCCACACCCCAACACCGACACTAGAGAGAGAAAGTGGAGATTTTGGCATGAATATAGGGCAATATAGGTGGGTGTGGTGGGATTTTCATTTTTTCTTTTCTTTTCTTTTCTTTTCTTTTCTTTTCTTATTTATTTTTTCCTTTTTTTTTTTTTTTTTTTGCTGTTGCTTTTTATCCAAACCGTATTTTCACACGGATATGGTTAGATACGGTAGCGGCTGTTTCGTAATTTACGGGAGCGTTCGAGGGCTTTAAGATAGGTGCGTTCGGCTGATGGACTGAGAATATACCTTGCCGCTCTTATATTCCTTTCCAGTCCACTCCTACTTTATTTTTATATTTATTCTTTTTCTATTTTATGTCATAATTACTTAATACATATCTCTTATTAATAGAGTTCAAAAAAGGAATTGTATTTTTCAAAAAAAATAAAAAATAAAATTACTGAATGATTTATTTCAAAAACATCAAAGATCTCTTTGATAACTATTTTTTAAAATAATTTTTTATTTTTAAAACAAAAAAAAAAATGTTTGACAACAAGAAAATAAAAAACTATTTTGATCTTAAAAATAGAAAATAATGTATTTTTTAAAAAAATATCTTTTGCCAGCTATTTGGTAACTATTTTTAAAAACGGTTTTCTATTATCCAGAAAAAAAAAAAAAAAAAAAAAAAACATTTGGCAACCAAAAATTATTTTTTATTTTTTGTTTTTGAAAACATAAAACAAAATATATCCAAAAATAATTTTTAATTATTTTTACTTGTTTTCTAAAAATTGCTTTAAAATATAAGGTTAAAAACATTTCAAGTTTTCAAATAGACTTTTTATTTTACAAAATATTAACAAATAATTTTCAAAAACTATTCTTAAAAACTATTTTTTAAAACTGTTTACATATTCTAATAGTTATTTTCACTTATTTTTTTACAACTATTTTGAAAAAATAATTTCAAAAATAAAGTATCATGTATAAAAGTTATTTTTAAAACATAAAAAATAGATTAAAAATATTTCAAACTCTAAAAACACATTTATTTTACTAAATATTAAAAAAAATAACTTTTAAAAACTATTTTTTTTAAACTATTTTAAAAAACAATTACCAACACACCTAAATTTTATTCCTTAAAAATTAAAAGGTGGCCCTTAATAAAAATTAGAAAAAATTGCATGATATTTATTATGTTCTTTAGAAATGAAATTTTATTTTTTATTTTTGAAAAATGAGAAGAAAAAAATTGTGGTTTTTTTAACAATAAAAATTGGAAATTAAGTAAATGAAACCCAACATCTAAAACTAAAAATTTTTATGATTTAAAGTTGTAAAACTAAAATAAAAAATAAAAAATAAAAATTGAAAATAATAATAATAAGTGGAGTCATATCAAAAGAAAAATGGAACTAGTGGGTGTTTCCCAAGGGAGGTACATGTATATTGAGAAGATACGGAGAAATGTTCAAAGACAAGGCCTTCGCCCACTAGTTGCGTGGATTCTCCTAAAAAAAAAATCAACACCTCTTACTCTATAAATAAATAATAATCATATCATCAAAGACTTTTTAATTTCTAATTTTTGTTTTTGCCATCCTTATTAGAGATTTCCCCAAAAAAATTCCCCAAATTGCTTAGAGTTCTATATTGGTCCTATTCAATATGATATAAATATTTTTAATAAATATTCAAAAGTATTGTAGGATTTATAGTAAGACAATATATATAACATAAATTATAAATTTAACATTTTTTTTATTGAAATACAAATTCTTAAAATTGTTTTCAAATATAATGTTTATATATGTGGTTTTGATTAATTACATACATTTTTTATATAGTAAAACATTTAATTTAAATATTATTGTATTTAAAATAAAATTTTAAAATAAAATATTTTTTGTTATTTTATGTTTATTAAATTATTCGATTTAGTATTTGAGATTGTAAAGACAAATTTTTAGAGCATATTTGATAACTGTTTTCAAAAATAATTCTAAAAAATAGTTTTTAAGCTTAAAATATTTTTAATATTTTAAAAATAAATTTTATATTTGATGTTTTATTTTTAATCATTTTATATATTTATATAATTATTTTTTAAAATAACTTTTAAAAAAGAAGTGAAAACAATATAAAACAAGTGAAAAATATTTTTTAAAAATACTTTATTTTCTATTTTTAAGAAGAGAAAATATAAAACAATTTTCGGTTTTCAGACATATTTTTTATATTTTTTTATTTTAGAAAACAAAAAACCATTCTTAAAAACAGTTCATAAAAAAAAAATCTTAACCTTTATAAATTTTTTGTATGAAACGTATTTTTTGTGTTTTTTTATTCTAAAAAATAAAAAATCATTCTCAAAAACAGTTCATAAACAAAATCTTAACTTTTATAAATTTTTTGTATTAAGGTTTTTATAACTTACTATTAGCTTTTACTCAAATACCATGAGTCCCATAAGTGGTGAATATAATTAACGCACACAAATAATCATTTTAGAACTATTCTTGATAAAATAATTTAAAATTTTTTTTTTTTAAGTTATTGTATACATGAAAAAGGCCCCTAGAGCTAAGTGTTATATTTGATAACCCAAATGCAATATATAATATTTTAATGTTGAAGCTTTGTACACACACCACATATAAAGTACACGTAAGCAAAAATATTTGCTCCTCCACGTTATCTTAGTAACCTAAACATCTCAATTTATTGTGCGTGTCCTTGTCTAGGACTATATTAATAACATTATAATGTGCTTTTTTGTACATAAATCGTGTCTTATTCTGGTTCACACAAATTTAAATTTAAATTAAAAATTAAAAATAAAGGAAGATAAATATTAAGGGATGTGGGCACCCTTTTACTTGATGTTATTGCTTTCTTGGCTTTCACACCACACTCACCTTTTTTAAAATGCAATTATTTAAAAAATAAATATAAAAATACCACATTTTTTATTTATTTTTTTTTTAGACTAAATTTGTGTTTTTAAAAGACGAATTTGCTTTTTATACTGAACTCATTTTTTCAAGGGACAAGTTAGTTTTTTGTACGAAGTTTATCTTTTCAAAATATGAGTTTCTTTTTTATCTTAAAATTTATTATATTGAATTCATCTTTTCAAAATACGAGTTCACATTTTTCTGTTCATTGAACTCATTATTTGTAAAAGTGAAATCGTCTTCTAAAAGATGAATTCCACTTAAATTTGAAAAGTTTCATAATTTTAAAATTATTTGTATGTTACGATTTTTAAAATATACTACAACCGATTAGCCTAGTGAATCGTCAAAAAAGAAAATAAAGAAGGAAAATAAAATAATAATAAATAAATAAATAGAAAAGGGAAGAAGAGACAAAATCAAGTCTTGTGAAGTCACAATTTCTTTAAAACATATTCGTCTTCTCCGCTAGTGCCTTAAGAATTACAAGGCGTTTGTCTCCCAAAATAAAACGGTGTTTGAGTGATAGTAACAACACCTTACAACCACTCCCTACAAATTGAACTGTATCTGACTATATCTGCACAGAAGGAGGAAATAAAGCTTTCAAAAAGAGTCAGAGTCTCTCTTTATATAAACATAAAAAAATGGGGAAATAGACTACTCAACCTCAAGAAGCCAAAATGTTTTGACTTCTTAAGGCTTTTAGGTTTCTATAGAAAGGGTTAAATTCATTTACTACTCTAACTTTCATAATTTCAAATATTCAAAAGGTGTTGATGACTTCTTGAGTCTAACATTCATAATTTCAAATATTCAAAATATGTCCAAATTGCCTTTCATTTTCCCGTCTTTTTCAATGTTGAAAAGCATTTACTATTTTTAAAATCCATTTTTCTAAATTCAAAAATGTTTTCAAAAAGCCTCTGCATTATTTTTGTTTTTTCATTCTTTAAAAAATAATCAAATAAAAATCAGAGTCCTACATAGATTCACAAATTTTTCTTTATGATCGAATTATTTACCCCCACACAAGAAGAAAGTATATTTACTTTCTCAATTGTGTCAGAAAAATTATTTTGTAAATTTATGATCCCTTTAAAATCCCTTTTAGTTTTCCTTTATCCTTAACTAATTAAAAAAAAAAAGGTAAATTATAAAAGACCTTTATATACTTTACTAATATCTTAATTTAGTTTTTAAATTTTTTTAAAGGTCTCGAAAAGATTGCGAATTTAAATTTCTTAAATATAAAGAGATTATGAGGGTATTTGGTAAATTAACTTAATGACTTAATTTATATAAATTTCAAAATTTCCAATAAATATAATTTTAAATTTAAGTAAAAATAAATTAATTATTTTAACTTAATACTAAAAATCATTTTTAACTTTAAGTTGTAATATTAAGCTATTTTAATAAACACTTTTAATCAAATTAATAACTTAAATTAAGCTATTAAATCACTTTAAGTTATTAGATTGATTTACTAAACACCATTCGAGAAATAGCATATCTATAAATTTTATTGAAAAATGAATAATAATAATCTTCAAATTTAAATTTTATAATATCTCCGAAAAATTTTGAATTTCAAAGCATAACTTTACATTACAAATATCCTTCTTACCTAGATAGCTAGATATATTACCTAAATAACTATTTGCAATCATTTTTATAATTCCATTCAAAGGTTCACACATCTTAAAACACTATTATTCTCTAGTTTTCATCCGTCAAAATTTAGTTTGAATCTCATTTTAGTTGGAGAAATCTATTCAATCCATTTTCTATCTATTAACGAGATGCAATACACTTCATTTTGAAGAAAAATAGTTGGTTACACATTTTTTATTTAAAAGTTTAGAGTAAGGTACTATTTATTTATTGATTGAATAAAAAAAATCAAAATATTTTATATTTTCGATTTAATTAAAAGTAACCTTTTAATATCAATCAATATATTGGTTCAATTTAATTATGTTAGTTAAAAAAATAAAATATTTTAATTTTTTCTATTCAACTAAAAAACAAACACCACCTTAACTCTCAATAACAAGAAATGAATTGAAATTATTCTTTTTTGAATGTTATTTGAGTTACATATACTCATATATATTTTACTTAATAATGATATTTTTTTTATAAGATAGTTGAAAATTTTATAATTTTTATACAATGAAGATAAAAAAAATCCCCTTCATACATGATAAAGGCATAGGAAAATTGAATTTGATTCCATCTTAAATTTTTCTATCTTATAAATAACCCTTTACTTGTAGTTGAATAATAATCTCAACTTAGAACATTGCTTGAAAAAGAAAAAGAAAGTCACAAATAACTCTTTGGTCATTTACTAATTCTAGAAGCATTCTTAATATCTTATAGTGAGTAGACTTAGTGAATGAGAAAAGTATCCTCCTCCGAGGTGGGAGTGTCAGTGATTAACGGAGAAAGAGTGGATGCCAAGCCAAATACACACAAAAATAAAAATTCATATATACGTTGAAAGTTGATTTTAAAAATAAAAGAGCATGTGGAGCACATGGTGCATGTGTGATGGACCAACAAGGTTTCTAGGGATTGTGAATTGAGGTATCAAAGAGTATAATACTATAATTTATGATTTAAGTAATGTGAGTTGTGTGAAAACCAGCTGGGCACCAACCCTTGGGTTTGGTTAAAAGGTCGTGCCCACACAACATCGACACTTTATCCAACTTCCCTTCTTGAACAAATATTCAACAATATTTTTTATCTATTTTGAGAAATATATTGTTTACTAAAATTTTATTTCCAAGTTTAGAACATAGACTTCTTTTTAAGTAAGAAAAAAAAAAATTATTATTAAAGAGTATGATATACATGTTAAGTTAAAATCCCGTAAATTTAAACTTAAAAATCGTTAATTTATTCGTGTTTTTTTTTTTTTTTATTACATTTTTTTTTAATTTGCATGTTATGACAAACTAACAAACCAGGCATATAAAATTCCAAGTCTTCGCAATCAAAAAGAAGTTCTTTATTGTTTAGTGGCTCCTCAAGGCCCACGCAGTGATGCTTTAATGAAAAACCACTTTATCAAGAATGTCATAAATGATTTGTACCTTCACCTTTCTTTTTTTCTTTTCCAATTTCAAATAATTATTATTTGTTTTATTTTTAAAAAATATTAATGTCATATTTTTTAAGCAAGAGCGATTCCCCACAATGATAATTCCAAGGGTAGTTCATCTTTTTTTTTTTTTGTCTATTTGTCTCATTATGAATTTGAAAGGGAAAAACAAAAAAATTAAGATTTGGGTGGGGAATTGACTTGGGATTGTTAAATGTAATAAAGATCTCTTGTCCAATGTATTTCTTGGATTTTGTCTCATAATGGTATCAAATTCATTGCATTTACACAAAGAGCTTTGGAAAGTCGTACATTTTTAAATGGTTTTAGAAATTTGTATTTGTACTATATTATAAAGTCATACTTCTTTATAAAGTCAATAATTTATTTTATAAAATAAGTATATTGAAGAATAAAAAATTGATAAATTTATAATATATTACATATCTTACTATATTAACATATTTTATATAGAAGGGAAATAAAAAAAGATGATAATGTATTCCGCTACTTATTATATCTGATGAGATAAAAAGTAATAAAGTAACTTATCCTGTCTTCTTACCAATTAAATATAATATCATTTATTTTATCATATTCATATTATATACAACCAATAAAACATAATCTTAAAAATTTTCATAATTATCCTTTTGGACACCTTTTAGGGTGTTTAGAATTGTACTTCTAAACATATATTTGTTGTCCGATTTTACAAGTATATATTAGTATATTAACATATTTTATATAGAAGGGAAAATAAAAAAAAAAAAGAGGATAATGTATTCCGCTACTTATTATATCTGATGAGATAAAAAGCAGCAAAATAACTTATCCTATTTCCTTACCAACTAAATATAATATCATTTTTTTTATCATATTCCATGTTATACATGACCAAGGAAACATAACCTTAAAAGTTTTCATAATTATCCTTTTGACGTCTTTTAGGGTGTTTAGAATTATACTTCTAAACATATATTTATTGTCCATTTTACAAGTTTGAATACTATAATTTATTTATTTTTATCTCATTGCTCTTTCAATTGTTTTATTTTCAAAATTTCTCACTTCTTAAATGCTTCTGAATTATTCCTAAATATTTTTTTAATTACCTTTCCAATAATTATTTACCAAAATTTACATAAATCATAAAACTTAAAATATATTCATACGGTGTAAACACGACATAGGTAAGTAGATTAAAAAAATAAGGTTTAAAAAATGTTAGAATTAACTTCCAATTTTTATCTCTAATACTTTTTTTTGTTAACAAAAAAAATATTGAAGAAGTGATTTTGCTTTTTGAAAATCAAAATAGATTTGGAAGAGAATAATAAGATGGATATTTTAATGTAGCCGTGGACCCGAAGCATCTTTCTTATTGACATGGAGACTTTTTATTATAGCTTTAGTTCAATTATTTGATTTCAAAATATAATGTAAGTTTATTACAAAAACGTGGACTATAATACAAGTCGCCTTTTTCTAACAAGAACATTGTCGTTGTCAACACCAAGACTTTTTATTTAGGCACGTGAAAAATAATGTGGGTCTAGTAATTTCCATTAGTTAATTATTTATTTATTTATTTTTTATTTTTTTTGTCTTAGTTGGCTTTGATGGCAAAAGACAAACCCTATGGTCATGGATAAAATAATATTATTGATATAATCCCTTTTAAAAAAAAGACAAAAGAATTGAAGGAATGATTAAATAAAGAGGAAGTAGTTGGGAGTCGAAGAGGATGAAGCAATAAAATTGAATCTACAATAGGCAATGACACGTATAAAAGAGGGGGCATTGGATTAAAAAGCAGATCCCTTGTCGCTTTCTATTCAATCATTCACGTTCCTTTGTTTGAAAAATGTGTATGAAAAGGCTCCCCCTTCTATTATCACCATTAACACCTCCTTTAATTTTCACATGCTACATTTATTTTCAGGCCCCAATTCGAATCTTTCTCTTTTTCCATTCCGGCTCTATGTTGCATGGTATTAATTCCACACTTCAATACACGAAGAAAAAAAAATAAAAATAAAAATAAATCCACTAATTATTTGAGGGTATTTGCACAATTCATATACTTGTTTTCATAATGAAAAGAAACATAAAAATTTTCTAATTATGGAAGATATTAAGATACTTTGAAAAGCAGTGTCGGGTAAAACTTAATATTTTAAGTTGACTTTTAAATTAAATTATATTTAAGTTATCAATTTAAAACTAATTCTTAGTTATTAAATTGATATATTTAGTTTTATAAATTTTAATTGAGGTAAAAAGGATCGAGTAATAGTGAAGATCGTGGAGTAGTAAAAGGAATTGTGGAGATAAATAAGACAAATGAAGATGCATATTTAAGAATAAATAAATAAATTTTAATTATTACTTAAAATTACTTTTAACTTTAAATCATATTATTAAATTATTTTATCAAATATATTTTATTTACTTAATAATTTAAATTAAATTATTAAGTCACTTTAAGTTATTAAGTTAATTTATCACATACCCACTGATAATTAAAAGTTTTTTTATTTGTAATAAATAATATAAATTAATATTGATTTTCTTTTCAAAAGTTTTTAGTCCTTTCAGTTTCATTCTAATTTTCCTTTTTGAAGAAGATGGATCAAAATGAAAAGAATAGCTCATTGTATGTAACTTTTGTAAAGTGTCTTTTACTTCATTAATCTTTTGCACCGACAAATTGAAACCTAAAATGAAAAATATGACCTATATTTTTAATAATTATAAAAATTAATTTCTTAATCCAATCATTAAGTTTTTTGACATACAATTAAATCTAGATTAGCCTAAATTAAATCCCATGAAATTGCAAATAACCAGTTAATAAAAAAAGAAAAAAAAGAAAGGTCAAACCCCAATAAGATTGTAACTGTGATATTTGTGTTGTACAGTCTGTCTTTTTTTATTTTTTTTAATAAAGCTGTTGGGTGCAGCTTGGGGTAAGGCTGTCATGCCGACACTTTCTGAGCCATGCATTTTCGTTGCTTGTGGGCCTTTGAGTTTAGATATTTGTATTTTCTTGATTATGAAAAGGTTTGACCCTCGAATTTAAAAAATACTGAGAAGAAGAGAGAGGAAACAAATAATCACTCTGAGATCAGTTTTAAAATTTTTAAAGATAATTTATAATTTTTATATTTTTTTAAAAATATATATATTTTTTTGGTTTTTGGTCAAAATCTATATGGTGGGGAGTGGGTAGCAACAATATTCTCACGCCTAGGGGTTGATGCGCCAGGATGTGGGAGGAGAAGTAGATGAGATAAGACTGAAATCCCCATGTGTTTGAGTGTGTGGGAGTGAGAGTGAGAGCGAGAGCGAGGGTGAGAGTGATGGGTTGGCATTGGACCCCAACGCAGCAGCTCATGTGGGAGAGGAAGTCTCATGGGTTTTCTGGGCGGACAAAGGAGGTCTTATCAATGTTATTGTGCGGGGAGATGGAATGATGGATGGAGGAGATGTCTTTTCTCCCAGTCTGGATATAATAAAATAAAATGAATTACATATATGATATTTGGCTCCTCTCCTCCTCTCACATCCTGCATCCGCCCTTCTTATCCTTTTCTTGACTTCTAAAGTGATTGAAAAACATAGAAATAAATTTTTTTTTCTATATTTATCCTCTGACACCTTATGCCCTTTTTCTTTTGGATGAGTGAAATGATAATGAAATTAAAAGTAATTTCAATGAAAATGATATTTCAGTGGCATTTCAATTCATCTTAATTAGGAAATATTTTAATTATTTTTAAAATAACAATCAAGAGAAAAGATTCTTTAACAATGCAATTAAATTATGCATGATGATGCTTACCAAGCACACTCAGTATAGATATCTCATGTAAAGACAAACGGTGCATAGGTGTCTCTAAGAACATAATTGCAATAGCTTCAATCATGTCATCCCCTCCAAAAACTTCTGTCATGTCAACTGTTGAAGCTTAGATTAGTTGGAGATTTGTTAGACTCTGTTCTTAATCACTTAGCATTAATAGATTAGTTGGCAAATAAAACACAACACTTCGTTCTTTGTGTATATAAAAGGGTATAACCTCTATTCAAAATGATGAGAAAAATAAACTTTAGTTCATCCAATATTCGTTTCTTAGCTCCATTTCTTCCATTTCTTTCTTAGTCACCAAACACATTTCTTTGTCATGGTATTAGAGCGTTCATTTTTCTCTCTTCAAGCAAGAGAATATCTCAATCATAGTCTGACATTGTTTCTATTGCATCAAGCTTGAACGTGTTGCAAAAGACAAATGTGTCTTCTCCATTGACAACCACCCTTAGCACAACACTCTCAATCAAACTCGATCAAGATAATTTTCTCTTATGAAAATTTCAAGTATTACATGTGGCTAGAGTTCATGGCATTGAAGGCTACTTGTTTGGCACAAAGTCACAACCACCATAATTTCTGGAATCTCAAGATAAAGATGGTAATAATATCAGGATTATCAATCCTGAATTTGAACAATGGAACAAAGAAGATCAATTATTGCTGAGTTGGTCGCTAATACCATAACCAATCAAGATGCCTTGTTTGGATGTCATTGAACACATAAAATTCAGGCTAAAAAATTACAACACAAGATAAGGTTGTGGTTATTTGGGAAATTGACAAAAGGTTACAATCCAAAAATGTAAAAACTAAAACAAAATCTAAATTCAAAGTATCAATAAGGGTTAAGGATCATTCCCCAATAATTGGAGTTGAAATACCACTGGCAATAGAAACAAATTTTGGTGAGGACAAAATTTAAGAGGTGAAACCTATCTAGAATTAAATGTCATGTGATCTGTAGCACCGAAATCAATTATCCATGTACTATTAGAAACAAGTATGGACATATTTAAAACCTTACCACCATTGTCTATAGTTGTTACTAATGCCGAGGCTTTTCAGCAACTTCATACTTTGTCATTGTTTCGACAACTACAGTATTAGAGATCCCTTTGGAATTTTGCTTATGTGGATCATGACTATGATCCCACCATTCTGAATATCCCACAAGCTCAAAACATTGACTCTTGGTATGACCAGTTTGCTTGCAATGAGTGTGGTTTTGAGAAGACTATTTTTGGTTAGACCGATTTCTAGTCACCATAGAGGAAGCTTCAGAGTTTTCAAAGTCACATTTTAGAGAAGTGCAATGTATGACCTCACGACGAACTAGAAATAACATTCCTCCAAATCTAGAATTGGTTCTTTGCGTGAAATTTCTCCACAAATTTGTTTAAAAACACCATCCAATCTGACTAGAAATATGTTTACCGTTAGCCTTTAAATGAATTTCCTATTGTTATAATATAATCAACATCCTTCATGACCACTTTATCATGATGGTCCAATCTTGAAACTTTTTAGTATACTCTCTATAATATTTAGAGAGAGAGATTTTCCACTTTGTTTGGCGATGAAAGCTTTTTGTTTCAAGAAACCTTGTAATTCATCACTTCCATCATAAAAGGCCTTGGACAAAACACTCTAGATTTCGTGGGTAGTGGGTAAGCATAATAACACTATAATTTCTAGAGTCATGACATAAAGAACAACTTATTGACTTTATGATTTTTAGCATACCACTTTTCATATCCATCTTCTAATTATGTTGGTGACTTTGTCTTGCTACAAATATAGGAGAGCTTCTCCTTCTTAACAATATGCATCTCCATCACCTAGGACTGAATATCATAGTTTGACTCACTAAGAATGATTCCTACATTAAAAACACCTTCATATTGAACATAAATAGGAACTTATTTCATTCCAAACAATTCAATATTTTTTTCACTCATCTTTGATTTGATTCAAAGAGAGAAATTTTTTAAAGGTTTCAAATCTTACTTTAATACTAGTTTTAAAAAAAAATTATAGGGAAGAATATTTGTGATTCTTATTTGAGATGAATTTTCACAATATTTTGTGATAAATTTATACAATATTATATAGAGAGGAATTACAATTAGGAAACGTAAAACCAATCCTAATTGATCTATTCACACCTATTGTGTACCTATATTTCGTCTAAATTAGAAAAGAATCATGGAGGAAATTATAAGGATCATTGAGAATCTCAACAACTTCTCATGATTTTAATGCCCCCATGGTCAAGTGGAGACGAGCCTAGTCCTCAATTCAAAGTAAAGGGAAGTAGTGATAAGAGATGCTCTCAATAGGCCCACTACCTAACAACTTGCATTTTAGGAATCCAAGAGCAAGAACAACTTATATCGACCGATGGCAAAGAAGGCTAGTACAGGCCCTACATCATGCTGCCTACTCAAAGGCCTAGTCAAAGACTTGTTCCTAGGTCTACTTCGAGATTTGTTGCTTGGGATTCATTTTAATCTTAGTTAAACCATACAAATTCACATCATTCCATACACGATCAATTTATCCACTCACCATGTTTTATCAATTTAAGGTGCCTTAACAGGTTTGTGTGAGTTTTATGAGACATTAGAACAAGAATGGAAAAAATGGAGCATTCTATAGGAGCTAGCAAACCCTTGCAGCCCTGGTTCACATCTTATTGCAACCCCTTCCAACCCTTGCAACCTTGCCACCAGTTTGTGAATTGCTAGGTTCAGTTTACTCATTCCTTTCTTTGCAAGCTTCTTCATAACCCTAAAAGAAACATTCCTCTCCATTTTTCTCCATCTTTTCACCTCTCTAGCTAAGAATCCAAGTCCACAACCTTCCTACTTCAACTACTCTCACTCACAAGCTTGGCAACCTAGTAATTTTAACTCCTTGAGAAGGAGCGCAGTCATGCCAACCAGCTCGCAAGCAATTACTTTTCAACTTCATAAATAACTTATTATAGTGTCTAGTATAGTTATCCCTTTCCCCTAACTAACCACTGAACTTAAGGCATGCTAAGATGAAATTGAAACCCATTATGAACAGTACAATCTGATAATTTTCAATCTAAGGTTTTCATGGATTGATATTAAATTTTCAATAGATTACTCGCGTTTATATGGAAAATAAGAGATTAGAGAATGTAAACAATGTAGGGTTGAAGATTTGAGGGTTTTGGGTTTGAAAATCAAATTTTCAGGTAAAATTTTAACTCTTAGATTAGTATTTTATATTTATTGAGTAATTTTGAACAATTTAAATTTTTTTAGAAGATTTCAATTGAGATTAGAGTTTATTTATTTAATTTTTTAGGTTAAAAGATTGAAAATTTATGAATGTAGTTTGATTTATTAATAAAAATATGTGAGTTTCGAATATTTAAATGAGTAGATCTAAATAATGAAATTAAAAAAACAAATAGAATAAAAGAAATCATAAATCTTATATGAAAATAAAATTAAAAAAAGGAAAGAAAGTGTTGCATGATTTTTGGAAATATGATGAAATAAAAATAAAAATAACTTGTTAGTCAATGTCTTTCGCAAAGGAAAAAAAAAAATAAATAATAAAATATGCATTCAGAGCATTTTCTTATTTGTATAAAAAATGAAATTTGTGGAGATATGATGATGTTTTGTTTTGTAAGTTTAAATTCATGAGATAAAATATTTTAACTTTAGATTATATGACTTTAGTTAACATGCTATAATTGTTGACATTTTCGGCTATAGTCAATGAGTTATAATTATTAACATTTTTTGCTTTAGTCAACGAGTTATAATTGTTGATATTTGATTTTGTTCACTTCTAAAGAAACAAATTTGAGGCTAATCACTGATTTGTAAAATTCCATAGGCACCATTTGATATTTGATGATCACAGTAAAATATTTTGAACGCATTTAATTTGAATTTGATATGAAATTGTTTGATATAAATATGAAAATGTTTAGTTGAAAAGTTTAAATGTATTAATGAACTTAAAAGTTTTTATGAAAATAATTATACATTATATTTTCTATTTGTAATTATAATTGAAAATATTTAATCCATGAAATTGTATTGATATTCTTTATTGGGCTTTGAGTTCATTTCTTTTCATTGATAATTTTTCAGATACTCTCAATTTGAACGAGAAGTGATGATTAAGTTGAGAAATTTTCTTTATTATGATTTTAGTTCAAACTTTATTTTAGATATTGTTTAGATGTTAAAATTAAATTTTCGTTTAGATTATTTGAGTTTGGAGTTATTTTGATAATAACATTTTGGTTGATGTGTTAGTTTTAAAATTGAAAATTAAAGATTATAAAATTTATTTATTTTACTAGTCTAACAACAATTTAATAATTGGAAACCGTCAAGTTACAAGATGAATGTTTGTGTCAATTCTATGATGAGTTTTCGGATTTAAGATGTGAAATGATCGTCATGGCTTTGTAGTGGATTTTGGGGGATGGCAATAAACTTTGAGCATGAATCTACGGGAAGATCAATCATTCTTCCCGGATCATCCATGTACACGTATAAAATGATTCAGATTCAAAAGACTATTGATTATTCTTTCTTCAATGTGCTGCATACTTGAACATTATCATTGCCATATATTTCTCATTGCATACCATCATCTATTGAACGGATCAAATGGAAAAAGGAAAATCTCAGTAGCAGCTTACAGCTGCTAATCCAACCAAAAGAAGAGCAGTAGGCTCTTCTTCCCATGCTAATGCTGAACACTCTCCTACTGAAAATCAAGTGGAAAGAAGTGTGCGTAATGAAAGAGTTTCAGAGCAAAAGGAGAAAACTTATGACCTTGTAGGTTTTTCTGCTTTGGAAGATCCTGATGAAAGACGATCTGAGGCACTTGTTGATCAACCTCCACAAATTTTACAACCCAAGACTGGTAAAGCTTACCTATCAGACACTGAAAGTCCACAATTTATTGCAACATGACAGGCTTATTAAAAGTTTAAGACAGATAGCATTGAGTTCAGTTTGACGATTGCAGATATTGGGTACGCAAGACAAAGAGCAAGTATACATCTTCATGTGGGCTGGCTGAGCCTAAAGAATATACCAGGGGAGATCCTAGAGGGGTGCTCTATCATGAAGAACGAGAAAATATACACAATGAGGAACCAGTCCTCTGAACGTGTGAAATTAGCAGACCATGCTGTGTGCCCTGTGGGCCAGTAACAAAAGAGAGAAGGCTCTTGAAGCTCCAAGAGATGTTCAACATGTATAAGGGGGAGTTTGTGAATGTTCCAGCTTTAATTGAAGAAAAGTTTAGCAGATTTTATGAAAATAACATGCTCCAGAGGTTGGCAAAAAAGGAAAGTAGATGGAATTGAAGATGCCCTGATATATCACACCCTTCTAATGAGCTTAGAAGTGGAGGGCTTGGACGTTTTCTCTACTAAGGATTGGGGAAGGAACACCTCAAAAAATGGAGGCTTAGAATCCAGTGGCAGAGAGTAGAGTGGAATCAGAGGCTAATGAAGCTGGAAAGTCTGAATTAAAGACGAGGTGCTAGTTGAAGAAGTTGTCTCTAGCCCTGAGCATTCAGATGAGATAACCGGTATTCAGCACAAAGGTGTATCTAAACTTCCATTGGTGATAAAAACTAGCAGGGGTCTTTTCCAGCAACTCAAGGAGCCTGAACCTGTTGAAGATCAAGTCAGAGTGGCAGATGCCTCCACATCCTCTGAGCCAGAAAATAAGTCACCAAGGCACTCTTATCCGCTGGAGCCTATTGATCCAACTACACTGCATCTATTAATATACCAAGGAAAATTTCCTAAACCAGTTGAACTTGAGGAAGTAGTGGCAGAGTATGCCTCCACCAGTTCAGAATCTGAACAAGGCTCACCAAGGCAAAGTTACCCTATAGAACCCGTTGATTTGAGCAAATTGCAAATGGTACTATACCAAAAAACAAGTGTTTTGACATCAAAGTACTGGTTGAAGACGCATCAATGGTAGAAATTTTAATGTTGACATCAAGATGTTGGCTTTTTGAATCCTAGAGTATACCAAGAGAATGATTGAGGGTGAATCAACTTTTCACCCTTGGATTCTATTGGTTAGCTGATTCTATTAGATACTTATTAGGCTATGAAATTATAGTTTTAAGACTTTAGTAACGAGTAGAATCTGGCTTTAACTACTTAAGGATTCGTTGGATACCCTTTTGTTCTTTCATACACTCTGCACACTACACTTTAGTTCGATATTGCTTATTTGAAACTAATGAATTGGAAAAAAAAAACTTATTACTTAACTTTTATTTCAAGTATTCAGATTGTTTGTTAGTAAATGATGTAAAAGAGATTTGAGATTAAGATTAAATTAACTATTTTAACTTAATACTAAAAGTTATTTTTAATTTTAAGTTGTTTTACCAAACATACTTAATCTAATTAATCTACTTAATGACTTAAATTAAATCATTAAGTCATATTAAATCATTAAGTTGATTTACCAAATACCCTCGAAGTATTAAGATCTATTCTCCTAAGGTAAGACTCAAGATTTCCATTCAAGGGGGAGAGTTTTGATTATGTTGAATTGGTATGTTTATCAATTGTGTATTCTTCAAAGGCTAGGCCACCATGGGTGTTTCATCACCTAGTACTCAAAGGCAAACTAGTCTAGGAGTCATATATCGAAAGTAGTCGCTACATAAGCTAAGATTGAATGCTATGCATTGACTACTTTTTAATAAAAAGAAGGAAAAGGAAAGCAAGTTGAAACTAAATGCAACAAAAAAAGTTCCAAGTACCATGAAATAGGGTGGTAAACTTAGGAATAATAAATTTAGTAAACTCAAGAATAATAAGTTAGAAGGTATTCCAAATTGATACAAAGAGCAATGAAAAAGTCTTTATGAGAGGAGAGAATTGTATAAGAAAATTAGCAAGCCTCATAACTTGATTTTCATGGTTTAACAAGGGGAGCTACAAGGGAAACTTGATTGAGGTAAGTTGACCGAGTAGGGAATCCTATGTTGAATGTTGAAGCCAACTTAAGAGTTCACTAACATGCTCAAGGGACTTTTGTTTCATTTTCATCCTCTCTCTCTCTCTCCCTCCTAAATCATTTTGATTGCTAAGGGACTAGCAATAAGCTAGTGCGGATTGTGCTAAGAACTCAAATATATTTTTCTTAATGATTCTTTAGAAGCCTTTTTAATGGTTTGAATCCTAATAATTAACCCCTTATCTCATGTTTGATGCTAATACCTTAATTTTGGCATTTAATGCAATTTCTTGTTATTTAGTGTCTCAACAATAAAGTGAGCAAACAAGAGCAAGCAAAGCATATGGAACCTTAAGCATGAGTGTGAAGGAAAAGGGAAAAGATCTAAAAATTTTAAATGTGAAAGTATAGAGCTAAAAAATCAACCAAAGCATGGCAATCAATCATTCTATAAGAAATAATTAATCTCAATCAACCTTCATGTGTCATTGTTCTAACTTGGAATAGTAAATTGATCGCTTAAGCAAGAGACAAGAGCAAAAGATGAGAATAGTCACGATCACAATTGATCATCTTAGGAGCCTTATGATCATCTATGATATGGAGGCAATAGTCAATCACCTTGTACAATTAAGCCTTTGATCATTCTAGTATATAAAAGCAATAATTAATCATTATGTTTATCAACCTTTAATAATTCTAAAGCCTTATCAAAAGATCAAACAAGACATAAAGAGATGACAACTTTAGAGTACCTTCCACGCACATGAGGGAATCTTGCGGAGACTCATTGAGATTGATGCAAGGATAAATGTAACATGTTGATTCAAATTGCCATGCAATCCATTGAGCCTTGCTTGTGATGGAGACAATGTCAAATATAAAAAGGAGTCGTCTAAAAAAAAAAAGGAGATCACATTCTAGATTATGGATCTATCTATTTCTTATCTTTTTCATCCTTTAGTTTTTGCTTGAGTTTATTTTCTATTAGCGATTTAGTCTTTCAATACCATGACTTTAATTATTTATGTTGCGGTATTAAAATTTAAAGTTCTTGCACTTGAGGTTGGACCATTGGAGGTTGTCAAGGCACCATATCACCACCACCACCATAACGAGCAACCACCTTGTTTCCAAACAAATATATTTGCATGCCTAATCTTGTTGCTCATCTTGTAAACCAAGCATGATCTAAGTACACATACATGTAATGGCTATGTAAGTTCGGATGTGACTCCCATCATTCATCACCAATCCACTTTAAATTAATATTACATTCTCTTGTAAACCAAACATGATCTAAGTAGACATGCAATGACCAAGTTGAGTTGGGATGTGGCTCCCATCATTCATCATGAGTCCACTTAAAATTAATATTACATTCTTCTTCCTCTTGCCTAATCTTGTTGCTTATCCTGTAGACCAAGCATGATCTAAGTAGACTTGCAATGTCTATGCTGAGTTGGGATGTGCTTCCCATCATTCATCACAAATCCCTGAATCCAACGTGATCTAAGTAGACATGAAATGACTATGTTGAGTTGGGATGTGACTCCCATCATTCATCATGAGCCTAAGAATCCACTTAAAATTAATATTACATTCTTCTTCTTCTTTACTATATTTTTAACTTTTAAAATATTAAACATATTTAATGATTATAATTTTACTTCTTATTTTTAAAATTAAAACATATTTAATAATCTTATAATTAAGTATAATTTTTTATATATATAAATTTTTAATAATTTTTTATGAGTTTTGATGAATTTTCAATATTTACATCAGAAACATCAATGTTGTTGATTTGATTAAAAAAAAATAAAATAAAATATGAATGAGTTCTCATTTTAAATTTATTTTAAATAATTAGAAATCAACATATAATATTCTTTAAAAAAAGAAAACAAAAATCATCTTTCAAATTAAACATAAAATATCCATTTAAATACATTCCTATTTTATATTTCTAAAATTAGAATATAAGAATATATACATATATGCAAATGAACATTAAATTAAATATTTAATAAATTTCTTCAAGTTAGATATATTTGGATAAAATTTTTATAGTTAATTTTTATTTAATTAATAAAAAATATAGAAACAATATTAATATTCATGTTTGTAATATATTTTTACTTTCTATATTTTAAATTTAATAATAAAAATGTCAAAAGTTTTTGTTTTTAATATTTAAAAATTAGACATAACAATTAGGTAAAAAATTGCGGGAGCTATTAGCCTAATACCAAACTATCAGTCAAAATTCAAAACTGGCGTTTAAAGTAATTTACAGTTATACCCCTACCATTTGAAAATTCCTTATACGTATAGAGAACAGTAGGAATACCAGCGGGTGCGAAGTAGAAATATATCCCAAACGTCCACACAAGTGTATTCAATTCTGGTGGCCACCACGTGGCACGTGAAGATTTGTTTGAGAGTTAAAAGTTAAAACCCCACAGTCCAACTTCGACTCCCACCACCGTCGGCTCTACCAACTTTCAGAATATGCCAGCGCAACTCCTTCAATATCCTTCCTGTCATCTCTTTCTTTTATTAAAATATCATTTTTTTTAAAAAATTATTTCTTATAGCTGTTAATTTTTGGGCGGACACTTCTAGTTAAAAAGGAGAGCTCTCTCAAAACGCGTGGTTTTCAATGTACTCTACGTTTTAATGTAATGACCCATATCAATTCAATATTTTAGATTTTTTTATTACATCTTATTAATTAAAAAATTAATTTATGATGTCATAAATTTTTTTAATTAAAATATTAAATTTTGTATTTTAACAAAATTGATAATTTAACGTGATATCAAATCTTCCTTTTATTATTTCTCCATTCAAAGTGGACTCTTATTCTATTTTCGTATTCTTTCTATATTCAAGGATTAACTGTTGAATCGCAAATAAAAAACAGAGAATAGATTCGTAGACTCGATACCTTGTAATAGAACTTATGCTTAATAGAACTATTAGATTGAGAGTCGACAAATAAATTGGGTTCATTAACAATTCATAGTTGAAAAAAAAAATGACAAAAACGAAGGCATTCACTCCCCTTCTATATCTTGCATCTATAGTATTTTTACTCTGGTGGATCTCTCTATCACTTAATAAAAATCTGGAATCTTGAATTACTAATTGGTGGAATACTAGGCAATCTGAAACTTTTTTGAATGATATTCAAGAAAAGAGTATTCTAAAAAAATTCATAGAATTAGAGGAACTCTTCTTGTTGGATGAAATGATAAAGGAATGCTCGAAAACACATCTACAAAAGTTTCGTATGAGAATCCACAAAGAAACGATCCAATTGATCAAGATGTACAATGGGAAAATCTCATATATTTGCTTTTCATTTACTCAATTATTTATAATTATTTTTGCTTGCATTTACGTAGACTGTTATATTTTTTATTTTCTTTACCACTCTTTTTGTTCTTTCCTCGTTATTTCTTTTTCATTGCATTCTTTTATTAATGACCGTTTTTAGTTCTTTAGAATAAATATGGTTTTTTTTAAAAAAAAAAAATTGAAAACATATTGGGGTGATTAGACTTGCTAAAAAGTACAGAAATATGGGTCCGACTGAGATGGGCCGACCGGCCCATTAAGAAACACAACCCAAATCTAGGACCTCAGCGCTGAAGCCCAAAAAATGCACGGGCGGAGTGGCCTCATTTGCTGGGATTAAAATGGGCTGCAAAGCTCTAAAGCTGCTTCAGTGTCTTCAGGTCTTCTTATGCGGGAAATTAATATTTGTTATTTAGAAATATAGTAAAGATTAGGTTTTTACGAGAAAGTATACCATGTTTTTAATTTTTTTTTAAAGAATATTGCTGTTTGTTTTTTCAAAGATATTAATTTAGATAATATTCCTCTTTAAAAAAGTTACCATAATTTATTTAAAATTCTTTTAACATGAAAGTCAAATATTATTACCAAAACTTCTGAAGGAAATAAATGGATGTTTTTTCTATTTAATAAATTCTTCATGTATTTATATATTTGTTATTGTAGATTTTTTATTTTTTATTTAAAAAAATTGAACTTGTCATCTCATTGATACCCACTCACCAACTTACATCCTTGACTTTTCTTTCTTATAATGATTAATTTATTCAATAAAAAATGGATTTAGATAATGTTTCTCCATTTTCTTTTTAAAAAAATGATAATAATGTGAGTTTCCATATTAATTTTTCAATAAAAATTAATTTAGATCATTTTTCTCACTTTATGTGAACAAAAATAACAGGTAAATCATATTCATAAAATTTCCCCATAAAAAAAAAAAAGAAATGTATTGACAAAAAATAAAAAGAAATACGGTTAAAACTTAATTTGTATTACATCTCGAAACGAGTAATATCGGTATTACAAAAGACTTTTTAATTTTTAAAAATAAGCAATTTATTAATTCATTTTAATTAATTTATTCAATAAAAAAAAAACCCTTCAATAAAAGATAATGTCTTTCTAATTCATCTAGTCTTTTCAATTGACATATAAATCTTTTCCATTTACAATTAAGAATATTTTTCAATTCACATTCTATCTTTTCCTTTGACATGTATCTAAATCTTTTCAATTCACATCCATTCAATTGATTCATTACTTTCTCTTTCATATCATTTAATTTCTTACTTTTGTTTTTCTCGTCATGAGTGGATTGGTGATCATCAGTGGTTCATTGTTGATCGTCCTAATATCGTGCATGGATTGGTGATCATCATTGGTTCACTATCATGCATGGATTGATGATCATCATTGGTTCATTAGTGATCGTCTTATTACCATCATGAATGGATTGTTGATTGTCCTTGTTACTTGTCTCGATTGTCCTTGTTACTTGTCTTTGTGAATGGATTATGGATTGGTTCTCATCTTTGCAATTATGATTGGTTTTTATCTTTGAAATTAGGATCTCCTCTAAGACTTTTTATGCTATCGTCTCAATCAATGGATAAAACTACCCATGCATCTCTCTAGAACTACCCGTCAATGGATAATACCATCCATATATCCATACATCTTTAGAACTACAGGAGTACCTCAGTCTCAATCAATGGATAAATATTATCCATATAACTCTTTGGAATTATTATTACTTTTATGCTTATACTTTATTGAGAATTATATTGGATTTGTTCATGATTAATATTATTTAAATTTCAAATTTATAAAATAATTCTAAATTTATTCTAAAATGTTTATTACTTTTATTTTTATTTAATTATTTTACTCTTGATTTTTTTTTTTTTTATAAAAAAAACTCTCTTTAGTCTAGGTTCTAAAAGAGAAGAAGTTGGAGATAATTGTGATAAGAGTTATTTACATCATTTTATATATTTTTGTTATTTTAGTTAGTTTTAAAATATTTAAATTTATTTAAATGCAATAATATATAGAAAAATTTCAAATTGAATTTAAATTATCTCATTAAATATGATAAAAAAAATCACAAAAACTCATCTTAGAGCCCGTTTGGTAGTGATTCTAAGAAGTGCTTTTAATATTTCTAATACTTAAATTTTTTTTATCATTGAAGTGTTAAAAATGTTAGAAATATTTTCTAAAATCATTCTCAAACGCACTCTTAATTATCTAAATAACAATAAAATTTATACAAATCATCATACCTTACTAAAAATTAATAGCATTTCATTATATCAAATATATTATAATAATATAAGATTATTCTTCACTATTCTTTAAATTATTTTATATTTTTTAATCAAATCAATTTTTATTCTTATAAATGTTGAATTGTATCATCTTGTAGATTATAAATATATTTTTTATAATATATACATTTTTTATAGTGATACAAACTTTTAGTTTTTTGGTAATTACTATTTCAAACAATATTTTAAATCAAACTTTATTAAGGTAACTATAGAGAGCTACGATGTTTGAAAATTAATTTAATATAAAAATTAATTTTAATAATCAAAAAGTAATTAATAATTTTTTTTTAAGAAATTAATTTATTATTTTAGATAGAGAAAGCTTGTGTTTATTTTTTTTCAGATAACATTATCCATTATTCTTTTTTATTTAACAAATTTTCATGAAAAATTATATAAAAGTTATACGTTGTCTTCTATCATTCCCATAGAACAAATTTTTTAATGATACACGTAGGTGAAAATATTTTCTAAAATCTATTTTTTAACGTCATATTTTATTGTACTAATTTATTTTATCAAATAAGTAAAAAGAATTCATAAATCTGATAAATAAAATTTAATTTTCATATTTTTTATAAATAAAATAAATATTTTGTAAATTTAATTTTCTTAATATTGTAGTTCTCATTCAAATATATTTCTTATTTTCTATTTTTAAAAATAAAAAACACTAATACCTCCCACATAAAATATAGTAAAATAAGAATTAAAAATTACATTATGTTCTTAAAATTTATTTAATTTTTTTTAAATGATAATTTTAATATATATATATTCCATATGTCACATGACGCGTAAATATTCTCCAGGATTGTCTCTATGCACAGATCAGTAGCTCACGTGCCTTACCCGTGATGCCACTGGAATAATTGATTCCATAATTGTAATCCTATTGTGGCAGTATTTGATTGGCCATGGATATTCAATGAACTTAACCCGACCCGCGTAAAGTGGAGCGCTAATCAAGTGCTGCGAAGCTCACGTGACCCCTGAACGCCGCCCTCGAGACTCGACAATTTTTTTTTATCTTTCTTTTTCTGGGAAAATTATAAAAATAATTTTTTCTTATCCAATCAAAATTCTTGTGTCCTGTTTGATTCACCGTTGCCAATGACTTCTTGGCCAGTGAAAGACAAAAATTTAAAAAGATTTCTCTCATTATTAAAGAACTTTCCTCATTATTTAATTATATCCTAAGTTTTATTTTAAGATATTTATTGTCCTTTTCTTATCCACGCGCCGCAGCCTAAATTAGTGCTATTCTTACCTTATCTTTAAATGAGGGTGATTCTCCTTTTTATTTACCCATTTTTATTTTTTTATTACTAATTTTTCTATCATGATTAGAATAGTTTTGGGATAAAATCTGATAAATTACTTATAATATTAAAAAATAATGTTAGTTTTTTTTGAAGAAATGAGTTCGTTATAGTGATTCTATAAGGTATTTTTAGTTTTAAAAAGTATTTTTGAAAAAAAATTAAGTGCAACAAAATTTTGCAAATGCTTTTAAAAATTTAGAATTTTTTTTTTTAAAAAATAATGATTTGATAGAGAATGAGTTCCATTGACCTAATTTGGGGACTTTTCCAGAGATTTTGACTTGATTTTGACTTTATCTATCTTACGAACATATTAAGATAAATAAATAATATCAATCGGTTCCTAGATCAATTCATGCCCCTCAACGAGAGTATGAAGTGAAAATCTAATGCACAATTCTATAATAATAATAAAAGCAGAAATGTTATCATCAACTATGATAATCTAATAGTTCAAACACAATTGACATAGTTGAAGAAAATTTAAAATATGATTTTTGGATGGAATTTGTGGCATCGATCTATAGGATTTATAGTTTTTCTAATTTTTATTATAATTCAAAAAATTACCTTTTGATCCTAAAAACTTTTTTTTTTTTTTTTTCACTAAAAGCACTTTGAATAATTATTAAAGTGATTTCCCTAAAAATACTTTTAGAAAAACACTTCAAAAATTAACAAGGTGATTCCTAAAAATACTTAAAAAAAAAAAAAAAAACACTTCAATTTAACACAATGCCAAAAGCACTCGGTGAAATCGTAGTCAACATTTTCAAAAATAAATTTTAATTATTTTCTATATTTGTATAATTTTTTAGAAATGTATTTTAAAAAAGTAACTTATTTTTAAAACAAATTCTATGAAAGATTATTAAATATATTTTCAAATTTAGAAAAAATATGTATATTTTAAAATAATTCTATAATAGGTTCGTAACATTTGGAATATCAAATTAATTGGAAGGGATGCACACGTGTGTGTGCGTGTGTAATATTTGAAGTGAAAAAAAGAGGGGAGAGAGAGGAGATAAGAAATGAGTCATGAGAAGTACAGTATTTACGTGAGATGTGGTTGAAGGTTAAAGCATGTTGTGGAAAGTGGGAATGGGGATATTTTGAGAGAGGGGGGAGTTGTGTCAACGGACGCCAAATAGAAATGAAATAGAGCGAAATGTGAGTGTGGAGAGAAACGGAGGAGAGAGGAGAGAGAGAGAGAGAGAGAGTGTGTGTATCTCTCAATTATTTTTACTCCTTCCCTCCAATCATTTTCTCTCTCTGCCTTCGCTCTATTTTCCCGGCGACACAAAAGGAAGTAGAAGAGTAGAAGAAACAAAAATCTCTGCTTCTACGAAACTCTCTCTTCCCTTTCTCTTCCATTTCTCTTCTTCTTTCTTCGCTCTATGCGATCTTCGCATCTCCTCTTTCCAAGGTACTTCTTTTCTCTCTATTATGTTTTTGGTTTCTTGGGGTTTTCTTTTGATCGTTTGGTGTGGGGTGCGCGCTCCTGGTTTCGCACATGGTTTTATTGTTTTGTGGGTGGAGAGGGAGTGTTTCTGGGGGAATTGGGGCTTGGACTTGGTGGGTCTTTGGGGGTTTGGAGGACTTTGACTTCTTTTGCTTGAATTTCTTTGATTTTGATTTTTTTTTTGTCTATTTTGGCAACTGGATTGAGTGGAGGCTGAGTTATTCTGTGAGCTGTTTGATATGTCTTTCTGGGTTTCGTTTGGACTTTGATTGGAATTTTATTTGGATTTTGTGTGCTTTAGTTTCATGTCAATTCCCCTGAATTTCTTCCATTTTCCATTTGTTTGCCGAGAAAACACAGGAAAACAATAGAGAAGGCGGGTGACATGTGCTTTATGTTGTTTTATGTTCTGGTGTCCGAGAAAGTGAAAGGCTGACCTCAGCTAAGCCAAATGGTTGTATTAGGCCTAGTTGGGTGGCGGGTTCTGTTTTTTTTTTTCGGTTTCCAAATTATGTAAAAGTAAAGATTCCGAAATCTGATTTATTTTCTTTTCGTACATTTCTATGCAACCAAACAGGGTTACTAGAATTAATAACAACTTGTATTAATCCATCGATGGAATCAAAATGTGGAAGAAAGCCCACGCCTCATCTTGAATAGACGCTAGAGCTATAATAATAAATTCTGAACTAGCATAGTGGGTTTGTTTTGTTGCAGGAATTGTTAGTAGAGAAATTCAGATGAACTATTCAAACACAATTTGTCAATGGATGATTCTGTGTCGTTAATGTGTCCCTATTCTACTTTTTCCATATTTACCTAGTCACCTTCTCCATGATGTTATGTCGAATCCACAGCCCAGGTCTGCGTCTACTTAGCTTTTTCAAAAGAAGTGATTCTCTTTTTCCGTGGTGTTGAAGCTCCATTTGTAATGCCCATTGGATGGTTTGATTCTATACATGGTCAGAGAAAGCAATATTCAGACTTTACTGCTTTCAACCATTCCCATTCTCTTCGCTCGTCCACCACCACCACCACCACCACCAACACCACCCCCCCCCCCTCTTTTTTTTCCTGAAAAACTCCATTGTAGAAACTTCTGAACTTTCCACCAAAACCATGATCCCTTTCTCTTTTTTCTTTCTTTCTTGTATTTGTTCCCACCCTTTTCCTTGGCATTTAAAATTCTATTCTCCTTTTGTGGAATTTCTTCTTAGTAATTTGGCTCTGCATCACAATATTAACAGTTAAAATTGTCCATCTAACTGTTATGTAAAGTAGATGAGAAGTAGATTAACTATCCAATCGTTAATTTATAGAAATGAAATGCTTGACAACTTTTGTTTGTTTCTTCTGGTGCCTTAGGTACGGTTGAAATCTTGTGTCCATTTTCAAGAAAACTTCCTTAAATGTTGCTGGAATTCAATAAATCAAGTGGTTAGAACTATGGGAAATTTTTTCGTTTCATTCTGATTGCTGCATAGTCCTATTTGTTTGCTGAAGCACATGCTGGATTCTATAAAGTCCATGTGCCCTTTTAATTGCCTTAACAATCTTCTACCAGAGTTGATAATTTTATGGTAGGTTAACTTTCAGTTTTTTTTCACTTCACTTGTCTTTGCAGGAAGTGTTTGAATGGAGCAGCATGCAAAGGGTTCAATTTCAGGTTGTTCTGAGGGTTCCCTTTTTTTTCTTCAACTGATGAAACCTAACATAGACGTGTGCATTTGTCAAACAAGTATACGGTAATATACATATATGTCATGAATCTCCTGAATAGCTATATTTGTTTTGTAGGTCCGTTCAAGATTGCATCTCTAAATGTTCCTAAGAAAATAGGAAGTGGTGCATGGGGGATCCCACATGGAACTGATGCTTATCATGCATCAAATGATGTTAGCTTGTTTTCAAGCTCGTTACCTGTTCTGCCACATGAAAAGTGTACGCATGAGCGCTTGCATTATAGATCCTTCTTGCTGAGAATTGTTTTTGAAACCTAATTTTTTCTTTCTTTGTCAAAATCCAGTGCACTTTAATGATTCAGAGCATTGTGGTCACTCTGTTGATGATGGCTCACCTAGCTTGAATAAGCTTCAGCAAGATGAAGAAAGTAAGGATCCACTTGAAGATGTTGATCTGAATGCAATTGGAAGCTTGCTTCCTGATGATGAGGATGAGCTTTTAGCTGGCATCATGGACGATTTTGATCTTAGTGGGTTGCCTACCCAAGTGGAAGATTTGGAAGATGATCTCTTCGGCAGTGGAGGAGGAATGGAGTTGGATTTTGATATTGGTATTTCAAAGTTAAGCCTATCTGATGGTGTTGCTGGAAATGGGATTGGACATTATGGCCTTCCAAATGGTGTGGCGACAGTTGCTGGGGAGCATCCATATGGGGAGCATCCTTCAAGGACATTATTTGTTAGGAATATCAATAGCAATGTTGAGGACTCAGAGCTGAGAACTCTCTTTGAGGTATTTCACACATTTCAGATTCTATGCCATTAAATCTATTAGTATCCATTGCAAATTACCCAACTATGCACCTTATTTTCATTTATTTTTATTCCTAAGTATTTCTATCTTTTGGCTAATAATTCTCTTTTGGTTATGTTATGTACTTGATAAGTATATTGACTTGTGAAATGTGTTATTTCTCAAATCTTACTTTTGCCAAAATGCAAAACGGTGATACTGAACCTGGATCTCAAATCCCTTTCCAGTTTTAGTTTGGTCTCCAATTTTTCTTCCTAAAATCTCCTTGTGAAATATGCAACTACAAGTTGATTGATTTCACTTAACATCGGTGGAACTAAGTAAAACTTTTTGGAAGTTTTTTAATCTTGAAATGGCATGTGGTAGTTATTTCTTGGTAAAACCTTTTTGCTTCACTTTGGTTTGGATGTTTTGTGTTTGCTTTGCTTGGAACTCCAAAATAATTTTTAAGTTGGGGGGGTTGATTTTTGAACTTTTCGAAATAATATAGCAATGTTTCACTGAATCATTTGGGAGCTCCAATGAAACATGTTTAACATATTTTCTTGGTGATGGTGGAATCCAATACTTTCCTCCACATAAATTTAGTCTGTAACAGTATTAAGTCCATAAGATGATGTCAAGCTTTTATTCAGGTTGAGCATGTGTCATGTTGGGTACGGTTTCATAAAAATAGTTTCTACCTTGTTAAGATACTTTCTTATTAAACTATAATTTTTCTGTACTCTTCATCCTAAATTACTCAGTTTAGATAAATCCTCAGCTGTACCAACATTATTCTCATTGAGAAAATAAGTTCATTTGATATCTAATGTTGTGGTTGAGTACTTTCTGGAAGAAAGAAGTCCATTTATTACAAAACGTGGGGAAAAGAGGCATTAGCAAAAACATGGAATGAAAGAAGAAATTTTATGAAGGCTGAGAATTCCCTCCAGTTGGATGGTCAAAGTATTGTTATCTAATACCTGCTTCGAAACAGACCCTAATCAGTAATCCCTCAAACAATAAAAAATGCCACAGACACATGGTATCCAAGCAAAACTCTCTTGAAAACACAGTATTGCTCATACCTTTCTGCTGGCACTTCTTCAGAAAACTTTCATTATCAGTGAGGCCATCTCTCTCTCTCTCTCTCTCTCTCTCTCTCTCTAGGTTTCTATTAGAAAACCAACTCCTAAACCTGAAAATAGTCTTTAAACCCATAATCTGGGAACCTTGAGTCTACCTAACTTCTCCATTGTATACGTTCTTCTTAAAGATAGTTTTCAAGTCTTCAATTGAGATTTCAATTTGTTGTCATTGACCTTTTTTTATTTTATTTTAGCTTTTTCTGTTCTTGTTTGTTCATATCTAAATGCTTAGGGATTAGTTTTTTGGCTAGCCTTGTCAGTCAAATGGGGGATTGGTTTTTCTTCCTGTTAGAGGTTTGCTTGTTTGATTAGAAAGTGCTAGGAAGCAGGTATAGGATTATGGTGGTTAGGTTAACTACCTTCTAGCTGAAGGGATATTCTGCATTCACAAAAATATATTGTTTTTCTATTTTTGTTCTTGCACTTCAAGGCTTTTTTCAAATCTATCTTTTTCTGCAAGATTTGTAACTAAGAGACTTCCTCTGTTTATAAAAATCCCATTTCTGTAAGCTATTTTTGGATATAATTATGCAATTTAATGAAAGGATTAGTTTCGTATCATTTTGAGGAACAATCTCCTTTTTTTTTTTTTTTTAATTAGAAGAGGAATAATAACTCATTTATGCAAATGATTATAAATATGACTTATATCACACAATGTGAGGATGACTTAGAGCTAATAATTTCTACCCTGGAGTTCACATAGTTGAACTTAGATATGTATCGTTGGTTACAATTATTTTCCGTTTTTTTGGTAAATATGTAAAATAAGCTACATCTACTGCAGTTCTTTTTGACCTGCTGGGGCTACTTGGTTTATGGGCTGGTCTATTCTTATAATCTTGTTCATCTGCCACTCTACTTGTTATCCATGTTGACATTCTGGAAAACATGGCCTTCTCCTGTTCATTAGGGGAGATGAGCTTTGATTTCTCAAAGAAAATGCAGATAATTCCCCGTCAGATTTGCTTAAAATTTGAACTTAAGAAACATTAAGAGGAATAACAGATTTGATGAAAAGGATACTAAGAAATTTTTTTTGTTACTTTTAGGAGTGGTAGGAAGTTTGAGGCATTTGAAGTACAACAGGCATTCTTGTAAGCAGCAGAAGGGTTTTGCCACCTTCTCAACTTGATAACATAGTCTTGTTATTCTATTCTCTACAACTATATTATCATATTCCAATGGGCTAATTATGCGTGTTTAGGTTTGGTTGGGTTGTCTAACATTGCAACCCCAGCCAACCAAACTTGAGACAGCGTTACCAAATTTCTATTCAAGCTATCAAAAACCTGCTCAAAACAGCCAAAGTTTCAGGTTATGCTGGGTTAGGGTTGGCACCTATTACATATAACATGTCTGGTGTGGCTGGTTCATTAATTAGGTCATCTCCCAGGAAAGAAAAAGGTGACCTATGGGTGAAAAATTAGTGACATCTTCATCCTGCACACATGATAATCCCTTTTGATGGCTCTATTTTCTGACTTGGGCTGAGAATGATCCTAATGAGGTTTTACAGCTTTATTTTCTTACATGTATATAAACAGATATCAGTTATTTATTTATAATCTCCAGTGCTAATGCTTAATAATCATAAAACTGGTTCCTTTTCTTGTAGCAATATGGGGACATCAGAACTCTGTATACAGCATGCAAGCATAGGGGCTTTGTGATGATATCTTACTATGACATTCGGGCAGCTCGAACTGCTATGCGTGCACTGCAGAATAAGCCCTTAAGGCGAAGGAAACTTGACATTCATTTTTCAATTCCCAAGGTTTGAACTAAGGGCTGAACTGCATTGAGTAAAGTTCATGCATTGCAGAACACAGTGCTTTTTTTAATTTAGTTTGGTGCTGTTGATCCACCCACTAACATCTAGTCATGCATTTTTGTTTCCTATGATATTCCAGGATAACCCATCAGAGAAGGACATTAACCAAGGGACTCTTGTTGTGTTTAATTTGGATGCATCGGTATCAAATGATGACCTTCGTCAAATATTTGGTGCTTATGGAGAGGTCAAAGAGGTGTAATTCTTTTTCCCTTTTAATAGCTGTTTTATTTATTTATTTTTTCTAGTCATTCCTCTACTTATCATCCTTTTTTCTAACCTGTTTGACTTGTGAATTTTCTTGTATGCAAAATGCAGATCAGGGAAACACCACACAAGCGACACCATAAGTTCATTGAATTTTATGATGTTAGAGGTGCAGAGGCTGCTCTCAGAGCATTAAATAGGAGTGACATAGCTGGAAAACGCATAAAGCTAGAACCTAGTCGCCCTGGTGGGGCACGTCGGAAGTAAGTATTGATACACTAACATTTTTGCTATTTACAGAGAACTGCTTAGGCCTTTCTCATTCACATGGCTCTTGCTTTCTTTTGAAGTCCTCTACCTGACTTCATTGTTGTAGCCTGGATATCATTTTTTTTTTTTTCTTTTTTTTTGTGAATTTGAATGCTTATTGCCTTGCTCTTTTGTTGTTATTTTTTATCTTTTGATGTTTTATTTCTGCAAAAGGGAATAGTATTTGATGTTAAACTTTCTTCTGTGGCTTTAGAAATGCATTGAAACTGTCTTCTTGACCAACTTTAGAAACCTCTTGATTACTGTTAAGGGTGTCAAAATCTGTCTTTTTTGCTCAGATAGTGATTTTGAGAAACTACTCCATCTGTAAAAATTACCTTCAACCAAAATCTTTATGGCTCAACGCCTTTCTCATCAATCTGGCATCAAATGAAAGCCATGTTGAAATGTCCCTTTATTTGCTTGTCCTGTTAATTTACTTTACCTTTGTTCTTTACTAGGTAGTTACAATTTCAATTCCTCATAGATGCAAGACACACTTCAGTTTGTTTCTTATGCTTGACGATTGCTTGGAATAGATGAGTTTTGCCATGTTTTATTTTCATGGCACTTAGTATGTGCATTTGGGTGTAAATTTGGTCTAATGGTAAAAAACTCAGTCTGAACTCCCTTATGTCAGGCCTGGGCCTAGCTGTTGCAGCAAAACATTGGGGTTTTCTTTTATTTTTATTTGTGAATTACTTTCTTCTTACCAAAAAAATTCTAGTTTTCTAGATTTCTTTGGTTATAAGTAGTTAAGATGGTTAGTAAAATAAATTGGTTGTGCTTTTTGTGTTTAGCTTGATGCAGCAACTGAGCCAAGAGCTGGAACAAGATGAAGCTCGAAGTTTTCGACATCATGTAGGTTCACCAGTTACCAACTCTCCTCCAGGTGAGTATCTTTAGATACTTGGATAATTTGAGTTTGTGCTTATATTATGAGTTTGTGGTCCTGCTCTGGTGAGAAAAGTGTTGGTTATGGGCTGACATTAATGGTATAATATGACAGGTAACTGGGCGGCATTCAGCCCAGTTGAACATAATCCTTTGCAAGCTTATAGTCATTCCCCTGGTTTGGGAAATATCAGCCCTATAAACGGCAACCATTTGCCTGGGTTAGCTTCAATTCTTCCCCCTCATATATCAAACTCTGTGAAGATTGCACCTATTGGTAAAGATCAAGGAAGGGTTAACCATGTGAATCAGGTGTTTACTAATGCCAAACCAACGCAAGGAGCAGCCTATCAGATTTCTCATTCTGTTCCTGAGCAAAAGTTAAGTGCTAGCCCTGGACCCATTTCTTCTCTTGGTGAATCAAATTCTAATTCATCTGGTATTGGGACTTTGTCTGGTCCTCAGTTTCTCTGGGGAAGCCCCACTCCTTACTCTGAGCGCCCCAATTCTTCTGCCTGGCCAACATCATCTGTGGGGCACCCATTTGTGTCCAGTGGACAAGGACAAGGTTTTCCCTATTCTAATCAGCATGGTTCTTTCCTTGGTTCCCATCAACAACATCATGTGGGATCTGCTCCATCTGGTGTTCCTCTTGAGAGGCATTTTGGCTACTTCCCTGAGTCACCAGAAACATCCTTCATGAGCCCTGTTACATTTGGGGGCATGGGCTTAAGTCGCAGCAATGGAAATTTTACAATGAATGTGGGTGCTCGGGCAGCTATTAACACTGGTGTTGCTCTTCCAGGAAACATGACCGAAAATGGTTTGCCTAGTTTCAGAATGTTGTCATTACCGAGGCATGGTCCTCCATTCCTTGGGAATGGTACTTATCCAGTATCAGGAGTGACCAGCAATGAGGTATTGGCTGAACGTGGTCGAACTCGTCGAGTTGAGAACAGTGGGAATCAGATAGACAGCAAGAAGCAGTATCAGCTTGATTTGGATAAAATCATTAGTGGGGAGGATACTAGGACCACTTTAATGATTAAAAACATTCCAAATAAGTAAGAAAAATCTGTAAATATCCTTATGAATAATTGTGACACCCGTAAGTTTTCAGCCCAGATGCCAAATTCTTTGATGATTTTTATGCCTTTTATTTTCCTTTCAGGTACACCTCAAAGATGTTGCTGGCTGCTATTGATGAAAATCATAGGGGTACCTATGATTTTCTCTACTTGCCAATTGATTTTAAGGTAATTATGTTTTGCAAATCTTTGATAGTGTTATATAGGTAGGTTCCTCTTTGAACTGAAACTAATGGTTGTTTCGTCTGGTTGCAGAATAAATGTAATGTGGGTTATGCCTTTATCAACATGGTGTCTCCTTCGCACATTATCCCCTTTTATGAGGTTCTATTTTCTTTCCCCTGTTATGAAGTTTCATTAGTCAAACTACAATCAATTTGTTGGATTTTCTTTTCACATCACCAATATGCTAAAGTATGAACTTTAAGGTGCTTGCGGATTTGTAAACACAACTGGTTGTGTATGGTGCTTTCTTTATCCATGTGAATGTACTATACCCTAAAAGGAAATTTGACTTGCCAATGTGTTGGATATTACCTTAATACTTGTAAAGGAAGCATAATGGAAGTTCTATCATATTTTGGAAAGACTTATAATGTGGAATTTGTGCAGGCATTTAATGGAAAGAAGTGGGAAAAGTTCAACAGTGAAAAAGTTGCTTCATTGGCATATGCGCGAATACAAGGCAAGGCAGCCCTTGTTACACACTTCCAGAATTCAAGCCTTATGAATGAAGATAAGCGATGCCGACCTATTCTCTTCCATTCAGAGGGCCAAGAGACTGTTGATCAGGTAACATAGCTGAGTTATTATTAGTCTCCTCTTCTTTTCTATATCACCTGACAGGAGTAGTGTAAGTTTCATGTTCAATGGCACAAAACATCCAAGTACTCATTCTTAGGCTTTTGTAACTTTGCAACTTCTGATTCTTTAATTGAATAGTTTTGAACTGGATTATACATGTGTTCTTGTCAAAAGTGAGACAATGGGGGATAACAGAGGAGAATGAGAGCTTTACATTAGTTGGGACCTGCTCTATCAATAGCATTGAAATAGTAAGAAGACAATATTTTCTCTAATACAATAGTGGTACACTTCTACTCTCCCCTTAAGCTGGAACAATGATATTTTATCATGCCCGGCATGTTACATAATTCTAGAAAATGACTTCCACCCAAAGCTTTAGTAAACACAGCCAAATTGCTTCCAATATTTAGATATGAAGTGGCTATTGTTGCCTCATAACCTTATCCCAAATAACATAGTGATCCTGTTGAATTTGTTTTCTCATGAAAACACTGGATTACCTGCAGTATACCTGGTAGTATTGTCAATAATTATCTTCCCTCAAGTCCCAATAGTATGAGCCATTGATCCATGCCTCTCACACGTGATCCACACACAGCATCAGAAAGGTAAAATAACTGGAAAAAATCAGAGATCAAGAAAATAACTTAATCAGTTGTGGCTATACTGCAAGTAAACATTCCTGATTGAATCCATCATTAGCTAAAAATTGACATGTAGCAGAACAAATGAGAATTTATTAGAGATCAAGAAAGAAAAAGAGAACAAGAGGGACAATGCATCCTTCAAGAAAGCTGGATGAAATACGGAAAAAAGAGATCCAAAATCACAGGGCACCCTACCAAAAGAAGCAATGGAACATGAAACTCCTTGTCTTGTCTCTCAAATATGTTAATCCATTAGTCAAAGGGTGATATTATTCCATTTATCTATCATCCCTCTAAAGGTTCTTAGTAGTTCTCCCAGCCTCCCGCCATTCTACCAAAGGACATACATCTTGCAAATTGCATACTAAATCTTCTTTGTTGTGTTTAGGAACATCATGTTAGCACTCAAAGTTAGCACCATATTGTTCCATAACCAAGTCATGGCATAGTTACCAAGTTTTCATTCAGCAAACCTTTTCTCACTCATCTCTGATAGACTAGATTAGGTGATCAAGTGCACCAAAAAGGACTTGAAAATTGAGCCTGAGATGATTCCAGGGAGAGAAAACCAGTATGTTGAGATGACCTGAGGGTGGGTGGGAGTTTTTATGGTCTATTAATAAATACGTCTAAAAGTGGCATGTCTGGAAGCCAATATTTTGTGTTTGTTTTGGTTTGCCTCTTTTATTTATTTATTTTGTTGTGGTTAGATTAGCTTTCTAATGGCTCCATGAGATGATTTTTAATTGCAAATTTTAGAAATCTCTTCCAAAATTAAACTAGGGAAGAAAATATTCCTTTTTTTTTTTTGGGTAGGCGAATCAAATGTTATGGATAAATGCCTAACAAAAAAATAGGCAAATAGAACATTATAGATAAATGCCTAATTGAAAGGGCACTGAGAGTAAGAAGCACACCACAAGACAGAATAAAAGAGAAAAACCTGAATAGACTGAAATGCAGCCTACCTTGAACCTATACAATCAATGAAATCCACAGAAGAGGAATGAAATCCCTCTCTACCATCTCCTCTCAACCAAAAGAAAAATGTTTTGATTAGTAGTCTCTGAGTACCCATTCTGATGGTTCAATAACTTCAGAAGTCCTAGTCTTCTCAGAACCGTACACACCAAAATAAGCATAAAGAAGCCATCTTCCATAAATTTTTGCATTCTTTTCCACAAAACTATGTGCCATCCAAGTAAGAGCTCCTTGATTGTTTTGAGAAGAATCAACCTCATACTGAAAAGCTAGAGAAGAAGATTTGGTGTATTATTGCAACTTAATACTTCTTTCCCAGCCTTGAAAATGACCCCCTAATTTTCCTATTGAAAGCTGGTGACACCCCATTATGTTGCAATTCTTTTAAAAAGTGTTTATAAAACCAAACCAGAGGTCCCTTTTGACTCTTTGTTCCTCTGGTCATTGAGAAGCTTTACAAGATTGAGCCTCAAAATACAGATGTTTTGGAAACCGTTTTTTCCTTGGGTTTTTTCTCTTTTTCTTTCTTTCTGTTTTCCTGTCACAAGAAAAGAAAGAACAAGTTTTGATGCTAGATGAGGAAAAATTAGAAACACCACAGTTTGAGAAAAGCTGAAAACTTCCAAAAAAATCTGCAATTCAGGAATTTTATCAAAAAAAAAGAAAGAAAAAAGAAAAAGAAAAAAAACAGAAATAAAAGACCTCGATGAAAAAAGAAATGGTTTTACATGTAAAATGTTCCATTCTTTCAGGTAGCAAGCACCAGGACCAACTTTTGGTGGCCCACTTGTCCATCTAATTGAGTTTTCACACAGGTTTATTATTGGAATTGCTTCACACTGAAACCTGATTTAGAGCTTACTAAGAAGCTTGTTGTTTGAGTTTATTCTAGAAGCTAATTGGATGCCATGTTGTTGTTTAGTTGACTTGCAGGCATATTGTAAATCATCAAATAAATTTTTCTGACCAAATATGATGCTATTTTGTGGATGATACAGGAACCTTTTGCTTCCGGCAATTTGAACATCTGTATCCGACAGCCAGATGGGTCTTACTCTGGGGATTCATTGGAGAGCCCAAATGGTAATTTGGAAGATTAGCCAGAGAAGTATTAACCATTCATTGAAATAGCTTACTCTCAACTTTCAGATATGGTGGCTCCAAGTGCTAACTGGTACATACGTATAATAGGTATATAAACTTAAAATGAGAAATCAAAGAATTGCCGCATTATTGCTTGTATGATAGGCAGTATCGGCTTTTGAGTGATGGATATCGTCATATTTCACAAGAGAGCAAGGAAAAGGTGCAGAGGAGGGTTTTGTTTATATGTAGAGCAGGAAATTGTTATTTGACCAAGGGAGAAGAATAAGATGAAGAGGCATACACAACTGAAAAGGGAAGTCTCTGCTGCCAAATGCATTGATCACCAGCTTGTTCATGATCCTCCTTTGGGGGTTTTCCTTTTCTGTTGTATTTAAGTTTTATGTGGTGGGTCTCTTGTCTATTTGCAAATATGATTACATGGTTGTGTCATATGTGTACATGTGTATGGGACTTGGAACAGGTTAAGGGCTGTTAGCAAATTGTATAGAGAGAGGACAGCAGTCCCTGCATCCTGTTTGTCATGTGTTCTTTCTTGTTGACAAAATAGCTATGAACAATATGTAATTTATGATATTGTATAGATATTTCATTGTGTCTAAATGATTCTGAAGTTGAATTCGTAAGCAGATGACAGTTGCAATTATCCATTTAGAGAATGACAGTATATGTATTTATGTATGCCACCGTTTAGATTATACAACATTTTGGTAGAATAGACCTGAATTTGACTTATCTAAATAGACTTTGGATGTCTTTTGTGTGTTGAGGTTCTCTGTTTTCTGTTAGTGTCTGAATCCTACTATTAATTGTTAAAGTTGTTTATTTTAATGTGTATATTTTTTATTATATTTTTTCTAATTTTTATTTGAAGACTAATAATTAGAAAAAGTGGTAATTTAACATATTTACAAATATCCTAAAAGAACAAAAGTTGTCAACATAATAAAGATTTTATGATGATTAATTACATAATTAGTTAAAAGATAAGATGATAATTGAGGTTTTTAATTATGCTTGGTTGATAAGAAAATGTTGGGATTTTTTTTTTTTTTTTTTTTCAAGTTAACACTTGTTTTATATCATGTATTTTTGAATTTGAGATTAAAATAGGTGTTTTTAATTAGGAAAAGAGTATGAAGCTCAAAATTTTTATTTTTCAAAAAATAATTAAAATTATTTATTATAGTGAATATCTAGATGAGTGTGCATCTTCTGGAGATCGAATTAAAAAATTTCATTAGAATTAATGATAAGTTATTTTTACATAGTCAGAGGTTGGATTTTAAATTTTTTTAGTAAATGCATTAATAATCCAAATTTTGTGATTTTAATATTATTACTTTCATTTTTGAAATAAAAATCTACAGATACTAATAAAATTTAATTCAATGAGAATTGAATGAATTATGAGTAAAAATAATGATTGCATATGGTAAAATTTCTCTTTTAGTTTTGAAATTTTACCCGATGGAGATGTCAAAAGCGTTATAGAACCGTCTATTTGGTATTCTTCACCCGATCTCTCCCTTCATTATTTCTAACACAAGAGAAGGGTGAATTTCTCTCTTCAATGAGGGTGACTAGGGTTCCTTTTTTTGTAATCTTAAAAAACTCAACAAGAAGAATGAAACCTTAACCCCTAAAAGAGGTTTATATAGGTTTTCTTGTGGGCTTTAAGTGATTTGAGGTTTGGGTTACCTAATATAGTCCACTTGAGTCCTAATTAATTAGTTAGTCATAATAAGTTCAATTAATTAATTAGTCAATTCTAGAAAATCAATTCATAAGATCTAGCGTAACCTTACATATTTACCAAAATGCCCTTATGCACACTAATAAAATTACATACCCAAAATACCCTCAAAACATACCACTATGAACCAGGAGCTCGAGCGTGGACCATTGGGACCCATAGGAGAATATTGGCTCTCTCATAATCTAATTCTAAAGTGGACTCAACACTACTAAAGAGAGTTGATTGTACTCTAGTATCTTAAGAAATTATAATGAGATAAAGTTTAAGTCCGCGACCTACAATTCATTGTATGTAAACTCTTTATGAATTGGTGTCCATAATATAACATAATAGTGTTATCAACCCATCAAGATCACATCTCTAATATTTGAATTACAAATCTTCCTATCATGTGATTGACATACTCTACTTCTAAGAAACATATATCAAATTCCATTGAAAGAATTATTGAGATCATAATTTTATGAGCACATGTCTTTTGGATCACCAAATGGGACACATCATCTCAATCTTATAAGATATCATGATGTCTCTATTGAGAATACCTATTGTCACTATCTTCCATTAATAGTAACCCAATCTGTAGGGATGTATGACTACATTAGAGTATTACCTATAAGTCAAAACCTTCTATTTATTTCAACATAGGTTTAGTGTCCTCTTAAGGTTGAGAGCTCATACAATATAATAGCTTAGTGAATTATAATTGTCTGATAGCCTTACACTATGATTCACTGTAAGTCCTATCTATTAAGAATAATTCTAGAAGCATCCCTTAGCCTCACATGTAAAGCACTAGCTCACTGGTCCCACACCAGATGTAGTTATAATAGAAGGAATTTGGTTGTATGCTCTTATATATAAATATATGTAAAAGAAATAAGAGGGGTATTCTTGACATTATTTTCACTTTGTTCTTCTCTGCTCTACTACTTTTTGTTTCTCTCTCAAAACACTTCTCTATTTTATTTTTGAATTTAATCACTATCCAATATGAGACTCTACACACTAGTACATTTACCATGGGAACCCTATCCTGACGATCAAAACAAGTCATCTCTCAAATTATGAGGTAATGCACTACAATCGCTACTCGTCAAAATCTATGAACCGATTATAAACTACTAATCATCTTGCAAGAAACTCATAATTTGTATTTTCTATACAATTCCTAATGCACTCAAATTATGTATGATGCAAGTGATATGAGTTGAATGTTCAAAACAATATCAATGAATAAAAGGGATAGCTAGAGGGTAGTAAAATCTAACTTTATTATATGATGTCTTGTTTTTAGGGGCTTAATCGTAACATCATCATCCTCAAAGTTCAACAAAGTTATTGGGAAATAAGTCACTCTAAGCTCTTGATTGAACTTCAACTAAGAAAATACTCTCATTGTCATCTTTTAGATTGTACTCAAAAGCGATTGAATAAGAGGAAAATATTCCTTCATAAAAAATATTGTCACAGAAAATTGTATTTCGTATGTGTGTGTATATATATATAGATATTAGTTTTCCTTATTTTTGTAGGACTTCCAAAATTTGTGTATAGAGGTACCTGTAGGTAAATGGTGGTATAATACTTCCTATTTATCCACTCGAATGACTCTCGTTTGAGACAATTTATGGCATGTAGCATTCTATGTTTAATGCTTATACTTCAAGAGGCTCATTAGTGGCTATTGTAGATCAACAACTACTGTATAGAGATGCGATGCCAAGGTTGTTAATGGAGAACTTATGTCGGTCGCAAAATAGAGAATAAAGCAACAAGCTGATAAGCATAGGTTTGAACATGAATTTGAAGGAGACATGGTTTACTTGCGACGGCAACACATTTAAAAGACATCTGTGGCTATAAGAGGCAATCATAAGTCGTCTTTGTAGCCAGTTGGGACAATAGCTTAAGAGCTAGAGTTAACTCCTTGACAGGAAAATTCAGAGTGTTTTTCATATTTCTTGCCTTAAAAAGGTGGTTAGAGATTCAGCGGTGCCTCAAGTGGACTTACCACCAACAGATACTAATAGAAGACTATAATTACAATCACTTGTTCACGTTGCATCAAAGTTTTCCACACTTCCAGCCTTGAGGACAAGGCTTCTTTTGAGAGGGATAGAGGCGTTGGAAATAATCAAGCACAACTTAGCTCTAGACATGTTGCATCACCCACTTAATTTGGAGCCGATTTATAGCTAATATCTTCACCTACCAACCACCACGAATAAATTTCCCTAATTAAGATCACCCAGTCATCTTACTGGCCTGTTATCCCCACTTGCCTAACGTGGGAATTATATCCAAGGAAAATCTTCGCCTTGAAAAACGTAAATTTTAAATTTAAGGAAATATTTTTATGAATTGATGCAAAAACACTTTCTCATTTAATAAATGGTACCATCCTTTATCATGTTCAATTCCTACTTACCATGTAAAATCAGATGATACCCATCAAGATTGATAGGGGTTTTTTAAATGGAAAAAAGAAAATCAAAATATTGTTCAGTGAACAATTTTCTATCTAAACAAATGGAGATTAGGGTAAATGGGATTCTAGTTGAAGTTCATCTGCTGATCAGGATTTAGCACTTAATAAAAAATTAAGTACTCTTATAGCTAAGTACCCTTTTAGCCTCTAGTTGTCACTGCCCATTTTATTTAATGTGAAGATCATTATAGATGATTTCCCATAAACTGAGCAAGATAGAGGAGCAAGATCAATGCCTCTCCTGGTTGATTGGATTGGCAAAGACTTCTAAGTTCTAATTTTCACTTGGGCCTCTCTGTCATCAATATAAAAACGTTGCTCAGTGTTTGATTCTCTGTTCGAGGATGCCAATAGAAATAGTGTGGCTTCAAGCACCAGTCTATTTACTCAGACAGCGGGCGAGTGAGGGAAATTTGTCCTTGTTTAGCTTATTGCCAGACTTCTTCTCTAGATGTTTGCAATATCGTTCAGTTCAGTAGGGAATTTGAAGTAAACCCCCAACCATTCCTTTCACAGTTGCCCCTGTGGGACTCCCAAGTTCTTATTAAGATAATGCTACATGACCTTTTTGGTGTTTTTATGCAGATAATTTTTGGGTCAAAAATTAAGAGCAAGCTTCCAAGCAGATTTCAAAATGGAAGAATTCGGACCGTCGATCAAAATGCAGGCATGCCACCTATAACCTGCCGATCATCATTACCATAATACCAACATCAAACCCCTATGGCTGATCATGCATTCTTTTTGGATCGCCTGGGTGCGTGATTTTTGGGCTCTTAACTCAGAAAATGGGGCACCATCGATCACTACCACACGATTATCACCAACTATTCCTTTCGAGTCTCAAGAACCAAGAAGAAATTGACACAGCAGGGTCTTCGAGGAACCAAACATTTTGAATTAAATTGCTCAAAATTTTGGTTAACTTATTAGTAAGTCAAGTATTTAAGTCTCTCTCGGAGCAGGGTTAAGCAGCCTAAGTTTATTGAAGGATACAATCCATGAAAAGGGCTTCTTTAAGTTACAGGTTTCCTGTTAGCATCTGAACCCCATGCAATTTACTATGGGACTTCCAGAATAGAAACCCCATCAAATTGCATTTCAGATTTGAAGAGCATCAGCAATGGATCCTGCAAGACTCAAAATCTCAAAAGGAGCTCTATTTCCTATTGCTTTCACAGTGAGAGGGCAAGAATCCGTGGTCCAAAAGTAGGTAAATGCCTTCTCCGAACCTTTTGAAAGTTGAGCATCAAAGCCAAATAGAAATTAAGAACAAGTTAGTAATGTATCCGTAAAAGGAAGATAGATAAGGCAATGCAGATAATTACCATCGTTTTTGTGAATGAATCGCTCCCAGGATCTCTTAGGAAACACAGAATGAGTGACATAAGCACTCACCTTGGAAGCACCATGAGCTGCCAAAACTTTCTGGTAGACCCAAACAAGGAAAGAGAGAGGAAAAGACAATTTTAAGTTCCATAAGCAGTATAAATATTTTAAGTTCAATGCTGATGCTTGATACAAGCTACTTGCTGTTCTTATGCTAGCTGGCTACATGCCCAATCATGCATGTCCATCCTATCGAACTATATGACAGTTCCACACGAGGTAAAAAAAAAAAGTCTTAATCTTCTCTAATCAAATGTGCATTATAAGGCCCAAAAATTCATAGGGCAATCTCCATTTTACAACAGTTTTGAGTTACTGATGAGCACATTATCTAATGGTTATTAATGGGTATGAAACCATGCCATTTGAAGATACAAATCATCCTCTATGATGGAGTCATCACAGATAAAGTTAGGATAAACTATCACTGGAAATCACAACCAGAACATGGAAATGATGTCATTGCTCAAAATTCTCAAAATATCCATCGGATACCTGTATAAGATGACATGAAAAAGAAAATGGGTTTGCTCCTCAACATGCAAAGTACTGCAAAATGACTTCATTTCCAAGGGAAAAAGGATTTTCCCTGTTGACATAGCCAAGTCAATACTAGGAAATGGACAATACTAAGCCATTCATTTTGCAAAAAAAAGAAAAAGAAACAAAAAAAAAAAACACAAATGAGAGGAAACAAAATAATTTGTAACTAGTCACCATATTATATAGTCTCTCACTAAACCAAATGTTCATAACTTCCAATACAATCCCTCTTGGGCCTTCTATATGCATCTTCTAATGGTTTATATTTTTTTTTTCTAATTTTTAATTGAATTACGGTTTTTTTTTTGTTCCTCCATACCCATCCACCAGACCTTCCCACTTACCAAGAAAATATTATTTTGAAATTCATGGTGTTGTTTTCCCATTTTTCTAGTAGGAAATAAACATTAATTAAGGTAATTAGGATGAGCTCTCTTTGAATCAAACCAAAAAAAATGCATATATAAAAGCCCAAACATTTTATAGAAGGATCAGAAAAAAAACATGGGTCTGGATCTCCTGTGGAAATAATCTTTTTTTTATATTTTATATAGGTAAATAAGCAAGATATATTAAAAGCACTTGCCAAAAGGCACAACAAAGTACACATGAAGTATACAGTTAGACCCGATCGGCAAGTAGGAGAAAAGAGAAGAAAAACCCACCACCCTAACGACAAACAACCACAAAGGAAACTGAGACACGAGAAAAAAGAAACCCCTACTGCAACCCCAAAAAAGAGACTCCTACTGGGCACTAAAGCTTCCTGAGCCCAAGACCAACCCCTTCCCTAAATTTTGGCACCCCTCCCCTTTCCCGTTATGGATGGAGAGCAATTGTAGTTGATTGAACTCTCTAGCTTTCAGAGTTCCCTCTCAGAATGGGAAGAAGGCAAAGAATTCTTCTTTCTCCCTGACCCCTTTACCCCCTCCCGTTTCTCAAATCCAGTTTCTTAAGATCCAAAACCAAAACCAAATAGTGGTATTTGCTAGCAACAACCCAAAAAGATTCTGTAAACAATATAGAGGAAGGATGAAGGGGATATTTTATTGAGGTAATCATATTTGTTTCGGTAGAAAATTAGAAATGCTCTTCAAGCACTTGAACCTGGATCACATCTAGACAAATAGAAGCAGTACACTGTGAACATGATAAAAAGCCTAAGACATGATATAAACAAATAAAAACCATAAACCAAAGAAATCACTCCAGAGGAAGGAAATCCCAATGGACCTGTCAAGCATAGAGGCTCCTCAGTTAGCAAGCCATTCATTACCTAATCTGTAGACTTGAATGTCCAGGAGTAACAGCCACAGAGTGGATTGAGAAATCAGTAATCTTATGGGCAATCTCCATATCCTATCTCCCTATCATATTTTGTTGCTTAGCCCTATGACTATCTTAATCCAATACCAGGAAGTCAGTCTGTTCCATGAATTCAATCAAGCAAGCTAGAGAGCCAGGTGAGCCAGGTGATAGTGATGATCAAGGTGACTGCAGAGAAGGTTTCATCCAAGAGGATTGGACGTAGAAATTAAATAGTAAAGGCCTTATTGAAAAAACAACCCCAATGAGAGACCTCCAACCAAATAAAGGACTGCTTTTGTAGTGACTGTAAGCCCGTAGCCATATTAAACCTTTGCTCTAACATTGCAAATCCAACAGATTGTACCTTTAAATTGCACATGATTCAGAATGTTGAGTAATCAAGAAGCAGTATGCTCATTAAAAACTGATATAAGGATATCGGAATAGTGAATTGCAAGACGAGAAAGGGCATAACTAGAAACGGATGAGCAAGTGAAATATTGGTACAGTTTAAATTGAAGGAACCATAAGAAGGGCAGAACCAAAAAATGCGGATTTAATTAGTTTTTTTTATAGATAAACTTAAAAATGCGGGTTTAATAAGTGAGAAAACACGAGTACCAGCCATATTAAAAAGTGTGGCCTCACAATGGGAATAATAAAAAGGAGAGAAAAGAACGAAAAAAGAAAAGAAAAAGAAAAACAATAGTGAATACCAAATGATATAAATAATGGGTTAAGCTTTGTTCATGAGTGGGGCAAGTTAATTGATGTGCAAGCTAACACTGTCAAGTGGACTTGTTGTCAAAAGAGAAACTGACAAGAAAAAGAATAAGAACCTACCTAGGTAGTAGCACTATGGTTTCATCATCACCTTAAGCATTTCTTTCCTGTTTTCTTATAAACAAGCAATAGATCAAAGTTCATCTTGAAAAAACATGACTAAATAACTGAAGATTCATTCATGCACAATAGATTAGTTTAACTTTTGAATAATTTATTTTTGCATCATGAAAATAATTATCCCACAGCTTAAACAGTGACAATGGAGCAATTCAGGATTCAGGAATTAATATATCATATGCTATGAAAAAAAAATCCAAAAGAGAACTGAGAAGGAAAAAAGATCAAGAAAAATTTCAGCCGCATATATTTTCATTGAATAAATATTTGGGTTGTAAATTCAATGTGAATGAGTCAGGAATGGTTCAGGACTTCAAACAAAAATTGGAGGATTTTGCTCTATGCAACAAAGTGATTGCAATCTGATCACAAACAAATATGCATTCTCCAAGTTCTGAAGCACATACTTGAAAAACCTATGAAGAGTAGGGGTACGTAATTACTAGATAACAATTACCTGACACTCGATAAGGGTGCCTCCTGATTGCACCAAATCATCAACAATAACTACATGAGAGCCAGCAGGATTGCCCTCCTTAAGTCGAACTATCCTCTTATCGCCTTCACGGACCTTAGCGCACACCACCTATCATTTGATGTCAACATCCAAAATGATTCAATAGATTAATGACAAAAGAAATTTTTGAATGTAGTTGAGCATAAATTCAACTAACCATCGGGAAATGATCCAACTGCTTGTGGAATCGCTTCCAAGCTCCATCATCTGGAAATGCAACAACTACCTGGAAGATAATAATCATCAAACTGAAGCTCATAGAAAAATAATTAAGAGGATTTTGGGAAGAAGCCCCAGCATTATTGCTTTTCCTTTTTACTCATTAAATAATGGGTGGAATTCTTTCTTGGTTAATACCTTGCAAGTATTTGGGCCATGAATGCAAGACTTGATCATTTTTCTTTCTATTGGTGTTTTTCTTTTTCTTATTTATCACAGTGAAATTACACGAGTATACTTACATTGTCAGCATCAGGAAGCTGGTGAAGACGTTGCTTCAACAGAGGAATCCCAGTTTCAAATAGAGGCAAAACATGGTCACTAAAATAAAATCTTTCCTGCAAGAAGTTAAGAAGAGATAAAGATCCAGTTGTCCCACATGATAGAAATAGAGAATAAAATTCCAACTTTCTATGGATGCTCCACAGCTACATGTCATTAAGACAGATGTCACGCTTATATACAGGACAAATGAACAGAATCTTCGTAAGTATAGTGGAATACTTTGCATGCTAAAAATCCATTATGAACAAAAGCAAACAAACTAAACCTGTTTGGGAGAGCTTCTCAAATGCTAAAAGCAGCATTTGAAGGTCTGAATGCAATTTGGATAGAACTCTCAATTATGGTTCCCACCTATCAATGTGATTTGCTGTGTTTTGAAGAAGCATGGAGCCCATGCTTTTTCTAAAACACGATAAGATAAGCAGATTTTTATTTCATTAAAATTTTAAAGAAATGTTATAATTATTCATATTTATAATAAAACTTTTTAAATTACAATTCCCAAACATAAAATTCAATCACACCACAATAGTAACAACTTACTACTACTGTTAGACATAGGAGTCAAATGCTATCCTGAACTGGGTTTATGGTTAGTGGCTCAATCAAACAAAAAATTGAATATTTCTAAGCTTAAATAAAGAGAATCTAAATGATAATGTGGGCAGATTGTTTATCATCCAAAACACAAACAAGACAATATTTGTGGATTAGGGAAGGAACAATATACCCAACTACAGTTGGAAAACAAATATTAAGGATGAGGTAGGCATAGGATGCACCACTCCTACTCTTCATTCATGAATTAATAAATTGGGAGAAATGCTTCACAAGTAATTGCTTACAAGAAGTCGGAATTGGAGTAAATAATGCATTCCATTTACTCATTTCAAAATATTTAAAAAATTCTTAAGATGGTGCTCACTTAAAATAGAGCTTGGATCATAACAAGAAAAGGTTTACCCAAGGCTGAAAGTTGAAACAAGATCATTTATTTCATCATGTTTTTGTCTCCTTTGTATATTTAATAAATTTTTTAGTTAGATGGAATATATGCACACATAAATATATCATAAACAGAGAAATGCACATGTAAGTATGCTTAAACATTGTTATACAAGCAAAGTTTGCTAATTTCAGGCATACACACACATATAGGTGCTTTGAATCATAAAATATTTCTGTAACTGTCAGTCTCATGCTCTCCCTATCTCACTTCTTCACACGCCACTCCAGGCTTAGGTTACCTATAATAGTGAGCTCACAACCAAGGCTTTGGTAAAATATATGATATACACCATGGATTCAAATCCTAACAGCTTCAGTTTTTAGGAATGCTGATAACTTAACATGGTATCAGGTCCGTCTCTTCTTAAATGGAGGTCTCGATTTTGGGTCCTCCCACATTTATATCTACAATCAGAAATTATTATTACAACCCATTGGAAATGAATATCCTTGAAAAATCTTAACTAAATGAAAAGACATCCTCATACTTAATTTTGAAATTTATCCCAATTTAGATAGTCTTTTAAACCTTTTGAAATACAAAGTAAATAAATTCAAATTGGGAAAAAAAGGAAAAACAAATTTTTTTTCAGTTATACTACATGGCAAGGAATTTTCCTAACCCTTTAAAATCCCCTAGTTCATGAACCAAAAGAAGGGTATAGAATGAAGGAATGGGTATGTAAATACAGCAGAATCAAAGTGATTAGAACAATGGCACATAAATTGAGCAATCTAAAAAAGTTGCATTATTAAAGAAGCAAACAATTAAAAAGAAGCACAATGATCATTTTCAGTGCAAGAAAAAACAACCTGCAAAGCATGTATGTCATAGATGACTAGACTGGTTGGACCTCCCCTTGATATCGGAATATTTGACAATATCCTTGCCATGGTGAATGCAGTAGCTACATCCCCTTCCTCTTCCATTCGCTCAAAGGAGCCAGTTGGGAAGAAGGGTAAAACCAATGTGAACGAAGCAACAAACAGTCTTGGAAGTGCAAATATGACAGAAAGCTGTTCAAAGATGACTGCTGGAGAGCTGAAGGATGCCAAAAAGGCAACATGTTGGCCCCGGATATATTGTGCATTGTTTATGAATAGATTGGGGAATCCATCATCAAAACTCCTGACATATGCATAAAATTTTATCATTACCACTTTTCAGATAAAAAAAAGTCATCACTTAGACTAAACGACAACATTCTTGCTAAAAAACAGATTAAACCCCACTGTGACTTAACTCTAGATATATTTTTGTGTCATATATAAACAAAAATTCATAAAATGAATTTTTCCAAGAGAAAATATGTATCATATCATCTACGCTTACTCCATTATTTTGGGTAATCCAAACCATGAAAGAAAACAGAAATTAGTGCTCTCCTCATCGGCCTTAGAATGGAAAAAAAATTTGTAATGAAGGTGATAGATTAATTATATCACAAGATAGAAAGGTGATCATTGGAAATGGAGATACTTGCTTAAAGAGCAACTTGCTGGATTTTTAATTAATTAATCAATTAATTATATATATATATATCTCTGGTGTGTGTGTGTGTGTTTGGCTTGGACACCTTGGGCTACTACTTGCAGAGAGGGGTGCTCTGTCTTTCGTAAATTTTGAGGTGAGTACATGCCAAGTTAGTTTGGTGTTTTTCTTTGGCTTTATTCCTCATTGGACTCTCATGCTTCATTTTCCCCACAATTTAGTCAGTCATTTGTATAATATGCCTCTAATTTCTGTTTCAATGAGGTCAAGAATTTTTTTTTTTCAACATGTTTAGTAATACAATTCTTGGTAACATGAACTGCTTTGTCAAACTGTGACAGTGACAAAGATCATATAAGATGGCACAAAAATGTATGTTCTTTTTATTTTTATTAATATACAAATAATCAGAGAACCACTTGGTAAAAGGCAATATACCCATTTCAAATTCATGAGAGAAAAACAATAGTAAATGCACAAATAACCAAAAAGAAAAAAAGGGGAAAAAAAAGTCGAGAACTAAATGGTGAAAAGCAACATGCTCACTTCAAATATCAAGAGAGAAATATAAATATAACTTAAACCATTTATGAAATAGTCCAGCGAAGCAAATAGTGAAAAGCAACATACCCACTTCACATTCAACAGATAAGAAATATAAAATGCAACAATAAGAAAACAAACTAATCCCAGGAAAACTAAATGCAGAAAAGGAAAAACACCTGCCACATAATCATTAGAAAAAAGAAAAGCAAAATAAACTGCATTAAATTTCAAAACAAGCCAAGCCCAGGGAGAACTAAATGGAAAAACAAGGGAAAATACCCACTCCAAATTCATGAGAAAAAAGCAACATGAAGTGCAGAAAATAACAAAATTTGAACTACACAACAGTGAAAAGGCAGGGATATCCACTTCAAATTAATGAAAGAAAGGGAATATAAAGGGCAGAAATAACAGAAAGAACAAAGTGAAGATTAATGAGTTAATAGTGTTGAAAAATCAAAGATAATAAAAAAGAATTGAGAGTAGATATGGACAGAGAAGGAGAGAAAGGACCTCCAGTTAATGGATTGAAGCTGAATAAGGGGGGATTGTTCAGCCACTTTGCGAGCAAGGTCCTCCGACTCCATGCAATAGAATAAAAGTATTTGCTTCTCGTTTGGCTTCTCCATCACTCTCAGAACCCCTTCATCCATTCCTCAAACTAACCTAAATAACATTCTCAAAGGGGTCCCATGGAAATCTTATATTATAAATTGCAAACCAACTTATTTTAATATTAAAATAGATTATCATCCAATGATGTGTTATTATTTTGAAATTTTACCCTATCCCCATATATAAATACATATTATCTATATCTATATCTATAGTATGTACTATAGTATATGCAAAAGTACGAGGAGTTTGTAGACCTTTTTCTTTCCAAGGCACCCCTATTATAACATGTATTTCCCTTCAGATTCCCCATATTTATTATTGGGTTATCTGATTAAAAGGAGGAAATAACTCCAATTTGTTATTTAACTATAACAATCATAATAAATACACCCATAAGATCATAAAAAATTCAAGCCAAATCGTTTTTGATACCATCATCCAAGATATTGTTCTCTGATTGTTAATTTCATAAAATTCTAGCTTGAGCCATAGTCCAAAATGAAATCCTAGGATTCAAAATATTAAACAATAGCAATAACAAGTTAAAGGCATTCAAAGACAACCCCTAACACTGTTTGGTTTCCAAGAAAATAGAGCAAAAAAAAAAATTAAAACAACATTTCCCTGTATCTAAACGAATCCAATTTTTATACAAGAAAACATTCCCTAATAACAAAGACCGTAATCAAACAAAATTTTCAGTCTGACCTGTAATCGAATCTGGAAATGGTTCCACGGCAGTAAAGAGAAACCCTAGAATTCAAAACATCCAGCAATAGCATTTCCAAATTATAAAGCACTCGAAGTGAAGAAAAATAAAAGAAAACCACATTTTGATTAGTGTATTATCCCTCTCACTTTCGTTGCTGCCAACATTCCAAAGAAAAAAAAGACCCAAATCAACTAACGCAGACTCGAGTCTTACTGATGAAAAAATTCACGATTTCAAAACATCATTTTTCTCATTATTTTTCTCAGCATCCAAACGTTTGTATCTAAGCTAGAAGTCGATTCTGAAAAGGAAAAAGAGATTGCAAGAGTACCTTAAACTCGGAGATCGACGTAAATGCAACGCTTGGAGAAGGAATGATCGACGGCTTTTGGGTAAAAGCAGAGACCGAATACTTTCGTGCTCGACAGAAAAGCAGCGTTTTGTTCAAAGGTCAATTGGGGCTACATGAAATCAGTGGGCTAATAATGGGATGAACAGGCCCAATTTTTGAATGATAGGGCATTTGGGCTGTAACTGGTCCGACACGCAATTTTAATCATAGAATTAGATCAAGCGGTTTATAACATGGTTTGATCTATACGAAACCTTTTAAGATTTTCAATGTTCAATTTTTTAAAGTTTAAGTCGTTTTCAGCTTTTCAAAATTTGATAAATAATTTAAAAATTTTAATTTATATAGTTTATATTCATTAATATATTAATTTTATAATTAATTATCCATCAAGATAATTTAAATTGATATTTTATTAATATCATCTTAAAATAATAATGTAACAATAGAGGTGCAACTTGGATGATGGATTGAATAAACCCAACGCGGGTAAACTTGGATCGTTATTTTTAATATTCAGGTTGGGTTCAAACCAAGGTTTGAATAGTTGAAGCCTAACCTAAACATTATTTAATATTTTGGTAATATTTATAATTTATATCATCATATATAATAATATTCATTTTAATTATTATTTTTAGATTGCTAAGAAATATTGTCAAATTATATATATATATATTTACAAAGACGTAAAATTTATTTGATATTTTTTTGTTATTGTTTTACAATTTTGTCTTATTTTTTATTTGAATTTTGATATAAATATATAGAAAAATAAAACCCGACCAACCTCACCTCAATCTCAAACTAAGAAAAATGAAATTGGATTGAATATCTTGACTTAGAAGTTGAGTCAAATTGAACATGAATTGGTTATTTGTTAATTCAAGTATTAACCACAATACCAATTGTTTAGTAGCCAAAGCAAGCATTAAGTTCGGAGGTGATAGATATTTAGATCCTATTTGGTAAACTTTTTGTATCAAAGAAATCCTTACAACAAATTTTATTCTTAATTTGTTGTATGAATAAATTAAAACACATATAAATTTACTTAGTTTATTTAATTGTAATATGAATATCAATAATACACAAATATGAATTTGTTATTAATTTATTGGTACTAAAAGAAAACTTTTATTTCAAATTCTTTCTTTATAAAATATTAAAAAATTGTATTAATATAAATTTAGTATTAATTTATTTATTATCAATAACACATGAATATAATTTTTTTATTAATTATTTAATTATTATTTTTTATGTGAAACAAGTAAACAAATGAAAGTCATTAATTTTAAATAGAACTTGTATTTTTAAATTCTTTAAAAAATATATGAATATAAATTTTAAAGATACGAGATAGTACTTATTATGTGATCTAACAAGGTAGTGTTATCACCTATCAAGATTATCTTTCAAATCCTTGAGTTACAAATCTTACTTATCATGTGATCAACTGACATATTCTAATTCTAAGGAACACACGTTAAATTCCACTAAAGGAATTACTATGACCACAAAATTTTATGATCACAATGTCCTTTGGATCACCAAAGAGGATACACTATCTCAATCCTATGAGATATCATGGTACCTATATTGAGAATACCTATTGCCACTAGCCTCCATCAATAGTGACTCGATCCATATGGATATATGACCATTTTAGGGTCTCACCCATAGGTCAAAACCTTTTATTGATTTTGGCACAAACTCAACATCCTCTCAAGATTGAGAATCCATGAAGTATAATAGCTTGGTGAATCATGACAATTGATAGCTTTGCGTCATGATTTACCATAGGTCCTGTCCAATGTGCATCACATTTACTTAGTGCACTTAGCATGAGAAACTCATTCCAATTGCCAAAACAAGACATTCCTTCAATTAGGAGGTGGTACACTATGGTCTCTACTAGATTGCACAAATCTATGAACCAACTATGAACAACTCATCTACTTATAAGGAAATCATGATTTGTATCTTCTGTGCAACTCGTAATGCACTAAAGTCATATACAATGTAATAAATATGGGTTGAATGCTCAAATAAATGTCAATACACCAAAAGGATAGTAAGGTGATAGTTAAGTCTAACTTTGTTACATTATATTTTGCTTTTAGGGGCTCAATCCCAACCTGGGTTACTATTGATGGAAGTTGATGATAATAAGTATTCTCAATAGAAACACTATGATATCTCCTAGAGTTTGAGTTACCTAAGAAAGTGTGTTTTGGAAATGTATGGTCATAGTAGTTCCTTAATTGAAACTTGACATATTTTCTTTACAAGCTAGAGTAAAGTTGATCACACAATAAGAGGATTTGAAACTAAGGATGGTAGAGGTAATATTCAGAGATTGATAGCATTCACCTTATTAGATTGAGGACACTCGTTCATGAGGAAGCTACATATAGTGGATAGTAGGTTATAGATTGAACACTTATGTCTCGTTGTAAGATGCATAAAGCATTGGAATGTAGTTGACTCTCTATAGTGGGATGTTGAGTCAACTTCAGAATTAGATTATGAGAGAGCCAGTATTTTCTTATGGGTCTCTATTATCTTTGCTTAAGCTCATATTCCTTGATGAGGGTTATATGAGTTCTTAATTCACTTGTATATACAAAGGGCATTTTGGTAAATATGTAAGATTACATAGGAACTTGCAAACGATCTTTTTGGATTGAGCTAATTGGTTAATTGGAGCCTAATTGGATTAATTAATCAATTATAACTCTTTTTAGACTAGAGTAAGTGACCCAAGCCTAAGGTGCACTCTAGTCATTAAAGCCCATGGGAAACCTATAAATACCATTTTTAAGGGGTTAGGGCTTTACTCTTGCTTCTTGTTCATTAGCGCGAGAGAACCACAACCTTGACCTTATGTGAGATTTCGACTATTTGAGTAATTGGAATCAAATAGGAGCTATTGAGCAAAATGTTGCCTTGTTTATAAGATTCCCTATGGATTTGACATATTTTTCATATATAGGAATTGATATGAGAACATCCAAATATGAGGTAAAACATTGAACTTTAGATTTTAGGAAAAATTTTGATATCTATGCTTCCATTGCTAGGATCTAAAAGCCCTAGGAAAGTTGCATGCACCTTAGTTGGTCTTGGGTATAGGGAACAAAGTAATTTGGGTTATCCCTATAGTACCATCCAATTAAAGATTCATGACAATTCGATTAAAATTTGACAAATGTTTTGTATGTTTATAGTATGAAGAAACATCTCATCTCATTAGAATATTAGAATCCATAGGGTTCACTATTACTATGAAAAATAGGATTTTGAAAGTTATGTTAGATAAAATTATGGTAATGAAAGGAACAAGGAAGAATAATTCATACTACTTTCAAAGAAGTATGATTGTTGGATCAACAATTACAACTACTAATGATGATAAAGACTGGAAACTACAAGGCTATGACATATGCATTTAGGACATGCAATTGAGAAGACTTTACAAAATTTAGTGAAAAAAAGTAAATTGAAGGGTGTGAAAACTTGCAAACTAGGATTTTGTGAGCATTGTTTTTTTTGAATACAAACAAGAGTTAAATTTGGTATTGCAACCCATCTTACTAAAAGTATCTTACATTATATTTGGGCTAACTAAAATAACTTTCTTGAGAGGTATTCACTATTTTGTTACTTTCATTGATGACTTCTCTAAGGGTTTGGGTGTATGTCATGAAAAATAAGGAATGAAATCTTGAGAATGTTTTTGAAATAGAAAAGGATGATCAAAACTCATAAGAAGATCAAATATTGAGATCAGATAATGATGGTGAATACAAATGATCCATTTTCCTATGACCCAATGAGGGTATTATTTGACACTTCATAGTTAGAGATGCTACACACACACACACACACACACATACTCAAAAGTTGGATTGAGCAAATTTTTTTTAATTAAGATAGTTGTTTACTCATGTATCAATCATGTCCTATCTAGTACAACAAAGGGTAAAACTTTTATTAAGGTATAGTAGAAAAAACCCATAAATGATTATGATTCCTTACACATTTTTGGTTTCACCGCTTCTTTTCATGTGGAAGAATCTAAATTATATTCGAGAGACAAGATGAGAACAACATTCATGGTGTTTAGTATAAGTGTGAAAAGATATTGCCTCTGGTGTTTAGATTAGGCATGAAAAAAATATTGACTTGAGTTCAAATTTGAAAGAAGTAATTTTTAGCAAAAATGTGACTTTTGATGAATCTGCCAAGCTAATAGAAGAAGACCATGACTACTTCAAATAGGTAGCGCTAGAGATAATAACAATTGATCCAACAAATGTCAATAAGACAAATAATGACCTACAAATGATAGATGAAGAAGATGTTTGAATTCAGGTACTTCAACAATAGTAAAATTTAGTTGTAGTTAGTAGACTAAAAATGGAGATTCAAATGCCTACTTAATTTGTTAACATAATGGTATGAATTTGAGCAACTTTAGATGCATGGCGTTTGGAGTAGCTTGGAGGAGATGATGGTTACTTTACTTGTTGATTTTTTCTTTTTGGAATTTTAGGAGTTGGTAGTGGCAACTATTCCACAAGGTGAGTTTTGTTGGTTTTTACTCAATTAGGAGTTTGTTATATTTTATAATCCTTGTCTAACATGGATAATGATTGGATTTTTCTAAGGCTTGAGAGCTTATAAATAAGTCCAAGTCCTTCAACTAAAAATAGAGTGACTTTAGTCAATCTTTGTGGTTTTAGCCAATCTTAATGGCTTTAGCCAATTTTATATCAAGAAAGCTCTTTACTAAGTAAGATCTTCTCAATTTGGTTTTTTGATTTTCCAATATGAAGAGATTATTAGATTGATCATCATTGCCCAAGAATGTAGGTAAGAAATTCTTATCAAACCTTGTAAATATTATATCCCCTCTTTTATCTCTATTTCTCTTATTATTTTTCTTTATATTATGGGTTAATTTAATTTACACTTTACTATATATGTTTGGTGCTATTAGAAACATATAAATAAACATAAAAATCTATAATCTATAATAGATATAGTCACATTAGAAATCGAGTATAATCAAATCTTGCTAATTTCAAGTCTCATCAATCCACATTTTATTTTTTTATTTTTTTTTATTGTCTTTTAAAAAAAGTAAAGGTGTTCAATTTTTTAAGCATTAGCTAATTAGGCTTATGTATTATGTGAACAATATTTATTATTTTCTTTAGTTGTTGAATTTTATTTCATAATTTATTGAACCATATTTATTTCTTTTGTTGACTTGTTGTATTTAACTTATTATTGGACACCCTTATATAGAATTGAATCTTAACTAATGATAGGTTTATTTATTTATTTTATTGATTTCATGGTAATCAAGCTATTCGACTCTATTTAGCTTGAGTTTGAGTAGATTTTAAGTAGGTAGAAGTAAATTGAAAAACTTGACATAGATTTGGCGGAGGAGATGATGGTTAGCTTACTTGTCAGAGGATTTTTTTTTAAATTTTTTTATTTTAGAAGTTTGTAATGGTGACTAATTTTGCAAGGTGGAGGTTTTTTTTTTGGTTTTTACTCAATTAAGAATTTGTTATATTTTAGAATACTTGTCCCACATCGATAACGATTTGGTTTTGTTAAGGGTCAAGGGCTTATAAATGAGTCCAAGTCCTTCAATCAAAAATAAAGTGGCTTGAGTCAATCTTTGTGGTTTGGGTCAATCTTAGTGGCTTTAGCCAAATTTGTGTGGAGAAAGCTCCTCACCAAGTAAGCTCTTCTTAGTTTGATTTTGTAATTTTCTAATATGAAGATTAGTAGATTGATCAACATTATAAGAAGATGTAGGTAAGGCATGTTCCTTTTTTTTAATCTTTATTTCTTTTGTTATTTTTTATTATATCATGGGCTAGTTTAATTTGCATTTTATTGTATATATTTGGTGCTATTAGAATTGTGTGGGATTAAGCTAAAGCACAATAGTGTGTGGATATGACAATATTTCACTTTGAATACTATATGTGTATGTGTGTGTGTGTGTGTATCCAAGTCATTTTGCTCACAAAATTAAAAAAAAAACTAGATTTAGTTGGATTTGAATTAGTGATGATATACATAGAAATCTATTATTTATAATAAATATAATCATATTAGAAATCAAATATAATCAAATCTTGCTAATTTATTAAGTCTCGTCGACGCACCTTTTATTTTATTTTTTAAAAAAAGTAAAGATATTCACCTTTTTAACCATTAGCTAATCATTCTTATGTATCATGTAAACAGTAGATGTAATTTTAATTTTCTTTAGTTTCTAAGTTGTATTTCATAATTTATTAAATGATATTTATTATTGGAAAGTCTTATCTAGTATTGGACCTCAACTAAAGATATCTTTTGTCTTGATTTCATGGTAATAAGATAATCTCACTTGTATTAGCTTGGGTTTGAGTAGTTTTAAGCAAGTAGAAGTAAATTTAGGATCAATTCAAAAACTTGACATAAATTTGGTTGCTAAGATGTTAGCCATCTAACCCTAGCTCACTTTATACTATAATTTTGTCTTAGTTCTCTTAAGAATAACTCTTATTTTGGATTTAAATCGAAGTTAAAGTAAAAAAATAAAGCCATAATTTTCAAAGGAGGACATTGGTATATAAGACTTTCAAAAAACATTAAATAGTTTTATATACTTTTTGTTTTAAGTCATAAGCTATTTAATTGGTCAAGTAGGAACAAAATAATTTTTTTTTAAAAAAAAAAAAAAAGTTTTTTGTTTCTTAGAAGTCAATTCAAATGGGGTTTTACCATAAACGCTAAATATGTTTTTTTGCCTTTCCATTGTTGCTGCCTACATCAATAATACTAATGTTGTCATTCCTAACAAAGCTTCACATCAACATTTTTTCATATCTTTATCTCTAAGCAACCTTTGCTCATCTATCCAAAAAATCACCATTAAAATCCTTCGTCATAGCCACCCACAACCCCACGTTTATCTAACATCTCATCACAATCATTATTAATCATTATTATCTTCACCAACCTTTTCTATCACAACTAACCATGACCTCATTTAGCACCATTTGGCTTTTTTTTTTTTTTTTTTCACCAATTGAACACTATTATTTTTAGTCACTATCATTTTCATCATTTCTGTGTCTAGTGATCATTATCCTCACCTTTGAGCCAACCCTTTTGCAATCCATTCACTAGCAAACTATATCTTTGTGATATATTTCTAGAGATCAATCGCTTATTTGTTAATGGGATTATTATCAAGGTAACCCTATCGTACAAAAAAAGTTCATGTTCATGGTCATCTTTTTGTGATTTCAATTTTTTCCATTTGGTATTTCCTTTATTTAATTATTGAAAAAAAATCATGTGAATGTTTTCATTATTTTGGAATTTAATTTCCTTGTTTGTTTTTTTGTTTGGATATTGAGAAATTTATACTTGATTTGTAATTGCTCCTTCTTCATATTTTAGGTTTTTTATTTGCTAAGTAGTGTATGTGGAAAAGATTGAATTTCATTAATTTTATTGATGGGTTAGAAAATATTGGTGTGCTTCATGCCAACTTTAGTGAGAATGTTGGGTATACAATTTTCCTTTAGGGTTGAGCTCGAAGAAAGGGCTTTATGCTACACCTATCTTAATTTCTATCCTTGATCTCAACCACGAGAATTATAATGGTATGGTGGAATAACATAGAAAAAATTAACTATTTTAAGCAATCTTTTGTTAATAGAAGACAAAGAACAAAAAGAAAAATCTCAATAGAGATAGAAACTTGTTCCTATTTAGAGTTAAGTTGATTTTCGCTAGTTTAGAGATTTGACTTTTAAATATTCTTATGATTCAAATTTTGTGAGAAGAGAAAGCAAGTACAGATGAGGGGAGTATAGATGACAATTGGTCATGCTAATTTGTGTTTGTGTCATATGTTGAGATAAATAATATTAAAAATTTACTCAATTTGAACATAACCAATTTAACCCTTATATTAGGATGAATTAAGATGAAGACAACATGTTTGTTATACGGGCAATATGATGCAACCTATATAACCCATTTAATAAATGGTTAGATTTGATTATGTATAGACTAACACTACTAACCCATTAACATGACTATAACTAATTAAGCTTGTAAATGTGATTTTAACTTATTTTACTTGTTTAAGATTTTAAATGTATCTATATATATTATTTTGGTTAATTTTAAACTCTAATTTTTAATCTTATGTTTAGATCTTAACTAATCTAGCTATTTTATTTTTTAAATTTCAATATGTTTGCAAGATAGAAGATAAAGTGAACCTTTAGCCTTTAGTTTTTCTGATAAAATGTTTTGAAATTTACGGTTTTTAAATTTACTTTAATTGGTTTAATTATTTAAATTTTTAGTAAATAAGGATGCTTATAAGCTAAAAAATAAGTATCGTTTATTATTTTACTTGTTTAAATAGATAAAATTTAATAAATTTATATAGATTAAAGATACCTTAAATGAATTGGGGTATAATTGTGTCTTTCTGACACAATTAATTAAATGGGTTAAAATGGATTAAGTACATTAAGCAATCAAAATTGAACATGACTTGTTTGTTAAATAGGTTACAAGGCTTGACATGAATATAATTATGCCCAATCTAAACTTGCTAAATTCATTTGATTTTGGGATTATCTTAATTGGCCATGTAAAATTCAATACTCTAGAAGGAAGTTAGTTATAAATTATTTTTGTTTATTTTTCATTTTTGCAAGACTTAGTGATTAGCCTCTCTAAGAGGGCTGAATGATTTTCTCCTCATGTACAAATTATTTCTTGAAGTGTCTTTAAGAATTGCATGATTTTAGACCCTTTTGGGCAAAGCTTCCAAATCTTTCCCAATTTTAATCTCTTTTAGCTAGGTACTTTAGGTCTCTTATTGACAATAAATTTTTTTTCTTCTATCCTAATGCTTCACTTTCTTTTTCCCATCATCACCTACTTTCTTTTGATTGAAGCATGTATTTTTCATAAAAAATTGTTTTCAAGTATAAGTCATCGGTGAATACAAAATATCATTACTGGAAATTAAGTAGATTCCTCCTAAAGTTGAGGAAATTTTCTGTATATTTATATTTATTTTACTCTTTCATAATTTTTTTTGGCAATTTTATTCATTTTTAGTTAAATGTAAAAATAAATAAAATTAGAGGCATATGCCCTATCCCTTGAAATTAGGGCATGTTATTGTGAGAGTAAACTGACTTTTCTTATATTGACCTTTGAATACATTGAGTTTAATCAAACATGAATAATTAAGGTGAAGGTAATATACTTTTCTTGGTATTCAAACAATTAAAATGCTTATCTAGGTTTAAGCTAAATTGATACTAAATTTTAGTGCATATGCAATTGATTAAAAAAAAAAGGCACTGACATTAATTTGATATAAAAGTTATAAAATTTTCTCTAAGAAAAATACTTCCCCCTTAAGTTTTAACACTTATTTTTGAAAATAATTTATCATAATACAAGGTTGAGGCAAAGTTAACTTCTTTGTTGCCATTTGATATTGAAATGTCGTATATTTCTTATCTCTTTAAAATCATTTTTTACAAAGAAATTTTTTTTACAAGACATATAGAATGCTTCCATTCTAGATGCATTTTAATGAATAGGAAGTCAAGTACATGATGGAATTTGTACTAGTTACTATTTTATATTGTTATGGTTGCAGTGTCTAACATGTCTATATTTATGGTTTTTTTGTTTTTTTTTTTTTTGGTATCTACTATATTAGCACTAGTAGGATTTCTTATCAAATAATTTACTTTTGTTGGTTTTCTATGGATTTCTAAGGTTCCCTGAAGAAGAATATATGCTTCCCTTGAAATTAGTATGTATAGTGATGAAGAAATGAGAGTTTTAGATCGAATCAAAGATTTAGCAGAAATTAAGGTGTGTATATTTTTTTATATCTTCGAGCTATTAAATTTCATTATTGTTTTGAAATGTTTTGTACATATTACCACTTAAAAGTTGTAGAAAATATTTCAAGGATTTATCCTTTAATTTTTAACTTTTTTTACATGCTATCTAATTTGTTTATTTAATGCTTCTTATATTATTTCACCCACTTTTCATATTTTTTCATGGTTGGGGAAATAGTGAATTATGCATCAAATCCATTTATCCTTAGATTTTTAATTTTTTTATACTTTGTCTAGTTTGTTTATTAATTAATGTTTCTCATTTTATTTTACATTTACTTTTCATGTTTTCTCATGGGTGGGGGGAAGTCATGACATATGTATCATAGATGACTTATAACACACTTTTGCTATTCTAGTACATATTATCACTATATAGTATAAATATTCACTTTTACTATTTTAACATAAATACTCATTCATTTTTCCCTATCCTTAAAACTTATGGGATTCTTTTATTTGTAGAATGTTGAGATTCTAAATTACTTATAAGCTTAAGTTAATTAAGCTTATTTTGGCTTCAAACTTAACACCTAAAAAGTCTAGAAACCCTGTCATCTCATGTTTAACCTTTTCTGGGCTTCTACAAGTGGCCCCAAAAACTTTGAGGAAGTAAATATGTAATGAGATTTCAACTCATGACCTTAATAAATTTGGTCATGAAATAAACATTCAGTGAGGTTCAAATTCATGATCTCTTTCTATACAATATCTAATACCATGTTAAGCTACTAGTTGACTTAAAAGTTTAATTTATTAGGTGGTAGGCCAATAATGAACATCAATCTTACTTGGGCTCTAGCCTTAATGTGGAAAATGGTGAGAAATGAAAGAGGATTGATCATTAACTTAGCACTATGGAACTTGACATACACATTTTCCTATATTAGCTAAATAAGACACCCAAATTATATGATATGATATATTACAATGAAGAACTTAATGTAGTAGAACATAATGAAAGCGCAATAACTTGTGGCCTAAAATCTCTGAAGTACTAGAGGTGATTTTACTCGAAGGCTTTACTTTCACTACCAAGTATCAAAGAAAGGGGTGGGTGGGGGTTTAACATGGGAATTGTTGATTAGTGGTTGTTGGAATTCTATGGTTAATGATTGTGAGAAACATGGTGAATTTCTATCAAGCATCCTTTCATGATAGTATTTGTGAGGAAAATCATCAGAGTTATTTAAATTATTGAGGATAATCATTAATAGATCATAGGGACCTCATTGTCTCAAATATTTCTATGATACAATTGACTTTGACATCTTTAAGTATGAAGAAAGTGAGAATAAGTTGGTTGGTTGAGGTTAAAATTTTTCATGGTTATGCTTTGTATTCCATTTTCGATGAAGGCTAGATTATCATTTAAACCTATCTCACAAAGCATTTGAGAATTCGCTTAAAAAAATCTAGAAGTTGAGAATGAAATGAATTAAGAAACATTAAAAAGAGGGATTTTTTTTTAATTATCATTCCAAAATAATTCTTGTTTAAGATGTAACCAAAATAAGAAAAACACGAAATAAAAAATAAAATAAAAAATTGTACAATCAATATTTGGAGAAGTTGGCTTGGAATTGTATTTCATAATGCATTTATCCATCTAAATTTTCACTATGTGCTTTTTTCTCTTTTCTTTAAATATTTGCTCATATGACATAAAACTATGTATCAACAAACTATTGATCTTTTGGTCAACTTACTACAGTTTAGAGTAATTAGTACTTGGCATCTGCTACATAGATGCCTAGTAACTGGGATGAAAATGACTTTGACGAAGAAGAGGACAAAAAGAAGATAACAATGAAGAAATGCATCTCAATGTGGAGAACATATGTTATAAGGTAGTACCATCGAAAACTTAAAATGAAAAAAGTTACTTGGCAATATATTCTCTATTATTTTTATGTAAACTAGTACTAAGTAACAGTTTTGGACTTTAAAGTCACTAACACTTGAGGATCATATTGACAGAGTTACCACATAATTGAGTAAGGAAGCTGTAATGGCAAAGCTGAAGCAAAGGAAGTATAGTTCCTTCATCATACTTGTATCTGTCAAGTAAGAAACACTAGTTCCTCTAATAGCTAAATTAAACTTAATTTTTCTTGTCTAGTTTTGTATTTAATTTATTTTTTAAAATTTTAAACTCAATTGCAGGCCGAGTATGTATTAGACAAAAATAAAAAGAAACAAGGGAAAAAGAAAAACTCAAATGTCTTCTCCAATGGCTTGTCCTGGGGAACTTATCCCTCATAAGCATAGTCATGTGGCTTCCATAATTGAGAGAGACATCATCGACTTCTAATTTTCTTGCCATCTTTGTCATTCATTTATTCTATGTGAATTTAACTTCAGTGGCTTGTGAAAACACAAGGAAATGTTGTAATAGTAGTTTAATGGACTACGTTAGCACTTGTTTTTTTTTTTTTTACTTTTTGCTGAAAGCAATTTGCTTTTAGATTTCAAATTATTTGTTTCTTTACTTTTTGTTGACTTGTTACTTATTTTTAAATTTTTTTGACTAAATAAAAAAAATTAAATATTTGGATTTTTTTAATGCTAAAAGTAATATATGGATTTTTTTTCCTTCTTCATAATAAAATATTAAAAAAACAAACAACTTTATAATTAACGTAGTACTATTTAGTTTTAATTTCTATTCAGAATCAAGTAAAAAAAAGACACCACCTATGTTTTTTAAGCTTTGCTATTTGAAAAGTTCATTGTTGGAGAACTAAATATATAAAATAAACTACTAATCTTATCAAATTATTGAAGTTTTGCTTCTTCAGTGGGGTCTCCTAAGGAGAGTCTCCAAAGGGAGTTCAAATACTCCTGGCACTATGAAAATTTAAGGAACCCATTAATGTAAAAATTGCTTTTCTCCAAGAAAACCTCTTTTCAATAAATTTTTCCTATATATACATAATGTACTATGAAACTTTTGGTTATGAAAAAACGAATACAAGAACATAATAGAGTTTTGCTATTTTTTTTAATAATAAAACATTTTTATTTTGAATAGAAAGCTTATAATTAATTTTGTTTGATATGTGTTATCTTATTTCCTCTTCCTCTTCTTGGGCATGAGAACAAGTAGAGCTTTGTACCCATGGAGACTACATTGAAGGGCCCTCAAATTAGTGGGAAAGTCTAGCTACAAATATCTTCTTAAAGCTCCTTCATAGATGGACTTCTAAGCCTTACAGCCTACAAAAATCGTAAAGAAAGAAGAAAAAGGCCTAACACAAAACAAAGCTTTTCTAAAGGAAAATGAGCACCAAAAAGAGGAAGATGCCCCAGTGAGCTGTAAAATGTGAGTTTTTCTACCCTTCAAACAGTTAAAGATGAAAATGTCGCGATATATCACCGATGTGTCGTGTATCGACAGCTTTTGACATGATGCATACAAGAAAAAACTACCAGAGGCATGATATTTCTATAAAATAGATTGTATGTCGATATTTCGATTCGAGTATTAAAATTTCAGTGCTACATCATCCTTTTCTTTCTTTTTGTTTTTTTTTTTTTTTTAAAATATCTTGCTATGGGCCCAAATCTCTAAACCAACCCACCTTCTCTCACCAACCAACCCAAGCCAACCTAGCACGCTTTGCAGGCTTGAGAATCTCCAGAGACTCCTGTGGTTAAATACAACTTTTTGATGTCATCAGTTGTCAATGTGGGATTGTAAGGATTGCATTTTAAAAAGGTAATGTAAATTTGAAGAGAATTGCAACGCTCACAAAAAACCCCACCCCCAACTGACTAACCATGCCTAACAATATAAATTGAACATATTTTATATATATGTACTATTATTAAATATATAAACCATATATATATAAACAAATATTATAAAATATATATTATAAAACTGTTATAAATAAATTAATTTTGGTTATTGTGTCTTTTATATAATAATTAAATACAAAATAAATATAAATTTATGAATAAAATCTTTAAGGGCATGTCACTTATTTAATTCTTCTACATAAAAATTAAATAATTTAAAAATATATTAGTTTCTTACTAATTTTAAATATATTTAACTTTCTTTGGTATTTTTATTTTATTTTATAGTAAAACCAGTTATGAGAATATCATTTTTCTTAACACTTTTTTCTTTCTTTGATATTTTCCAAGAACCAAACATGACTTAAATGATTCCTAAAAGGAAAAATAAGGTAATAATTTAGGATGAAATTACTAATTAGAAATATACAAGAACACTGATTTAAACCCAAATTAAATTCAGTTTCTACTAATGATTTGAGGGAAAGATGATATTCAATTTATTAACTAGTGAATTCCTTATAAAAAATTGTATCTTTCCAATACGAACATATATCAATTTGTATTTATTATCGTATGATAATATAAGATGGACTTGGGGTATGTTGATAGTATGTTGTCTTTGAGTGGTTTGACGATGTTCATGTTACTTTTGAATCAATTCAATGAGAAGAAGAAGGGTCCCCTTGGAGAGGGAAGAGTCTTATCAACTTAATAATACCATAATAACATATATCAACTCTTATCTATTGTTCTATCATAATACAAAATTGAATCGGGGTATGTGGATAGTATGTTGTCTTCGAATGATTTGACATTGCTGTTACTTTTGAATCAATTAAATGAGAGGGAGGTCCCTTACAGAGGGGAGGGTCCTATCAACTTAATAATAATATTATAACATATATCAACTTATATTTATTGTCCTATGGTAATACAAAATCTATTACTCTTAAATCAATCAAGGGGGGAGGGGAGTGGTGTTTAGATCTTTTTATGGAAAGAGAACCACTTAGTGTGTGTGGATAGTATGATGTAGGTGGTTGGATGTTGTTCTATCTTCACTTGTGGAACATTTTATTGCTAATAACATAGGTCTACCTCACATTTACTATCCTATTATCAACCCATATTTTTCATCCACGTCCCTAAGTAATATCTAAATCTTTTTTATTTTAAAAATTCTTTTTATATTATTTTTGATAATAATTTCTCATTGCTTATTTTTTTATTTTATTTTAAAAGGTAAAATTAAAACCCTCAGGTTTGAGGAAAAATACGAAAAAAAAATAGAGAGGAAAAATAGAATGAAAGAAAAAGTAAAGGAAAATAAAAAATAAATTTAAATTCAATAAATTATTTTTATATTATACTTTAAAGGCATGTCACTTATTTAATTCTTCTGCATAAAAATTAAATAATTTAAAAATATATTAGTTTCTTACTAATTTTAAGTATATTTAACTTTCTTTTGTAATTTTTTTTTATAGTAAAACTAGTTTAGAGAATATCATTTTTCTTAACACTTTTTTCTTTTTTTGATATTTTCGAAGAACCAAACATGACTTAAATGATTCCTAAAAGGACAAATAAGGTAGTAGTTTTGGATGAAATTACTTATTGGAAAGATACAAGAACACTGATTTAAGCCCAAATTAAATTCAGTTTCTACCAATGATTTGAGGGAAAGATGATATTCAATTAATTAACTAGTGAATTCCTTATAAAAAATTGTATCTTTCCAAGAAGAACATAAGAACATATATCAACTTGTATTTATTATCGTATGATAATATAAGATGGACTTGGGGTATGTGGATAGTATGTTGCCTTCGAGTGGTTGGAATATGTTGATGTTACTTTTGAATCAATTCAATGAGAGGAATGAGGGTCCACTTGGAGAGGGAAGAGTCTTATCAACTTAATAATACCATAATAACATATATCAACTCGTATTTATTGTTCTATCATAATACAAAATTGACTCGGGGTATGTGGATAGTATGTTGTCTTCGAATGATTTGACATTGCTGTTACTTTTGAATCAATTAAATGAGAGGGAAGGTCCCTTAGAGAGGGGAGGGTCCTATCAACTTAATAATAATATTATAACATATATCAACTTATATTTATTGTTCTATGGTAATACAAAATCTATTACTCTTAAATCAATCAAGGGGGGAGGGGAGTGGTGTTTAGATCTTTTTATGGAAAGAGAACCACTTAGTGTGTGTGGATAGTATGATGTAGGTGGTTGGATGTTGTTCTATCTTCACTTGTGGAACATTTTATTGCTAATAACATAGGTCTACCTCACATTTACTATCCTATTATCAACCCATATTTTTCATCCACGTCCCTAAGTAATATCTAAATCTTTTTTATTTTAAAAATTCTTTTCATTTTATTTTTGATAATAATTTCTCATTGCTTATTTTTTTATTTTATTTTAAAAGGTAAAATTAAAACCCTCAGGTTTGAGGAAAAATACGAAAAAAAAAATAGAGAGGAAAAATAGAATGAAAGAAAAAGTAAAGGAAAATAAAAAATAAATTTAAATTCAATAAATTATTTTTATATTATACTTTAAAGGCATGTCACTTATTTAATTCTTCTGCATAAAAATTAAATAATTTAAAAATATATTTGTTTCTTACTAATTTTAAGTATATTTAACTTTCTTTTGTAATTTTTTTTTTTATAGTAAAACTAGTTTAGAGAATATCATTTTTCTTAACACTTTTTTCTTTTTTTTGATATTTTCGAAGAACCAAACATGACTTAAATGATTCCTAAAAGGACAAATAAGGTAATAGTTTAGGATGAAATTACTTATTGGAAAGGTACAAGAACACTGATTTAAGCCCAAATTAAATTCAGTTTCTACCAATGATTTGAGGGAAAGATGATATTCAATTAATTAACTAGTGAATTCCTTATAAAAAATTGTATCTTTCCAATAAGAACATAAGAACATATATCAACTTGTATTAATTATCGTGTGATAATATAAGATGGACTTGGGGTATGTGGATAGTATGTTGCCTTCGAGTGGTTGGAATATGTTGATGTTACTTTTGAATCAATTCAATGGGAGGAATGAGGGTCCTCTTGGAGAGGGAAGAGTCTTATCAACTTAATAATACCATAATAACATATATCAACTCTTATTTATTGTTCTATCATAATACAAAATTGAATCGGGGTATGTGGATAGTATGTTGTCTTCGAATGATTTGACATTGCTGTTACTTTTGAATCAATTAAATGAGAGGGAAGGTCCCTTACAGAGGGGAGGGTCCTATCAACTTAATAATAATATTATAACATATATCAACTTATATTTATTGTCCTATGGTAATACAAAATCTATTACTCTTAAATCAATCAAGGGGGGAGGGGAGCGGTGTTTAGATCTTTTTATGGAAAGAGAACCACTTAGTGTGTGTGGATAGTATGATGTAGGTGGTTGGATGTTGTTCTATCTTCACTTGTGGAACATTTTATTGCTAATAACATAGGTCTACCTCACATTTACTATCCTATTATCAACCCATATTTTTCATCCACGTCCCTAAGTAATATCTAAATCTTTTTTATTTTAAAAATTCTTTTTATATTATTTTTGATAATAATTTCTCATTGCTTATTTTTTTATTTTATTTTAAAAGGTAAAATTAAAACCCTCAGGTTTGAGGAAAAATACGAAAAAAAAAATAGAGAGGAAAAATAGAATGAAAGAAAAAGTAAAGGAAAATAAAAAATAAATTTAAATTCAATAAATTATTTTTATATTATACTTTAAAGGCATGTCACTTATTTAATTCTTCTGCATAAAAATTAAATAATTTAAAAATATATTTGTTTCTTACTAATTTTAAGTATATTTAACTTTCTTTTGTAATTTTTTTTTTTATAGTAAAACTAGTTTAGAGAATATCATTTTTCTTAACACTTTTTTCTTTTTTTGATATTTTCGAAGAACCAAACATGACTTAAATGATTCCTAAAAGGACAAATAAGGTAATAGTTTAGGATGAAATTACTTATTGGAAAGGTACAAGAACACTGATTTAAGCCCAAATTAAATTCAGTTTCTACCAATGATTTGAGGGAAAGATGATATTCAATTAATTAACTAGTGAATTCCTTATAAAAAATTGTATCTTTCCAATAAGAACATAAGAACATATATCAACTTGTATTAATTATCGTATGATAATATAAGATGGACTTGGGGTATGTGGATAGTATGTTGCCTTCGAGTGGTTGGAATATGTTGATGTTACTTTTGAATCAATTCAATGGGAGGAATGAGGGTCCCCTTGGAGAGGGAAGAGTCTTATCAACTTAATAATACCATAATAACATATATCAACTCTTATTTATTGTTCTATCATAATACAAAATTGAATCGGGGTATGTGGATAGTATGTTGTCTTCGAATGATTTGACATTGCTGTTACTTTTGAATCAATTAAATGAGAGGGAAGGTCCCTTAGAGAGGGGAGGGTCCTATCAACTTAATAATAATATTATAACATATATCAACTTATATTTATTGTCCTATGGTAATACAAAATCTATTACTCTTAAATCAATCAAGGGGGGAGGGGAGTGGTGTTTAGATCTTTTTATGGAAAGAGAACCACTTAGTGTGTGTGGATAGTATGATGTAGGTGGTTGGATGTTGTTCTATCTTCACTTGTGGAACATTTTATTGCTAATAACATAGGTCTACCTCACATTTACTATCCTATTATCAACCCATATTTTTCATCCACGTCCCTAAGTAATATCTAAATCTTTTTTATTTTAAAAATTCTTTTTTTATTATTTTTGATAATAATTTCTCATTGCTTATTTTTTTATTTTATTTTAAAAGGTAAAATTAAAACCCTCAGGTTTGAGGAAAAATACGAAAAAAAAAATAGAGAGGAAAAATAGAATGAAAGAAAAAGTAAAGGAAAATAAAAAATAAATTATTTTTATATTATACTTTAAAGGCATGTCACTTATTTAATTCTTCTGCATAAAAATTAAATAATTTAAAAATATATTTGTTTCTTACTAATTTTAAGTATATTTAACTTTCTTTTGTAATTTTTTTTTTATAGTAAAACTAGTTTTGAGAATATCATTTTTCTTAACACTTTTTTCTTTTTTTGATATTTTCGAAGAACCAAACATGACTTAAATGATTCCTAAAAGGACAAATAAGGTAATAGTTTTGGATGAAATTACTTATTGGAAAGGTACAAGAACACTGATTTAAGCCCAAATTAAATTTAGTTTCTACCAATGATTTGAGGGAAAGATGATATTCAATTAATTAACTAGTGAATTCCTTATAAAAAATTGTATCTCTCCAATAAGAACATAAGAACATATATCAACTTGTATTTGTTATTGTATGATAATATAAGATGGACTTGGGGTATGTGGATAGTATGTTGTCTTCTAGTGGTTGGAATATGTTGATGTTACTTTTGAATCAATTCAATGGGAGGAATGAGGGTCCCCTTGGAGAGGGAAGAGTCTTATCAACTTAATAATACCATAATAACATATATCAACTCTTATTTATTGTTTTATCATAATACAAAATTGACTCGGGGTATGTGGATAGTATGTTGTCTTTGAATGGTTCAACATTGCTGTTACTTTCGAATCAACTAAATGGGAGGGAGTGTCCCTTAGAGAGGGGAAGGTCCTATCAACTTAATAATAATATTATAACATATATCAACTTATATTTATTGTCTTATGATAATACAAGATCTATTACTCTTGGATCAATCAAGGGGGGAGGGGAGTGGTGTTTAGATCTTCTTATGGAAAGGGAACCACTCAGTGTGTGTTGATAGTATAATGTAGGTGGTTGGATGTTGTTCTATCTTCACCTTTGGAGCATGCTATTGCTAATAGCATAGGTCTACCTGACATTTATTGTCCTATTATCAACCCACATTTTTCATCCACATCCCTATGTAATAACTAAATCTCTTTTTATTGTAAAAATGATTTTTATTCTATTTTTGAAAATAATTTCTCATCACATATTTTTATTTTATTTTAAAAGGTATAATTAAAACCCTATGTTTTTTTTATGAAAAAAATGAAAAAATGAAAATAAAGAGGAAAAATAGAATAAAATAAAAAGTAAAGGAAAATAAAAAATAAATTTAAAATCATTAAATTATTTTTATATTATACTTTAAGGGCATGTCACTTTTTTAATTCTTCTACATAAAAATTAAATAATTTAAAAATATATTTGTTTCTTACTAATTTTAAGTATATTTAACTTTCTTTTGTATTTTTTTTTTATAGTAAAACTAGTTATGAGAATATCATTTTTCTTAACACTTTTTTCCTTTTTTTGATATTTTCGAAGAACCAAACATGACTTAAATGATTCCTAAAAGGACAAATAAGGTAATAGTTTAGGATGAAATTACTTATTGGAAAGATGTAAGAACACTGATTTAAGCCCAAATTAAATTCAGTTTCTACTAATAATTTGAGGGAAAGATGATATTCAATTTATTAACTAGTGAATTCCTTATAAAAAATTGTATCTTTCCAATAAGAACATAAGAACATATATCAACTTGTATTTATTATTGTATGATAATATAAGATGGACTTGGGGTATGTGGATAGTATGTTGTCTTCGAGTGGTTGGAATATGTTGATGTTACTTTTGAATCAATTCAATGAGAGGAATGAGGGTCCCCTTGGAGAGGGAAGAGTCTTATCAACTTAATAATACCATAATAACATATATCAACTCTTATTTATTGTTCTATCATAATACAAAATTGACTCGGGGTATGTGGATAGTATGTTGTCTTCAAATGATTGGACATTGCTGTTACTTTTGAATCAATTAAATGAGAGGGAAGGTCCCTTAGAGAGGGGAGGGTCCTATCAACTTAATAATAATATTATAACATATATCAACTTATATTTATTGTTCTATGGTAATACAAAATCTATTACTCTTAAATCAATCAAGGGGGAGGGGAGTGGTGTTTAGATCTTTTTATGGAAAGAGAACCACTTAGTGTGTGTGGATAGTATGATGTAGGTGGTTGGATGTTGTTCTATCTTCACTTGTGGAACATTTTATTGCTAATAACATAGGTCTACCTCACATTTATTGTCATATTATCAACCCACATTTTTCATCCACATCCCTATGTAATAACTAAATCTCTTTTTATTGTAAAAATGATTTTTATTCTATTTTTGAAAATAATTTCTCATCACTTATTTTTTATTTTTATTTTAAAAGGTATAATTAAAACCCTAAGATTTGAGAAAAAATACGAAAAAAAAAATAGAGAGGAAAAATAGAATGAAAAAAAAAGTAAAGGAAAATAAAAAATAAATTATTTTTATATTATACTTTAAAGGCATGTCACTTATTTAATTCTTCTGCATAAAAATTAAATAATTTAAAAATATATTAGTTTGTTACTAATTTTAAGTATATTTAACTTTCTTTTGTATTTTTTTTTTTATAGTAAAACTAGTTTTGAGAATATCATTTTTCTTAACATTTTTTTCTTTTTTTGATATTTTCGAAGAACCAAACATGACTTAAATGATTCCTAAAAGGACAAATAAGGTAATAGTTTAGAATGAAATTACTTATTGGAAAGATACAAGAACACTGATTTAAGCCCAAATTAAATTCAGTTTCTAACAATGATTTGAGGGAAAGATGATATTCAATTAATTAACTAGTGAATTCCTTATAAAAAATTGTATCTTTCCAATAAGAACATAAGAACATATATCAACTTGTATTTATTATCGTATGATAATATAAGATGGACTTGGGGTATGTGGATAGTATGTTGTCTTCGAGTGGTTGGAATATGTTGATGTTACTTTTGAATCAATTCAATGGGAGGAATGAGGGTCCCCTTGGAGAGGGAAGAGTCTTATCAACTTAATAATACCATAATAACATATATCAACTCTTATTTATTGTTCTATCATAATACAAAATTGACTCGGGGTATGTGGATAGTATGTTGTCTTCGAATGGTTCGACATTACTGTTACTTTTGAATCAATTAAATGGGAAGGAAGGTTCCTTAGAGAGGGGAGGGTCCTATCAACTTAATAATTATATTATAACATATATCAACTTATATTTATTATCCTATGGTAATACAAAATCTATTACTCTGAGATCAATCAAGAGGGGAGGGGAGTGGTGTTTAGATCTTCTTATGGAAAGGGAACCATTCAATGTGTGTGGATAGTATGATGTAGGTGGTTGAATGTTGTTCTATCTTCACTTGTGGAGCATGTTATTGCTAATCGCATAGGTCTACCTGACATTTATTGTCCTATTATCAACCCATATTTTTCATCCACGTCCCTAAGTAATAACTAAATCTTTTTTATTTTAAAAATTCTTTTTATTTTATTTTTGATAATAATTTCTCATCACTTATTTTTTTTATTTTATTTTAAAAGGTAAAATAAAAACCCTAAGATTTGAGGAAAAATACGAAAAAAAGAAAATAGAGAGGAAAAATAAAATGAAAGAAAAAGTAAAGGAAAATAAAAAATAAATTTAAATTCAATAAATTATTTTTATATTATACTTTAAAGGCATGTCACTTATTTAATTCTTCTGCATAAAAATTAAATAATTTAAAAATATATTTGTTTTTTACTAATTTTAAGTATATTTAACTTTTTTTTTGATTTTTTTTGTAATAAAACCAATTATAAGAATATTATTTTTCTTAACGCTTTTTTCTTTCTTTGATATTTTCGAAGAACCAAACATGACTTAAATGATTCCCAAAAGTAAAAATAAGGTAATGATTTAGGATGAAATTACTTATCAAAAAGATACAAGAACACTAGTTTAAGCCAAAATTAAATTTAGTTTCTACTAATGATTTAAGAGAAAGATGATATTCAATTAATTAACTAATGAATTCCTTATCAAAAATTGCAAACAACTCAAATATACAAACAGAAGCATGTTAAATTTCAATGAAAGGAAGATTATATACAATGTTAGATAATAATGAATGGATGAAATCAAATTTTTTTGTCATATTCTGTTAATTTATAGAATTTATTCTTGAAAAGTGATATACGTTTTACTTCACTATAATTATTAATATAAAATTTTAATTATAGAAAATATTTTATTTAAATCAAAGTATTTTTATTTTATATTTTTAAAATCTTAAATGAATTTCATTAAAAATAAAATAAAATAGCAATTTATCAAACAAGAAAAAATTATTTTAGATTATTCAAAATAGTTTATAAACTTACATATGAGATTATTACAAATATCGAGTTATTTACAAATAAATGGTAGAAAAATGGATTTGATGAATTGTGATTTTTTAAGAATGGATTTTTTTTTAAGGAATCATTTATTTTATCACAATAAACCTAATTAAGCAATATTTAGTCATAAAAAAAATTATTTTATAATGATTTTAGCATATTTATTCATCTAAAAGTTTTATAAAATATAACACAAATTTTAAAGAGAAACAAAGAAAAAGAATTATTTTAAGCAATTCAAAAAAAAAAATAATATTATTATATAGGATAATATGTATTATAAATATTATGATAATATTCAATTGGATTTAGACTAGATTCGGGTTGTTCAAACTTTAATTCGAATCCAACCCAAATTGAATTTAACTTCAAAAAACCTAATCCAAGCCATTCTGAGCATTATAAATGATGGCTTAATCCCCTCTAAACGTCGGGTTAGATTCAGTTAGATTAGATCAACCCACCTAGGCTACACTCCTACTTCTAAATAACTTAAACAATATTTTCCTTTATAATAAATATATTATAATTTTACTCTTGTGAAATTTAAAAATGTAGTGTGTCCTCTGTGGCCCTTATAAATTATAAGGATACAACTTTTACGAATAAAAATTTGGTTATACTGAATCTTCATCCAACAAATTTGTGAAATAAATTATAACCTTGTGTTCTATTTAGAAAATAAGTAGTAATTTTCACTTGGAGAAAAAAAAAAAAAAAAAAAAAAGGAAGTGACACCACAGAATTGAAGGAAGTGTCACACCACAGAATTGAATTGGATGCACATTTATTGTCAAATATGGTGTCACTGAATGCATGTACAGAAGCTTTGAGTATACCAGCCCACAGTTAACAGTGCACATCTCAATGCAGCTTCGAAAATGAAAGGTCCCATCAAATTTGAAATTAAAGAAATCAAGATGGCTTTTACAATTAATGTTTTGAAAGTGCTTTTAAAAATAGTTATTATTTATTTTTAGGAATGATTTTTTAATTTTATATATATAATATAAATTTTTTTTAAACATTTTTGAAAATTTTAATTATTACTTCCAATATTTGAAAAAAATAATCATGACCCAACTTAAATTTGTTAAAACAAATATTTTAAAATTACCTTTTTTTTTTGTCAAAAATTTATCAAATATATTTATTAAATTAAAAGATTATTTTATATTGTGAAAAACAAAAAATAAAAATAGAAATTTAAGAACAATTTCTAAATAAACCCTAAAATCACCCCTTTCAAATTCCAATAGATAATATTAAATACTTCCAATATCAAATAAAAAAAAAGAAAAAAAAAAAGAAAAAGAAAAAAGGGTCCCCTAACCTATGGGGGATAGGGCTACCCTCTTCAATTTAACAGCTGTCTAGCAAATTTAATAAGACTAAATCAGAACTTGTACTTGCAATACTCTTGGCAAAAATTTAATTCTGTTGTCTCATCATAAGAAATTTGAAATTCCATGAAAGAAATATTTTGTCATAATTTTTTTCTCTTAAGGTATGCATAGAAAAAAAAAAAGATTTTTATTTAATATAGAAACAACTTTAATTTTTTAAAAAAATATTTTCATCATTTTTTTATTCCTAATTTTATTGGAGTTTTTATATTTTAAACTCTCAAGAGAAAGAAGGCCAAAGGTACAGTAGGTACTAGTGACTGTCAATACACATATAGAGTCATAGACAATGCTCCAAGCCAACATCAAAGAAGGCAGGAGGAAGAAAACAAATTCACACCAACTCCAAAAAGAAATTTACAATATCAATGGCTTCTCTTGTGATGCAAACTTGCAGGAAGAGAAGAGGCTAGAGTCCACAGTAATTAAATGATATTACTGCAAACATCAGCAATCAATCAATACCACATATACAGAGCCATGCCATACTGCACTGTCCATCTTAATGATAAAAAGTCAAAAAAAGAAAAAAAAAAGACCCTTCATTATGGAGATTGTACCCTTTTGCTGCACATATGTATATATTAAGAAATATCATCTAAGATGTTCCCTCATATATCATTGAGAAACAACAGTTATAAATTATAATAACAAAAATTTGCTCTTGGAAAAAAAAAAAAAAAAAAAAAGGAAAGTAAAATGGGAAGGCAATTAGTGGGAAGGTGATATATTTGGTGGGGTAGCTAGTAGGTATTTTTTCCTTTCACTTGTTCTGGACCACCCCTTCATTCCCAGCAAGCATCATGTACTTGTCCCTTCTTGTAAGAGTGGTGCACTCAAAGCCCAAAGCATCAGCCAGTTGTTTTTGAATGTAGTTCGCCACTTCACAGCTGGATCTCCCTCCAGCGCATGTGAGTTGCTTGGGCAATTTCCCAAGGACGTGAACATGGTAGCTTGGCCTAGGATTCATGAGGAAGAAGATGGGGTCTAGGCATTTCAAACCACTTGCAGTTGTGCCATAGAACATGGTCACATGCGTGTACATGGCAACAGGAACAATCTCATCAGCTAACTCGGCAAACAAAGAGCTAAACCTCAAGAGATAAGGCTCTCTGCATGTGGTTCCTTCAGGGCAAACCACCAAGTCACCCTCACTCAGCAACCTCTGCATGGTTTCTCCATCTTTTTTTCTGTCCCTTGTCAGCCTAACTGTTCTTATTGGAGCTATAATCTCAGACGTCTTGCTTAGGCTGTATGTGACTGCAGTCAAGGGCTTCCCCAGGGTTGTACACAGAAAAACAGGATCCAAGAGTGTCCTATGTGAGCAAACATAGAGAACCCCTTTTCTATTATTATCTGACTTTGAAGGGTTAATGTCATTCCCTTTGAGCCTTATGTCAATACCACTCCAAACACCCAACAAATTGGCCATTTTGTAGGGAAGGAAGATGCCAATACAAAGTCTATAGATGGCTAGGACTATGCCTAGAGGAAGCCACAAGAACATGGAAAGAGTTGCCCATGGGGAGGGCAAGAAAGCTAACCTTCCATCATGAAACACCAGAGGCTTTGGGTATTTATCCCTTGTCATCACTGAACTTGCGCTGCTCTTGCTGTCCTCATTGGTCACCACATAACTTTCCTGTCACAGTCACATACATTCAATCCAAGCAAACATCAATTAAAAGATATCCATATACAGATATATACAAAATATAAATCTCATATTTGCTGTAAAAAAGGTTATCAGCTTGTGTAATTGCACGGGTAAGAAACCATACTTTTTGTGGCCACTGCAATTGAATATTGGAAAGAAAAGAAAAAAGTTTTCACCTACCCTTACTTAGCTGGAAAAGTTGATTTTAATGCAAATTGGTTAAAAACCCAATTGCCCCACAGGGGGAGTCCTAGATATGCATGGGCTAGTTGGAGTAACAAGAAAATGTAAAGATGTTAGTTATGTAGCAGAAAATTCTCATATCGCCTTTCTGCCTTTAGTTTTTCTTGGTAATTATTGAGAGTGATTTCAGAAGAATTTATGCACAGAAATATAGCTACTAAAAATACCTTGCACAAGGATATGAAATGGTGGTCATGGAGGCTTGAACTTCCAAGGCCAATATCGGGCTTTTTCTCTCCAAAGAATTCCTTGAGAGCACTGCACTTTACAAGCAAACCAGAACCAGACAGCAAACCAGTAAAATATTGCCCAACAGTCTGCAACTCAGTTCCTATAACATGGTTAACACTCAAATATTCCTTGAGAAAGCCTTCAACCATCACTCTAGGGACACTTGTGAAGACAACCCTAGAGCCAGTTGAAGCCCATAACTCATAGACCTGAAGATTGAGGTTCTCAAGATAAAACTTAGGCAAAACAGACCTTCCAACACTCTCCATGTCCTTCAACCTAAGCCCACAAAAGGAAATGAAAATCATTACCCTGAATCTGAGCTCAGAGTCCAGAACCCACAAAAAGGGCCAAGATAACAGCAAGAGAAATGCTCTGAAAATGCTACCACCTTCAAAAGCAACCAACATGAAATAAGGAAAGAAAGACTGGGATCTTAACAAAGCTCCATCTATGTCACAGACCAAAGTATGAGACCCTCTGCCCTCCAAACAACATTTGGTCACACTAGGGAACAAGGGATTTTGTTGGGATGTTCTAAGAGAAGGGTTCCTCAGAAAGAAACCATAGTTCCTCATCTTCCTTGCAGCTCTATAACACGAGTTGGCCAATAGTTGGTACACTACCCAGTCCATAATCTTGAGAAACACCATTGGAAACACCATGCTTCCGGTTTCAATGTTAATGAATATGCCCCCCCAATAGAGCTGACGAAGGAAAGCAGGAGAAATTTTACACAAAAAGAGAGATAGAAAGGAAAGCTAGTAAATGAGGAAGGGTGTGGAGAAGCCGAAGGGTTTCAGAGAATATTTATAGGAGTCATTTAAGGCTGCAGAAGGAGGTTGACCATGTCATTTGGTGAGCCACACCGCCAGCATTAATTGAAGACTCAACATTTTCTCTATTTATTCAAAGTTTTTTTTTTTCTCCTTTTGAAACCAGAACATGGTTTTGGGTTCTAACCTGGCCGGCAACAATTATAGTAGGTTGGAGTGTTGGTCACCACCCTTTGCAGTGTGGTTTTGTCTTTGAAAATCACTCTCTTTTTCTACCATTTTTTCCTTATGTGTTGGAATGTGTGCACACATGTTTAAGGATACCATTGGGCCCCTCCTGCTTATTGAAGATAAGAACACATGCCCGTCATCAATGGCCATCCACCCATCACAGATCTGGAAACTAAAGTCAAAACTTTGAAGTTAGATGAGCTAAAAACCATCCGATCATTCGACTTTTTCAAAACCATTACAATTTTCAAGAACTAAGTAGGTCAAACCCTTCTGTCATTCAATTTCAACCACTATTTGCATTGACATTTCTTGATTAAACGTTTACAGTAAGACGCGTATAGATTATTACAGCCAACCCATTTCGCAGAAGTGGTTGAAAATTTATCTTTAAGACCTAGAAAATGCCCTTGATCGGTCACATTTAAGCTGTGGGCCATGTTATGGGTCATTGTTGCAGAGGGGATTATCCACACACGATCATTTCCATCTCAAGCCTAAAGGAGTTGTTGAGATCTCAACAGTATTTCACCGAAAAAATTCAAGTGTTTTTAGCCGTCATGCCAACTTCGTTGGGGGTAAGGCCATGAAATGGGTTGAGTTCACATTTTGAAATTTTCATTGGATTTTTGTTGATATGGGTAGTTAAATCCATGCATTTTTTATTTATGGTTTGGTGAAGTTTCAATCATTTGCTTTGAATGTTTTATTTTTCATGAATGCAACAGTATAACCCTTCAAATTCATGCTGAAATGCTGACATAAACAGAACCTGAAAATGTATGTATGGTAATTGATCTTAATTTCAAATTTTTCTTTTGGCCTTCAAACTTTTTGAAAAAAAGATTTGATAGATGATTCTTCTAATTAAAAATTCTTATAATAAAAGACATTCCAATACATTTTTATGAAGATCGTACGAGATATCAATTTATATGCAGGGTGCTTAAGAACTGGTGAGTGGAAGTATATGCATTTAAGTTCGAATTTAATGGATTTGTATCAGTAGATCGACATCAATGTAACTGGGTTTTCTTCAAAGAAGTAAATGATCTAAATATGATGGGTGCATGAATAAGAGCCAAATTAAACTACCTCAATTACACTTCTTTATGTATAGTACTATCAATTAATTCTGTCAGTATTTCCGTACAAAATACCATATAGTGTCAGCTTCGCAATATTAGCAAAGTAAGTTTTAATTATTTTGTGATTATTAACAAAACCTTGACTTTCCTTTAAGCAAATGAAAATTGAATGAAAATAACTTAACCATATTTAAGGAGGGTTGTTGGGCCAAACTACCACTCCCACCTACCTTTGAGCTTATGAAAAAATATGAATAATGCAATAGAATAAGATGGATCACAAAATTACCTTTTTGGATATTGTATTTAAAAATAGGGATAAGGGATTAAAAGGGGCAAAACTACCATGAAATTACAAATCTAACCTTACTCTTAATAGCCAAAAATATATAATCCATTTTTGACCAAAGTATTCTTGCAGCCCATTTTTTCCTTCAATTCTAACTTTTCTTCCTTTTACCTTTCTTATTCTTTCTTCCCCTTTCTCTTTCTTTTTTTCATTTTCCCTAGTTATTCCGGTTTCTCTCTTCTTCATCACATTTCTTTGAATTTTACATACTAATTCTCTTCAAATTTCTTCACTTAAAGTGCTTAAAGTTATGGTTGGATAAATAATGTATGTTTATTTTCTCTGTTTTCATATATTTTTCTTTTATTTTTTATTTATTCAATATTTTCAAACCAATATTTTATGTTGGTTGCTATATATATATTTAATGTCATTTACAGGCATGAAAAGGGAGTTAAAAGAAGTAAACAACCAACATAAAAAGTATGGAGGGACATTATTCACATGGCAAAATCAAATGATGATAAATAATGAAACATAATTATGAAATTTTATGATGGTTTTGGTGTTGTTTGTATATTTGTTTTTTATATAGATGTAAATATATGTGGTAATAGAGTTTTGACATAATAGATAAAGTTGCATTTTTTTAGTTGAATGCCAAAACTTTACCGATGTTAAATTGAACTTGAAGTAGGTTAAGTTTATATATAGTTATTTTATAGTAACATTATATTATCGTATATATTTTTTTTAGTTATACTCAACTCGAGTTGAATCATTTTCAAATTACCCTTGACATTAATGAATTGCAGTATAACTAATCTTTTACTGAATACATATCTATTGTTTTGTTAAAAATAGTTGAGAGTTGCAATATTTAAAATTATTTAATAACTAGGAACATTGTATTTATATAGCATTATTGATATTAATTTTTGGTAGTAAAGATAATTAATAATCTTCTTTATTTGTTATTTATTAAAAAATAAATATCTCGAATGAGATAATATGTATTTAATAATGAATAAATTTATTAAAATGAATAGTTACTAATTAATGGTAATGCTCCATTATAACTAAAAAAAATTATACTATTGTATGTTGGTACACCAATAATTGGGATTATTTTGTTTATTTTGGTGGTTGATGAAGTAGGAATAATGCTTCTATATGAAGGAGGAGGCTAGGAACAAGATGGAAATACTTTCTATTTTGAAGAAAGTAAAGGTAAAGACATTAGGATCCTGAAGACTATATCATATGAAAAATTATTAGGGATTGTCTATCATATATTGAAACTAGATCCAACAGATTATTCTCTTTCAATGTTTTAGACCAAAAAATTCATGGTACTATTATTGATTATTGATTTTGATAATCAATTCAAGTACTTTCTTTTGTTCATTGTGTTGGGAAGTCCTATACTACTCCATTCCTAGGCCTTGGACCATTAAGGTGCATGAAATCTATCCTAGGCTCTTTGGATCTAAGCAGAATAGAAAACTTGGTATTCAAAAACTAAAAACAAACCATGGATCTAGAGAATAATGTCATACCTATGATCTAGATGTTCTCGAATTGATTCCCGTCAATGTAGAAAACTCCAAATCTATAGAACCATCACTATGACTTCTAGATTATATTTTGTCTATTATAACAAAGCCCCCCACCCCCCCTTCCCCCAAAAAAAAAGAAAAAAAAAAACCCCACATAAAGGAAGAATAGATATAATTTATTTACCTGCATGCTATAATTTTCAGTGTGTCATTCACTAATATGGCTAATTGCGCTTGAAAATTATTAAAATAGAAAAGCCAATTATCTAGTAAATTATTAAGGTATAATCAGATAACCTATTGGGTACACATACCAAGTCACTTTGATTAGATCGTGATGGTATGCCTAGTAAGTTTGATTCTTTCCACTTGAGCATGAGATTATATACCAACTATGTGCACCAGGGACTTCGTTGCAAAATTGAAAAGTGGAAAAAAGATATCAAACTTAGATAGACATAGTGAGATTGATGATTGTTTTCTTATCACTTCCCATAATCTTTTGGAGATATGTCTTAGAGAATGTGTTATACCTTTTTTTACCTTAAAAGGTATATTAATTTATAAGATATTTATGAGGATTTTTGGGTTATTACCTTTATAGTCAAGATCATCAAAAGATATTTGTTGACACAAATGTCAAATTTCTGATGAAGATTATGTGTTAAGGATTAAGACAAGGAGTTTGGAGGATACATTAGAAGATAGTTCCACTTTTGCATAAGATACTATAGATCTAGTGGGTTAGAAACATACCATTCCTATGATTTGCAGTATACCAGTACCTCATCATAGTGAGAGGTTTATATTCCACGTATTATGAAGTAGTGGTGAGCAATGTTTGTGCTCATTTAAGGCAATGAGCTATGAAGGCGTAGTTAGAATCTTTGTATTCTAACATAATTTGGGTTCCTATCAAAGCACTTTAAGGGATAAAACCTATCGATGTAAGTTGGTTTACAAGAGGAACATAAGAGTAGATGGATATGTTGAGACTTAAGTGACTAAGACTATAGATAAAGGTTATAGTTTGAAACTTTATTTCAATTATAGAAAACCTTTTCAATAGTAGTCATATTCAAATCCATTATATTACTCTTATCTATTGCAATGCGTCTTATTTATGAGATACAACAACCAAACATTTTCATAAAAAAAAACCTTGTGTGTACAAGAAGGGATAGGAAAGCATGGTGATGCTATAAGATCTTATAGATAGATGATAATCTACTCATTAGATATGATGTAGAGATATTGTTATTAGTCAAGATCTAGAAGTCTACTCAGTTCTAGATGAAAATCTAGAAGGAGACGTAATATATTCTTGGGGTTTAGGTTTTTCAGGATTGTAAGAATAGGAAAATTGTACTGTCTCTTATACTAAAAAACATTTGGTTAAGTACATGATGCAGAACTCCAAGAAGAGTTCATTACCCTTTGGGTTCATAATTTTAATTTCTTTCTTAGGATCAATGTCCTTAGACATTTGAGAAGAGAGATTGCATTAAGGTGATATCCTATGTTTCTGGAATGAGTAACCTTAAGTATATGATGCTATATGATAGAACAGATATTTGCTTTGTTGTAAGAATTATGAGTGGATATTAGTCTATTTCCCGATTAAAGCTTTGGGTGGATGTTAAACATATACTTGAGTGTATTTGGAGAATAAGGAATTATATGTTTGTTTGCAATGAGTTGTTACTCCTTTTGTACTAAGAATTGGACTTTCAATTTGATGAGGACTCTTATAGGTTTACCTTGCGGTATGTGTACATTTTAAGTGGTTTTTTTTGCTTCTATAGCAACAAAGAAAGCCTTTTGGTTTATGGATAGTTCCCTTAACTATATTGTCCAAAATCTTGTTATATAATAACAATGGGATGGTGACAGTTTAAAGAACTGAAGTACCACTAGAAAATGAAATGTATAAAGATGAAGTGTTACCTCACTATGAGATAATACAAGGAGGTGATGCGACTGTGGAGCAAAATCTTACCTTCTAATTAGAGGAATGACTTGTTTTGATTGTTGGGATGAGTTTCACATGGTGACTGCACTAATGTATGTGATGCACACTAGACAGGACCTAAGGTGGATCATGACACAAGACTGACAATTGTCCTGATTCACCAAGCTACTATACTACATGAACTTTCAACCTTAAGAGAATATTAAGTTAATGTCAAAATTAATAGGAGACTTTGACCTATGGGTGAGATCCTAAAGTGGTCATATATCCTTATGGATTGGGTCACTATTAAGGGAGGTTGGTGGCAATAGGTATTCTTAATAGAGCCACCATGATATCTCATGGATTGAGACATTGTGTCCCATTGGGTGAACTAAATGACATGTGATCATGAAATTTGTGGTTGTAATAATTCCTTTAATGAAATTTGATATATGCTTATTAGAATTAGAGTATGTCAATTAATCACATAATAAGTGAGATTTATAACTTAAGGATTTGAGAGGTAATTTTGATAGCTGATAGCATTACCTTGTTAGATTGTGAACACCAATTTATGGGAAGTCTACATGTAGTGGATAGTAGGTCACAGACCCGAGTTTTGTCTCGTCATTTACATAGGGTATTTAAGTGCAGTTGATTCTCTTTAGTAGAATGTTGAATCAATTTCAGAATTGAATTCTAAGAGAGTTAATACTCCTATGGGTCCTAGTGGTCCTTGCTCTGAGCTTATGTACCATGATGACACAATTTATGAGGGTTGGATTGACTTTAAGTTCACTCTTGTGCATAAGGGTGTTTTGGTAATTATATAAGGTCGCATAGAGGATAATGAACAAGGCCTCTAGATTGGGTTAATTGATTAATTAGATGACCTTATGTGGTTAATTAATCAATTATGACTCATTTTAGGCTAGATTAAGTAATCCAAGCCTTCGTAAGCTTAAGTCACTTAAGCCTAGTAGGGGAACCCTATAAATACCTTCTTATGAGTTAGGGTTTCTATCACTTTTTTGATATTCGAATTTCACCTCCAAAGAGAGAGAAAGAGAGAGAGAGAGAGAGAGAGAGAGTCGTAGCTTCCTTTCTTCCAAAGCTCATACTTTGGATTACCAAGATTGTGGTTCGAGTCATTGAGTGGAAGATCTTAGGTGTACAAAACCTCTGGACTCTTCAAGCTTCATCTTCATTGGATGAATTTTGATTTGAGAACATCCAAATCCAAGTGTGAGTTTCAAATCTCTATATCATTATTCTAAAATGGTTTTGAAGCCATTATTTTCCACTATAATAGATTAAGAGATGCTTAAGGATGGATGCATACACTTTACAAGATTTAGGGCATGAGAACGGAGTGATTCAAGGTTCTCAACATGATTAATGTTAGGTTCTTTCCTTTTTAGTGAGATTTGACAAATCTAATTACTTGCAAAAATAGTAATGGAGTGATACATAAAAGAGGTAATACTTCCCACTAGCTTACACAACTAATCTTTTATTTGAAGTTAAGGTAAGTAAATCCCCATTATGCAACCTTCTCTTATTGAAAATAAAGAATTATAGACAATAGGCTTGAAATCTATCCACGACTATATATTCAACAATGAAAATATGATGTGTACTTTCCTTTTCTTTAAGTAATCTAGGCATTCTTCTTTTGATGTCTTAAAAGGCTATAAAAGAATCACTTGCCCTTGAGCTTGCTATTTCCTTTCCCTCTCTTAAACTTTTCCCATTTTGTGTTGTTGTTCTTCTTCTTGATAAAAAAAACCTAAAGAATCTTTAACTCTTATATGAAAACCCTTTTGATCTTTGAGATCAATCATCTTAGTTAGAGGAATTCTACATGGTTTCTAAGATCATATAAACCTTAGTGTTCATAATAGTTCTAAAGGCAATCTGTCTAGCTAACTTGTCCTTATTATGAGGTAATTGGTCTCATGATTTGCCTTATGTTGCTTTTGATATACCCCTTTTCTTTCCTGCTATGATTGTTCATAAGAAATAGTTGACTCTAAGAGTTACCTATTTTAGCTTCTATGCTATTATTACTATATCTAATTTACTTCCCAATTCATACAGTTGAGCTTGGTTCATTAATTAATATGAGAATGAGAGTGATAGGAATATATGACATGATTTCCATAACAAAATTAAAGACATGCATTAAATATTGAGCATTTAGCAAATGTAAAGCTCTTAGCTAGGACTACATATCCTATGTTAGGTATCCTAATATCATAAGTATCAAGCTTACATTAGATAGGTCATGAACTTATCATTAGGTAGAGACCCTTTTAAATTAATCTTTTGAGCTTAAACTTGAAAGTTTGTAAGACAAACATACTTAACCCTTAGTGCATGAAAGTCTCTAGGTTGGGTAGACCACTTTCATATTCTCTGTCTTCTTTGCTATTTCTTATTTTGAATTATTTTTAAAAATAAATTCACCTACTACTTGAAACATTACACAAAGTATTTTCTAATATTTCTTTGGGAAATCTTTCAATAAAATTTTCTACTTCTTTAACAATACCTTCAATTGTTTTGAAATTTTCACTTTGGTATAATGATTATTCACTAGATACTACCAAATCTTTAGATCTAAACAAAACTTGTACTTGAGTACCAATTATCAACATTGTTGCCCATGAATTTTAGGATGTATTGTAGACTTGACTTTTATTTGTAGTCATGATTAAGTCACAATTAATTTTCTTCATATTATGCATATTCCTTGATATTCTAGTTCTAATAGTATGTCATATGATATGTTGGAGCCTACACATTTTGGCTATTGGCTACTTTAAAAAAAAAAAAAAAAAATCTATTTTTTCCTACTTACTAATCAATGTTATAAAGGATTGAAAACTTTAATTTGAAATCAAACTAGGAGTTCTAAATAGAAAAAGAACTGATTCCTAGTACTTCTCAAAATTTTAATATCGTAAAATTCTTCTAATTTAATTTTAAGTCAAATTAGTAATTATATGATAACCACCAATTATATCACTGAATTGCATGTGCATTCACAAGTCACCTAATCGTAGCTTATAATAAGCATGGATCCTTGTCATAAATGCATGCCTTCAATTTTAAAACGAATAATTTGATAGCATAGTAGAGGTCTCACTCTTTAAACATCATCTAAGATAAAGTAGTAATGGAGAATAAAACAAAAGGAATAATGCCATGTTTGGTCCATATGTTTCTGTAAGAAAATAAAAATATATACTTGTGGATCCCGCATTTTGCATGATGTGTTCCCACTTGATGGTGCGACTAGCTTTTTAGTTGTTTAAAAATTTTGATTTTTTATAAAAGACTTGGAGTCGCCACTTATTTTTATTTTATTTTTTTTAAAGGGAAAACAAAATAAGAAAGAAAACCCTAAGTGTGACTTCTTATTTGGAAAACATGGTCTGTGAAAAATCAAAGCTTGGGTTCGGGGTTTAGGTTACTTATTGGGAAGGTAAGGTAAAGACCGTAACACCCCTCTAAACCCCTAAAAATGGGTCTCTACTAAATAAGGTGAAGCAAGCATGACAATCGACTAGGAGATCAATGGATACCAAAATGATCATAGATCAAAAGCAAGTCATGATAATGAATGAATGAACGAACAAAGTGAAAGTGAGAGTGTACCTCGGCAGCAGGTAATAAAGCACTATTATGAAAACAAGGTTAGGCTCAAGTACAAAATCATCACATGCATATGAAAGAATAAGACAAATATCAAACAATATTCATTAAGTATAATAGTTGGCAATCAAAAAAAAAAACTCATATGTATGGCCCCCACCAAAGCCCAATTTATCTTGCATGAATTAGTATCACAAATTCCATTATTTTGGAATTATGAAAAATTCATTCTTACTTATTTAAAATCAAGAGAAATAGAAAATTATTTGAAAATTGAAGAAAATTTGTACAAGTACATACCAAAATGAGAATGACAACAAACCTATTAAAATTAGGATTTTTGGCAACCTAAAAACCCTAATAAATGATGAAAAGTTTAGAATTAAAAAATATCTGAAAACTGGAGTGAAATTAAAACTGTTCGAAAGAAAACTGGATTTTTGAAATTTATTTGAAAATTGAAATCTCGAAAATTATTTGAAAATTTGAGTCTTGAAAATTAAATTTAAGAATTTGAATTTTGAAAATTGTTTAAGAATTGAAGTTTTGAAAATTAAATTTAAGAATGAGAATTTTGGAAATTAAATTTGAAAGAAATTGGAATTTTGAAAATTATTTGAGAATTGAAGTTTGGAAATTTAAATTTAGGAATTGGAGTATTTGAAAATTAATTTTGAAAGAAATCAGAGTTTTGAAAATTAATTAAAAATTGAAGTTTTAAAAATTAAATTTAAGAATTGGAGTTTCAAAAATTAAATTTGAGAGAAATTGGAATTTTGAAAATTTGAGTTTTAAAAATTAAGTTTTAACATCAAAAAATGAAAGAAACAAAAGAGGATGACACGTGACATTTAGGTTATTACACTGGAGAGTGGCTATGCATAGCCATGTACACGTGTACTCCTGGCAAGCCTCATTTCCTATCTCAAAATAAAGCCCTTCAATCAACAGTCAAGCCCATGTAAAACAAAAACCCAAATCTTATTAGAAATTAAGTCCAACAAAACAAGCCCAAATGAAATGAAATCCATATTTGCATTCTAATTAAGCCAAACTTGTATTAATGCCCTCGTGTAATAACTCAAAATAACCCGCTCAAATCAACAATCCAATTCATATGCTGGCCAATTCAAACAACTCAAATGAAACCCAATAGAATAAACAACAACTATAGAAATCAAGGGAAGAAAATACCTCATTTGTTAAGCCCTAGAATGGAAAATAGAGGCGACATAAAGTATGTAGGGACGACTATGAGTGTGTCGAAGATGCAGGTTACTACTAGTGATGGTAGCAGTGGGGACATGGCAGACAAGGAAGATGATGACGACTGGGGTTGGTGGTGGAGATGATAGAGAGAAAAATAAAAGGAAAAGGAAAGAGAGAAAAGATGGGGCTGGCTGTCCGTGGGTCTTTGGAAAATGGTCGTCTCAAGGAACAAGAGCAAGGGGAGATGGAGAAGAATGGGAGGAAAAATTGGGGCGGCCATCGCGTGTGTGAGTTCGGTGGGTCTCAGTGATAAGAAAAAAAAAAAAGAAAATGGGGAGAATGGAGGTCTTCATGAGGTCATCCCCGCTGCTAGCCCCTGAGTGGGAGAAAATATGGAGGGGCCCCCAAATGAGAAGAAAGCTCAGGTGGGTAGCTAGAAAAGAAAAAAAAAAAAAAAAGATAGAAGAAAGGTGAGAGCAGGGGAGGGCATGTCTCCATGACGTGGGAGGGATGGAGGATAGGTGAGAGTAGGTAGGGGAGAGAAAGAAGAGAGGAGGAAGAAATGAAGAAATGAAAAAGAAAATAAATAAATAATAAAATAATAATAATAAAAATAGTAATAGTAATAATAAAAATAATAAAAACTAATAATTGATAGTGAGTGGATCAATAATATCACAAGTAATCGAAATTTAAAACTTATGAATAAAATTGAATTCAAAATTAACGTAAAAATAAAATTAAGATAAATTTTGGGAACTACAATACCAACAATAAAAAACGAACAAAAAGGAAACGAACAACGGAACATCAACCAAACAAACACTATCTCATCCTTGTGAACATCGTCAATACTTGACGCAAGGCAGTAAGAAAGTTGAAGAATCTGTAGCTAGGCTGACCCATACATGTTGATTCCTCAATCACATTTATTTGATCCCATAAAAATGAACATTGACAGATGAAATTCATTGAAAATATTTTCAAATGTTTAGTAGCTTCGATCTAGAAAATTGTACGTTACCCACCACCGGAATTTTGGTAGAATTATACGAAGCGCAAAGATCTTGAACGGGAAACCCTAAGGCGGCCTCCAAAGCTCCTACATGCCATTGATGTTCCATGGCTTGATTTAACCTTTGGATAAACCCTGTATTCTGCGCCTCACAATAATTTAAAAAGTGTGCCACAGCTATAGGGTCCTTGTTCATCCAGCATAAGTTGCCAGATCCCGACAAATCAACACTGTTCGGCATCGTCGGTGCCGGACTGAAACCGGCCAAAATGCTAATGTACTCGACCATGCCTTCTAAGAGAGCCGGTGGAGCGCTATCCTCGCCGTCCCAAAGCCATATGCGCGCCATACCGCGTTGCACGGCCGATGCCATGGCGTAATCAACATTGGTCCCGTGCATTACTGAAGGGCTTATATCAAGGGCAAACTCATTTCTTTCTCTAGAGCTAACGATCGCCATGTGGGTCAGATTCTGGCTAGCCAGCCGGACAATGACATGGTTAACATCCTTCTTTGGGTGGGTATTACTAGGATCATAAAGCACCTTTTCAACAAATTCACTTGTGTTGAGTACTATTCGAGTGGCTTTGTCGTTGGACACGTAGAAGAGATCGAACTTCCGGCCGGCTGCAGTGTCTCCGGCGTCATTGATGATGGTTATGCTGAAGCCTTTGGATGCTTCACAATTTGCCCATATGGTGACAATTCCGATGAAGAATACTGAAAGGACTCGGAACAGGATTCTGGAGTTGGATGAGATGAGGTTGATTGCAGCATCTTTGGCAGCAGTGGTAGAGGCTGCGGGAATGGCAATATCGGAGGAAGTGGTGGCGGGAGGTAGGAGGAGGGGCTGGAGGAGGTTGTAGTCCTCCATGGCGGACTTGGATCAAGTTTTAACATTTAGTCCCATGTGAGCGAGGTGGAGGATGAACACGATGAACTAACTTCAGACAAGTAATTATGGGTTGTGCGTCTCCATTGTCCCTACCACTTTGTAGATCTGGCCTGCATGTGCAACTTCTCTGCATTATTGGAAGATGATGTCCATGTAACACTCTTGATTGGTCCTGAGATGTAATTTAAACTTCAACTTTTATTATTTCCTCTTTGTCCTCTTTTTTGTGGTTTTGGTTGGGTGATATGGCAGGTGATATTTTGAATGATTAGTCCATTTGACCCTTGTCCTCTCCTCATCCCATTGGAATCAAGCCCCACTAGGTAGAAGGTCGGATATGGGCGAGAGGAGATCGACGTGGGGCACTAGTGAAAATGGGCCTGCCGATGAAGCCAAATGCCATTATTTTGAAAGGTAATGAATCAAAAGAATGGACCGCCTTCGACCAGCTGTAACGACACAGCAGCAGTGCAATCGAGGCCTACATTGAGACTTAGAGATTTTTGTCGGGGCTTAATTTAGGAAAAAGTGTTACCAAATAGGCACCCACGAATTGTTTTTGATCATGTGCAAGATGAGATCTTGATAATCTATCTTATTAGGTTTTATTTAATTTTTAAAAATAAAACCTATGAGCGGCTATTTAATTCAGGAGTTCGTTTCCGTTTGGTTGGTTATTTAATAGCAATTCTACTAATATTCATATCCTAAGTGAGTATTACAATTTTGGATTTCAAATAAAATATAAATATATAATAATTTTATAATATTTTTATTTATAAATGCAATATCCAATGTCATTTATTACATTAAATTATTATCATAACTTATTTATAATAATTTTAATTCTCTATTAAATTAATCAATTATTAATATTAATATAATTCTCTAATAGAATTTTATTTTGTATTATATGATATTTGTTGACCACTTCACCAAAATACACATGGATATATTTATTGAAACACAAATACGATACCACACTAATTTTCAAAGCTCTTAAGGAAAATTATTTTCATATTCTAGTTATTACTATCTACTCAAATGGAGGTGGAGAATATGAGGCTCTCAGTAAAAAACATTCCAAAATTAGAATTTAGAATCGTTACTCTTCCCTCACACTCTACAAAATGTGGATGCCGTTGAAAAACAAAATTGTCATATTCTTAAAACTACCCTTGCTCTTCTCCATCAAGCATCAATTCCCCATAAGCTTTAGCCACTCACTTGTCAAATGATGACATATTCAATCAATAACACCAATTCTAGGCAAACTATTTCAAACCTTTCCAAATTATCAAAAAATTGTGAATTTTTGAATGTCTATGTTATCCTTGGCTCAAAGCTTATATTTATCATAAATTAGATCCCAAACCCCAATTGTGTGTATTTTTAGGTTATTCCATTAGCAATAATTGATACAAGTGCTTTGTGGTGGGGGTCCATCCCATTTAAATGAGGCTGACAAGTAGTCATCTTAAAAAATAAAAAATTGTTTGGTTTCAATTGGCCATGCCACCACTGCGACAACTCATTTTCTTATTAATAAATTGTTGTGATGTTTCTTTCAATAGGAGCTTGCCTATATTTCAACCAATTGAGGCCATCAAATTTCCCATAAATAATAGGTTTCAAGGATCATTTAAAGAGATAGAGAAAATTTCAATCAGAGAGAGTTGTACAAAAAAGTGAGAAAAGAGTGATGGGTATCACACCATAGAGTGTCTGAGAGAAAAAAAAAAATTAGTGCTCCACAAATAGAGTATTGAGTGATAAAATTGTGAGGATTGTGAGCATATCTTGGGATGTGTTAAACTCAAGTAAGGGCAATACTTGAATAATATTTTATCTCAATTTTATCACATGGTGAATTCTTTTCTTGGCTTTACCCCATGGAAGTTTCCCTCATTCTAAGGGTTTTACCACGTAAATTAGATGCTCTTTTTTCTTACCACTTTATTTTTTGTAAATTGGCACAATCATCCAATCGCACATTTCATTTTCTGTGAATTGGCACTACCACCCATTTACTCATTTTTTAAGGTTGGCATAGCCACTCAGCTGCCTATTTAAATTTCTAAAGGTTGGTATAGCTACCCAACTTGCTTATTTAATTTCATGTGGATTGACATTACCATTCAATTACTAATTGATAACTATTGTGGCTTGGAAAAACTACTCAAATATTACTTGTTGTAATATTTAACATGTCACAAGCATTCCCAACAACTGGTATTAGAGTGTGGTTCAGAAGTTCAAGTTCGAGTGGAATCATGGCCGAAAATTATTCGGGTCCCATGATTAAATTGACAGCTACAAACTACTCATTATGGAAATCTATGATGGATGATCTCCTTAATTGCGAGGATTTATATGATCTATTGAGGGAGATAATGTCAAGCTAAGTGAAATTCCATATGTAAATTGGAAGAAATTAAAGAAAACATTGGGTGTTATTCGCCAGTGGGTGGATATTAGTCTCTACAACCATGTTGCCAAAGAGATGAATCCCCAAACTCTTTGGAAGAATTTAGGGAGCATGTACAAGACAAAGAATGCACAAACAAAAATTTTCTTGATACAAAAGCTAATGAATTTGAAGCTAAAGAAGGGACGATCAATTGTCAAACATCAAAATGATTTTGAAGGCTTGCTCGCTCAATTGTCTATTGTAGGCCTTTCTTGAAGGGTATACAAATTCTGATATGGTTGCAGACCTAGATAGTAGAAAATCTAATTCTGGATACTTATTTACATTTGCATGGGGGAGCTATATCATGACAGTCAAAGTTACAAAAGTGTATTTCATTATCTACTACAAAAGCAAAGTACATAGCAGTTATTGAAGCTGGAAAAGAGATGCTTTGGATGAAGTAGTTTCTTCAGGAACTAGGTTTGAGAAAGAAAGACTACATAGTATATATATTGTGACAGTCAAAGTGCTATAGACTTAAGCAAGAACACTATATACCATGCAAGGATGAAACACATAGATGCAAGATATCACTAGATCAGGAAGGCTATTGAAGAGCAACTGTTCTAAGTAAGAAAGATCCACACAAATAAGAATATTGTTGATATGATGACGAAGGTCGTTACAAAAGAAAAACTTGCACAATGTGTTAGGAACGCCGACATGGGCTCCTACTAGAAGTCAGGAGATTTCCCACCTTCAATTGATGCATGGGTCTGGAGAGGGAGATTTGGTGGGGTCCATCACATTTAAATGAGGTTGACAAGCAGCCATCTTAAGAAACCAAAAATTGTTTGGTTTTTTTCCCAATAAGAGCTTGCCTATATTTCAACCAATTAAGGCCATATTCGGCCTTCAAAAATTTCCTATATATATCAGGCTTTCGAGGATCATTTGGAGAGAGAGAAAAATTCCAATTATAGAGAGTTGTGCATAAAACTGAGAAAAGAGTGGCGGGTATCACACCAGGGTGATTGTGTGAAAGAAAAAAATTAATGCTCCATAGAAAGAGTATTGAGTGATAAAATTGTGAGGATTGTGAGCATATCTTGGGGTGTGTTAAACTCAAGTAAGGATAATACTTGAGTAATATTTTTTCTCAATTTTATCACATAGTGGATTATTTTATCAGCTTTGCCTTGTGGAGCTTTCTCTCATTCTGAGGGTTTTACCACGTAAATTGGATGTTCCTTTTTCTTGCCACTTTATTTTCTGTAGATTGGCACAACCATCCAACTGCACATTTTATTTTTTTGTGGATAACACTGCCTCCCATTTACTCATTTATGAAGGTTGGTATAGTCACTTATTTGCTTATTTAAATTTCTGAAGATTAGCATAGACACGTAACTTGCTCATTTAATTTCCAGTGAATTGACATTGCCACCCAATTACTAATTGATAATTATTATGAATTGGCAAAACCACTCAAATATTACTTTTAATATTTAACACGTTACACACATTCCCAACGCTTTGATCCTTCAATCTTAAATCCTTCCTTTCAAGACATGTAATATCTTTGGAAAACATGATTCCATTTCAAAATATATGTTCTTAAGATTCTATTGTCTTTGATGAACTCTTCCACTAAAAATGTTTTATCAAATTTTGATGTGGAAGACCTCTCTTGGTACCTTGTAGCTCGATAATGCCTTTTTAGAACCTTTGATTCATAGAATACCCACCACTCATGTTATCAATTAATTGTTTCATTAGAGGAGAGGTTGCTTCATAAAATGAAGAAACAACCCTCCAGCTTTCACAGCCATGGTGGGGACAATTGAGCAATAAATCTTCAAACGTGTCCCAACATTCATAGAGTTTCACCTTCTTAACCAAAAAAAGAAAAAGAAAAAAAATTGTAATTTTCCTTACAAAGAAACTGTTTTATCAAATTAGAAAAATTTGTTGACAAAAATTTTGAAATGATGGGTGATATTGGATATTTGAAAACCTTAATGTAGGAAATGATGACTTCCACAATTTTTTTTATGTATTTATAAATAAGATATCCAAAATAAACGAACATTGTTTTCATATATTTTATTTATTAGATAAGCTTTTATATATATATATACTGAATAATATTTTTAATTCTCTATAAAATTAATACATATTAGTATTGGAAAAATGATTGTTCATAATAAAATATAAAAATATCATAATTTTATAATATTTGAATTTATAAATAATATATCTAAAAAAACATTTTCATATATCTAATTATTGTTTTAAAAATCGGATCTGACCAATCGATTGAACCAATTGAACAATCGACCAGTTCACCTTCGGTTTGGTTCGATTTCATGGGGTTTTGGTTGTTGGCAAAATGGGCCTCAATGTACAGTTTATGGGTCACTCCATGTACTACTTGTCATGGCCCCAAAGCCACTCAATGTATATGTAATTATTACTAATTCGATCATGATTCAACCATCGGTTGGATCAGTGAGCTATAAACTGGTAATTTTTTTGATTTAATGAATGGTTCAATTTTTAAAACATTGTATTCAATTATTACATAAAATAACATAATTTATTTATAATATTCTCATTCCTTTAAAGTTAATAAATATTAGCATAAAACTAAGGAGACGATGTCTACACAAACAGGAGATTGAAATAGTGAGTGAATTTTTAGCAAAAAAATGTATTCTCAGGAGACTATTTCTAGCATGGGACATTTTATCACGTGGCCAAATCCAATTCTGTTGCATTTGGCACTTTTGGAATAAAGAACTGCCTTAGAAGAATATAAGACCAACAATTTCCCAACCAAAATTCTTCCTTCAATCATTTATAGCAACACCTCCAAAAATCAAAGCAAGACTTGTTCCAAAAAAATGATTATTCCCTGCACTACAAAGAAGTACTGCCAATGGTTTCTGCTAGCAATTAAGGAAACCACATCTGCAGGTTTCTCCCTCCTTCCCTCTACAAGATGTCTCTCCATTGCTTAGCACTCATTTACAACTCGGGTATTAAAAAACCCTCATTTGAAACCAAGGCATTGATCCCTTGTTTATGTTTCCTAGTCGATCAGCATTTCCCTTTTCTATATATACTTGTTGGCTGTAGAAAAAAACCTGAATTGAGGGCAACTGAATGAATTGCCACTGAATTGCGAAGATTAGGAGTAACTCCCCCTTATTTCCATCTCATTTAGTACTGATCTCTGGGCAGCAAGAGCACCTTGATACATGCTAAGGCCAAAAACTGTTGGAGGCTACCAGGTATGGCAACTGCTGAGCTAGAGGGACTGGTAGGCTGTGAGCCAAAAACTGTTGCCCCATTTGAATTTGTCGTGTTTAAAACCGATGAACTCGTGCTGCAACTCCATATATGTACTAATGAGTCTTCCCATAACTACAAAAAAGCAAAGGAAAGAAAAATTGAAAGCTGGAGATAAAGTAAAAAATGCTCACCTAGTTGAAGGGTACTGGCATGTCCCAGAACCTGGAAAAACGAAAACAAGATGAAGCCAATTAATTTTGGAATATCACTTGGATAAACTGAAGTTAGAATTCCAGAAATTCAGTACTCTTGGAATCTTGAAGGCATGCTTACTGGGGTCGGTGCTGGTGACGACAGCAGTTCCTCCAAAACTACAGCTAGTTGGAACTGGGTTCTTCTGGTAATAGTCGTTGAATGCAAAAGAAGCATGATCATGAAGGGTGTTGGGGTTGTAACAACTGCCTGCAGGCTGAATAGCAGAGCAGTCAGCACCACCATAGCCACAAGCATAGTCTAAAGCAACCTGCAGTGCTGTTTGTGATGAAGTTTGGCTAGCAACACACCAGCTGGCGCCTGAAGATGTTGGGGTCGTGGTTGTGGCTGGATTTGAGACTGGGGTCGAATCTGGATTCGCAGCAGGAGTTGTTGAAGAGGGTATGGTGGGGTTCACAGTTGGAACGGTCGTTATTGGTGTGGTGATGTCCATTTGGGTGATGGAAATTGAAGAAGATGAGTGTAGCTGTTTTTCAGTACCATATCCTTCTTTCTTTTGCCCCATTTCTGCTCTCTCTGTAGAAACTGAACTTCAAATCAAAATCAAAGTAAGCCTTTCAATTAAGCTTTCTTTTGTCCATTCTGTTTCAATCAAATGGTGGAAAAAGAGGCAAAATCTGAATTGAATTTTTTGAAATCATGAGACATTCGGAGAATTATAGTTTTGAAATTTGTGGGAAAATTTGAAATTGAACAAGAACCATTATTGCAAATTTGAATTTAGTACGTAGATTTTTAAAATACATCCTCATCGGAAAACAGAGTCCATTTGAAGAAAAAAAGACAGACACACACACAATGATTTAGAAACAAACAACTACAGTTCTAGCAAGGGAAAGCAATCAAATTCAAACACCAGCATGGAAAGCAGCAAAAATATTCAAATTCAAACTAAAAGGCCAAAAAATTAAGCAGTTCTATTTGAAATGTCAATCCACCCAAATGCAAATAAAAACAGTAAAAGAAAAATGAAAGAGGAAATTCCATTGAGGATGAACAGATTTACATCTTAATGATAAGGGAATAAGAAGTATATTAAGAACAAAATTTACAAAGACATGGAAAAAAAACAACTCCAACCAAGAGAAAGCAAGTCACCTGAGCAGATGAGAAGACCCAATAGGAGGAATAGAAAGTAATGAACAACCCTACCCATGCCTCTAAATCCCCAAGCTTCCTTCTTCTCCTTCTTTTCTTCTTCTTCTTCTTATTCTTCTTCTTCTTCTTCACTTTTTCTTTAATGCAGTTCTCCAATCAAATCCTGCTTTTCCCTTTGAGAGAAAAAGAAAGAGAAGCTAGCTGAGCTATCATAAACAGAGAAGCATCAATTATCTTGTTGGAAAGGAGAGGATTTTGCACCCTCCCTTGAATATATAATCATATTTTGTAGAACAAGAGGTGTCTTTAGAGAGAGAGAGAGAGGCGAGAAAGTTGAGAAGGGGGGCGTAGGAAGGTAGAAGCAGGAGAAGGGAAAAGGTGGAAGGAGGGAGTGGAAAAAGGAGGTAAAAGAGGGAATAGTTTGGAATTTAAGTCTGGTGGTGTGGGCTTAGGGCAATGATGGTTATGATGTCTGCGTTTCTTCTCCTTTCCCTTTTTTTATGCTTCTCCTTTGCCTTTTACTGTTCCATCCCCACTCTATTTTCCTACCAAAAGTTGCTTGCAAGATATACCACACTAGTACTACTATCATTCCTCTCTGTTTTCTGGATTGGGACCTTCCTTCTAATTTTCATGACTATACCATCACTTCCCACTCTCTCTCTCTCATATAACTATTTTATAAATTATTTTAATTAAATTAAAGATATAAAAAAAAATATTTTGATAATGTTTTTTCAAAATGTATTATATAATAATTTTTTAAAATAGCCAATAAAGTAATTATCTTAGAATCACTTTAAATAATTCTCCAAATTTATAAAAATCATTTAAAAAAAATTTGTTAAACATATTTTTGTTAGAAAACAAGTCCAAATGTAGAAAATGCTTTTAAAACCTCCTAAAATCATTACTAATAAGACATAAGAGTTCACCTCGTAATACATCTGCTTAAATTGTTTTAAATAGAAATATTTTCTCTAAAAATATTTTTTTAAATTACTTATAAAGTATTTATCTATGAAACATTATAAACGATTTTTTAATTTTTTAAAACTATTTTCTTAATTTTTCCAAGTATCTAATTTTTCTTTAAAATCATTTTTATATTAAAAATATTTTTAAAAAACATTATTAATTATAAACTCATATATTTTCAAATTATTTAATTTGTATATAACAAAATTAAAATAACTAAAATAAATTTAAAACAACATATAAAAGTAATTTATTAACTTTAATCATTTTTTTTTATTTTCTTTCCTACCTAATTTTCCTCATTTTGATGGTAACCAAACATAGAAAGAAAAAAAATTAGAGGTGAATGCTCTTCCTTCTATTTTGGACAATTAAAAAAAGTTTGAAAGAGGCATCACACTATATCATCACACTAACATAAAATATAGTATTTGGCAACTAAAAAATTTCAAGTAATCATCACACAGGCATATATGCTTGTATAAAGACAAAAAATTATGATGACAGTCGATAAAATCTATACGTCTTTTATTATGAATCTGAGCATGATTCATGTCTATGGATATTTAAGAAATAAAAAGTTGAATTTGCTTTTGTTTTAAAAATCCAAGCCTACACAGCAGGAGTGTGAGTAAATCAACAAAGCTGGCGATTTTCCATTTGTATGTGGTTGGGTTGTTGTGAGACAATGACTACCAACTGCGTAAGCTAGTCTATTTTTTCTTTTCAGTTCGTGGGTTGGAAGGATCATGATTCCCTGTGCGCCAGAACTGGGTTCAACTCCAGTTTACAGACTCTATGGCAAAATTTGGTTGGTCAGAAGTAGGACAGTTTGGTGTCTGACGTTCTGATTGTTGAAGCAATGAGCAATGTTGTGTTGCCAACTGGGGCTCCTTGGGAAGGCTTGGGATGATGCCACCCTTCTTCCTTGCTTCATACCCACCAGCAATTTACTTCCCTTTTCCTTTTTCCTTTTTCCTTTTTAAATATATAAAAATAAAAATAGTTTGTGTAACTTAAAAGATTTTTGAAATGATGTACTTTAGGTTAAACCTATTTTTTTTTTACTATTTTTAACTACAAATGCTTGGAGACATATAATTGCATTTCTTGACCTACATTTTTGTATTTTTAATCTTTGTATTTTTATTTTTTCTTCCTTTTAATTCTAGTAAATAGGTAATTAGAAGAAATTGGAGGTACAAAAAAATCACCATTTCTTTAGTACACTACCTCCTAAACGAGCTACCTAGAAACACACAAAATCATCTCATCCCAAAACCATCACCATAGAGGAAGACGACTACTCGGACCTGTTGACGACCAGACTGACTAACCTGTGCCTAGAAAGACAAGTCCAACTATCATTGTCTTCATGTGTCCAAAAATCAACAAAAGCTACAAAAAGCATGCTTACCTACTACAAAAGTCATTCCTTCATACTCCTTCATAATGAAAAGTGACTATAGAAACAGAGTCTCTTCTTCCTCAAGGGACACTCTCTCGACCTCTAAAAGAAAACTACATAACGTAGAAAATGCATCTATGTACCCAAAAAATAGTGGAATGAAATCTCGATATTTTCCTTGAAGAATTTTAGCTTCTTCATGAATATTTTTTTAATAATGATATTTTGAATTATGTCAATGGAGAGATATACATATGCTCATTTTAATTTCTGTGACCTAACATAATTTGTCTGAAATATGGTAAAAAGGAAAATGTTATTACTCAGTCAAATTACTATGACTTGTGCCTTAAGGAAGGATGATTCCCTGGGTGACAGTGTTGTTTGATTGGTCGGAAGCTGGACAAAGATTATTCTCTTACTTTGTGGGCCGTCATCTGATAAAATTTGAGGAAGGCTGTAAGATGTGAGTTATTTCTATACGACAGAATACAAAATATACACAAGATCCTGTAATAAACAGGACAGAGCGGGCCGGGGAAAGGCATGCGAATTTCCATACCCGCTCCGCCCCAGCCCACCCCATTTATTTATTTTTTTGAAATTTATTTTATTTTATTTTTAAATTCTATAATTACAATAAAATAAATATATTTCATAAATGATCAAAATATTATAATTTTTTATAAGTTATTTTATCAAAAAATATGTTTTATTATTTACATACAAAAAATTGAGATATAAATATTAATTTAAATTAATTTTATATATAATCGATAGGACAAGGTAATACTCAAACCTGCATCCAAACTCATCCAAGGCTTTTTTTTTAAAAAAAAAAAAATCTCAATTCCATTTATTTAAATTTAGAACTCGTCCTATTAAGGACAAGGCGAAAGGTGATGAATACCTGAAAAAACCGTTTTATTGTCATCTCTATGCAAAGAATTTCTCGATTGCATGGTAATTTTACGAATGAAGATAGAAATTATAGAGTTATAGCAAATTTAAGTGATATTATTAATCGAGTACACTTAATATAATTAATTATTTAAATTAAATTACAATCACCAAATATCTCATATATTTAAAAATAAATTTAGTTAGGTTTTTTAAATGCCAAAGTTTGGAGATATAAAAGTCATTGTTTTCATCTAAGTATTTGTTTGTGGATTTTTTATATAAAGGTGAATTAAAGATTAGTGGTTTCAAAAAAAGTCCAATATTTATAAAGGAAAGTAGGTTTAAGATATTGATAGCTTAAAAAAAAATTAAAATGAAAGAAGGTTATTTAAAAATGTGTTTGAGAAATTTAGAAGGAAAATTTTTGAGAAAAAGTGGGTTTAAGGAAAAAAAAAGTGAATTGAAAAGAAATAAAATGATAATGTTTGGATATATTTGAGTGTACAAAAAAATAATGATATAAGTGTAATTATTATTTTTTAAATATTAATAATTTTATTTATAAGTTTAAAATTTTCTTATATTTAACTATTATAAAAATGATATAAAAAATTATTAGAAAGATTATCAAAATTTTATTTTTTGAAGAATCAATTTATTAAAATTTTAAAATAAAATAATTAAATTAGTTTACATTCACTAAAGTTGAATTTTTAATAATTCATTTCGTATATGGATATTAAAGACTGTTTTGATCTTACAGCAACAAGGGCGTGTATGGTAACTGTTTTCAAGAACAGTTTTTTGTTCTTCAAAAAAAAAAAAAAAACAAAACACGTTTAATTATAAAAAATTATTTTCTATTTTTTGTTCTTAAAAATAAAAAATAGTATATTTTCAGATAATATTTTTTAATTATTTTCACTTATTTTTTAACGTTATTCAAAAAAATAATTATTCTATATATTTGAATGATTAAAAATAAAGATTATTTTTAAAATATATTTAAAAATATTAAAAACATGTTAAAAAATATAGATTTCTAAACAAACTTTTATTTTACAAAATATTATAGAACAATTTTCATAAACATTTTTTTAAAAATTGTTATTTAAAATTATTTTCAAAAATATTACCAAAAGACCCTCAACAAGTCTTAAAATATCTCATTTCACATTTGATATTTATATGTGAAAAGGGAAGAAAATTCTTAAAAACAACTTAATTGGTGGAAAAAATTCCTTGAGTGGACAGGCCATAATCCAAGCCTAAGGCTGCACTCTTGACCAATTGGAATTGAAATATCGCCTATATTCGTAATATATTCTTAGATCCCTTTCTAGCTTCGAGTAAAGGCACTTCTTGATCGTTGCTTTCAAGAAATAATTTAAAAATGGGCATGTGCTTGATAGTGACCATGAACTATAAAATTATCAGAAGCAGCACCACCATTCCATTTCAATAATGGCCTCATAGTTATCATAATATTTTCTTTTCATAAAGGAAAATCTTGAATCATTGTATCAGAATCTCCAAAAGCATCTCTTATTTATAGGGCACATGGGTGGAAGAAGATGACAGATTTAAACTACGTTATCTTGAGAGATAACTACATCAAAACACTGCCTACTATATATTTTATTAAACATATATTTGGATTTTGGGCAAGAATGATGTCTTTAAACCAAAAATTTCACAAAATAATTTCCTTTTCAAATTATTGTATCTTATCTAAGTAGGTATCCATGTCATAATACCGTAGTGACCAACTATGATTTTGAAATTTTTTTTTTAATGATTAAAACAATAATTAGTGACTACAATTTTAGGGTTAAATTTGAAGTTATAGTCACCAATTATGATTTTATGTTTAAAAAATTTTCAATTTTTTTTTTAAATAATTCTCAAATGAGTACATCATATCTATGTAGGTATCCATGTCATAATACTGTAGTTAATAACTCTGGTTTTAATTTTTTTTTTTTAAATGATCAAAATCATAATTGGTAACTACGATTTTAAATTTAAACCTAAAATTATAATTAGTGATTACGATTTTAGGGTTAAATTTAAAGTTATAGTAAACAATTATGGTTTTATGTTTAAATTTTTTTTAAAATCGTAGTTACTAGTTATAGTTTTATGACAAAAAAAATCTTAGGTCATGTGGATGTTTAAGTGGCTGATATGGATTATTTTGGGAATTATTTTGGTAAGAGGTTAAATTTGTGAATTTTTTTTTAAAATACATTATTTTTGCTCAAAACTCCATATATTTGTTGTTATATTTAATATCTAAGGATATATATTTATTAATGTGATAAAATCTCCAACTTCATGGCCAATAGAGGTAATGATTTAAAGTAGACTTGTTGATAAGATATATGCATAGCAAGAGTAATTTAATACTTATGGGTGTTGGTCTAGTCCTCTTTGCGACACTTGTCCTCATCCCTGAATACTCAAATTCTTCCTCTTCGAGACACTTGTCCTGATTCCTAGATACTCAAAATCTTCCAATAAAGGTAATATTGGTGTATATGCTAGATACTACATTGTTATTAGTTTACTAGGTTAATTTGACATGGCCTGTATGACGTAAATTCCCTATAATTCCTTGGATGATGATGCTCGGTTGGTATTTAGATATTGATTAGACTTCCCTAAATTGGCCAAGAATGGTAAAAAACCTCGACAAAGGATAAAGGCCTTAACCTCAATTTGTAGATACTCGATATTGTCTTCTCAATCAAATTACTGATTTGAATTTAAGGAAGAGGAAAAGATGGAAGATTGTTTCCCATCAATAAAATAGAATGAAATCGTGACTAACTTAAGTTATCTTACACTAAAACAAAAAAAGGAAAACTTTTCGGCTTCCTTACTTTTAAAAACATAAAACTAACCTATTATCTTTAACTACCATGCCATCCATCCAAAAGAACTCAAAAAAAAATAAGGGCTCTTCATAAAGTCACTTATCCCACTAATTCCTCCATAGTCAAGTTTTAAACTTTTATGCTATAGCCCACCACATCATGGACTTTGTTTTTCCTTTTTTTCTTTTTTCAAATTAATCAAAATTTTAAATCACTTCAATTGTTCATTTCTAGTGTCATTTCCCTATCATTTGAACTAAGAGCCTTTTCATTATTATGATTTATGAGCAATATTATTATTTAGGAATGATGACTAATTACTCTAATGGAATCTTATCAACAATTTTGAGAACAAAAGTTCTTAGATATGCCCACTAGAAAGGTTACAAAACTCATTGTATCACTTTGTGCCGAAATGTAACAAGTTTTGTTGCAATACCATTATAGTAAGAGCCTATTTGATAGTAATTCTAAAAAGCGTTTTTAATATTTCTAATACTTGAAAATTTTTATCATTCAAGTGTTAAAAATACTATAAACGCTTTTAAGAATCACTCCTAATCACGTTCTAAATGACATAATGTTTTCTTTGACATCATCCTTTCTTTGACCAAGCTACTTACTACCTACAACAAAATTACTTGCATTGTATAATAGGTATAGGGGTTACCACGGAGATCAATAACCTAATTGCTTTTTCTCATTTATCGCTCAAGTCAAATATATATATATTAAGGAATCGCATATTGGCCTTGCTAGTTCACTAGAAATCCATCAAGAACAAAATGCCCAAGGAATTATCTCACTTCTATGACTATTTTTACTAAAGTAAAATTGGCTATTATGTCTATTTTAGCCTTACAAATTTCAGTATCTTTTTCTGAAATATTAGGGAACCATGAAAACCTCTTCTAAAATTTCAAAACAATTTTCAAAACATTTCTCAAATCACCCCTAAAAATATGAAAATTTTTCAAAATCATGTCATCCAAAAATGCTCAACCTATAACCTTAGAAAGGTGTAGTGTATTAACAAAAATCTATTTCTCATCCAGTTTTTATCATTCAGTCTAGCTTCCAAAAACTACCTTTGACCTAATTGAACCCTCTCCTCCAGTCATTGCTTCACTGTAGTTCCCTCCAAGAGGATAGGATACCATATGGTCATCAACAGAAGACGAGAACTGTAAGCAATGATATCATTTTCATGCTCATTGACCTCACCATCACCATCAACCTCCATATCCAAATTCATCTCAGACCATCCACACCTCTCCATACTAGAAAAACACTGCACCACCATGAAAGACCTCCAAAAGATCCATGCCCATCTCCTCAAAACTGGCCTGGCCAAACACCCTCTTGCTGCCAGCCCTGTCCTGGCCTTCTGCGCCACCTCCCCGGGCGGTGACATCAACTATGCTTACTTGGTTTTCACTCAAATCCATAGCCCAAACCTCTTCTCTTGGAACACTATCATTAGGGGCTTCTCTCAAAGCTCAACCCCGCACCATGCCATATCACTCTTCATTGACATGTTAATCTTTTCATCTGTGCAGCCACATAGGCTCACATATCCTTCTGTTTTTAAGGCTTATGCACAACTTGGTCTTGCTCATTATGGAGCTCAGCTCCATGGGAGGGTGATAAAACTAGGCCTCCAATTCGATCCTTTTATTAGGAACACAATCATCTATATGTATGCGAATTGCGGGTTCTTGAGTGAGATGTGGAAAGCTTTTTATGAAAGGATGGATTCCGACATTGTTGCATGGAATTCAATGATTATGGGGCTTGCTAAATGTGGGGAAGTTGATGAGTCGAGAAAGTTGTTTGATGAAATGCCGCTGAGGAATACAGTTTCTTGGAACTCTATGATTAGTGGGTATGTTAGGAATGGAAGGTTGAGGGAGGCATTGGACCTTTTTGGCCAAATGCAAGAAGAGAGGATTAAGCCGAGCGAGTTTACAATGGTGAGTTTGTTGAATGCTTCAGCTCGATTAGGAGCACTTAAGCAAGGGGAATGGATTCATGATTATATAAGGAAGAACAATTTTGAACTGAATGTGATTGTTACAGCATCGATTATAGACATGTACTGCAAATGTGGAAGCATTGGAAAGGCTTTTCAAGTGTTTGAAATGGCTCCCCTGAAAGGATTGTCATGTTGGAACACCATGATCTTGGGCCTAGCCATGAATGGTTGGGAGAATGAAGCAATTCAATTATTCTCAACGCTTGAATGCTCGAATCTGAGGCCAGACGATGTGACTTTTGTTGGTGTTTTAACAGCTTGTAACTACTCAGGTTTGGTAGATAAAGCAAAACAATACTTCTCATTAATGAGCAAGACCTATAAGATCGAACCATCAATTAAGCACTACAGTTGCATGGTTGACACACTCGGCCGAGCTGGACTACTTGAAGAAGCAGAAGAGCTAATAAGAAATATGCCAGTAAACCCAGATGCCATTATCTGGAGTTCCTTGCTCTCAGCATGTAGGAAGCATGGAAATGTTGAGTTGGCCAAAAGGGCAGCAAAGCATATAGTTGATTTGGATGGAAATGACAGCTGTGGTTATGTACTTCTTTCAAACATTTATGCTGCCTCCGATCAGTTTGAGGAAGCGATGGAGCAAAGGCTTTCCATGAAGGAGAAACAGATAGAGAAAGAACCAGGATGTAGTTTGATTGAAGTGAATGGGGAAATTCATGAGTTTGTAGCTGGTGGAAGGCTCCATCCTCAAGCACAAGAGGTCTATTCTTTATTGAATGAGTTGGGGATGATGTTTCGAGAGATGGACTGAAGCCTGAACGCATTAAAAAGAACAAAAGAAATCACATATAGATCTGAAACAAGTCCAGAATATATGATAGCATGACATAGCATCTCTTTTGGTTCCCCACAATGCTCTCAGAAAGAAAAAACCACTGCATTATCACAAAAGTACTCTTGAGTGTATAGAGGATTGAACTGGTATGATGTTGCTTCATTTGTGTCAATACCTTCACTAATTCAAATATGTACATGTTTTTTAATTTTCCAGTGGTCGAATTTAAGCATTTGGAGTAACTGCAAATATAGAAAACAGGTCCTTGTGAAAGCATGTGAGGCTTTTGTTACTTCAATCTATTGTTTGTTTGAGCCTACATCTAATAGTTCTAACAGTTGATGAGCTTGAAGTGTCATGTCATCCAAAACTAACTCTTCATTCTGCTAAGGAGCTGCATGCGATCTAGCCATCCACTCTGCAGTCCTATTAAGTCAGTGTATTCCCTCAAGCAGCTATGGCATTATTTGGGGTATTACCACAACAAATGCAAATGAGGCAATTCACCCATGTTCACAATTTTAAGCTGCATTCCAAACCCCTTCCAGTTCCAAAGTTCTTGATACCTCATCACTCTGCTGTTGCTCAGCTATCAGAAAATGGCCATAACATCTCATCTAGTGACAGGTCAGTATGTCCCGGGCAGAGCTTGAACTTCTCAATAACCCAAGTCCATTTTTCAACCTTGAAGAACATTTGCAATATCTAGGGGATCTGCACTGATGATGGGATGGTCAAATCCCTATTTTGGTAACATTTCCCTTTGACAGGCGTAGTATACCAAATGAAAAGGGTATACACCTTTGTACTTGTAGATTGAACTCCTCTGTTTACCTGTTGGCTCTCTGTTTTGTGTATTAAGCAAGAAATGAAGCTATTTTTTTCCCAATAAAAACTGGATGAATGGCTTATTCCAGAAGGTTCATGCCGTTGGCCATGAACAGCAAAGATCTTCCCTAGAAAGAAGCCGAACCTACTCATATTGCATCTGCATATGAGGAATAACCCTTTTAGTGAAATCCCAGTTCTTATGTCCCAAATATAGATTGACTTCTCACAGTTGGTCATGTTGCTTGCATATTAGATAGAGCAAGTAAGCTCATGTTCTGTTAAAGGGCCAGTTTCTTAGCAGGCACCTTCTGGCTAAGCAAGTGGCTTTGAATCTAAACCAACTGCAAGTTTTTCTGACACCTCCTCAGTTCCTAGTATCATCATGAAAGTTCTCTGCTAAATCAAAAATTATACTCGGATACAAACAGAGTGATGCGTCGGTTGCCATTTTTCCTTCACAGTTTTTCTTGACAACTAGAGCATTTTCCTAGAAAATATCACATGGAATTCAAGTAGGTTTCTCACAGACTGTAAGGAATAGGAGTTACATGAGAAAGTATCACCTATATCATGATTCCAAACCAGAAGTTCTGTGTTTTTCCCATCATTGCCATGGATTTTATCATAGAATTGCATCTCACCATACATGTACATATTCTAGATATTCCAGTCTTTCCCATCTCACCATAGAATCAAGATTTTCTTTTTTAAGCAATCAACGCGTGCAGTTTGAGTACACCTATTTTAATGTACTGGAAGAACAAGCTGGTAAAACTGAGAAACCAAAGCTTGCATATCAAAACTGTTAGCTTCAATCAAGTGCTGCTTCCAAGGTTAATTCCTTGATGGCCTGCTGCACAAAAATGTATTGAGAAGTCCAAAGATCATGGGTTGGTTAGTACATGAAAACTTGAGATACTATATTCGTTTATATATCCCTAATGGTAAATGAACTTGATTACTACATGAGAAATCATTAAACCAAGTCTCAATATGAAATCAATCTTTGCCACACTCCATTACATGTTAATTTGTAGATTACTAGAGCTTTTCTATAGGGAATGGGAGCCGAACGCTTTCTAGGAATATTAATGTGTATGGTTATGGGGGAGACTAGTGTTGTTCTGCTGACTGAAGCTAGGTTTTGGATAGAGTTCGCCCAGGTGCCCAAGAGTATATCTCTGGAGGCATGGTACCATTTGTGAGCAAGTTCTGAGGAATCCCATACATATCCGACATATCAATGTGGTGGTGACGACCATTCTGGTAATGCTGGTTCTGCACAGCAGTGGTTACTTCATCATCATCCAAAGGCAGACGATCGAATGTTGCATTCATGAAGGATGCAGCCATGACGACTACTGGTCCGGAAGCTATGAGTGCACCAACCACACCTCCGCCCACAACCTGCCCCTGAGCCCCAGCTAAGTAAATGGTCAGGCCTGTGATCCCAGGTGGTGCAGGTGGGGGCAATATTGAACCCAGCAAAGACAGGATCTCAAACCGGCCGTGGAGGGTGACTATGGCCCCAGAAGAGGCAGGTTGCCGAAGTGTTACGTTGGTCACACACCCGCTCCCACTGAGGATGCAAATCCCGCGTTGCTTCCTCCTGGCAAAGTTGGCTAAGCTCTCACTCACGTCACAACCAGAGCTCACCTCCATGGCATGAGCCCTAAGAGCATTGGCGCTGTCTCGGGTGATGATGATGGGTGGTTTTGGCTTGTTCTTTGAGCCTGCTGGCCTGCCACGAGGCCGGCGGATGGCCTCACCATCAGATGCCAAAGGAACTGCTGGCATTGCTTTTGGAACTTTGGGAGCCATGAGTATGGCATCAGTGCCTGCCCTGTGATTGCTACCCTTCACCTGTTCTTGGTTCCTATCCATGGCACTTTTCGACCCAATAGAAGGGACCATTGGATCTGCTCCGCCACCACCTCCTGCCATTCATGCAGTCATGGGGTGCTCTGCTTGGAGATGACGGGAAAATGCTTGAAATGTGTTGGGAATGTGAGTTTAAGTAGTAGGTCTGTGCAGCTAAAATTATGATAAAAACCCGAAAGAATGATTGGGGATTAGGAGATGGTTAAGTAAAACCAACCTCATAATTTAGCAATAGTTTTATGGATTCATCTCACTGCCTAACTCTCAACAAAACTCTCTTTCACGTCAATTGCCTTTCCCAACAGCTACCCAAATCTCATTTAAAATATTGAACTCGAGCCAAAACATATCTGTGGGAAACTACTGCAATCGCAAAGGATTACAAACTATTAGTAGCCAAAGTGAAAGCCGTTCTGCACTGGGAAAATTCAAAACATCAAGCTACCTCTGAACAAGAGAAATTTGGTAGAATCTAATCCAAGGACCAAGTTAAAGGGAAAAAAAGTACGAGTCTGACTTCTGTTCAGTGTATGTATTGCTTATACTCAAAACACAGTAAATTCATACATGAACCACAATGATCTCTTGATTGATTCCCTCTTTCAAAATCATTACAATGGCTAAGAGGAAAAAGAACCAAAAAACAATAATAATAAGAATAAAACAAATTGTAGTTCTATTGCCAGATTTGGGGTGATTACATAAGCTTATGAGGCCTGACTGAGAATGATAGGGATTTCCTTACTGTAATGATCCATACTGTTGGCAGAGCTGCAGACTGTTGACATCAGCAGTGTAGTTGATTCTGTTCCCAGAAACCATAATATGTGCTGCCCAGAACTGGACATTTTGCCCTTTAGCCATGCCCATGAACCCAGGTTGCAGGACTCCCAATCCTGGAAAATCAGGTGATAAGACAAGCCCAAGAGAACAGGCCAATAGGTCAAGTCTCAGCAGGTTTTCTAACCTCTCATCCTCCTCTTGCATCGCAAAACACATGTAAAAACCCAATCATCATGCTCAAGCTCAGAGACCCATGCCCTTGGTCATCACTCTACTATAGAACAAGCAGAAAACAGTGTATCTGTTTCAATCTTTTCCCTAGTGTGCAATAACATAAAGCCTTCCATATGAATATTTAAGTAGCTCATGTGAATAACATTAGAGAATTTGCTTAAACTAATTTTCATTCTCAAAGATTTTATGGAGACAACCACAACATAATCTATTGATACATAGTTTCCATGGAAGTGTAGCACTTTATCTATAAGTGTCAATTATTCAGATGGTGTTACTATTGCTACACTAATCATATGCTGTAAACAGAAAACAGTACAAAAATTCAAAGCATGATTAATTACCTGCCTGATGCTCAAATATGTACCTATTAGAATGGTAGGAGTTCATATCTTTAAGTGAGCCATTAATTAAAGGAGATACAGCTCCAATGCTACTCACCATCAACTGTTTACAGGATACAGAAGCAGATTCAAAGTGGTTTGAATTAAGATTTTTGACAGCAACATTGTCATCAAGACATATGACCTCATCTGACTGGCAGTGCCAGGACAAAGTAGCTCTATCCCTGTGTTAGAATCCCTCTTGGCCTCTGACACAACAGTGGCATCTAAAACGGAGAACCCACTGGGTGCCGCTGGCTGATCGACAGAAGGCCTTTTATCAGTAATGCAAGGGAAGGCAAAAAAAAAAAAACCCTCACAGTTCCTTTCTCAACGGTACAAGGCCTACAATTAATCTCAAGTTCACTTTATGGTGATATGGCCTTTCCTGAGATAAGAGGTTTGGGAGGGGACAAAGATCTAATTTCAGGAGCCGAACTAGGAAAAAGTGTGTTCAGCTTGTGCATGAGGATGTCAGCCCTGGATGGAATCTCATTTATAAGAAATTGCTGGACAATTGGTTTCTTAAACCACTCCATGACAGAGTCTCCTGGAGCCCTCAGAACAACCTTACTGACCTCAAATGGGGACTCTACTGAATTTAGCATCTGTGCAACCACAATCTTCAGAGTGGGTCCAGTGACCAATTTGATTCGTCTTGGGACAACACCATAGTACAACATCCGCTTTCTAAATCTATGAAGGGTGTGCACAACTGCTATAAGAGCAGCTCCCACTGATAAGTTTCTAACATCAAGGGACCAAGCGATATGCTGATCAAAAACAATTGCTTTTGGAAAAAGTTTATTCTCATATGCAACTTTCCAAACACAACGTGCTCGGTTTATCTGCCCCATAAGAACAAGGTAGTTAAGGAGAACACTGACAAAATATCTCGCAGCCCCTTCTTCCAATTCATAATCAATACTCTGGAAGAATTCCCTTACAAAGGATAAAACTGGCTGTTTCCTTTGCTCTGGGCCAGTGAAGAGTCCACACATAAAAGTGTGTGCCTTATGTTTAGTAGCACTAAGGATCAACATCAAATGCCTCTCATTCTGCTCTTCTTGGCATCTCACGAGATGGGCTAGAATTGATGTGTAAAGTATAAGGTCAACTTTTGCAGCAGAGTTTACATAAGTTTCAAGGAGCGGCTTGGCTGACTCATACAAACCATTCTTCATGCATGACTCAAAGAGCTGCCTGATAATGAAATTATTGGTTCTGATTCCAGATGAACCCATGAAACGCAGCCACCTCAAAGCTAGATCAACAGAGCCATCCTTTATATAAACCATTAGAACATCACTAGCACTCACATCAACAGAAAACCCCATGGCCTTCATTTCAAGTAAAACTTTAGCAGCCACATCCACTAGCTTCTTATTTGCTAGGAGCGTCAATAGAGCAGTATAAGTACTCAGACCAGGTCTCAACCCCGCATTGGTCATCGAGTTATACAACTTCATGGCAGAGTCTACCTGTCCAGAGGCAGAATGCATTTCCAAGAGACAGAATAGGTAGATGGTGTAGGTAAAAATCCAGCTTTCTCCATATCTGAAAACACTGACATTGCAGTCTCAAGCTTTCCTGATTTGGCATGAGACTCAACAACCATTGTATACAATCCATAGTTAGGCCTAAACCCTGCTTTCTTCATCTCATCCCAAATCCGAAGAGCTGTCTCTAATTTCCCTGCCTTGACAAATGATTCAATCAAGGAAACATACATAGTAGCAGATGGCCTGAGCCCAAAACCCTGCATTTCCATGTACACCTTCATTGACGTGTCTAACCTCCCAGCTTTTCCCATGGAATCAACAAGAGAAGCAAACACCAAAAAGCTTGGCCGCAAATTCTTCTCTTTCATTTCTTGGAAGAGCTTGAAAGCAGCATCAAGACGGCCCGATTTTGCCAAGCTTGGTATCATCAATTCATAAGTTGAACCATCCAACACACATCCTGCCGCTTCCATGCTCTCATATACCTCAAATGCCTTATAAGGCAAACCCTTATTCAAAAACAAGGTTATAAGGGAATTATAGGTTGCGGTATCAATTTTACAACCTGAATCCTGGACCTTTTTGAAACAACAAAATGCCACCTCCAATTTCTCAGCCTTAGCCAAATCCTGAACAACCTGATTACATGCAATAACAGAAGAAACCCCATTATCATCCCCAGAGTCTCGAATCATCTCATCAAACAAGGATTGAATTGCATCAAAGTCTCTACTTTGATTCAATCTATCAAACAGTAAAGCATAACACTCATCATTGAGCATAGAATACCAAGGCTGCCTCTTTGCCCACCGAAACAAACTCAAAGACGCATCCGTATCGGTGACAATCTTCAATGCTTGAACTACATGAGACATGTTTGGCACAAAGTGGAGCTTATCCAATTGGGTCTCCAATTCAGGACCCCATCTCCACCTATTGACAATTTCAACAATCTTGGCAACCGCAGAAACATTCAGAAACGGTTTCTTCAGCCCACCCACCATCACGTGGTCATCGAGCCCCGGATCGACGGACCGAACTCCTTTTCCGGTGAAAATAACACTCCCAGATTCATCTAAATACTCTACATCTTCTTGGTTCCAATCACTACTACTAGTACTACGATTAGAGTTTTGGTGGTGGTTCCCAGAACAGAACGCTCTAGAAAAATTGATAAATGTAGAGCTAGGGTTTCTTGCTTTTAAAGAAAAAAGAAAGGGGTTGATGAAATTTGGGTTGTGAATATTGGATGCCTGAAATGAAGAAGTAAATATAGGGTGGCTTTCGGAGAGGAGAGAGAAGTCTTTAGGGCTTACCAGAAATAGTGGGCGGCGCTTGATGAGATTACACCAGGCCTTGCTCATCAAAGGCGACCACCGTCTATCAATTCTCATTCCCATTTTCGTTTCAAATCCCTCTCCAGCGATTTTCAGACTAGGTTCCTTTTACAGAGAACTAAGTGGCCGGGGGAGGCTGAAACGGGGTCGTTTCGATGGAACATAATATGGGCTTCATGTCCGTGGGCCAGTGCATGATGACCATGCAAGTAGCCCAACAGTTAAAAGCCCAATACTCATGCCTTCCTTCTTGCCTCCATGCCTTTACTCCACCCAACTTTTCTCTCTTTGAGTTGAGGGCCAAAATTTACCAATCAAGTTATTGTAATCACGGAATCATTCACGTGACCATTTTTTTTAAGTGTAAAAAATCATAGTTGGTGACTATGGTTTTACCTTTAAATTTAAAATCACAGTTAACAACAAAATAAAAAATAATAATAAAATTGAACTTGATGTTGTACGGACAAACTACTTCGACAAATAATTTTAACACAAGTTTAGATTAAGATTTTTTTTTTTTAAAAAAAAAAAACAAGTTACTTTGATCTGAAACTCTCTCTCTCTTATCTCGACATTATTGGAGTAGACAAGAGTACATTCGCAATGATTTTGTGGTAATAAATTATTTTTACTATAGAGAATCAACTGAACTCTAATATCATATGTAAATAACAACGAGATACCAAGTGTTCAGGTCCGTGACCCACTATCTATTGTGTTCAGTCTCCTCATGAACCGGTGTCCGTAGTTTAACAAAGTGAAAACTATCAGCCTTTCAAGACTACTTCTACAATCTTTAAGTTACAAATCATCCTATTGTATGTTCAATTAACATATCTTAACTCTCAAATAGCTTATGTCAAGTTCACTTAAGAAACTACTATAACCATAGTTTCCATGAACGTATCTCCTTAGGATTAGCCAAAGGGACACACTGTCTCAATCCCAAGAAATATCATGGTGTTTTTATTGGGAATACCTATTGTTACCGACTTCTATTAATAGTGACCCAATCCATAGGGAATATATAATTAACTTACGATTTCACTTATAGATCAAAGTCAAATCTAACTTCAGCACAAACTCAATATTAAATATTCTCTCAAGGTTGGGAAACAATACAATGAAGCAGTTTGGTGAAGTCATGACTATTTGATAACCTTAAGTCATAACTCACCATAGGTTCTGTCCAATGTGCAACCAAACATATAGTGCACTCACTATGAGAAACCTATCCCACTAGCCAAGACCAGTCATCCCTTCAATTAGGAGGTGGTGCATTACAACCTCTAATGGGATGTCTAGGCCCATGAATTGACTATGAACAAGTCATCTATTTATAAGAAACTCATGACTTAGATCTTTTGTTCAACTCCTAATGCGCCTAAGTCACGTATAATGCAAAAGATACAAACAATAATGCTTATAAAGTATAATACATGGAATAAGGATAAATAAAAGTGAAATTGGAACATTATTAAATAAATAATGAATTCCAAATTTATTACATCATGTCATGCTTTTAATGGCTCTATCCTAACAATCTCCCACTAGCCCTCAAAGCATCATGCCTATAAAACATGTTAGATACTTATTTGAAACCTATGTTATCCTTATGACCAACAAAGACTCTCCATGTCAATGTCTTAGTGAAGGGATCCACTAGGTTTTCCAATAAAGGTATCTTGTCAACCATCATATCTCATTCTAAACTATCTCAACACTTTAGAGCACAAACACATAATCCCTTGTTTTCTAAAAATACTTGAGTATATGCTTCACAGCAGTTTAGTGTTTTGGACCTTAATTAGACTGATATCTACTCACAATACCCACTGCAAAGCAAATATTTGGCCTAGTACATAACATCGCATATATAAGGCTACCCACTACAGAGGCATAGGGTACTTACTAACTGCATGCGCTCTTTCTCCTAAGGTGTTTTAGGACACTAATCCTGAGAAAGAGGAATTCCATGCTTAAAATGTGACAAACCTTTCTTGGAATCTTGCATCACATACTTGACCAAAAGCTTATCTATGTAGGTAGCTTGAGATAGAGTTAGTTTCCTATTTTTGCGGTCCCTAAAGACCTTAATCCCAATAATATATTGTGCTTCCCCTAGATCCTTCATCTGGAACTGGGTAGAAAACCAAATCTTGACTGATGACAATAACCCTACATCATTACTAATTAGTAGATTGTCATCTACCTGCAAGATCCTATAGCACCACCATGCTTCCCTACAATTTCTTGTACTCACAAGGCCCTTTGCTATGAAAATATCTGGTTACATCATATAAATGCTAATATCAAGATAATCGTTTAAGATCACTATCTTGACATCCTATTGCAATAACTCATAAATGAGATACACCGCAATAGGAAGGAGTACTCCAATGGATCTGAATATGGTTACTGGTGAAAAGATTTATGATATTTGAAACAATGTTTCAAACTATAACCTTTAACCACAACCTAGCTACATAAATATCAACTTTTCCATCTACTCCTTTGTTCCTCTTATAGACCAACTTACACCTATGGGTTTTATCCCTTCAAGTGCTTCTATAGGAACCCAAACTACATAACTTTGCCTCCATAGCTTTTTGCCAAAGATGTGCATCCACATCGCTAATTGCTTTATCGTAATCTATGGGATTAATCTCATGTTCCTTTATAATGGTCTCAAAAGACTTTCCCAAATACATGAATCAGTTTGGTTGTTTAACAACCCTCCCACTAGACAAGGCATCGGTGTACTAGAAATGGGAATGGTTGGTATTGGATCCATAATATCTTGTGTATAGTGGGACTATTTTTTAGTATTCTCCAATCTATATCATTGTTTGCCTTATTGCATATCATATAGTCTTTATCAAAAATCTGGTATTTGTAATAAAAAAACACCTTTTGATAATTTTGACTGTAAAGTAATAATCCCAAAATCCTCTTGGATATCCTATGAATTGATACACCTCTTTAGAAAAAGAAGAGGTATTACACAGTCTTTAAGATATATCCCTAAAAAATATGAGAAGTAATGAGAAACCAATCATCGATCTCACTTTATTTATCAAAGTTCAATACTCCATTTTGCAATAGAGTCCTTGGTGCACACAATTGGGATAATATCTCATGCTCCATTTGGAAAGAAGCTTCAAGAGCACTCTTACATGAGCCAATACATCCATTCCTATGTGAACTAATTTTTATTTGTATGTCGGTTCTCCAATTTTAACATAATCACTCTAATCTAGTTGGCTCTTTTAGGTACTTGAATATTTGCCAACTACTCTGATGCATTTACAGTTATTGCTTTTGTGAACTTGTGGAAGTTTGATTTGCTTCTTTCTTATAAGAGAGCTTTCCCAACACATTTCTTTTCCTTTATTGAAAAACTTAAGACACGATGAGTCTTGGGTATAGAGTTGTTAAGGGGGTTTAAGGAATGTTTCATATACGATGATGTCAAGTGAGATTGAGACTAAATACGCCGATGTTTTAGAATGAATTGCATGTCAAATGCTTCCTCTTTTTTCAATCTTTAATTCCATCTTTTATGTTTAGGGGAGGAAAGCTTACCTTACCAATCATTTCTCTCGAATCTTTAATAAGCAATATCCTTTGTAACTAGAGGCACTTGGCTACCAAAATAATTGATAGGAATTTGTAAGGAATATTGTGATGAGATGAAGTGGCAAAACCAGCAAATTTGATAGTTATCATTATAAGAGGTTTAGTTATATATCAAGGAACACACGAGCCCCCTTGCTCCACTTAGCGTCTCTGATTCTTTTTCACAACTCTATCCACCACCTTTAATCTTTACGAGTTCATTTCCATCTTATTATTTTTTTCCCCAAACGACTTAGATTATTTATAGAGATATTCCTCATAACTTTCCTTGTTTTATAAGGAAATTCAATATTACAATAACATATCAACTTAGGAAATATTTTATACAATATTCTTTATAGAAAGGAATCTATACTAATTAGAAAATTGAGACACTTTTCAACACCATCCTCTTTGCTACTCTTCTAAAAGATGAATGCTCGGCCCCTTGTGGTTGAAATCAAACTCAACCATGAAAGATGCTGAAAAAACACAAAATTCTTGAGGAAAAATTAAACTTTATTAAACAAAAACAAACCAAAAGAACTATAAAATCATCTAGTATCCATGCGTATGTATCTAAGTATTCTATATTTATGTAATTCATGAGGTGTGTGACTAACCCCAACTCTTCCCTAATAAGCCACATCTCAAAGTTAAAAATTTAATTAAAAGGCACAAAACACAAGTGTTTTGGTAGAGGTTTACAGCTAAAGGAAGCCAACATTGCATTTATGCTTGAAGACTACACAAGTACACACACATATGTATAGTCCTGGCTTCCCCCTTGATCATTCTACTAGACTCAATGTCATTATGCCAAGGGTGGTAAGACACTTAAAAATATGTTAGATCATGCATGATTGTGATTGTAATGGCAAGACGCTTATGAACTCCTAAAGACAATCGTGCATAATCATGATCCCTTTCTACTATTTGAATTCACATGCACAACTTGCTCTTCATGTAGCTTTCACTCCCGATCACCATGTTCTATTTCAAGCGCGCAACTTTCTCTTTGCTCAACTTTCACTCCAGTGTTCTTCATTTTGATCGGTCAAGTGCTCTTCTCCCCTTCATGCATACATTCTCCTCTCTTGGAAAGATGAATACACGAATTGGTCTCTTCACTTGAGAGTCACAGTGCTTTGAGAATGACAATTACTCCGAATGGATTAGTTTCTCTACATGTTTAGCCTAAGGCATGTAATTGTACCTTTTCCCTCTTAATCGTCTTTGGGGCAACTTCTAGTACTTAAAATGTTCTTCATTTAGCTCTATTGTTGCATACTGTGTTAGCTTCCTAGTGCTTATTTGGTTCTACCTCTATCAACCTCCTCCAACATTGATTGCATCCTTGAGAATTACCCTTGTTGATATGCCTTTTACCTCTCTTCTACATCCTTCACTTCAATACAAATATATAGCTCTGAATGGAGGCTTAGCAAACATTCAAGTTAAAAAGACCTAAATAAGATTCAAAAAATTACTGATCCTAGTTTTATTAGGCCATCTGCTTGTGTTTTATCACTCAAATTACTCCATTAATCATAATTTTAATGTCAAATTTATAAAACTCTACCTTCATATTAAAATTCTTCATCCAAAAGGCAATATCAATTCATTGTACTTGACCCAAAACACCTAAGCCATTAATGCAATAATAGAAGTAAGATTTACAAACACTATTTAACAGGAAACTGAAAGCCTTTTTGCATTGAAAAAATTCAAATGATCAAGCTAGCTCTAACCTCAGTAAATTTGGTAGAATACAAATCAAAGGTAAATGGGACAAAAACCAGTAAACTTCTCTTTCAACTATGTACAATTGGATAGACCTAGGCATGGTAATGCTAACTGAACTCTAATAAAGCCTTTGATTGATTCACACCTCTATCAAAATCATGATAATGCCTTTGGGCAAAAAGAACTGAAAAGAAGAAATGAAACAAAATGTTCATAGTCGTGTTGCCATATCTAGGGTGATTGATCACCTTCAATCGTGTCTTGGCGGCCATCGTCCTTGTGGGTCCCATGATTGAGATCCATCAGGAGTTTGGTACCCTTGAGATCTATGCTGTTGCAAGAGCCACTGATTCCCTTCATCTCTGGGGTGCTGTTGATTCTGTTCCGGCAAAGTATAATAATGTGTGCTGCCTGCAGCTGGAGATATTGCCCTTGAACCACCAGGCCCATGAACCCAGGAAGCAGAACTCCCACCCTGGTAAAACGAGCAAAAGAACAAAATAAATGAAAATGAACATTTTTAAGCTCTGCTGTAAAATTGAAGTATTGTAGAAGCCGTCAGGAGCATGACTGCAGAGAACTTCCAGCATCCTTCTGACCAAAGCACCAGAAAAATGATATTTTGTTGGAATCATTCCTATACTTTTTGGTCTTCTGTTTGGAAGTAATATTCCACAAACCAAAGCTACATTTTATAAATTTATAAATCAACCCCTTTTCCATTAAACAGCATTGAATAGTTGATGTTGTTTTTACCTGATGAGGGTTGAAATGAGCTCCCTCGTTGGAGCTTAAAAATTCATTCAAGTTCATGGAAGCAGGTAAATTGTTCAGAAATCTCGAAGGAATGTTGCTGGGACTCCCTAAACTTCCATAATCAGCAGGAGGAATGTAGGTGGCACTCCCAAATCTTCCATGACCATCAGGAGGAATGTAGGCAGGCCTCCCAAAACTTTGATGGCCAGTAGGAGGAATGTGAGTGGGATTCCCATAACTTCCATGACCAGCAGGAGGAATGTAGGTGGGCCTCCCAAAACTTCGATGGCCAGCAGGAGGAATGTTGGTGGGACCCCCAAAATTTCCATAACCAGCAGGAGGTTGTGCCAAGTGACTCACAGGAGCAGGATTTCTGTACTGTAGAATATTTGGCAATAATTCCGGCAAAAGTAGATGGGATGAATCTTCACCTGTATGTGCTTGCTGAAAAGCGGAGGGAATATTTGCATAGCTTTGAGGAGGTGAACGGCCAGCAAGCATGTTATCAAAATGTTCCAAGGAAACTGAATGTTGAGTGTCAGGGTCCAATGCAAATGGCCTAGGAAGTGTAGTTTCTGGAATGTTGGTGGGACCCCCAAAATTTCCATAACCAGCAGGAGGTTGTGCCAAGTGACTCACAGGAGGACGATTTCTGTACTGTATAATATCTTGCACTAATTCCGGCAAAAGTAGATGGGATGAATCTTCACCTGTATGTGCTTGCTGAAAAGCGGAGGGAATATTTGCATGGCTTTGAGAAGGTGAAGGGCCAGCAAGCATGTTATCAAAATGTTCCGAAGAAACTGAATGTTGAGTGTCAGGGTCCAATGCAAATGGCCTAGGAAGTGTAGTTTCTGGAGTAATGTGGATGCTAGGCAAAGCTTGAGAAGGTAGCCCAGATACAGGAAAGGTGCCCTGTCTAACATCCTGCATGAATTCAAAACTATTTATGAACATGGACGGTGAACCTAGTATGCTTCATTCTATTTGTTCTACTTTTTTTTTTCAACTTGCATTGAAGCCTCAGATTGAGCTGCAATGATTTGAAACATTACAACTCAACATCAAAGCTTTGAACATTACACAGTTCACTAATTCCGTACCTCAGGCATGAAATTAGTTGGTCTGCTGCTGTATGATCCTCCACTGCTGTATCTTGAGGAATGTACTTGTGCTTCAAGGAACTGCAAGAGGACTTAGATTCTCCTGAAGAATATTCAGTTGGCTCCTGGAAACTTGGTAGAGAATCTGAATATGCATGCTGCAAAATAATATAAGAAATCAGAGGCAATGCTAAACAAAAAAAAAGGCAGCAGAAAAAAAAAATGTTTTACGCATGCATATAACATATATATGCATGTATGTATATACTGTAATATAAGTTTTAAATCCTGACAACAAATATAATTTTCCCAAAATACAACATTGACAGCTGCATAGCTTTGAAAAAGTATCCTTTCACTCTAAGGAGCCAATCAACTCGATTCTCTCCTTTTTTTCCCCTCCATTGTTCTTCACCAATAAATCACCCACCAGAGAGAACTTCTTTCTGACTACTATCCCCATACTATGTTAGCTATTCCAACCCTGGAAAGTAATCTAACTATTAAAATATTACAATATGACAAGACCTGACACTGAAAATAAAACTTAACAAGCTAGAGTTCAGAGTCATTCAGACACTGCATTCACAAGTATTTATATACCATGGATTATCATCATCAGCTTATCATATCTGAAGAAGCTTTGATAATAGCTGGATAAGCATGAGGCAGATAATACATGATAGGAAAAGTTTTGGTCCAGCCACCATTGTACCATCCCTATTTTTTAAAACCTCCAGAAAAGGACTTGTTCAAAAAAAGCAAAGTAGCCAGTCTCCTCTCAGGAAAATTCCAGGAAATCTGTTCTGACCAAAAAATTGGAAATGCCAAGCATCTTAGTAGATCTATTTTAGTTTAGTTGTATCTTGTGTTGTTCCAGCCACCAGATGATCGACATCATTCTCGACAGAATTGATGTATGATTCCAAGCATTTAAATGATCATCCAACAAAAAAATAATATAACGAATATAAAATTTCAATATAATGTTGTGGAAAAAAATAATGTTGTGTATCTTTCACTTTCTTTGATGCTGAGAAACTCAGAAATCAAAGAACAGTATCAAGCATTTTTCAGTTGGTGCTTTTCAACACAATGTCACAAGCACAAACTTTTTATGCCTCGGCCCTTTAGTGCACACCCAACACACACCTTCAACAACTACTCATGAGATGTTTTATGCTACTGGATTTGATTATCAGATTTGGTAAGCAAAGAAGCTCTCCCCCAATGCCTGCTCGGATAAATAAAGAAGACAAATATGCAAATATGGATAATTATGTATCATTTTTATGAAACCAATCAATATCATAAAAGCAAAGAGGCGTGAAATTCTCTGGTCTAGAAAAGAACAGGAAATTGTGTTATAATGCAATTTAATTACCGCTACACTCGAAAGTGAAGCACAAGATGATGCAGAATTTTCTCTATCAGCATCAGGTATGTTTCTGGGCTGCTCATCACCATGATTCTCTGGATTTCTGCACAGAAAATTTAGCAGTCATTATAAACAGACAAGTGGTGTAATGAAACTTAGAAGAAATAGGACTTACCTGAAGTCCAAATTCCCAACTGATGAATCCTCTACTAGTGCACCAGAGGCTTCTCCCAATTCACATTGTAAGCGGTTTAATTTATGTAAACTAGAATGGGCAGTAGGGAGACCAGAGAGTGTTTCCCCTTTTTCCATACTTAGTTTCTCTAAGCCTGCAGCAGTTGATGAAACTGCTAAAATCATCAGTTAAAGGAGAACTGCTAAACTGCTAAAATTGTAGTACAGACAAATAATTAAAATTTAAAACTCAGTGGCTATTATAGTTTAGCTTTGTGAAAAGCAGGGAAGGTAAAATATTTTGATTGAATTGGTCAAAAGTTCAGTAAGAGTCAGGTCCAGTATTTAGCTCCGAAGAATTTTTTTGGCAATTCACATCAAAATATTGACTATCATATGCTACTGTTTCATCTCTAGCAACTGAATCCAAGTGATTAAAGCCAAATGCAAAACAATTCATGAGCAAATTTAATTCTTTCAAACCTTAGCAATGTAATCACACTGCATTTTACTCCAAAAATGGATTTGATTTGGGATTGGACTAACCCCATCAGTTATAAATTAACCTAAATTTAAGCCAAGCTGATCATTTACCCTAAAACTTTGGGAGCACAGATCAAATTTGGATCCATTCATTACCAGATATTATATTCAGAATCTGATCTGTTAGGTACTGGATCAAACAAACCCATACTCATAGTATACAACTGGATAACAAGGCCTAACAAATCTGGATTCAAAGGATTTCTTCAACTTCAAACTTTTAACATCCTGGAAAACCAATTATAAAGACAAGTGTAGCAATCAGACAAGCTCAAGAGAATACACAAAGTCTTACCTGGTTTCAGGAATTAGAACTTTCACCCCTAACCCCTCATTCTCCTGATGTAATGCAAACCACTTAAAAAAACAAAAGGAAACCTAATCATCCCTTATCCGTAACTCCAATATAAAACAAGTGAAAACAGTGTTCATCTGTTTGCATTATTTCTCCAATTGTTTGCTTTGTGAATATAGATGTAGCTCATGTAACTGATCAGAATATGCTGCCTCAGTTTTATTTGCATTCTCAAAGCTTTAACAAGTATGCAACCATAACATCATGTATCAATATAACTGTATCAGCAAGAGGCAATTAGTTAGATGGCATCATGCATATTTATCATTACTAAAATCAGTTATATGTTATAAATAAAAAAAATTAAAAATAAAGACGCACCTGCAGCGCTATACTCTGCCAACTGTTCACTGGATACAGTTGCTTCGACCTCATCTGGCTGGCAGTCCTGGGACATTTCAGCTGTATCACTGTACAAGTTAGATGGGTTAGAATATCTCTGTTTCTAAGGCAGGTGAGCCACCTAAAACAGATAAGCCATTATGTGCTGTTGGCTGATCAGTGGTGGGCCATTCATCAGTAATGCAAGGCTCATGACTTATCTCCAACACATACCAAGGATTTGGAGAATGCAAATCTTGGTGTGGTTCTGCCTCCACTGGTGGCAGAACAAAGGGAGTAGTGACACGATAAGAGGATCGTTTTGGTGTTCTTCCAAGAGGTGGAATTCCAAGAGGTGGGAAACAAGTTTCATCTAATGTAATTAGCAGGCTGGAAGTATTGGGCACACCACATTGTTCTGGTACTGCCCCTGCCCCAACAAGAGGGGGAGAAGTTCCAGTTGACATAATTGGCAGGCTGGAAGTGTTGGCACCAGGTCCACCCATCCCTACAGCATCAGCCATTGAAACATGTCCCCTGGTCCCTGGTCTGCCCCTCCTCACAATATCAGCCACTGAAGCACGTCCCCTGGTCCCTGGTCCGCCCCTTCTCACAATATCAGCCATTGAAGCACGTCCCCTGGCCCCTGAGCAAGTAGGCTGTAATACTTGAGATGATTGAGCAGATGAGATGGCATCACCTGTACCTATTGATTGTCTTTTATATTCATCAGCAGCAGAATCACTGCAACAGATATCAATAGATTAGCAAACTGAACCGCAACACATTTAACCAAGCAACAGTAACAAAACAAGGTAAAATATGTTTATTGTACTCATATCAAATTGTTTGATAGATACGACTAGAAAATAGAAATTGAATCTGGAACCTCCCTCATCCCTACCCGATTATTGCCACCTAAACCAGGGCTCAGGGGCTTATTTTATCCATAACTAGTAAGAATCAAACAAATACAATATGTTAGTCCAGACTGACAAGTAAGTTTAGTACTGAAAACTTTACCTTCCCAGGGTACTAAGAGCACACAAGGCTATAGTGCCCAAATGAGAGAAAATGATATCTGCCTCAATTCCTGAAGATCCGGTGTAACCTACTTAAGGATAAATAAGTATTAATTATGGCAGGACTCGGAAGATTCAGACCTTTTCTGACAAGACCTCAAGTATAAATAAGTATTATTTGTTCCAATACATCAGCCATATCTAATTATGTTTCCAGCCTGAAGGAACTCTGCCATATGATAAAAAGAGAGAATTTTATTGTGGCTTTTACTTAAAGAAGTTAAAAAAAAATTCATGAATTGGACATGGCAACTTCCAAGTGGAAGAAAAAATGCAGGTGGCAGTTAACATTTTAATAAAATTAGTGAAATCAAGTTTTGCAATGTAACAAAATGATTTCAGCATCATGGCACTTGGATGGCTAACAATAGAATTCTGCATATTGTTGATACACAACATATCTTTCTTTTATCAACAGTTCCACCAATTGGCATGTTCCCACAAATAATTATAATTCCATTTCTTAATTGGTTTTTGGAATTTATGAAGTTCTTCTGTCAATCCCTGTTCAGAACAGTGGCTGCATCCCTCAAATTGCATCTAACTAATGTATTGTAAACATTCCCTCAACTCCACCCTGGAGCATTTCTTATTCCCATTTTCAGTAAAAGAAAGTCCATTACTGGATTTGCTTATTATTCTTCATAAAAAAATCTGGATCCATCGAAATCTAGCAATAATGAAATTTAATTTCTGTTCACTAAATGAAATGAAGTTTTCCTAACTTGAAATATACACAGTAAGTTAGAATAGAGGAATGAAGAGAATTTTCCATTCAAATTGGTATTTGCAACCGATACAAATGAAAAGTAATTGATAAATGCTGCATTGGTTTATGGAGTTTGTATAGAATCCAACAACAAAAGAGAGTTCTAATTCTTTTACATTCCAGAAAAAGAAATAGAAAAGGATCCAGTGTTTGATCTGATCACTGATATGAAGACAATAATCAGAATAACCTTTTTTTTTTTCTGCACTTCAGTATTAAAAATGTGATTTGCAGAGATGTTTTCACCATGAATTCATACAGGTGATTAAAGTAGGAAGGGTTGTGTTTACTTAAAATTTACAGACACAACTATCATCTATCAGTCTCCTTTATTGTATTTTTATCCAGGGCAGCAGAGTTTGTGCTCTGTCAGAATTAAATTCTAATTTCCATTCAATGAAAATCGAATCACATTAGTTTACTATAAGCATAATAAATAAATAAAATACCATATCAGCATCGACCTAATAAATTATCTTTGGGGTTTACATATACTCATAATTGTTCTTATAATATAACAAGGAAGGATTTCTTCTTATTATTATTATTATTGAAAAGAATCAAGAGAAATTATTTGTATCGGTTTGGATGATTCATCCAAGAATTATTAGTGAGTTCAAAGTCAACAAGGCCCCCAATTCGTCCTATATTTTAGTTTTCATGACTGAAATCTGTGTCTTAACCTTTCAATAGAAAAGAGATGGAAATTTTTAGGTATTTAATCCATAAAAGGGCTAACAAAAATGAAGGATTTTGGTGGACAAGAATAATTGATTGAACATGTCAAGAATAAGAAAATTGACAACAATATCTACAATTAAACTTTTGAATTATCAGTGAACATTCCTTAACCACTCCACACAAGTTCCTTTCCTTCTCAAATATTAAGCCTACAACAGGTTAGAAACTATAGTTCACTTGTTTCTACAAACCAGGAACAATTAGGAATTGAAACCCAGATCATGTTCACTGGAAAGCATATTCCTTAGATGATCAACAAAAGCATTCAAGATCCTAGGAAGATTAAGAATTAAAGCAAAACTGAAAGGCATTGAGGTTCCACTGAAAATTAAACCAGAAACTATAACTCTCACCGAATATTACAAGCTAAAGGAGTAGCAACTCACCCACTCTCTCCCCTGTTGGAAGTGTTTTCAGAATGATGATGACTACCACCTCTATCCTCAAAATCTGAATTGCTACCAATGTCATGAAGCCTTTTTTCTTCTGCAATCTTTTTCTGAAGCAATGACAAGAAAAACAACAAGCTTCATCAGCCATGGTGGGGGTAAAGGGAGGAAGGATAGCCACACTCCCTGTTTGCAATGGGGGAGGGTGAGAAGACTAAATTTATCTCCATGGATACTTTCAGAAAAATTATTTGTAGTCAGCTGGGGGGAGAGTACTCTCACTTAACATTTTCCAGGCAAAATTTGTCTAGAAAAAATTCTCTTTCAAGAAAAAAGACACGGTAGAAATTGAACAAGAAAAAAGCATGGACCAAAATTATAAATTCAACAACAATAATACAATTTAGCATTATTTCATATCAGTACCTCTTTTCTCCTTTCGCGCTTCTCCTTCACCCTTTCAAATATATCTACACAATTAAACAATATCAAATTTAATCATTTTAACTTTAAGAATTGATCATTTTAGTTTTCTTCAACGATGAACAAAACCCCAAAATCCAGAACCTCCTGTTCTATCATCACCGGGATTCATTAGTAAGACATAAATTTGAACCAACCCAGAAGACACAACTCTAAAAAGTCATAAAAGAAATTATTAAATAGTTGAACATAAAGAAACAAGAAAATGCAATTATCTTATACTTTATCAATCACTAGCAACCTTAAAAAAGTCCAGAATAATTAAAAGAAAATAAAAAATTCTACAATATTCTGTTTGGTTCCCTGGAACAAAACAAGCCAAGAAAAAGTCTACTCAATTGAGTATCAAATTCACTTGTCTCAAGCCTTCAAATTCTTTTCCTTCTCTTTCCCCAGTTTTCCCAGCATCCAAGCGGGAAAAAGCAGAAAACAAGAAACGCCTGATAGAATAACAACCTTCAAAAGGGTGAAAAAAATTTCTAAAATTTCTTGTTGGGCTCCCTGGAAAAAAAAAAATCTTAAAAGAAAAAAAAAAAAAAAAAAAAAAAAAATTGAAAAGTGCAAGAAAACTCCAGTCAATTTAGTACCAAATTCACTTGACTCGGAGCTTACAAACTTTTCTTATCCTTCTCTTTCAAGAGCTTTCTCGGCATCCAAACAGGAAGACAAGGTAAAGAATTCTTGATAGAGTAACGACCTTAAGAGGGTCCAGAAGAATTCAAGAAACATCAAGAACTCCACAATGTCCTGTTAAGCTCCGGAGAAAAAACAATTCAAGAAAAAAAAAAAAAAAAAGAAAGAAAGAAAAAGACTCCACAATTCCCTGAAAAAACGAAATATAAGAAAAAGAAAAAGCCATGAAAACCACACCCAAACGAGCACCAAAACACTAGCTTCATGCCTCATGAAGTTGTTCTCCAGTAATGTTTCCCCAGTTTTCTAGGCATCCAAACAAAAGAAACGGAAACGGAAAAGAAAGAAGGAAAGGAACCTGGAGACAAAAGCCTATGAACTGTCTCGTTTAGGTCCATTTCGCATTCTAAAAGCATGTCATAGATTTCATTCTCAGTGTATTCTCTCGTAATCTCTTTCACTCTCTCTATCATCTCCCACGTTTCCATCGATATCATTGGCAACCCATCACCCTCGTCACAGTCTCTGTCCATTGTCTCCCTCTAAACAACAAAACTCCCTTCCGCTCTGCAAAACACCCTTTCTCTCTACCACTCTTTATTTATAGTAAACATATACGGAGAAATTCTGTTAAACTCGACCGTTGATGGAAACTAGTAAGTCCAACACTCTCTTTGAGAATGTTTTTTTGACCGGAAACTCGGTGTTTTAAGCAAAAATAATTCATTTAAAATAAATAAATAAATAAAAACATTCTCTCACAAAGTAATAATCAAGCCGTGTGTTTGGAAACTGTTCTGAAAAATGATTTTTTATTTTTTATTTTTATTTTTATTTTTTAGTTTTAAAAAAGGTATGTTAGGATAATCAAAAATCACTTTCCTTTCCTATTCTTAACAACAAAAACAGAATATTTTATGAGAATATTTTTTATTTATTTTATGTTATTTTCAGTTTTTTTTAAGGATCCTTTTAAAAACTAATTATACAATAATATAAAATAATTAAAAATAAAATACTAGACATAAAAATTATTTTTAAAAATATTGAAAAAAATTAAAAATATTTTAAGTTTTCATACAGATTTTTGTCCTATAAAAAAGTAAAAAACTATTTTTTAAAATTATTTTTTAAAACAGCTACCAGATAGGCCCTAATTTTTTTTTCATCATAAATCTATAGTTAATGACTATAATTTTTACCATAATAATCAATTATAATTTTAAACTTAAGTTTATCATCCTTGAAGACCATGACTATAAAATTAAGTTGAAGACTTATCAAACATGTTCAAATTTAGCTAAGTTTCATAAGATGATTCAAATGAGTCTCCCCATGGGTTTATATAGAGCCTAGGAAGTTTTTGGAAACTCCTACACCTAGGCATCAATAGGAAGAGTGTGGAAAGTTCTAGAAATACCTAGAGAAGTCCACACATCTCTACACCCTAGTGGAAGGCATGAGAGGAGTCTAGGGCTTTCTAAAGAATTCTAGAAGCCTCTTATACATAGACTTGTACATAGAATATTATAGGCTGTTTTAAAATATTCTTGAATTGTAAGAAACCCTCCAAGGTTTCAAAGAGTTCCACTGGTGCCTATAAATAGGTGAGGGCCTCATTTGGCCAAGGCACCAAGCAAGTGAGTTCTCAAAAGTACTTGTAAAGACTTCCTTGAATAATAAAAGTTTTCATTCTTTAAAGAGTTGTCTATTACACCTTCTAAGCTTCAGAGTCGTGAGCGTCTTATCTTAGCAAGCTAACCATTAGGAGTCTGACTTAATAAGATCAGGTGTCTCAACTTGTCTAAGTACCACACAAAATTAGGAAAAGACTAAATCCCTGATATAATGATGCCATAAAATATGATGAGCATGTTTGAAGTTTCATTTTCAAGACACCAAAGGTGAACATATAAAAATAAATAAATGAATTATTACCTTGAATGGAACATTTAAAATGTCAAATCTCATTTATTTAGATTTTTTTTGAATTTTGAATTTTAGAAAGAAAAAAAAAATCAAGGTCAAAAATATATTTGGATGGTATTTTTTTCATTTTATTTTTAAACGTATTTAGGTCAATTTTTTAAAAAAAAAAAAAAGTGAAAATTTTATTTGGTATTTTATTTTTATTTTTTAAATGAATAAAATCACATGGAAGAGCTTGTGAAAGTATATATATGAATATTAAAAATATAAAAAAATTTAATGTAAATAAAAACTTTATTTCATATATATATTTGAAATTAGAAGTATGATATATATTTATATATATATATATATATATATATATATATATATATATATATATATATATATATATATATATATATATTTAGTTAATTAAGTATAAGAATATTATAAAACTTAAAATCAAATAAGATTTTATAGATTTTATTTTTTTTAAAAAAATTTCACTTTTTTAATCAAATATATATTTTTAGAAAAGCGAAATAAAAAGGGTTTTCTAATAAAAATTAGAAAACGTTTTTCAAAGGCACGTAACACTAATTCTTTTTAAAACTTCTTCACATATCTTATAAAATGAAAAAAATTTATATAGAAAGAGAATCTTAGAGTGTTATGGTCCATAAGAGATTTAAAATTTAAGAAGAGTTGTTGTCGACTATGGTCCATAAATAAAGAATTTGAAAGAAAAATTTAAAATTACAAAAACTATTCTTAAAAACTAATTTTCAGAATTGTTTTCAAAAATAATTACCAAACAAGCCCTAAGAGATTTAAAATTTAAGAAGAGTTGTCATTGACTATGATTCATAAAGAAAGAATTTGAATGGAAAATTAAAATTACAAAATTCAAAGAACGGTTTATAAAAACTGTTCTCAAAAACTAATTTTCAAAATTATTTTCGAAAATAATTACCAAACAACCTCTAAGAGATTTAAAATTTAAGAAGAGTTGTCATTGAATATGATCCATAAAGAAAGAATTTGAATGGGAAAATTAAAATTACAAAATTCAGAGAACGGTTTTTAAAAACCGTTCTCAAAAACTAACTTTCAGAATTATTTTCGAAAATAATTACCAAACACTCCCAAGAGATTTAAAATGCGATATTGTGGATACCTTTTCTTTCAAATGCATTAATGGTTTTGAATCGAATGTTGAATAGATATTTCACCAATTGAAGCAGCAAGGGCAAGGTTTTAGCAAATTATTGTGGACTATTTCATCAATGATCATGTAATTGAAGTGGCTGATTCTGAGGCTGACTATAATGGTCAATCTGGGCAAGATAAGCTAAACAAAAGAAAATCAAGAGAGGTGCAATATGAAGGTGATCCAAGGTTTGTTTTACCCTCGATGCATGTTGGGAATATGCATGTATGAAACTTTAGTTAGTATTTATTACAAAGTGTGTGTGTGTGTGTGGCTTCAAATACTGTGAAGTAACAAAATGAAATAATTTTATTTCCATGCAGTATCAAACTGCCACTTGTGTATTCATTGGCACATATCTTAATATTTTGTTTCCCTGCAGGACCCTGTACATTTAAAAGAAGGGAATTGGCAACTTCACTTGAAACAAGGACAAGATTCCCAGAATTAGTAATACAAGAAGGGAAACGGGTTTGGTTCGTGGTTGTCAATGGTTTGGTTATTGCTGAGAAACCAGATGGTGTGCCTATTGGTGATGCAGAGTGGTGAGTTGGAGCCTAAATTTTGGATGTTTGCTATGATGCTTCATGCTTACTCTTCAATGGAATGGCTCTTCCTGGGGGTGTTTGATACATAGGAATAGAGAGTGGGAATAAACATTTCATTCCTTTTATCTCTTATTCCTATGTTTGGATAAATGTTAAGAAAGCAGAAATAGAATAAAAAATTATTCAGACAAAAATCAAATCCAGCTTATAAGTCGAATTTGAATTTATAAAAAATAAGTCGTATTCTGATTCATTAAATCCATTTGATAATATAAAATAACTTAAATTTACTATTTTAACCTCTTATATCAGTTCGATGCTTATCTTTTTTGCAAAGCTAAAAACTCATTCATCATCCACTTTTTATCTTCTTTGTAAAGTTAAAGACTTATTCATCTTTCACTTCTCTGTAACAAGTGATTCTCCCAAACTAAATCAATCAAACTTTCCACGACATTTAGAAAAAAAAAATCAATTTCTAATTTCTAGGGTTTTGGATGTTTATTTTAATTGTTGAAATTTTGAGGAAAAAAAAAAAACAAATATTAAATTTTTTTAAGGTTATGAATTTTATCGAATATGATACTTGTTAAAAATTAGAATAAAATTTGAATTCTTTTATTTTCTCTTTTGAAAATAGGAAAAATATTTACTAGATTTGAGAATTTAAATATTATAATAAATATTTTATTTTTTTTTGGTAAAATATAATTTTATAACTATTTAAGCATGACAAATTATTCAATTTTTTAATAAAAATAATAATTGAATATTTGTACATTAGGGTTATATGATTTTTTTATGATTAATTTTTTATTTATTGAGTATATATATATTTTTAGTTTTATTATTTAATAACAAAAAAACTCTCAAAATTTATTTATTTTAAATAAAAATAAAAAAATTATTTTAAATTATATGTAAGGATATTATTGTAAATTTATTTCTTTTTTATTTTCATTCCTATTATTATCAAATATTGGAATGGAAACAAATAATCATTCCAATCTTGCATTCCTAAGTTCATCCAAATGTTAGAAATAGAGTCATCAAATTCATTTCTATCCACTAAGAAATAAGAATGGAAACAAAATATTCATTTCCATTCCCTATTTCGACGTACCAAATACCTCCTCTTATATTTCCTTTTTTATGAGAATTGAGTAGATTTTGCTTGCAAAATTTTGTTAATCATTTTCGCTCTTTACATTTCTCGTTCTATTTCGCTCTTAATACGTTTTGCCTAAGAAATAGGAATAGAAACAAAATATTCATTTCCATTCCCTATTTCGACGTACCAAACACCCCCTCTTATATTTCCTTTTTCATGAGAATTGAGTAGATTTTACTTGCAAAAATTTGTTAATCATTTTTGCTCTTTACATTTCTCACTCTTTTTCGCTCTTAGTATGTTTTGCTTTGCCTTGTGATGAATTGAATGACTTCATTTATAAAAAATTTGATGGATTGGAAATTGATTGAAATCCACATACTTGAATTATTTTAAAATCCACAGAAATGAGCTAGTTTGAAATCCACCGACAACCATTTCTTAAAATTGAAGTTCTTTGGAAGCTTATCAAGAATGAAACATAGCACTTGAATAATGAATTGTGTTGGGAATCCTTGCTATTTCTTACTATGCATCACTATTCAAATAGTACTTGAATAGTGAAACTTGTCTTCACTATTCACAACCTTGTCTTCAACTTTTACACGTTTTTTTTACTCTTACATTTGCGTAAGTTAAAATTGACAAATATTGGCTCCTTTTGTTGCTTGAAGTCTCTTAATCCATCATCATTGAGAAAACTTTTATATTCTTCTTTGGCTTGATGTTCTTTGACATATTTCCTTTTGTAGAAAATAATGAGGTAAGAGAATTGAGATTGGTATAAAAAATGGAGTTTAGGAATGTTAGAAATGATTTTTTGAATATAAACTTATGTAATGAATTTATAGTTAGACAAACTATAAATCTTAGAGTCTAATTGTCTGACAATCATTCTTAAATATTTGTTGCAAATAAAATACTAAAACCTAAATATATGATAACTTTGACTAAAAAAACAAGAGATAAGAATTATCACAACTTTGTAGTATTCTGGGTCGTTGTCTTTTAGGATTGGCGTGTTCAATTGTTTTTAGATTAGAAGGATTAATTGTTTGCTAAAGGCAAAAAAAACCGGATCTAAATAAATCATAATAGAATATGAATAAAGATTTCCTAAAATAAACCTATTTAAATCATTCCATAAATATTGATTTTTAATTCAATTAATTAAGATTGGGATCCACAATCAACTTTAGGTATAGACTTTTAACAGTTGACATGGCATGCTTTTTATTTATGATATGGCATTAAGGCCCGCTCTTCCTCATTGTTGTCTTTGAAATTGGAGGTTCATATTTATGCCTTTTTATCACTACTATTTTTTGGCCTTTGATGTTCTGCTCAGAATGTGGTGGTAAGAGGTAAGAGGTTTGGAACATGACATGTCATCTTCAAGTCCTCTCTTCATGCATCCCAGAGGTTTTATTTTTGTTCTCCTCTACTTTAAATATTCAAGAATGAAGTTTAGACTGGTTCCCTTTCCTGGCATTCGTGTGGTTTCTAGTGTTGGACTCTGTAAAGTTTGTTAGATGTGGGTATTGCCCAACAAAATAAAAACACTATGAAGTAGGCCAAAACCGACCATTGAAGGGTCTTAGGTAGTTTCTTTTCTGGAGGAAGATGGTGGGAGTGTGTGCTGAGTTCAAGAGAGGACTGCTGTAACTTACAATTGATTGTCAAAATATCATAAGGACCCATTGTTCTCAAGGCTAGAACGATCTTCTTCCACCCCAGTAGTGTGAAGGGGCAAAGAATCCCTGAAATACTCATGCATGCAGTCCTGGAAGAATAAAAATTATTTGCAACCAGTTATTTGATTGAAGTGCAAAACAAACAATACATTCCAAATAGTACTTCATCATGAAGAACAAGGAAAAACAAATAGTAAGAAAACATACACACAAAGAAATTATGAGTCATAATTATCATCTCCCATGCTGGTGTCACCATCTTCTCTATGGAAACATAGACAACACAGCCTCTAAAAATGTGTGCAAAACATTGCACAAGCTCTCACAATGGGCTATCAGCAGACTATCCAGGCTTGGGTAAATGACATTTTCATGGCTGCAGAGATTACTTCACACGTACAAGGCAATTCCAAAAAGAAACTTAGCTCGCAATCTAGCACTTGCCAAAAAGCACTGACAGTCAATGGCAGGTTGCCATCCAGCGTGAGGTTCCAGGTATAACCCACAGGCACTTGGATTATTATCAGGCAGTATGATCAAACCAATACCGACTTTCTAGTGTCATAAATTCAGCATAGTTACAAGAAATTTTTTCTTTAAATTCAACTACATCAAATAATGAGGACAAAATTGAAATCCACATTGCTTGAACAGACAAAAATTCAAAACTGTAAACCCATTTTTCACACATTATATTCCTTCTTGAAAAATGGGCTACGGATGTCTAGGCACTCAAATTCAAGAATAAAAATAGAGATTCAAATATCCCCAATGGCACATAAAACTCACCAACCTCAGCACCAAAAAGCACTTAACTGAAACATACCATCCGCACAAGAACAAAAATAGAAAGTCAAACTTCAGTTCCATCACACAATAAACCAAGAACAGTCAGTGGAATTAACACTCAATAAAATTCCCAAAAAACAAACAGCCCCTTCTCTTGAGTGAAGCAGATAACATACATTTACAAGTGTATATCATGCTCTAAAAGTTGTTGGGTTAGAAAAGAGGTACACCTTGGCTACTAGTTCAAGAGTAAGGATGATGTCTATGGCGATCCTTCTCCCTTGAAGAATAAGAGGAGCTGTGGTAGTCCCGATCTGTAAATGGGGGAGAGTCAGAATTTATATGCATTGAAAAGCACTAAGCAAAGAAAAAAATGTCAAATAGAAATGATTTTCTCGTGTTTGATTTTATTATGAATACAACTTTCTTTCCCTCATATTTTCATTTAAATTTTTCGGAAACTAAACATAACCTTCATAAGAATTGTAAGGATATCAAATGCATACCTCGAGATGAGTGATGTCTTGATTTCTCCGAATGCCCTCCTGCACCAGTAGTGAACATCAAATAAGCAAAACAAAATCCACAAAACAAATATAATGACAAATAAATGACTACATTTCTGGGCTTTTGACCATGTATACATGGTCGGAAAGAAAAGATAACTCTCAAACCAACCTGAATCTTTTCCTTTATCCTTCGACCGATGTTTTCTATCCTTCACCTTCTCTCGGTCCTTGTCAATCTCATCTCGCTCCCGTTCCCTATCAGAATCCCTGCCCCTATCACGGTCCCGTGCTTTTGCTCTTTCCCTTTCCCTGTCCCTGTCCCTGTCTCTCTCCCTTTCCCTTTCCCTTTCCTTGTCTCTCTCCTTGTTCCTTTCCCCACTTGCCTCTGTTCTATGCTCAGACTTGGATGGTATGGGATCTTCTCTACCCTCTCCCTCCACAGCCATGCTCTTGGGATCATCATCACCCTTTTTGGATTCCTTCAACATGTCAAGGGCTTGTTTTACCATTGAATTCTTGGACCCACCTGATTCTGGATTAATCAACGTGGAAGCTGCTTTGGGAGTGACAGTATCATTAATAGCTGATGGGCCACTCTGCAAAACTTCCTGCAAAATAACAATCGTCCACATCAATAACATATTTCCATTTTGTTATTTGGAAGGGGTCCTACAATCAATTAATAGCATCCAATAATGATTAGAACTTTTGCTACTCTTGTCATTGTTAACCTTTCTCTAGGCACAGGCATAGCTGGCAGGTACAGTGGTTCACCAAAAGAGCAGCTCAACAATTCACCTGTTTTTTCTTCATTTTCCTTCAGTCCTTTTTTTTTTAATTTTTTTTTTAATTTTTATTTTTTATGAGAAAATGTCAAAGTAGTGCCTGCCCTACTGCTGTATGAAATGCTGTGATTTTGGGAAGTTAGCTCATGCATAAATTGTTGACAGAAAAACAAAATTACAATAAGTTAAGCAGATGGAAAATAACAAGGGGAAAATCAGAATCACCTTTGAAACTGGCTGAGTTTGTGAATCTTGTGACTTGTTAGAAGATGTGAAAGAATCTCCATCCTTACACACTGGGATATACTGTGCCTTTGGAAGGTTGTACAGATGAGCCAGGACTCTGCAAACTTCATCAATTGCAGACTTCTCTGCATCAAATACCTCCCACCATGGTTCATTCTCAGGAAGGGGTACTTGAAACCTATGAGCGGCCGCATATACAACCCCACAAGCGACCACCTCACTCTTAAATCGAACACATAAGGTTGTGCGCAAGCTGTTCAAAGGAGAACAAACACAGAATTAATTCAAGAAACAGCATATTGAACCAGCCTACAACTTCTAGTGAAAGACAAGACAGAAATGAGGATAAATACCATTAAAGCACCACAAGCTATTCAGGGAGTACAACTCGCATTAGGTTCACCCTATTGTTCCAAATTATTCTAACTCTGAGGGTTTATGTGTCCTATTTCATAATTACATTTTACCTAGAGAGTGCAGTTCTGATATAGGCCATCACATCTTTTCTCAATATTTCATTCCAGATCCTTTTAGCCTTGCCTTCCATAAAGTCTTCATTGAATATTGCACCTCCAATTAAAACCATATCTTTCTCTATTACACATGATCAAGCATGTGCCACATCCTCTCCCCCTGAACAAGGTTGAAGCTTCATCTACTTCTAACAAATCTATTCATATCTAGTTCAATATTATCCTGTTTTGCAACAAACTTATCTAAACATTCTATCTTCCTTATGCTCATTTGAGCTATACTTGTTTCTCTCCTTCAATTGTTCACATGCAGCAACATGCATACAAGTCCACCATGTCTTCATCTGGCATATTTTTGTGCTCTTTACTTTTTCTCACCACAATATTTCTTGAGGAGCTGTATCATATGCTGTCTCTACAGCTAGAAAGACCAGGAGCAGATCATTCCTAAATCACCCCTCTTTTCCTCTATGCAAAAAATCAAACATTTCACTAAATGCATCTTTTTCTTGAAAGTTCCTTCTCCCAAAGGAAATCTCTCTAAATCTTCACCAACCTCAATCTAACTTTTCTAGGCATGCCAAACAAACACATGAAATAAATAGGCAAACTGGATAAAGTACTTTGAATTAGGGTTAGTCTTCCCCTTTCAAAATATATTATCTTTTCCACAACGAAAGTCTTTTGCATATTCTTTCTTCCATGCTATCCCACATTGCCTCTACTCCGAATGGAGCCCCTAAGGTAAGACTCTATGGTTTATCTCCTTTTTTTTTTCTTGATTTACTTTCTTTACTTCTACCATAAGCCCTACCACCCTACTCTTCTTCATTTACTTCCTTTGCTACCCCCATTCTTTCTATAAAGCCTAAAAAGGTGAAACCATATTCCATCTTTTAATTGATGATAGGTACTTACCATAGGGTTGTCTGTTGTTATGCTTAGTTGGGACTCTTTTAAGTTTTAATCAAATTCTCTATTTTCCAATTTAAAAATGGAACTCAAATCCCAGAATCACAAAATAACAGTACATACAAACTAACTATTTACATGGATGAATCCAAATACATATTTGTTATATTTATATATTTTGTGGTGAATGTACCTATCATTTGCAAGATTCCAAGCTTCTTGCCTCAATTCTGGAGGAGTTTTGAGGGTGGCAAGGTAGTTTGATATGAATTTATGAGGATGCTCCACATGACAAATAAAACCCATCTCTTTCAAAATATGTCTTTCAGTTCTGCTCAAATGAGTCTTCAATTCAGCATATTTCTGTTAACAAAGAGCAAAGATAAGCACACACTTTAGGAAGAAAACACATCAAGACTTCTAATAAACAACATATAAATTCCCAGACTTTCGTAACCAATATAGATTCATAACCTTAGAAAATGGGTCCAAGTGCACAACGGGTAAGTTCTCCCTCCTGCATTCCATTCTGTGGAAAACAATGAGGACTTGCCTTGCTTTTCTAAGGCTTTCTTCCAGTTTTGATGCTAGCCAAACACAACTGGCAGCAACTCTCTACCAACAAAAAGATAAAAAATAAAATAAAATAAAATAAAGAAAGGAACAGAGAATTAGGTTCCACACCAGTACCAAATTAAGAAAGCATAGAGATATAGCATTGTTCTCAATTAAGCTACACCCTAAAAAATGTAAATTAAACTTTCAAATTTTAGAAATTCCATTACTTGATATCCAAGAAAGCAAAGACCTCTTAAAAATCCAAATGTTTGGTCTAGTGGAGGTGAGTTTCCCAATTTTTTAGGAAACCAGAACAGCATAAAATAAAGGATTCAAAATTTATTTTTAGCAAACTAGAAAATGAAAGATAGTTAGGAGGAGGGATAAACCTTCACATTGAAACGGGCAAATGACTTCTTGCAGTAGAAGCGATGGAACAAAACCTGGCCAGTGGCCATTACTACTTGAGGTCTGACATGATAAGATTAAGGTAAACAAACAAATGAAAAATAGGAGATATAAGAATTGCATGTACCAACTGCATTTTTATTAAAAAAGAAAAAGAAAAATATAACAGCATACAGTCTCAGTAAAATGCCGCTTTCTTGGATGAGATCACAACCATAAATTCTAAGGGTCGTTTCAGTTGCTTCATCTATACCATCTTTCCTGGAAGGTGAGTTCTTTAGCTGCTCATCGGTTAGATAGAATGTGTCAATTGCTGTGTAAATCATGGTGGCTAACTGAGATGAGCAACCTTGAATAAACTGTCACAAAGAACCCATCAAATTTCAATACTTCAATATAAACAAGCACATATAAATTGAAAAAAAAAAAAAAAGGTGGATGAGGAGGGAACCTATGATTATTTTCCCAAATATGTCAAAAACTCAATATAGCTCAAATACAACAAGCAATAATTTAACCAGAAAGAGTTCCTTTCTTAGTTGCTCTTGGTTTTTCAACTCAAACAATTTTTCCTTAAAAGTACATTTTAAATTTTTGAATAGTTCGAGACCAGGAAAAAGGAAATTTCCATTCAAATATGCTACAACTATTTGGCTTGGTTAAGACAAGTTTCTAAAATTTTTGGAAACCAAAAACAACTTAGAACTTAAGATTCAAAATTCAGTAAGTGTTTCTTTTCTTGGAAACCAAACAGAGGAATCCTAAAACAAATTTTAGTCGAACTTTAAGATGACAAAATAATTCATTAATTAATGAAATAACGTGTGTTAAAGAGATTAAATTGAAAAGACAAGAAAATTGCAAACTTATGACCTCCATAAAACCATATCAAATAAACACCATATAGAATAAGAAAATTACAAAAAACAATAACAGGTATTCTGATAACAATTATTTAAAAAAAAAAAAAAAAAAAAGAACAAAAGAAGTACATGTATACAATTTATAAGCACCAATATACCTTCCATTTTGTGTTTTGCAGTCAAAGGTTCACGATGAATGCATGATGTAGTTATGTTATTTTTCAGGGTAGCCTGATTGCAACTATTTGGGTAAGTAATACTAATCCACTTAACATTCTACTATCCAATTTTTGGAGTTGTGTATTTTATCCCAACTATTTGGAATATGACACTAATCAGTTTTAAGTGAAAGGTTTCAAAGGCGCTTTTCTGGTGCACCTTGAAGTGCCAGCGTGGCAAAAGAGCCTTGAGGTGGTAAAGGAAAAGCGAAACTCCAGAAAGGCACCCACCTTTCGCAGCTAGGCGTGGCTAAGGTGCACATTGGATGCGCCTTTTACTCACCAAGATCCATAAAATATATATATATATATAAAATTAAAAATTAAAAAAAAAAAAAAGTGAAATTAAAAAAAAAAAAAAAAATTCCATCCATTACATCTATGTCAGCTTTTCTGCCTGAATGCATTCAAAATGATTGGCTTTCTAAATGATCCCTCTAAAACAAGGTGATTATAAGAATCTTTCTAGTTTTTTTGGTCTCTATTTCTATTTGAGAGAATCCTAAGGAAAAGCATTTTGTTTCCACCAAGCTAAAACAATATTTCGATGTCTCTAGTAAACCAAAGACATCCTTTACTAACTAGTTTGCTTCAATCACCTCTCTACAAATACAAACAAACTTAGAATTGAAGATTTAGTTATGATTAGAAATTCACTTTTCTATCTTCATCCATGGATCCTTTACTCACACTCATTCATTTGGAAGTATTGATCCAATTCATAAAAATTATGTTTTATAATTTCATAATCCAAAGACATCCTTTACTAACTAGTTTGCTTCAATCACCTCTCTACAAATACAAACAAACTTAGAATTGAAGATTTAGTTATGATTAGAAATTCACTTTTCTATTTTCATCCATGGATCCTTTACTCACACTCATTCAATTGGAAGTATTAATCCAATTCATAAAAATTATGTTTTATAATTTCATAATCCAACTTCCAAATTTCATAAGAGTCACGAGAATGTGTATTCTTCCTCGAATCCATCATTGAGAGGTTAAAGATTACAACTTTGTAGGTCTTTGTGACTCAGATGGCCGTGTTGGAAAAAAAACAAAAATTAAAGAAGATATCAAAATTTTAACCCGAAAATGCCATGGATAGTGGGTGAGAAAATGGAAGAAAAACCCTAACTCTAGATCTATGAAACACTTACCTCACAATCGTGGCTTCTCACTTAGATGACATCCTCTTACTCCAGTGACACAGCATCCGCCTCGTCTTAGCAATCGGTGCCTTCTCCGTCTCGCCTCTTCCCTTTCCATATATACATGGAAGAAGTAATTTCAAGTCTCAATTGGGATTTTAGGGATTTCGTTTTTGAATTGCAAATTTCACAAAGGACTTTCAATTTTCCAAATCAAAGAAACTTTAGGGTTTAATAAAGAAAAAACTAAGACAATCCAAATAGGAACAAAATCAATAAGAAGAAAAGCAAATAATTTTAACAAATAGAAAAGGGGAAGTCACCGACTCACATGTTGGAAGGAGGTGATTCCGGAAGAGTTGTGGTGGACATGGTGAACGGCAACGAAGCCTTGTTGGCTTCGATGTGTTTCATGGCTGGAAACAGTCACAAAGGTGCGACGGTGGCCGAGTTATGATGGCGAGTAGCAACTATACGTCAGTGGAAGAAGGTGAAGAAAAAGAGCAGAGGAAAGGTTAAAGCAGAAGAAGCCTACGATCGAAATTAAAAGCTGGAGGCAGAGCAGAACTCCTAAACGTTCCCAACTTTCTATTTTCAAATAGTTTAAATAAAATATTATTATTATTTTATAAAATAATATTGTTCACTTTTAAAAATTATTAGTGTGAGATTTTAAAATATTATAATTTAAATTTAAAAAATATCATTATTCTTTTTTAAAATGTAATAATAATATTTATTTCAAAAATTGACAATTAAGTTAGATATATGGGTCTATAGAATAGGAAAAAAAAATTGATGTCAATTCGACGCATTTAGCACTATTTTAATAATTATTTTAAAATTAAAGAAAAAACACTTCTTAATTAACATGTAATCCTTTCAAAAATTACTTCCAAAAATTTTCAATACCCTAGTCATTCCCTTCTTTCCTTCATTCTTTCTTAATTCTGATAGTTGTCATCCATTTTGCACAATATTTTGAAAATCATATTGGATTAGTCAATTCAATCATCAATTGATGGTTTTTCCAAGTCGATTTTCTTTCTATAACTACTTAACTATTGATCCAATTGAACTATTTGAACTAACGGTTAGATCAATGAACTGGATAGTTTTTCAATAATGCACCCCCTTCCCCTCCTTTTTTTTCTTTCATTTAGACTAAAGCGATTTGAACTAGACCTCTATCAAGCTTAGAAAATGACATGGGGCACCACACAAATACATACATTTTGTAGTATACTAAACAAAAGAAAATATATTCTTTTCTAAAAATAAATCAAAATAATATAATATTTTTTTAAATTATAAAATTAGTTAAAATTAAATAATTGAATTTTCTTTTATTTTTAATATATTCACATTTAAATATTATATATATTTTATTTAATAAAATTTAAAATACTAACACATTTATATTTATACATGATTTAATTTGATAATATCAAATATAAATAATAAATATTATTGATTTTTATTTTTTTATACATATATTTTAATTTTTTTTATAATTATTTTTAATTTTGATAATATATAAATTATATATTCATCACATCACCAATTCAATTGTAGTATAACCACCAATCTGATAATTGATACACCCATTCAATTGCAATTTAACCACCAATCTAATCATTAAACTTTGAACCGATAACCTTTTCAATTCAGCAATCGATGTGATTTTTAAAACATTGATTTCGCATCAATGATCTGATTTTTAAAACATTGATTTCACATCAACACTGAACTTCACAGAGACAAGATCAAAGGTAAAACTTTCATTTTTTATTTTTATTTTTTCTATTGAGATTTATACTTTTACTAAAATATTTATTTCTTTTAAAATTTTAATAAAGTAATTTGATTGCAATAACACACTGTTTCATCTTATATGTATTATAAAAGTGGCACAAATTATCAAAATTTTAACTGAGGTGTTTATATTTCTTTTCTTTTTTTTTTCTATATATAATCCTTGTAATTATCATTAGACCATTCTTCTTAAATGATTTTCCCTTTTCTCTTATCCTATGAGCACCATTTCAATCCACATATTTGAAGATTAACTCACAATATATTTATATACTAGCAATATTTCCATGTCTGTTCAAAGACAAACCCTAGATTTCAAAACTATATATATATACTAGAAATATTTCCATGTCTGTTCAAAGACAAACCCTAGATTTCAAAACTATATATATATATATACTAGCAATATTTCCATGTCTGTTCAAAGACAAACCCTAGATTTCAAAACTTCCAGCAACAGCATTCCCAAGATATAAAGCACTTGAAGTAAAATCCGACCCTCTGCTTGGTTAACAAGAAATGAATAAAGATAACAGAAAACTACAATTTTATTCCTACGTTATCTCTCACTTTCTTTGCAGCCAAAAATCCAAAAAATAAAAAATAAAATCACATCAACTAGCCAAATATTCATACGAGTTTTGGGTAAAGCGTCATTTTTCTGTATTCTCGCTTCCTAGATGGTGAAAAATTTACGATTCGATTTTTTTCCCCCATTTTCTCAGCATCCAAAGGATTGTATCTAAACTAATTTTCTCAGCATCCAAACTATTGTATCTAACCAAGAAGTTGATGGATTGATTAAATTGGGTAGAGACAGGAGCAGTACCTTGATTGAACTCAGAGAGCGATCGAAACGCTGCGTTTGGAGAAAAATACAGAATGCTTTTGTGTAGATGGAGATGGCTGCTCCTTATGCGCTGCAAGCCTGCAATCAAACCCTTCAGAGTCAGTTTAGCACTAGTCTGGCGATAATGGGCTGGGCCTGAGCCAGCCCAACTTAAACCAATTGGGCTGTAAACGGACCGATTTTTCCCTTACATCATAACTCATAAGGTCCATATTTAATGTTTCTTTATTAAAATTAAATAATGTGTAAAAGTCTTTGTATTATTGCCATATTAAATTTATATTATTTTATTTACAAAATAAATCTTCTATTCACCCTCCATATATTATCCTTTTTTATACCTAAGAGTACACGTGTCAAAAACGTTTTTAATCTATTTAACACTTAAATGATAAAAAATTTTAAGTATTAAAAACTTTAAAAACACTTTTTAAAATCACTATCTAACACCATGAAACAATGGGTATCCAGACACTAGCCCATAGACATTATTTGGTAAATCGATCGGGAGTTCTGCTAAGCTATCTAGCATATTTACAAAGGTTCATATTCATATCCCAACCAAAAGCACAAGAATAAGCATGATGAAGTAATCATGGACCAGCTTATTTGCAGAATTTCAAATTAGAAAAACCAATCATACAAGAGGGAGCATTCTAATGGACAGAATGTAGTCTTTTAAGTCAAGCATATAGCAGTATCTAGCATAGGCTGAGCCTAGTCTCCAAGTTTCAAGATAATTCCCTTATAACAACAAATCACTTTTCTCCTATCCTGTCAATTACAGGCTGTTCTGTTGGCTCTATGAATCAAACAAGTTTTTAATTCAATTGTTCTAGGACATTATGCATTATCCTACTTTATAAAGACACTTAAATAAGAGTGAATACCAGTGCCATAACATGTTACAAGCAGTGTTGTCCAATGAAAAATGCAATGTCAAGGCAATAGGACGCCATTTAGTCCGAGGCAAAAGGCAAAAAACAAAGCAATAGTTTGAGTTTGACTATAGTAAAGCAATAAAGAGTATAAATATATTTACTTATTCAATATTTTATCAATATAAGCGCAATCTTCAACAATCAACACTATTAAATTTTCAATCCTTATGATGCTTTATAAAATTAACAAAATAATAATAATTATTCAAAACATTAAATATCATATCCCATATTATAAAAAAATCACATTGTTTAGATAAATTCATCTTGTACAAATGCATATTCCAATTTTCAAAACATCCCAGTAGATATATATATTATTGAATAAACATCCTAGAGAAGTGTTTGGCATCATCATCATAATCATCACTAAAATTAAAATTGTCAAAACTTCCATCAAGACTTAGATTGATAGCCCTCCATCTCATCATCATACCCTTCAATATCCTCCAAATTGTCTCCCCCTCTTCAAAATCAGGTTGTGAGGTGGTAGTCATTGAACCCCACTTTAATAAAAACTTTGCATTTTCTAGGTAACCACTTGTTAAAAGTGAACATCAATCTCAAATTGTGTTTTTGCATGTGGAAACTTAGTAGGGTAAGAAAACATATTTCAAATCAAGTTATGCATGACTCAACCAATTCTTGTTCAATGAAATGGCTCTTGTTAAAGTCCTCTTCATTGTAGTAAGTTTCTCACTATCTTCTAAAATGAGATCCTTGCAATAAGTTGTACAAGATGTCAAATGTGGTTGTTTTTTGCTTCTAAGAACTTCCCTATTTAAATTTTGAACAAAAAAAAACATAATAAATAAAAATGATAAACAATAAGTTATAATATAATGTTTAAATGACACAAATAAAACCTAAAGAACTTGATTAAAAAAAATTTAAAAAAAAATCTTACCTACTATTACATAATAATTAGATCCACCATCAATTTTACTTGGACAATATTCTTCTCCTTAATGTAATCCATTGAATGGGTTCATGTATAATCATGTGGGTGTGCTAAATATGATGAAAGAGTTCACTAAGCAAATGGAATTGGTTAGGTCGACGTAACTCAATTTGCTACATGATTTCTTACCCTACAAAATATCCACCTGTACATGCACAATTTGAGATTAATATTCACTTTTTTACAAGTGGTTGGCTAGTAAATGGGCAAAGGAAGCAAAGGGAAAACATGTGTCAAAAGTTGTTTTGATGCCTTCATTTTGGAACCACATTGTGTATATTCTTAAGGTGGTGGGTCTTCTTGTTAATGTTCTTTGATTTGCTAACAATGAAAGAAAATCACGGGGAAAATATATGAAGCTACAGATAGAATATGAGTACAAAGAGATCTTCTCTATCATTGACAAAAGATAGGAATGTCAACTCCACCATCCTTTGCATGCAATGGGTTACTTCTTAAACGAGGAATTTTTCTACAACAACCCTTGTGTGGAAGGATGAAGAAGTGACATTGTTGAGATTATATTATTGCATGAATAGATTAGTTTCCAACATTAATTTGCAAAATAAGATCATTCACTAATTGACAACTTATAAGAATGCGAAGGGCCTCTTCTGTTTTCCAATAACCATTAGATTGATGAAGACAATAGCTCCAAGTATAAAATATTTCACGAAAGTTTATATTTCTAAATTAGACATTAGATGACTTAGTTTTGCCTACTATTACTCAAATGTTACTTGCTAGCTTACTAATGTTTTGTTTGCATTTGAAATATTATAGTTGAATGGTGAAAACTACATGGAAAAACAGTCCCAAATTTGCAAGAACTAACCACAAAGATCTAAGGGTGATGTTGAATCCTCACCGCTCCAAAAAAAAAAAAAGGTGAATCATGAAATCTGATGGGTTTTGAAGAGATAATTAATTTGTGTGGGGGTTGTCACATTTGACTCTTAGATGGCCAACCTACCAGAACCAAAACTAGTGTTCATTATTATCTTATCAATTTTGACTTGTAGTTGAGTTTCATCTTTCACTCTAGGAAAGTAAAACCAAAAATGAAAAATTGAATTAGAAGTCTAGGACAGCAAGAGTTTGTGGACTTCATATCACGTGGATACCATGGATGAGGCCCTTCTCTCCGGACAACCAGTGGTAGGGGAGTCAAGCAGACCATCTCCCAGGAGAGAGTTTGCCTCCAGCCTTCTTGACCAAGGTTCACATTGGCGACAATCGACTGCCCGTATTACCACCACAACACCCACTTCTTTCTTTGTTGACCTCATTTCAAACTTAAACAGGAAGAGAAATCTCCCCCGCCGCTCACACTCTGCTCCTTCTGTGTTTACTGACGCCAAGGAGGACCCGAGACCTTCCCAAAAATCAATGCCTCTAATCATCAGGCAAGCCTTCATCTGGGTCATTTTGTATGGAATAGTTGGAATTGTAATACTTTGCCTGAAAAGTGGAAGTTTCAAGGGCCATCTCACTGTAAAACCAGTGGACGCCTTGTATTTTTCTGTCGTCACTCTCTGCACAATTGGTTATGGAGATATTGTTCCAGACACGACATTTACCAAGATGTTCACTTGTGTTTTCATCTTAGTTGGCTTTGGTTTCATCCATATTTTGCTCAATGGTCTGCTCACCTATGTTCTTGACAGGCAAGAGGCAGTTATGATGAGCACTGTAGATCTCAACCAATGCCATACAATGATGCAGACATATATGATAGACCCAGAAAAGGGAAGAATAAGGATAAGAATCAAAGTGGTTTTGGCATTGGCTGTTGTGATTGTTTGCATTGCCGTGGGGACAATTGGAATACATCTTTTGGAGGATCTGACTTGGGTTGATAGTGTTTACCTATCGGTAACATCAGTGACAACAGTAGGATATGGGGATTATCATTTTGAAACATTGGCGGGCAGGTGCTTTGCAATAATTTGGCTGTTGGTAAGCACATTGGCTGTTGCTAAGGCTTTTCTCTACCTCACTGAGCTGAGCATTGACAGGAGGAATCGAAGGATTGCGAAATCGGTTCTTGAGAAGCTGATTCTTGCAGATTTAGTGGCTGCAGAACCTTGATAATGATGGATCAATCAGGTATGCCTCATTTTTCTAACTATTGGTTTTATGATGAAATTGGCATGTTCATTCAAATTTTACAATCTTATGCAATGGTTGCAACCAATGAAAAAGCTAGTACCTACAATTGGGGTTTAGAACTGAAGATTCAACATCAGCTAACAACATGGATACAGAATCTAATATCAGACAGCATGGGTAACATGGCATAGATTATAAAACTAAAATTTGCAAAGTAATTATCAAGCTTTTAAATAGGAAAGAAAATACAGAAGTTCACAAAGTAACCATCAAGATTTTAAATAGGATAGAAAGAAACTGATGTTATTGCTACTATTGGTTTAAAATTGGAACTATCATGTACACAAACACAAGCAAGTTATGATGGATGGAATATGTATGGGGGTGAATAAGGAAGCTAGGAACCATGCTAGAATTGCAGAAATCAAATCCTGCCCATGACAAGCCCACCGTATCTCAAAATTGTGAGCGAGCATATATGGGATTGAGATAGAAGAGAAAGTGAATGCTATAATGATCAACAAATGACTGTCAGGAGAACTATGAAAGTAAACCCAAGGATGCAAAGAAAATTTAAATGTGGGATCCCCAGATATTATTTCCTAGTGGAATTTGGGCAAAATTTTAAAATATTGAGGATCAATGCAAGAAAGATCCATATTGACCCAATGATATTTCAAATGAAGTCTAAGATTGAATGGTCTTCGCTCATTAGAGTGTTTGAGAACCACTTTAAAAGAGTAGAGATGCTAACTGTGAAAGAAAAGTTTCAACAATATTGATATGGGATCAAATGAGATATCCTGAGTGATATTTATGGGGCAAGAAGTCTAATGTCAAACAGTCCTGGCTCATTAGTGTTTAAGAGCAACTTTAAAAAAGTAGACACGCCAACTGTGGAAGAAAATTTTTAAGAATATTGAAATGGGATCAAATGAGATATCCTGAGTGACGTTTATGGGGCATGCTATGCAATGGGAGAGTGGTCCAGATTTAGGCACAGAGCAAAAATCTTTATAACACAAGTTTGTTTTCATGGCAGGGACATCAGATATGAAATGATGAGTGGCCTTCATTGACTATCAAAAGGCATATTGTGGAATGCTTAGGAAATCTACTGCCGGGATCTGAAAAGAAAAGAGTCCTAACACAATATAACTGACAACAGCATAAAATTAGAGACATTTTCAGTTTATAATTTTACTTGTAAAAAAGTGAAAACTAAAAGGGATGAAAAGACAACAGAAAACAAATTTATTCATATTTTTCATTAATTTCTTGAAAATTGTTACTTCCAGATCCACTGATTATATAGAAAGTTTCATTTATTTTTCTTTTCCTCGATTACGTCGAGCATCATTATTTTCTTGAAACTTTTTTAACATTTATTCGAATATTGCACTGTTGCAGCAAATCTGAGTTTGTCATATACAAACTAAAGGTGATGGGAAAGATATCAGAGAAAGACATCCTGCTGATCAGCAAACAGTTTGATTCACTAGGCAACAGCAACTGCGGCAAAATTACTAGTGCTGGTTGTGATAGTGATTCAACCACTGGTTTCCAATTGGAAAAAGGAAAGTTTGATCTTATCTAGATCTCACTTTGGCAACAGCCTCAACTTGGAGCCCTACACTTTGTACAAAGTTGGAGGGCTGGACCATACAATATTATTTTTACATTTGAAAAACTAGACGGCATCATATCCATGGTTCTGGAAGAGAACTGATAGGGTGATTATGATAATCAATGTTATTCTTTTGCAAATACCTACAAGTAAAAGGGATCCCCAGCTATTCAGTTTTTACATTATTTTATCACTTTCAAATTTGCAACAGGTCCATCCATCTAGTAACCAAGATTGTATCTTATATGCTAGTAAAAGTTCCTGCATGTAGATTGCTTTGCTTTTGGAAGGAGCAGTTGTATTATTTCAAAAGATTCATTTCTTGTCCTCAATTTTAACAAAAGTTCAAGCACTTTGCACTCTTAGCATTTCTACAATTTCATCACAACTAGCTCTTTGACATATAATATGGTCAGAGAACAACTAATTTCTTTCCCTCAATTACAATGAGTTCAATTACTTGGCTGTCCTAGCATTTCTGTACTTCCATCTGACAACTCACAGATAATATGGGTAATAAAACACAATAATCTTCATTCATCCTTGAAAACATGCTAGAAAAAAAGTACATAAATTGCAGGTTTTTTATATTCAAGTAAAACCATGCATGAGGGGCTGCACAAAATTGTTGCAAATTCAATTACATATTTGTACAATTTTGTCACAAAAAAAAAAAAAGAAAAAAAAAAGAAAAAGGAAATATATACATTATTGTCATGGTAGTCATCTTCCTGTGAAAGAATCAGTTGGTACACACGATGTCCAAGAAGCTTCATTCAAATAGTTTTTTAGAATGGTTTTTGAAAACTATTCTTTGATGTTTTGTAAAACAAAAGCTCGTTTGAAAATCTTTAATGTTTTTAATATATTCTTTATGTTTTTAAATGTATTCTAAAATAACTTTTATATGTAGGACTTTATTTTAATCATTTTTCATATTTATATAATTTTAAAAAAAATAAGTTTTAGAAAACAAGTGAACGCAACTGAAAATAACTAAAAGACATTTAAAGAGATTTAAATAGGATTTACACATTGAAATGAACCTCTCTTGATTTCCCAATTTGATTTTTTTTTTTTTCAAGCTATAATTAGTCGAGGGATTGGTAGGTAAGATTGAAAATTAATTAAAATAGTTCTTTCAATTAGTTTGTCTTCTTTGAGTCTCACTTCATCTAATCTCTAAGAATTTTATACCAATTTAAGATTAAATTGGATGAGGTTTTCAAGAAAATTAAACAACAACGTGATTTAGAGATGTGAATGCAATCCTAACTTAGTGTACCTTAACTTGCATGCACAAAGACCTAAGAAACAAAATTTAACTTAAAGTTCTTGCCTTGGTACATGGCCTTGTATCCTTGGCTTGATTTTTTACCTTCTAATGAAATGAATTATTGATATCAAAATCCATGATTGGATTTTGTGCAACCTCGGCCTAGCATCCCACAGTTCTTTGTGCAACACTTGCTTCCTTGGCTATGTGAACTATTTTCTCCCCAAATTTCTCTTAGGTCGCTAGCTTCGATTAGCCTCTAAACAGAAGGGTTACTTGTGTAGATTCCTTCTCCTATTATCTCTGGATTAGGGCACCCTCTTACCCACATTGGGACCATGTTTTAAAGAGCCATTTTCTATGTAGGTAGGGTAACCCTCATTGCATGAGATTTAATTGCTCTCATTCGCTTGTTACGGGTCAGCTATGTTTCTTCATGCCTCTAATATCTACCTTCCCACCTCTTGATTTTTATCCCTTATTTTGCAAGATGGTTTGAATGCCACTAATGCTTTTCATGGTTGATCCCTCTAGGTAGGTCAGGGAGCTCTTCAATTTTACATGAATCACTCTTTATTCTATGTGGTTGTCGTTACTTGGATCAATTAGGCCCTAGATCCTTTCTCTTGGCCATCATGTGTCTAAAAGGTTCTATTGAATATGAAAAACATGTGTTCCCTCTTAAAAACACCTTAGTAAGGGAGGTTAAAGGCTTTTCAAAGCATGGATACTGATGAAGCAAGTGCATGGGCGTGCTAAAGTTTAGTTTCACTCAATCTATGTTGATTGATATACATAAATGCAAATCAAATTTGATCTTTACTAGCTAGGACTAGATCGAAGGAATTGCCCTTGGCTATTAGCTCCTAAGCCAATTGAACTAGGCGATGGTTTATGTAAACACGATGATTCCGTAAATTCAAACTATTACATAGAACATAAATGATAAAAAATGAAAATTAATGAATTGTTGATTCAATTATTATTGTCTTTTTTTTATAAATCCTATTATTTATATATATTATTAAGAGTGTGTTAGGTAATAATTTTCAAAAATGTTTCTAGCATTTCTAATACTTGAAAAATAAAAAATTTCAAGTATTAAAAAAACCAAAAACACTTCCCAGAATCATTGTCAAACGCATTCTAAAAGTACTTTTAAAAGTAATTCTATAAAACGTTTCTAACATTTTTAACACTTGAATAATAAAAATTTTTAAATATTAAAAAAATTAAAGCATCTCGTATGAACGCTACCAAACGGATTCTAAGTCTATATTCTCTTTGTAACATTGATAAGCATTCCTTAATACTTGTTTTGATCCCCTTTGGACCTATTCCAATAATTTCAAAGTCCCTTATCTATTTTCATTATTAAAATTCTTAGTGACTATATTTGGTTCTTAAAAAGTTTGAAGGAAAATTGAAAGAAGAGAACATAGAGAGGAAAAATAAGAAAAATTGAAAGAAAATAAAATATAGTTTAAAATTAATAAATTATTTTTATATAATACTTCAAATTCATTTTACTTATTTTTCCTCTTTCATATAAAAATTAAATAATTTAAAAATATAAAAAAATTAATTAATTTTAATTATATTTAATTTTTTTTTCATATTTTTTAAAATAAAACTAAACATTAAAAAAAATCATTTTTTTTAATACATTTTATGTTTCTAATTCACTTTCCAAGAATTAAACACAACCTATAATATTTCCTCTTTATCCTCTCCCTCCTCTCCCTTTCTTGTACCAATTTATCGGCTAGATATTATTGTTGACATTTTATCAACTTGACTTCCGAGTCTACCTCATTAAGATATGTGTATCTTCCCACCAATGGGGAGACCTGTCGGTACTTGTCGTTCCACGTGACCACCTTTAATTTTATGTCCAAATGCCTGTAAGCCTTTAATATTTAAAAGTACATTCGGTTGCACTTTTATTTTTCAGTTTAATTTTTAAAAATATCCGTAAAAATTTAAAATATAAAAATATAGGCATCTATTTATTTATTTTTAAAAATAATAAAATAAAAAATATATTCAAAAGATAATTAAGAATATATTTGATAATATTTTTGTTTTCGTTTTCAAAAAAAACCAAAAAACATAAATATTATCTAAAATTATGCTTTCAATTTTTACACATAATAAATTTATTTGGTAGTTTGAATTTGTTTCTTGTTTTTTAAAATAAAAAATAAAAATACATTTGATACCTTTATAAGAAATAAAAAATTATTAATAACTTATCGGAGATTTGGGATCATTTTTCGATGACCACGTTTAAGTAATAACCCCGTTATTTGGGAGAGGAGAGAAAAACCATTTTTATTTTATCATTATTATTGTTTAATTTTAGAAACAAAAAGTAAAAAAGTGAAAGATGGTTAATAACCATAAATTTAAGGAATTTTTTATAATTATTTTTTTAAATAATTTAGTCATTTATTTATTAAATATTTAATTTTTTCTATTCAAATAAAAATAATTTATTATATCAGTTAATATAACTAAAGTAATATGAATAGCTTACTTTTATCTTAATAAAAAAAAGTCAAATAAAAATGAAGTTTGAGAAACAAATGTTTTTACTTTTTAATTTTTTATTCTTTTAGGTTGATGATGTTTGAGTTGCTCCCGCTGCCCCGCATGTGGTGGGTTGGTTAGGAAAATTTGTTGGGAGTTCTTCCGTGACCTCAGTTTGGTGGGCATATGTTCTGAGGTATTGTTTTCAGCTGCTAACTGCCCAGTGAATGCTCCAAACTACTGAGTTCTCTCCTTTTCACCACTCTTAAATATTATATCTTGTCAACTTCAATGCGTTATAAATCACTTATTAAAGATAATAAACTACACACGAGTTTTTTTTTCCCTAAAACAATATGATTTCAATGGAGTCTCTTTCATCATGTTTTTTTCCCAATAGACCTCACTCATAATTGCTTCAATTTCTCTTTAAGTTTTTTTTTTTTTTTTCCCCCAAAAATTACACCTCACCCATAATATTTAAGAAAAAGTTTGTTTTGGTTCATACTTTTTGGAAAATATAAAAAAAAAAAAAATCAAAATTTGTAAAATTCAAATTTAAAGAACTTATTCTAGTAAAAGTGTTTTCGTTTATAATACTTTTATGAAAAACGTTTTTATGAGAATCTGAAAAAGTAATTATAACAATGTTTTTAATAATATATTGCATAAGTAAAAAAAATATTTTTAATAATAATAAATTATTAAAAAAGACATTTGTTATGGAAAAAAATATTATTATAAACCAAAAACTTTTATTAAAAATATATATTTTTTATTTACTAAAAACTCAAAAAATTATTAATATGAAAGAGAAGTGAAAGAGGAAGAGGATAATGAAAGGAATGCAGAGGATAGTAGAAAATTGATATTTTAAGAATATATAAAAAAATTTGAAGTATTTAAAAAAAAAAAAAAAAAAACACCTTCCAAGTGCCTTTTTAAAAAATACTTAATGTTGACAATGATTTTAGTCTTTCTAATACTTAAAATATATAAATTTTCAAATATTAGAAATATTAAAAGCGTTTTCTAAAATCATCATTGAACGGACTCTTAAAGTATTTTTCTAAATTTTCAAGAGTGTTCTTCAAAATATTATCAAACATCTATTTTTTATCTTAAAAATGTTTTTAAGTGTTTTTAGGACTCAAAACATTTTTAAAAAAGCACTACCAAACGGGCTCTTAATATATTCAACTCAAAATAATTAATTTAAAGGAAGTAACCAAGTACTAATTTTACCCTGAAAATGTATAAAATTTGAATTATTTTTAAAAGATTCTTTTTTCTTTTTTTTTCTTCAAAAGTGCTTATCAAAAAACACTTTTTCCACGTAAAGCCAGTATGTATCTTGGCGGAGTGCATTAAAAAGTACATTCTTAGATATCACTTTTGATGCCTCACAAGTGGTGACTTGTGAGCATGCATTGATTCCCAAGTCCTCGAGTCTTGGAGTTGAAAGGTTGAACATTATACGTAAGAACCCCAGTGTCTTCCACCAGCCCCTGGTCCAAATCCAAACCCCTTGATTCATGGGGTGAGCATGACTTTTTCAGCCAACTAAATTTCCAAGTTCCCACTTGGGGTTTCCTGTTACAAGAGTGATGTTGAATCCTCATAGCTCAAAAAACAAAAAAAGAAAAAAAAGACAGAAGCACGAAATCTGCAATCTGCTGGGTGTTGAAGATGTAATGTGTGTGGGGGTCTTCACATTTGACTCTTAGATGGCCAACCTACCAGAGCCAAAACTACTGTTCATACATCCCCATCAATTTTGACTTGTAGTTGAGTTTTCATCTTTCAATAAAGGAAAGTAGAATCAAAAATGAAAAATTAAATAAGAAGTCTGGGACAGCAAGAGTTTGTGGACTTACTTCATATCATGTGGATTCACCATGGATGAGGCCCTTCTCTCCAGAACAGCAGCGGTAGCGGAGTCAAGCAGACCATCTCCCAGGAGAGAGTTTACCTCTAGCCTTCTTGACCTAGGTTCACCTTGGCGACAATCGACTGCCCGTATTATCACCACCGATGCTGTTATCCCTATCATCACAACACCCAATTCTTCCTTTGTTAACCTCATTTCAAACTTAAACAGGAAGAGAAATCTCACCCACCGCTCACACTCTGCTCCTTCTGTGTTTACTGATGTCAAGGAGGCTTTTCCCACTCCTGCAGACCCGAGACCTTCCCGAAAATCAATGCCTCTAATCGTCCGGCAAGCCTTCATCTGGGTCATTTTGTATGGAATAGTTGGAATTTTAATATTCTGCCTGAAAAGTGGAAGTTTCAAGGGCCATCTCACAGTAAAACCAGTGGACGCCTTGTACTTTTCTGTTGTCACTCTCTGCACAATTGGTTATGGAGATATTGTTCCAGACACGACATTTACCAAGATGTTCACTTGTGTTTTCATCTTAGTTGGCTTTGGTTTCATCGATATTTTGCTCAATGGTCTGGTCACCTATGTTCTTGACAGGCAAGAAGCAGTTATGATGAGCACTGTAGATCTTAACCAATTCAATAACATGGTGACGACATATCTGATAGACACAGAAAAGGGAAGAATGAGGATAAGAATCAAAGTGGGCTTAGCATTGGTTGTTGTGATTTTTTGCATTGCTGTGGGGACAATTGGAATACATTTTTTGGAGGGTTTGACTTGGGTTAATAGCGTTTACCTATCGGTAACATCAGTGACAACCGTAGGATATGGGGATTATGCTTTTCAAACATTGGCGGGCAGGTGCTTTGCAATAATTTGGCTATTGGTAAGCACATTGGCTGTCGCTAGGGCATTTCTCTACCTCACTGAGCTGAGGATTGACAAGAGGAATCGAAGGATTGCGAAATGGGTTCTTCAGAAGAAGCTGACTCTTGGAGATTTAGTGGCTGCAGACCTTGATAATGATGGATCAATCAGGTATGCCTCATTTTTCTAACTATTGGTTTTATGATGAAATTGGCATGTTCATTCAAATTTTACAATCTTATGCAATGGTTGCAACCAATGAAAAAGCTAGTACCTACAATTGGGGTTTAGAACTGAAGATTCAACATCAGCTAACAACATGGATACAGAATCTAATATCAGACAGCATGGGTAACATGGCATAGATTATAAAACTAAAATTTGCAAAGTAATTATCAAGCTTTTAAATAGGAAAGAAAATACAGAAGTTCACAAAGTAACCATCAAGATTTTAAATAGGATAGAAAGAAAGGTTTAAAATTGGAACTATCATGTACACAAACACAGTCAAGTTATGATGGATGGAATATGTATGGGGGTGAATATGGAAGCTAGGAACTATGCTAGAATTGCAGACATCAAATTCTGCCCATGACAAGTCCACCATATCTCAAAATTTTGAGTGAGCATAGATGGGATTGAGATACAAGAGAAAGCAAATGCTATAATGATCAACAAATGACTGTCAGGAGAACTATGAAAGTAAGCCCAAGCATGCAAAGAAAATTTAAATGTGGGATCCCCAGATATTATTTCCTAGTGGAATTTGGGCAAAAATTTAAAATATTGAGGATCAATGCAAGAAAGATCCATATTGACCCAATGATATTTCAAATGAAGTCTAAAGATTGAATGGTCTTCGCTCATTAGAGTGTTTGAGAACCACTTTAAAAGAGTAGAGATGCTAACTGTGAAAGAAAAGTTTCAACTATATCGATATGGGATCAAACGAGATGTCCTAAGTGATATTTATGGGGCAAGAAGTCTATGTCAAACAGTCCTGGCTCATTAGAGTGTTTAAATGAGATATCCTGAGTGACGTTTACGGGACATGCTATACAATGGGAGAGTGGTCCAGATTAAGGAACAGAGCAAAAATCTTTAGAACACAAGTTTGTTTTCATGGCAGGGGCATCAGATATGAAATGATAAGTGGTCTTCATTGACTATTAAAAGGCATATTATTGACTGCTTAGGAAATCTACTGCTGGGATCTGAAAAGAAAAGAGTCCTAACACAATATAACTGACAACCTCAAGGACATTTCCAGTATCTTATTGACCATTGCAAGGACAGATGGGAAGAAAGGCGAGAGAATTCAGTTATAACAGTATAAAATTAGAGACATTTCAGTTTATAATTTTACTAGTTTCATATGAAATGATTGTTCAGGTATAAGGTGAGGTGCATCAGAGAAGGTCAGATTCACAAATAAAGCGGTTGTACAGTTAAATGCAAAACTAGGATTGTGGAAGAACAGTATCAATGTAAAGGATCCTTATATAAGTTCAGACAAAATAGAATACCAGATCACAACTTCGCTAACATATCAGGTTAAGATGGGCTGATGGTTAAGTTTGAGAGCTATTAGATACCTTAAGAGTCCTATCTTTGGTTTTAGCTTTGATTGTACAGTATTAACCTTTCAGTTTACACTTCAAATCTAGCTGTGTTAGATACCATTGCATTGTGACTTGGGAGGAAAAACAGCTATATTTTAAGAGAACTTTTTTGCATGGTGACTTAGTGAAGCAATTCTACATGTGTCAAACACAAAATTTTGAATGCAGGGCAAAGAAAATTATATTTGCAAGCTAAATAGAATGTAAAAGTTCCCGTGGTCTTCTGCAATAGTAAATGGCTTTTGACATATTCATGATTGGAAAAAAAAAAATACAAAAATGAGTAGGATGAATCTCTTCTTTTGAAAGGACTTGCTTAAGTGAAACTTATCTAAAAGAAATTATGTACGTCTATCACATACTTATCACTAACAAAACTTATTCTGGAACCATCAAGTTGGAGTTTCAGTTAAGAGAGGACTATGGGAGGAAATCTCAGATACTGCTAAAAAGATCTTAGGGTTGGTTAACACAAATTCACTTCCACATCAATGATAATAGCCTATTAGAAATCGTAATGTTAAGCAGGAGAAATCCTCAGGTTTATAATCCCAACAAAGAAATGGTTGAGGAATACTCTAGATGCCACTATGTTGCTGCTGGTTTCACTCGTCAAAATGATGCACTAAGCTTGGAGTCTAGCCTTGTGTCATATATAAGTTCCTATCATCAACAGGGTTTTCCCTATAAAATATGAAAGTACAGGACACACATCTCTCAACTTTGGGTTACTGAGAAAGTGGAAGAGTACAAAAGAAAATAAAATTTGAATTTTTTTCTATCTTCTGTTTTGGGATCCCAAAAGGGTTTTGGCTAAACTAAGACAAATAGTCTAGATGACTAGTTTTGCACCTTAGTTTCCTTATAGCCCAATATGCTACTGAATATGACATAGCTTAGTACAAACCTTCAGTGTTCTATATTTCATGCTATTGCATTTGTATTTAACAAGAAAAGAGTCTCCTTAATCGCCTGGGAATATTGGTATAAACTACTGTGCTAAGCTTTAGTAAAGTAACCAGGCAGCTGTTTGGGATTTTTTTTTCTCAGGTACCAAATTCAAGGTTCAAACAAGAAACTGAAAAAAAAATTCTTTCCCTAAAATTTTCAGAGGTTTCACATCAATTTTGTAGCAGGTTCCAGTAACTATAATCTGGAGTGGACAGTATCGCCATTTTCTCCTCAAATGTTAATCAAAGTGGCTGCCAAAGTTTACCCTACAGTGGCATGAAAACTAAAAGGGATGAAAAGACAACAGAAAACAAATTTATTCATATTTTTCATTAATTTCTTGAACATTGTCACTTCCAGATCCACTGATTATATAGCAAGTTTCATTTATTTTTCTTTTCCTCGATTATGTCAAGTATCATTATTTTCTTGAAACTTTTTTAACATTTATTCGAATATTCCACTGTTGCAGCAAATCTGAGTTTGTTATATACAAACTAAAGGAGATGGGAAAGATATCAGAGAAGGACATCCTGCTGATTAGCAAACAGTTTGATTCACTAGACCACACCAATTGTGGCAAAATTACAATTGCTGATCTCATGGATAGTGATTGATTCAACCACTGGTTTCCAATTGGAAAAAGGAAAGTGTAATATTATCTAGATCTCACTTTGGCAACAGCCTCAACTTGGAGCTCTACACTTTGTACAAGGTTGAAAGGCATAAGAGGGCTGGACCACACAACATATATCATAGAAAAACTAGATGGCATCATACCCATGGTTCTGGTTCCATCTGGAAAAGAACTGATTGGGTGATTATGATAATCAATGTTATTCTTTTGCAAATACCTACAAGTAAAAGGGATCCCCAGCTATTCAATTTTTACATTATTTAACTTTTTCAAATTTGCAACAGGTCCATCCATCTAGTAACCAAGATTGTATATCATATGCTAGTAAAAGTTCCTATGTGTAGATTGCTCTGCTTTTGGAAGGAGCAATTGTATTATTTCAAAAGATTCATTTCTTCTCCTCAATTTTAATAAAGGTTCAAGCACTTTGCACTCCTAGCATTTCTACAATTTCATCACAACTAGCTATTTTACATATAATATGGTCAGAGAACAACTAATTTCTTTACCTCAATTTCAATGAGTTCAATTACTTGGCTGTCCTAGCATTTCTGTACTTCCATCAGACAACTTACAGATAATATGGATAATTAAACATAATAATCTTCATTCATCCTTGAAAACATGCTAGAAAGCAAGTACATAAATTGCAGGTTTTTTATTCAAGTAAAACCATGCATGAGGGGCTTCACAAAATTGTTGCAAATTCAATTACATATTTATACAATTTTGTCACCAAAAAAAAAAGAAAAAGGAAATATATACATTACTGTCATGGTAGCCATCTTCCTGTGAAAGAATCAGCTGGTACATATTGTGTCCAGGAAGCTTCTTCCAGATACTTGCATCAAATTATTTCTTTCCTGGTCTTCTCTGGCAACTGCACTTTAAATCAATAGAAATAATGATATATCACAAATAAAAGAACACGTCTTTTTGAGAGAAAAAAAAATGGTTTGTACTAGCAAACATTAAAAGTGAAGTACAAACAACGGTTTTGGCAAAATCCATACAGATGTGAGCCTAAATCACCCTTCATACTAGCAAGGTCCCAAATAAATAGTTTGGTGGGAAATCCAACAAAACATCCTTAGCAATTAAGCTTCTCTCTTTGCCAGCTGATCTGCGATCTTACTGGTGGACCTCAACATCTAGGAAAAACAACAATGCAACTCTTCCAAGAGATCTAAGATCTTCCAATTTCAAGAATCCTCATTTTCAAGTTTCCCATTTCTAAGAAAAAGCCGCAAGAGTTTTTTCTTTTTTGATAGGCAAGCCACAAGATAATAAAAATCAAATCCCCTTCCAAAAAGAAGTTCTGTAGACTTCTTTTCAGTCAATCCCTCCAACAGTGCTAGGATCTTGGCCTCTATTGCAACCCTGAACCAGCAAACTTAAAAAAGTCTTGATTGTGCTACCATGGTGATCTCAGATCACTCCACTAGTCCTTAGCTGGCTAGGTTCCAAGAAACCTCAGTAAGATTGAGACATCTTGAAGGTGGGAGCTTGCATACTGTATAGACTTGACTGACTCCTGCTACCAGCTCTACCACTAAAGGCCTCTCTTTAATCTGATATAATTATGCAAAGTGGGGTACCCCAAAACTCCATAGAGACTGACCCTTAAAAAGACTTAACTCCAATTGTCCTAGAAAATGCTGAAATTCTTCTCCAGCCAAACCACCCAAAGAATAGCAAGTATCAGCCATAAAGCTCTCTACCTTCAGGATTTCACCAAAAACCTCTAAAAGCAACAAGCATCATTTCTGCAACATCCCCCAAGGGGAAGGCAGGACAAGACTACCTTCCTAAGAAACCTGTTCCATCACTCCCAAGTCATAGGGCAATCAAGGGAGAGGTGATCCACTACCTCACTACTGACTAAGCAAGTTACCAAATTCTCTGAGATAAGAGTTTTGTAAGAGCCTCTGAATTTGTAACTGGTCATACATAATAATACTAATTGGAAGGGTTCTAAGGACAGGACGTTCTTGGTTAAATCTTTCTATTATGCATTGAAGTTGGATAGTGGAGACACACTCCCCAAAAGGGAAGTTTGGGATTCTTAGGCCCTAATTAATCTCCGCTTCTTTACATTGAGGGCAGCTTAAACTCTTTCTGATAGAGGACCACATGAACTCTTTCTGAAGATCCCATTAAATTCTTCAATAAAGGATGCAAGAAATGCATGCATCCATTACCACATCAACTTATCTGGTATATGCTTCTTTCTTTTCTCAAATCCAGCATATACCTTTAAGGACTTTACTATATGCTATTTCAAAGTCAGCATTTTTCTAGACTACAAACCTTTACTTATTTGTTCTTTCTTTTAAAGTTACAGTTCAGTCATGGGAACAAATACAACAATAAAAGGCAAGTAATTGAAGGAAGGTTTGGTTCCATAATATCTCACCAGCATGTAGGAGCCATGCCAGTTGATTAATGACTCCAAAGAACTGGAAATATTTTATAGAAGTATGAAAGGCCCATAAGATCTTGTAACTAAAACATTGACATCTGGAAAGCACACCATATATCAAAGAAACACATTTAGGTGGTAACAGAGAAATGCCTACACAGAAATGCCTTACATTTGGATACACCACGGACAAAAGCTCATTGTTTTGAAGAAACCAAATCTTTGATTGAGAGTCTTAAATCAAGAGTGGACAGCAAGTGCATTTATCAGGGATGCTTTATTCTGTTTACACTTGGAAGGTCAAGCTAACATGCACAGAGTTTTGCTTGGAGAAAAAGGATGAACATTTGTCACATGTATGAAATGTAAGAAAATATTACATGAATATTCTATCACAGTAGGCATACAAGAATTAGTACATGAATTTTATGAATTTGAAATAAACTGTATTAAGAAAACTATATGGAAATGGCATTGCCGGAGAACTACATGCTCTTGCAATCCTAATTCTTGATCATCCCCAAAATTAGGCCACTTCTTGGATATTTTCTGTGTATGTGTGTATGAATAGTCATAATTGGAATAATGCTTATAATAATCATCAGGATTATGAGATTTTTTTGTTTTTTGGTATTATTGCTAGACTATGTCTCTCCACATTAAGTCATTTTTTTAATTTTTAAAAGGTGCTCTTAGTGAGTTTATTAGGAGGTTGGCTATAGGATAGGTTCATTGTTGTTCTTATGTCTCTCTAGATTTAGTCATTTTCACTTCTTTAAGGATCACCTATGACCTATGTTACTCATTAACCTTAAAACAAAGTGAAAAACATTGGAAAATCTTTCTCTGTACTATCAGTTCAGTTACTTTTATCTTTTACTTTCTGTTTATTTTATTTCCTCTTTTGAGAAAGTTGGAGTTCACAGTTCCAGGATGAAATCAATACTGCTTAAAGAAATGAGCTTACAATGTAATTGTCTTACAATATAACTCTCTTGCAACATAGACTTAGTTCTCACCCACCCAAAGAAAATTTCAGCATAGTGAATGGAAGTTCTATCTCGCTTCTTTTGTCTGCATGATACTTGTAACTCTGCAATAAGGGCATTTTAAACAGTGTCTTAAAGGAGGAAAAAGTGAAGAGATGCAGAAAGACAACACAAGTTCACAAATTATAAGTCTGAAACTACAGTTACCTCAATCTAATGCCACGGACACTCTCAAGGATATCCATTGTTTGCTGCAACTTTGAATTTTTCGGCTTCTCTTCATTTTCCAATATCAAGGTTGAGAGCCTCAAGACAGCTACAAGTTCACCTTCAATTTTGCTAAGTTGTTGGTCCAAATGTTCCAGGAAGCTCTGATAAGAGGATATTTGTTGCAAACTTCCAATCATGTCATCTTTATCCCAAATGCCAACATTGACAGTGCCTTGTTGTATATCCTCATTATTAAGGAGTACGCTTGCTTGATTGTCAGTGAGAAATTGTTCCTCTTGACCTTTTCCAACTTCTGAGGGCCTAAAGTCAATATACTCATTTTCATTTGAATTTTCAGTAGTTTCCTCCTTTGGAGAAACAATCCTAACTGGACTTAAAGCATCTTCTCCACCAACTTCAAGATCCAAAGAAACGTTATTAATTAGCTGGGATTCCTTTACAGATATTGCCTGAAACCAACAAAGGCTTCTCATCATAAATTGGCTTGCAGTTTTAGTTCTTAAACAAGATCCAAGATTAGGGAGAAATTATTTACAAACAAAATAACCCGTCCTACATAGTGCTTCACTAACACCTTTAAAAACACTCGATAAAACTCAAAGCAATTGTGTCCAGCACACATGAAAAATAATCTTCATAAACCATTTTCATTCAACATCAAAAGACAAAGCGATAATAGCACTTGATTCAGTGGCGATTTTTGCTTCCTTGTTTCTGCTAAGAAAATAATCAAAGTTATCGCATATAGTTTTTACTCATTACATCAATTTTTCATAACCAACTTTGTGTTGAACACATGCAACTGAGTTTTGATAAAAATTACTTTGACAGCCCAACACTCCAAATCACAACTGAAAAGTTGTATAAAGAAACATCTTCTCATGGTCTCAATCTGCAAAAATTTTCCCGAAGATTAAGGGGAAAATGAAGTATATAGTTGGCACTATGACTGCCAAAAGAATCCAATCTAGCCTTTGAAGCTTGGGATGCAGAGAACTCCACAGTCATGGCATGCCTTCTCAATTCTATGCAACCAGAAATTGGAAAGCTGTTTTTGTATCTGTCTACTGCAAAGGAGATGTGGAAGACAGTGTCAAAAAATACTCGAAAAGGGGGAATGCTGCCTGAATCTATGAATTGAAGGTTGCCATCCATAACAGTCTATTACAACACCCTGAAAGTGTTGTGGCAAGAGCTGGATCATCATCAACAATTCATAATGATCTCGGTTGAAGATGCTGCCACTCTTGCAGAAAAAATGGAGAGGTCTTGAGTTTTTTAATTCCTAGCTGGTCTCAAGCCTGAATTAGATGAAGTAAGAAGCAGAGTTCTTGGAAAAGAGACTATTCCTTGTCCAAGTGAAGTCAATTTGCATGCTGACGAGAGTAGGCGGAGTGCTATGATGGGAACAGTTGCTCAAGAGACCTCTGCATTAAAGGCCATCCAAGAGAATAACCCTGTACCACCCATGAACCATTCTAATCAATGGCAAAGAAAACCTGGAGAAAAAGGAGACCAGATGGTGTGATTACTGCCATAAGCCAAGGCACACCCAAGAAACCTGCTGGAAGTTGAATGTGAAGACCCCACTTGGAGATAAAGGGAATAACAGTCTGATAAGAAGGCCTATCAAGGGACTGGATCAAAAAATCCAGAACCAGAACCTCCTATACAGCCAAAGAAAAATCCTTTTACAAAGGATCAAATGGAGCTTTTGAATAAAATGTAGGGGAATTCCATGAACTCTAACAATTCCTCCAGTCCCTCTTCTTTCTTTGCACAGTCAGGTAATACCTTTTCAGCCCTTAATATCTCTAAATATTTGGTTTCGAAACCTTGGATCATTGACTCAAGGGCCTCCAATCATATGACAAATGATTCAAATTGCTTTCACTTGTACGATCATGGCTCTAACATTGGAAAAGTCACCATTGCTGACAGGTCTTTTGTCCCTATCATTGGAAAAGGCTCGGTCTCAGTTTCATCATCATTGACACTAGATTCTATCCTTCATGTCCCTAAAATTTCTTGCAATGTGTTGTCCATCAATAAAGTTACTAAATCTTGAAGTTCTTGTGTAACTTTTTACCCTACTCATTGCATTTTTCAGGACCTAGCTCCGGGAAAAGGATTGGCAGTGTTAAGGGGAGAGAGGGATTGTACTATTTGAACCCCAAGACAAGTAAGAGTAACCAAGCTTATGTCTCAAAAGCTGCTGAAGAAAAAGAAAGGGAAATCTGGTTATTACATTTCAGATATGGCAACCTGAACTTCATATCTATTAAAACCATATTTCCTGATTTATTTGTTAATGTTGATCTCTCAAATTTTCAATGTCAAATTTGTGAACTTTCCAAAAATCATCAGGTACCCTTTCCTTTAAGCAACAAGCAGTCTGAAATTCCTTGTTTCCATGATCCATAGTGATGTATGGGGCTGCTCTTGAACTGTCTCAAATTCAAAGTATAAATGGTTTGTTACCTTTATTGATGATTGCACAAGAACAACATGGAATTTTTTTTTTTTTTTTTATAAGTAAGAGCATATGCATAAAAGAGGCCAAAAAAGCCACCACGTATACAGGGGGTATACAAGGCTACTAAGGCCTCCCCAATAAAAGCCAAAAACACCCACCACCCCTTATCTGGAGGCTAACCACTTTAGAAAACCTATGAGGGAAACCGGCTCCACTCCCATGTACAATTTAGCCCAACCCCATAAATTACAGACAAAAGAATGTTTGAATTTCTGAATTGCTAACTCCCCCCCCTAAAAGTTAGTCTATTTCTCTCCTTTCAGACCATTCAAAAAATAAACAACGGAATGGATTTCCAAAGTTTTTTCCTTTTTTTTCCCACAAAGGCTCCCCTCCAACTAAAAAGGACCTCCTTTACAGTTTCAGGAAAGACCCACTTGACCCCAAACAAACCCAAAACTAAATCCCACAGCACTCTAGCCACTGTACAGTGAATGAGAATATGATTTACACTTTCCTCTTTACTACCACATAAGAAGCAACAGTTGGGAAACTGCCATCCTCTCTTTTGAAGTCTATACAGAGTCATAATCCTCCCCCAAGCGGCCACCCACGCGAAAAACACAATTTTGGTTGGAACTCTCTCCACCCAAATGTTATTTTTTGGAAAAACAGTAGACAAAGGGCTTTCCAACAGGCTGTAAGCTTTCTTTACCCTAAACTGTCCGTTGTTTCCTTCTTTCCAAATAACCGAATCTTCCTCCACAGTTATCATGTGACCCCTCAGAACTTGAAGCAAGTTGCCTACCATGTCCATCTCCCAATCATTAAAATCTCTAATAAACCTCATATTCCATCCTCCTTCACCAAAATTCAAAAGAAGTTGTGTCTTTCCAAAACTTTCACAAAACGATTCAAACTCAATTTTAAAGTAAGATTCTCATCATGCATTGATACCCCCTGAACGAAGTGGTAGGAAGAGCCTTGATGTTCTCAAAAAACGTCTCTAAAACCTATTGGAGTGATGTTGTTTTGACTGTTGCTTATTTCATAAACCATATGGCCTTTAAAATTCTTGACTCAAATGTTCCAATCAACTTAATAAAAACCTTTTTTCCACATGTTCATTTGTTTGGGTCTCTACCAATGTTTTTAAAAGTCATTAGTGAGGTGCACTTCAAGGCACATCTCAGAGCAAAGCATTCCAAAAACACATTAAAGCTAGACTCACAAAAGGCATGCACCTCTAGAGTCCAAGTGTACCTAAGGCATGCTTCCAGCACACCTTCAACATGTCGGAGCATGAAGCATAAGCCTTCTAGGTGTTGCATGGATGATTAGACCAATAAATAAATCCATTTAAAAGGGAAAAAAAAAAAAGTTGATGTCTTTTAACCCAAAACAGCCTGTGGAGAATGAAATCAAAGAACAAGGTAAAAAAAAAAAACAAAAAAACCAAAAACAAAAAACCTAACCCTAACTCTAACCTTATCGTCAACAACCACATCTCAAGCTTCTCAACACTATCGACAGCAGCTCACTCCAGCCAAAGTAGCTTCGACATCTTCACTTAGCCTCTGGCGGGATCTCCACGTATGCCCCTTGGTTCTTCCCCCTGCGTTATAATTCCTTATCCCCTATTCTTCTTTATAATCTATCGATTTGGGTTTTTTTTCTTCCATTTTATATGTTTCCATTCTATTTTTTTATTTATTAACATTAAAAACAAGTTTAAATAAAAAGACCCCCTCCTTTTTTTTTTTTCCTTTTTTATGTAGAAAACTCCTAAATTAGATAAAATTAAGATAATTGATAATTGATTTTTATTTTACTTAGATAAAATTAGATAATTGATAATTGATTTTATTTTAAAATTAGATAATTGATCATTGATTTTATTTTGCATAGATCAAATTTGATAATTGATTTTTTCAAATAGTAAAAAACAAACTAGTTAATTGATTATCTTTTTAAAATCCTTTAATTATTATTGTTTTTCAAATGGCAAAAAAATATATAATTTTTTGTCTTTAATTAACTTGTTATAAGGTTTTTTATTTATTTATTTATTTTTATTTTGTATATATTTTAAATTATTTTTAAATAGTTATTCATTACAAAAGTGAGGGTATCAAAAGGCTTACACCTCAATGCTTTGAGGTTTACATCTCACTTTACAAACACAAAAACGTTTCACCTTCACTTTTGGCTTTAAAAACTTGGGTTTGTACCCCTTTGAATCTTTAGAGTGAGGCATTTGTACATGTAAATAGCACAAAAAGGTCAAAACTAGATCCTAGAGCTCTTAAGTGCATTTTTTTTGGTTATTCACCTACTCAAAAAGGTTTTAAGTGTTTTCACCCTCCGACCAAGAAAACCTTTACCTGTATAGGGACAATGTTGTTGTACCAAACACTCATTGTCCGACCATGTGTCTTATCACCATCTTTGCCCCACCTACAAAGCCTTTTCAACTAACATGTCCCTATAGTCTATTCCCAACAACATACAAGAAGCTTTAGCAATTCCTAAGTGGAAGGACGCTATGTTAAAGGAAATGAGAGCCTTGCATAAGAATGAGACTTGGGAAGTTGTTGAGTTGCCTTATAGGGAAAAGAAACAAAGGGATGTAAATGAATTTTCTCCATCAAATATAAAGCAAATGGCTCCATTGAATGGCATAAGGTCAAGTTAGCAATAAAAGGATACACTCAGACCCTTGGAATTGATTAGCAAGAAACATTTGCCTCAATTGCCAAAATGAACTCATAAAAGGGCATTACTGACATGCACTTCAGGGCACGCCTCAAAGCAAAGTGTTCCAAAAACACATTGAAGCGTTAAAAAAAAAAAACTAGATTCAAAAAGGGCATGTGCCTCTAGAGTCCAAGTGTACCTAAGGCACACTTCCAGCACACCTTCAACACGTCATACCACGAGGCATAAGCCTTCTAGGTGTTGCAAAGATGGTTGGACCAATAAATAAATTCATTTAAGAGGAAAAAAAATGATGTCTAAGGATAGGGGAAAAAGAAAACAAAAACCTAACCCTAACGCTAACCTTATCGTCAATGGCCACATCTCAAGCTTCTCAAAACCATCAGCAACAACTCACTCCAGCCAAGGTAGCTTCGAAATCTTCACTTCACCTCCAGCAAGATCTCTACATACATTCCTTGGTGCTCCTCGATTCTTCCCTCTGTGTTATAATTCCTTATCCTCAATTCTTCTTCATAATCTACCAATTTAGGTTTTTTTTTTTTCCTTCCATTTATATTTTTCTCTTTTTCTTTTCTTTTCTTCTTCTTTTTTTTTTTTTTGTTTATTAACATTAAAAACAAGTTTTAATAAAAAGATCCCTTTTGGTTTTTTTTTCCATTTTTAAGTAGAAAACTCCCAAATTAGATAAAATTAAGATAATTGATAATTGATTTTTATTTTACTTAGATAAAATTAGATAATTGATAATTTATTTTAATTTAAAATTAGATATATGATTGATTTTATTTTTAAATTAGATAATTGATAATTGATTTTAGTTTGCATAGATCAAATTGGATAATTGATTTTTTTCAAATAGTAAAAAAAAAAAAAAAAACAAGTTAATTGATTAATTTTTTGTTTTTTAAAATTCTTTAATTGTTATTGTTTTTCAAATGACAAAAAATATATAATTTTTTTTGTCATTAATTGATGTTATAAGGTTTTTTTATTTTTTATTTTGTATATATTTTAAATCATTTTTAAATATTTATTCATTACAAAAGTAAGGGTATCAAAAGGCTTATGCCTTAATGCTTCAAGGCTTACGTTGATGGGGGAAAGCCTTTTAAAGTTTATTCAAGGAAGAAAGAGAAGACCTAAGTAAACTTTAAGTAGGATTAATATTAATTTGAATTGAATTGGGATTGGTATTTGTTGGAGTATAATTAGGATTAGCTAGTTGAGTTATAATATAATTAGAATTTGAGTCATGATAGGTTATTAGAGTCCTAGTAGACTTTGGATGTTATAATTAGAATTAGAATCATAATAAGTTATTAGAGTCCTAATAGACTTTGGATTTCTTAGAGAAGCCTATAAATAGACTAATCAATGTAAATCAAAGGAATGAATTGATATAAATAATATTATATTTTCTTTCATTGTAAGGTTGCAACCCTCAATGGTGAGACTCCATTGATTTTCCTTTAGGTGAGACTCCTAGAAGGTCTTACTGAGAATCTAAGGTTTTCCATCTTTTCTTCATTGTTTCTTCTTTCTCTCTATTTATTATCTTATAATTTTCTCTATCATAAAATTTATTCTTTGTTCCTCTCCTTACACCTTAAAAAATAAAACCCTAGTCGACCTACCCTTGAGTGTAGGCAACCATCCTAAGGTTGTCCTACATCATACGTCTTGCCTTATGGACACAAAAACACTTTGCCTTTCGCTTTTGCCTTTAAAAACTTTGATTGGACTCACATCAATTTGATGTGAAAATTCCTTTTTGCATGGAAACCTTGAAGAAAAAGTCTATATGGATGCTCCACCTGGTTTTGAAAACTTGTTCAATATTAGGAGAGTTTGTAGACTAAAAAAGTCTTTGTATGGTCTCAAACAATCTCCTAGAGCCTGGTTTGAGGATTTACTGAGTCCTTGAAGAGATATGATTTTACTCAAAGCCAAGGAGATCACGCATTGTTCCTTAAATGATCCTCACTAATGAAGCTTACTGTGCTTATTGTCATGTACGTGACATCATTGTAACAAGGGATGAAGAGGAAGTAAAAAATTTGAAGACTCTATTGGCAAAAGAGTTTGAAATCAAGGACCTAAGAACTCTAAGACACTTTCTGATAATGGAAGTGGCTAGATCAAGACAAGGCATATTTGTTTCCCAACGAGAGTATGTCCTAGATCTTCTACAAGAGATTAGGATGATCGATTATAAACCAGTAGAGACTCCGATTGATTCTAACCAAGGCATATTCTTGAAGGGATTCCGGTTGATATAGGGAGACATCAAAAACTAGTAGGAAAACTAATTTACTTGTCTCACACTAGACCGAATATAGCATATGTTGTAAGCATTGTCAACCAATTTATGCACTCACCATTAGAGTGTCACACAAAAGTTGTACTAAGGATCTTGAGATATTTGAAAGCTACTCCTGGAAAGGAATTAATGTTTAAGAAGAATTATCATTTGCTTATAAGGGCATACACAAATGCAAATTGAGCAAGATCTATCCGATAAAAGGCCCACTACAGGTTATTACACCATTGTAGGAGGGAACCTTGTTGCATGGAGGAGTAGGGAACTAGTTGTAGCCAAATCAAGTGCAAAGGCTAAATACAAAGCCATGGTTCAAGGGATTTGTGAAGTTTTGTGGATAAAGACCCTACTTAAAGAGCTAAGCTTCGAACCAAAAGAACCAATGAAGATCTACTGTGACAATAAAGTGACCATCAACATTGCTCACAATTCAATTCAACATGATTGAACCAAACATATTGAAGCTGATAGACACTTCATAAAAGAAAAAATTGAAGCTTGACAGATCACCACTCCTTTTGTGACTACCAAACAACAGTTTGCTAACATCTTCACAAAAGGACTTTCTTACACCATGTTTGACTTTATTGTGTGCAAGCTGGGAATGCATAAGTTCTATACACCAGCTTGAGGGTGAGTGTTAGAAAATGTGACTAATTTCCTGATTCTTACTTCAATTTTAGAATCAATTAATGATGGTATATACTTTAGAATAGGTCAGCAGTTTAGAGTAAATATATGAATTGTCTTTGTAATACTTCCCTTGTATAGCATATTTCCTTTTTACTCTAGAGGGTAGGTGTGTAGGTGTGTATATTAAAATCTTGAAACTTGGTTGATGTATAGTGAATTTGATTCTTTCTGCATTCAAGAAGCAATGATACTGCATTGTTGCATAGAAGCAAATTTTAAAAAGTCCAATAATAGAAAAGGACCCATGCTGTTATTTTGCAATCTTAAACATACCTAAATGACCAATACCTAAGAATATCGGAATATAAGCAATATGCAGCTTCAGAAGAGGTATAGCAAAGTGTTCTCCTATTATAAATTAAACACCATAATGACAATAGCAAGATCTCATTAGCATATAACAGATTCTATATCTTGGTTGATGTATGATGCCTATAAGTTCTCAGATGAACTAAGCATAATTCTGCAACAATCACCAGTTGCCGTACCTCATTAAGCTTTGCTGAAAGCTCATCAAGCAACTCAATGCGACTTTTAGACTTCTCCAAAGCTTGCATAACATTCTTCTTTTGAAAAAGTAGCTCCCTTGCTTCATTTTCCTTTCCAGTTTGAACGCTAATAGCTGCCTGTCGTCGAAGCCTCTCGGCTGCCTCTGATAATCTCATAAGCCTCAATCGTGCATTATTTGCTGATCAAAAACATATTGAAAATATGAATTATGCCATGAAGTATAAGCAGTTATTCTGGCACACAAAATGATGTATGAATTGTCATAATGTATTAAAAACTCTTAATACTCACAATCAATTACCCAAGAAAAGAAAAACTATCACTTATTTATCAAATTTTAAGTTCATATATGTTTAGAACAATAGGCTCCCAACTATGTAATAAATCTAAACTTCCTAGGCTCCTATGATAAAAAATTTAGGTTGTGTAACCTCTCGGCCTTTCACCTCTAGCACCTCCTGACACAAGAGAGCAAAGGCTTGAATATAAATACATTTACTGATCGAAAGATAAGCTCCTTCAAGTGTAGAACCATAGACTCCCAACAATGTAAGAAATCTACACTTCCTAGGCTCCTAAGATAAGAAATTTATATTTTGAACATCTTGGTCTTTAACCTTTGGGGCTTTCAATTCCAAGTGACATGACATGTATGCATATAAGAGTAACAAAACATACCAAGCAGTTACTGAGGCAAAAACAAGGGTTATGCCTAGAGCAATGACATCATGGCCTATGGCTTACTAAGAGAAATTCCCTAGATAGAGCTGAATGGAAGGAAAGGATCTGTGAAAGCCGAAAACTTAGCAGAACTTGAATGCACCATGAACTAACAGCACAAAATAAAACTACACTAAATGGCAAGGTAAGCTATCTAGGTTAGGATGGGAACACTTTAGAGTTAAACTAAAATTAAAAGTTAAACATATAATATTATTATATTGCAGAAACTTTAAAAAACAACATACCATCAAACATGAGACTAAAAATGCATGTCTATGGTTACATGATTATCCTACTCATCCAAGGATTTTTTTTATACATAAAATTAATATCAAAGGAAAGTACCAGATCCAATTCTTGAGACCTGAAATGTGGTTCAAAAACCAAACAAAATGACCTTAAGGCTTTGTAGATCTTTAGTTCTGGCTCTTGTAAAAAATACAGTGTCATCCATGAATTGCGAATGGGAAACCTTAGTTTTGCTTCTATCAGCCAGAAAACCTTCCAAGATATCATACTCCCCAACTCTCACCGAGAATCTATTCAAAACATCAACCACAATGGTAAAAAGAAAGAGTGAAAGTGGATATGCCCGTCTTAACCCTCTAGAAGCCTTAACCCACCCTTTGACATAATTGTTCTCTCAAATAGAAAAACTATTTGAAAACAAACAACATCTAAACCAATGCCCCCATCTTGAATAGTATGGTCCAAAAGACCCCAATAGACATGTAAACCTTCTCAAAATCAATCTTGCAAACCACACTCTCTTCACCTAAGTGTCTTTTTTCATCTACTACTATATACTACTTCTAGAATCTACCTCCTTGTAACAAAAGCTCCTAGGAAGAAGTAACTTCATTTAAAACTCCAAAACTAAGAATGACAAAGCTGTCTGAGTTTCCTCATTTTTCCTTTGATGCTCTTGATTTCAGTTTTATTATGGCATTTGGGGAAAAATGTGCTGAGTCTTAGAATCTTTATTATTGGTAAAGTTTAGGTCACTTTTGCAGGCACAACAAAAATCCCATTCTGTATTGCATCATTTTGCATATATTTTTCTAATGGCTTTTACACACCCATAACCATTAAAGCTTTGTAGCACCAAAAGATTTATCAATCTCTACAACAGCCTAATTGAAACATTCCAAACCATATTCCTTATAAATAGTTTTTGATCATCTTTGTTTACACTTTTAATTGCAAAAATGGTTAGGTTGAAACTTTAAGGCTATGTTTGGTTCCTAGAAAGTTTGAGGGCAAATGTGAGAGAAAGAAAATAGAGAGAAAAAATAGAGGAAAAGAAAAAGGGAAAGAAAATAAAAAATAGATTTAAAGTCAATAAATAATTTCCATTTCCTAGTTCAAACTCATTTCACTTATTTAAATCTTTTATATAAAGATTAAATAATTTAAAAATATATAAATTTCTCACTAATTTTAATTATAGTCCACTTTCTTTCATATTTTCCATGGTAAAACCAAACATGAGAAAATCATTTTCTTAACATTTTTTACATTTTTTTTTTATTTACTTAGTGCCTCCCGGAACCAAACATAGCCTAAGAGACCTTAGATTTTCCCTTTTGAGGTCGGCTATATATCACAGTTCTAAGAAATAAAATAAATTAATATTTACAGTTGCCCAGAATCCCAATTCAACAAATTTTAGCAATAAGCAACCAAAAAGAAAAAAGAAACTTCAGCCAAAATTTTATTAAACCCCAGTTTGGTTGCTAAGAAAACTGAAGAATTGTCATGTCTTACGCTGCTTCTGCTTCCAACAAAATTAAAAACTCAACTCGACTACCAACAAAAGTATTTCGGCCAAAACCCCGTATTCAAAAGTTAAGTCTTCTCTTCTCCTATCATTTTCAGACCAATATGTAGAATCAAAAGGGTGGACAAAGAAAAACAGAAGAGGAAAACAGACCTTTGGCTCTAGCACGGTTGGCCTCAGAGTGAAGCTGATCCAGTTGGGCACGCAGTTGGTCGGTACCGATGTTGGAAGCCGAACACAGACACACAATCCTCCATGGAGGCCTCCGAGGAAGAACCCCTATGGCTCCACAATTTACCACCAGCATCTCCCTCACCTCTTTCTCTCACTAAAATCCAAACCCAAACTAAAAATGCCCTTTTATGCTCAACCTATTAATTAATCAATAAATTAATAACTTATAAATTTTTTATTAATTATTTATTAATCACGGTATTTTTTATTTTTCCAAAATATTGTATTTAAACAAATCATTTTTAATAAATAATTTAATGAGGAATATTTAATTATTTAATTAATAAATATTTAATTTAAACAAATAATTAATTAAGAAATATTTAATTAATTTTTCATTTTACGAATTATTTTATTTTTTTGTATGTTGTTTAAACAAATAATTTTTATGACTGTATTTAATTTTCAAATAAGTATTTATTTTTTCAAAAATATAAAATTGCATTGTTTAATTAAACAACATTAAACAGTCTATTTAATAGAAAATATTGATTTAATTGCACATTAAAAAATTATTAATACATGAAATAAATAGGACTTATGTGAAACTATATATATTTTTCTATAATGTAATTGATGGGAATCCCTAATTACTTCATTTCCATGCTCTAAATTTTGTTAGGTGCATACAAAACATCTTATGTTTTAGATTTATGCACAACGAAAACAATTAATATAAAAAAAAAAACCTTTTAGATCTTGAAAATTAAATTTAGATGTGTTTACTAAGATTTGGATGTTCCCAAATTATTTCCCATCAATGAAGAGTAGGAATATAATCAAAGAAGATCTCATACGCCTATAATTGAAGAAGATCTCGTACACTATAAGTCTTCTACCTGATGATTCCTCCTTGAATCTTATAACTCAAATGGTGGAGATTTAGAGGATGGAAGCTAGAGTTCTATCTCTATAATATAAGGGAGAATGACAAAAGTTTAAAATTTTGAAACCTTAATTCTTAAATAGGTTTTATGGGCTTCTCATTAGCTTAAGGAACTTGAGTCCATCTTGAGTTACGTCACTTAATCTAACTCAAAGGGAGTCTTAATTGATTACTTAATCCAACATGACTCTAATTAATCAATTAGTCTAGTTTAAATATATAATTCACTAACTCCTATACAGTCTTGCACATTTACCAAAATGTCTTTATGCATATAAGTGAATTAAGAATCAATCAAACCCTTATGAACCATGTCATTCAGGTATATGAGCTCAAACGAGGACCATTAAAACTCATAAAATAGTACTAGCTCTCTCAAAATCTAATTATGAAGTTGATTCAACATTTCATTATAAAAAGTCAATTGCATTTTAGTACTCTATGCGATTCATGACCTGTTATCTATTATAAGATAGTCTCCCTATGAATTGGTGTTAGTAATTTAACGAGGTGAAAACTATCTACCCCTCCAGACTACCTATAACATTATTTAGTTATATATTTTGCTTAAAGAACTATGTTAGTCATAGTTTACCTAAACACACATTTTTAGGATCACCCAAAGGGACATATTGTCTCAAAGTTCATAAGATATCATCGTGTATCTATTAAGAATACTAATTACTAATGACTTCCATCAATATTAACTCAATTCATAAGAAATATATGATCATTTTAGAATCTCACTCATAAGTCAAAACCACCGCTAACTATGAAACAAACTTAGTATTATCTTAAGGTTATGAGATAATAAAACATAATAGCCTAACAAAGTCATCACTACCTGATAGCCTTTACATCATGATTTATAGTAAGTCCTGTCCAATTATGAAAGTGTAACTATTATTGATCCAAGTCTTCTATTTATAATGATTAAAAAAAAATTAAAATTAAATATAATATTAATTTTGTACATAGAATAAGAAAAGTCTTTACGAGTAATTATGAGATCATTAATATTTATAGATACATTTTTATAATAATATTGACTTTTTTGTTTTAAAAAACAATTTGAAAAACGAGGGGATTGAAATGGAATTTATAAATAATATGAATTTTAAAATTAAACTTAAATGAGATAAAATCAAAAATTAAAATTAAAACTAGGACATCATAATGGAAGTGGCTGAATAAATCTTAATGAAATTGTGGCCACGCCAGGATCATATAAGGGTGGAACAAAGGAAGAAAAATCGAAATAAAGGTTCACGAATGAACCAAAATCAGTTTCCAAACACACCTCTGAGCAGACAACAGATGCAATGTGGAACTGAAACCCTAGAATCAGTGGCGTAGTGGCGAGCATGATAGCTCTTTCAAGGCCCTTCAGCAAGATTTTCCCCTCCATTTTCTTTCGAAGTTTCCATTCGAATTTGGGTCCCATCGCAGTAACCAGGCGTCATCGATATTCTGTAAGTTTCGATCACTTCTGGTTCCGTTTGTTTCTCCAGAAAAAGAAACGACGCGACTATTTTCCCTTCTCGATGGAAATTTGGATTTCTTTTGGCTATTCAAAACTTAATTACCTGTATCATGGCTTTTAGAATTTTTTGTCTTGTGAAATTTCAATCCCAGGCTTTATGCTAAGACTGATGACTCTGTTTTGTTCTACAAAGAAAGCTATAGGTTTTCAAACAGTATTGAAAATCCATGTTCTTTTAGCTCTATTTACTGCTGCTCAAGTCATTAGGTTTAGCTTGAAAAGTAGTAACCATTTTATAGAAATATAGAAACTGTTTTATGGATACATTTTTCTAACAATCTCAATTGTTCATTGGACAACAGGAGAAGCAAGACAGAGAACTACAGTTGTTTTAAGTTGTCATGGACCTCTTTAGTGATTATATGGTCCTGCTGTAGGTGGAGAGGAAACTTTTCCTCTGGATTTTGCTGCATAAGAAAAAATATGCCATCGCTGGAATTTCTGGCCAGGGCTTAATAATGGGTGATTATTGTAATCGTTAATTTTTTAGAGTAAGATTTGTGTTTGCGTGGGTATAAGCATATATAATGCTACTCCTTGTTTGCACCTTGGAAAGTACAAGAGTAACGGGAAAAATAAATAGGAAGGAATGTCAAATTCTTTGGTTTGGCATGTCAAAGGAGAATTGCTTAAATATTTTGTGCATTTTTCAGATTCTTCATTCTTTATAAATTGGAGAAGGATCAAAGAAAAATTTATTTTGGTCAAATTTGTTTTTTTTCTTTTCCTTCACTCTTCTTTTTTGCCTTTCCCTCATCTTTACCCTCATTCTTTTGGTGACCCAAGTATTCTCAATGAATGCTACTGCAAAAGTAAGTTGATATGAACTAATTTTCTGGGCTGAGGAGCAGTTATCTTTTAGAGCAAGTAGACTTGGGGCCCTTATTGCATGTAGCCCATGGCAAACTTCTAACTTTGAGTTATTAGGACTTTTAGCTTTTTTGAAGTGTAGTTCATGTTTTGTTCAAATATCAATTTGTGACTTCAGAAATTCTTTTGGGGATTAAAGTTTTTGGTTTAGGGTTGTTAAATAGACAGTGCAGCTTATGAAAATTGTTGGTTTGGAGCTTTCAGAAGCTTGTTCAGATGCATACTTATTAAATTAACCAATTTTAAAATTTTTGATTGTAGAACTAGCCAACATTGATCACAGCTGACTTTATTAATGATCTAAATTATTGATAGTGGTTGTTAATTGTTCTTGTATTCAGTGCTGGTTCTTTTTTGTCTTGGTGGCTTCTCTTGTATGCACCTTGTGTACGTAGGGTGTGCCTCCCCTTTTTGATCGGTGCTTTTAATGTATCTTCTTGTTTTCCTGTCAAATGAATAAATAACATTGATCACACCTGGCTTGTCTCAATTAGGTTGCTGAAAGATTGGGCTGGGTTTTTGCAGTCAGTAACATAATTCCTTAAGATGATTTCTCAAAGCAAACACTTTTAGGCAAAATAAGTAAAATAAAGTCTGCAAGTGATGAAAAAGAACTGTATCAGTTTCATGTGCAAGCAGGGTGAGGAGTTGCCTAATCATGTTCTGATGCATTGTGGAATGGCTTGCAGTTTGTAGACTATAGGACTCTCTTTGTTTGGATGGTCGTGGGTCTTTTCCTTATTCGTTGAAAGAGTTTTCATATAGTTGGCTGGATGTTTTAGGAAAAAGGTTGTGGAGGATTATGCCTCTTTGCCTGATGCGATCCATTTGAAGATAGCCTGATAGAATAGGCTTTTGGGGACTTGGAGTGGTTGGAGGTGATGATGAAGTCTAATTTTGTGTGCTCTTCTTGCTCTTGGTTTACTCTTGTTCCAGATTGTAAGCACCATTAGTTGGATTGGCAACAAGATGATGTTTGTTGGAACTGGCAATAATAATCCTGAGCCAATCTTGAGTTTGATTTATATGTTCAACTCGATTAATACCCCAATATGCAATTCAATTTCATCCTTCTTCTTGTCTGTGAATTTGAGTGATGATTCTGAATTTTGATAGAAAACCAAGAATAGAATTAATGAATAATAGTTCATAGTTAACATAAATACATTGCTGCGTTCACTCTGAACTCCTTTTTCTTCTCGCAAATTAGTTGTTTGGATTGTGCTTTGTTGCTTTTACAGTTAATGACTATACTTCTAATGCAGAATTTTATCTCAGCTATCCCAGTTGAGGTCTCCTGGATATTGCCATTCTTTGCTATTCTGAATAAATCTATTGGTAGTTATCAATCATTAGCAACAGAGGCCTCTCCTGATGAAGAGGTTGTGCCAGATGAATTCTTGAATGAAATTCTTTCTGATATAGAAAGGTCTCCAAAATTCTCCAGTGAGAAACTTTGTACCACTTACATTGATAAATTGTTGAAAGCTGGGAATCCTTCAGCTGCTGCTAGGTTCATGCAGTCCTTGCATGATAAACACATATTCCTTAGTCCTAATGCATATAATCTCCTTCTGGTAGCAGCAAGTGAAGCAAATGCCATTGACTTTCTATCTCAGATTTTTAAGGATCTATTGGTGTCCAATAGGCCCTTGTCTTCAACTTCTTATTTCAATGTTGCCAAGGTTTTTACAAAGACTGATGATTCTGTCCTGCTCAAATTTGTGAGAGAAGTATCAGAATTAACCTTTCCAAGAAATGCAACGATTCTCAACAGGATCATCCATGCCTTTGCTGAATGTAGGCAGATTGAGAAATCCCTGATCATATTTGACCACATGAAGAGTTTGAAATGTAAACCAGATTTGATCACATATAATACTGTTCTAGGGTTCTTGGGTCGGGCAGGCAGGCTGGATGAAATGCTGCATGAGTTTTCCTCCATGAAAGTGGCCAATATTGCCCCAGATATTATTTCATATAATACTTTATTAAACAGCTTGCAGAAGGTTGGGAGATTAGATTTGTGCTTAGTATTTTTTAGAGAAATGGGTCAGAATGGACTCAAGCCAGATTTACGAACTTACCAAGCGCTGATTGAGGGCTTTGGTCAGTCAGGGAACCTTGAGGAAGCACTGAGACTCTTTTCTGAGATGAAACGAGGGCAGATCTGTCCATCTATCTATATTTACCGATCATTAATTAATTATTCAAAGAAGATGGGAAAGGTGGAGCTAGCAATGTCTTTATTGGAGGAGATGAATGCATGTCTTCCAGATCTTATTGGTCCAAAGGATTTCAAACAGAAAAACAGGTAGCTAAGAACTTCAAAGGAATTTTGAAGTGTCAGAATTCATAGGTCAGCTCAAGCAAGGATTTGTTATGGAGGCACAGTTCATGTATCATGCTTGACATTGGTATGTAATTTTGATACACTTTCTATTCTTTGTTTCCCCCTTTTTCCTTTTTTTTTTTGAAATGATTCTCAATTGAAGTCTTTGGATCTTTTAATCCTGTGGTGAGAACTGGTCGTGCTATGGACAGGAACCAAACCCTGAACTCAAGAAATGTCTATGTGTTCATCCATGTCCAAATTGTAACCTAACCATCCTCTCATAGTTGTCTTTATGATTATCTGAATTTGACAGTGTGCAGTCATACATAATAGGCATTCATCACATGCAGTGCATAACTGTAAATAAAAAGAGATGCAAATCAAAATGATTTCAAGGTTCAATACACAGACCAACTAACTTGATGATTTAATTGTGCTGTTGTCAAAGGTCCCTTGAGAAATGATTGGTGGTGCATGTGTGCCTGTTGGCTTGTGCAAAAGTTGGGCTACCATTTTGGACCTGATGGGCAAATTCTCAACATGTCCTCAAATTTTTGGTAACATCTGGAGCAGCTGGTTTTGTAGGTTCATGATTTAAGGGCAAGGGCAGGCTGGCAGCATTAGAGGATCCGAGTACTGAGGTACTTTCTCATCTGTATTCTTGTAATGAATGTAGAAGTTAATCTTTACTGGGTATTTCTGCTTTTAACAAGACCTTTCTCCCATTGTAACAGGTGGGGGACAAGCTAGATGAGTAGTTGACCGCAACAGCAGTTTGACATTTAAGATTGAATTTTCATCCTAACTACTGGTCTGACATCTGGCATCAACTTTGATGAATATATCAGCCCATTTATGTTTTTGTTCTGGGTATGAGCTTTTTTCTGGAGCCTCGTTGAAACTGTCTAATGGGGGTGTTGGTGGGAAATACATTCAATACAGCATGAATTCTGCAAAAACCGTGTCTTGACCCTTTATGATCGTGTTCCCTTACATATCTTCTAGTTTAATTTATGTTATGATTATAGTTAAATATTTATGGCTTCTCCAGAGCATCAGGCAGCTTGCCTGAGTGTTGGAAACAAACAAGGGTATGAAGGTGTTGGAATTTAGGAGCTTGGATGAGAAAAAAAAAAGGATGCTATAATGTAAAATATTGGAAGAATATTTTAATTTTAGATTGTGAAAAATCCTATATGTCATGAATCACGTGATATTCTACCCACTAGATCTATATACAATACTGTTGCGATGAAGCTTAACATAATGTTCATGTGAACAAAGTCAAAAAGGTAGATCTAAAGGGGTCTGCTGGAATGTGTGTGATGTGCCCAATCAACTTGGTGAAGAACTTGCAGGAGAGTAGTAGTTTTTCTGTGACTTGAGTTAGAAATGAACCCACTTTGTAAAGAAATTTGTAGAAGCTAGAGGGGAAACAAGCTGTTTGTTTGTGGTCTCCATTAAATAACTGGGTGAAGAACTTAAAGATGCTCTCGATAGTAAACGGCAAGGGCATATTCATGACCCTGTTGAATATGAAATATGATCTTCCAGTGGAAGTGCTGCAGCATTGACAAGTTCAAAATCTAATAAGAAATATGTGATCAAATAAAATGATTCTAGAACGCCAAATGAGTAGTGGATGCAAATCTTTTGTGTGGTAGTATGAAATTCAATTGGGCTTGAGCATGTTTCTTTGTAGATGTGTGAATTTGGCCTCTGGGGTTGAATTTTGAATCTACTCTGTCTGAGAATTGTGGGTCTAGGCCAAGCCTGATCACTCCGGGGCTGGAGCCTGATCACTCCGGGGCTGGAGCCTGATCCCTGCCAGGTACATGTCCTGGAAAAAAGAACCTACCAAAATCACGTTATGCAAGGCTTTAAACCCCTCGTGCAAAGCATTACCACTTTGTGAATGACTATATATTTTCTTCCGATGTTCTTTGTAACTGGATTTTTTTTTCTAGTATTCTATGCAATACGGAAGTTGGATTTTACTTAGAATAAGAGGGTGTTTGATAAATCAATTTAATGATGAGGATGTTTGATGAATTAACTTAGAGTGTGGTTGATGGTGTTTTTATTTGAAGAGCCTGTTTAGTAGTGAAACGTTTTTAATATTTTTAATACTTAAAAATTTTTATCATTAAAGTGTTAAAAATGGTAGAAACGTTTTTTAAAATAATTTCCAAATGCACTCAAAGTCTTTTAAGTAAAAGTGTTTTTAGGGGAATTATCAGTCAAAATATTTTTTCAAAACAGATTGATGTTCTCTAACAGAAAGTTGTAGAACTTAAGATTAAGGAGACTCTGGAAAGAGTTCAAAAGAATGTAAATATACTTGGAGAATTTCAAAAGATTCTTCAAAAATAGCTAGAAGACCTTAAAGGATTAGTTAATGGTGTCTAGTTGAAAAATCTTTCCTCTTATGGAAAATGATCCAACAATAGGAAATGCTTTTAATTTTTTGTTAATTCATGTAACTCTTAATATAATTTAATAACTTAATTTAACTTATTAAACACCAATTTACATCATATGAAAAATGATTTTTCAAAAATTTCTAGAAAAGCATTGAAAAGATATGTCTAAATTCCAACCTTTTCATACATATTAGCAAGTCTAATGTGGACCAAGCCACTTCGTAATGATGCCTTGATCACATCACAAAAGAATCACCCTTTAGACCCAAAAAAAAGGAAAGAACAAAAAAAAAGAAGAAGAAAATAAGAGAAGGAAAACTAGCATAAATCAAGATGGACCATACCCATATACTGAAACAATTGTGTTCAAAGATGGAACAATGGCCCAAGATATCTCAAAAGCAGCTATATAAACCTCATGAATCCAATAATTGGTATAAAAGATTTCATTTCCTACCACCTCATTTACAGCTTTCCAAATTCATAAGCCGATAACAAATCTTAAAATCTACCCATCATTTTGAGCCCACAAAAGTAAAGGGGCAATGCCCACTGGGGATGTTAAAGGGTTGACAACCAGGAATCTTTCACCTTTGCCATATGAAGAAGGGAGAATTATGACACAATCAAATCAAAAGTGGCTAAACTCATGAAGAAGGAAAAAAAGTCATAAAGCTGCAATAAACATGTGGGTGGGGTCCTAAATTCCTAATTGACTAACTTCTTCTATATATCTATTATAATCATTCATTTTCAAGACCAGAGCCCCTTCCAAAGTCAAGACTGCCCTACTAAGTGTCCCTCAACATCCTTTTTAATTTCTTATCAACTAGACCAATACCAAATTCAAGTTCAAGTCTCCTAAATGGGTCATTTAGTTCTTTAGTTTATAATATATGCAAACACTTACTCTTTCTTTAGATTTTGGATTTGGTAGGATGATTCCATCAAAATTTTGGGGCTCCACATGAAAGGACATCCAAAGTAGACTTCATCCTCATTGATGTGATATATTCAAATATAAATTGTCATCTCAGTTTGCCCCATACCAACCAACTATGAATCATGACAACCTCCCTATCTACAAAGCCCACCCATACTCAAATTCGAAAAATAATAAATAAATAAATAAAGTTGATTTGGACAAGCACCTAATTTATATGCGAATATTTAGAGTTGTTTATATAATCTGAAGGCCTGAATATCAATCATATATTCATGGACTAAGGTCATATCTTATGTCAAGTATTATGCAAGAAAGATTGAAAGTTGTCCAAGCTTAAATGAAGGTTTTTTTCTTTTGGGTTTCATATGTCTTGACGTGAATTAAATATATGCTGCTAATGTTATCCCCATTAGAGGAAAACCACAATAATTTAAAAGTTAATTTATTGATTTTTACTTGGATTTTTCTAAGTTATCTATTATTTATAAAAAGTTGGGAAAAAAAATATACGTGAGAAGCCTCAAAGTCTTGACTATAGGGATTACCCAAACTACTTATAAGAATACCTAAACATCAGACCTCAAGTTATAATTGATCCAAGATTTCATATTAGTAACCCAACTATAACAAGATTATGTTATAACCCACAATCAAGATCATGCATTTTAATCCAAAATCAAGATCAAGTTAAATCATCAAGAAAAATAAATCGGGAGTGTACTTGGGTTCATTGTAATGCAATAGAATGATGTTTTAGTCTTCCACGTTTAAACATGTCTTCTCTAAAGAAAAAAAACCTTGTTTTACTCAATGATAGGATATGAGTAGAATATCTAATATGTTTAGATTAGGGACCTTAACCTATATATATTATTTTATTTTATTTTTGACCCATCATAAAAATAAAATTAAATCAAGTGGTCTCCACACATTAAAGTCCACGCTTAATGAGATGCCTAAATCTAATAAATAAATAAATAAAATTGTTTGATCACTTTAATGTACTAAACAAAAATGACAGCTAATAATTTATAATTAATCAACATATGTGGGCCCACTTTAATAATTTCCCAACAGTGATTTCCTAGTAAATAAATTAGGATCTATATTAAGCTATTAACTTTAAAAAAAAGTTTAATTTTTAGGTAGTGTGTCAGGAATATTTATCATGCTCATTAGGCTTTAACCTTAACAATCTATTCTTACACAATTTTTATCATCTAAAAGACCTAAGTAAAAATGCTTGAGATGTATATATATATATATATATAGGTTTAGAGACTTTTGTTTTGTTTTGAATATGCCTTATTAAAACCTTACTAAGAGAAAAACCTTGTGGGAAAAATCCTAATGAAGGGAAATTTTTTTTTTTTTTTTTTTTTTTAGTGATTTTGAATTACTACGAATGCTTTATTAAAAACCCTATTAGTAAAACCTAGTGGGATAAATTTGGATGAAGGGAAAAAAAAGTATAGTATAATTATATCCTTAATAATTTGTTCATGCTCATATTGACATGATTATATTTAGTAGCTCAACTAAAGATCTTTGAGTCATCGTATTACAATGTCAAATATGAGGTTCTTGAATGTTGCAATTGGTAATACTTTTGTGAATAGGTCAGTCAAATTGTCACTTGATCTTACTTGTTGAACATTAATTTCATTGCTTTTTTGGAGCTTATGGTGTAAAAGAACCTGGCCTATATATATTTAGTTCAATCAACCATATTGAATCCTTCTTGAATTTGTGCAATGCATGCAACATTTTCATGTAACATTGTTAGATTGTCCTTAATTGAAGATAATCCACATAATTCTTAATATATTGGATCATAGATCTCAACCACATACATTCTCAATTTGCTTTATGAATTGCAAGTATTTCTAATTAATTTTAAGTAGTTATCATTGTCCACTTCAATATAATCGATTTAAGAAGGTGACAACTAAGTATACAGGTCAATAGTCAATATTTACTCATTTCCCTGGAACTTTAATGTTTTTTAGTTGCTGTATAACTATATCTTTCTAGTAAATTTATAGAAAATGAAATCTTTGATCTTGTATAATTTTTTAGATACGTTAATACATTGAGATATGGTACTTATAGACTATAAACCAAACCATTCTTCATTCTCTTCTTTAGGATGAAATGGGTCCTTGTGCACTTCAAGTGAATGAACAACCATGGGGAACTTAGTGGACACAATTTGTCCATATGAAAGCACTTCAAGACTTTCTATGTACATTTTGATTGATAAACTAATGCTCATCCATTAGAAAAGTACTTGATTAATAAGTTGAGAATTTTTTTTTTTTTTTCCAAGATCTTTCATTTCAAGTTCCCCCTTTAGATAGTCAATTGGTCTTGTAATCTCTTAAGGAGTTTCAACAAGATTCAAATCATCCATATATATACTACAATAGATATGAATTCAATAATTGATTTCTTAATGAATATGCATGAGCAAATAAGATTATATACATATCATTTCCTTAATAAATATTCACTGAGGCTATTGTGCCACATGCATGCATTTGAATTGCTTAATCCATACAAGGATCTTTGTAACTTATTGAAATCATGTTACGAGGTTTCAAATTATGTGCTTTAGGCGTCTTACCTTTCGGGATTCATTTGCATCAATAGTTTAAATCCTTCAAGGACTTGGTTGCTTCATGTTTTTGAATTTCTTTTTTTTGGAAGTTTAACATATCTATAGATTTGTTTATAGTACATGTTAAGTCCTTCAAGGATGATCAACCTTATGCTATAATTTTTAGCATTATCTTAAATACCTTTTTATATGATAACTCATTGGTATCTAATAATTTTACGTTTTTAAACATTAAACTTTAGTTCCTTTTATATTAAATAAGCTCGATGTCTTCTAGTGTTTAGATTACAAGTCCAAATGATCCTCATTTTGTCAATAGGGTCTAGCTTATTTATATTGCATATTTCCATTTTAACCAATTATTTCTATGTCAACATTCTTGCATAATTCATGATTTGAAATCTTTATCATTTCTCATGATGTTAAGGTTCGTCTAAAAATAAGATAGATGTGTTGTTATTTATAACATATTTTGACATCATCTTCCTCATGTCATGTTCATAATTAATAGAGATCTTTTTAGGTATTTATGTTTTTTTGAGTTATTTGCTCAATTTGTACCTCTTCAAGGGTTGCTTATTCGATATATGCCTTTTCAAGGGCTATTTGTTTTATTTATGCCTTTTTGGGGGTTGCTTAGAATTGATTGGTCATTTTGTAACCTCTTTGAGAGTACCAAGTTTTCATACGTTTTCCTCTTATGGGAAATTGCATCCTTTGATGCAACAAGTTTATCATGCTTTAGTGTCTTAGACTCATTAGTTCATTGTCTTTTAGGGATATCAATGCATACTAGAATATTAATAATCGATATATGTAACTTTTATACTTTCTTTGCATTAGTGAATACAACTAGTAATGAGTTGTAAGTCTTACAAATAAATAATCTTTTGAACTTTTAGTTCACATTGATTAGTACAAGTATCAAGTTGAAATAGAGTCAATAATTTCACATCATTTTTCTAGAGTTGACTTTCCTCTCTTGAGCAATGGAAAAATTATCTCATAATTATTTGTATGACATTTTATATTATCTTTTAAGTATATAAATAGGATAACTACCAAGTGATTACTATTCAAAAAGAGCATATTATTGATAATAATTGTTATGCATTTCACATCTTTTAAGTAATAATTATGCCTAAAATACTTAATTAATATATTGTTACCCTTGCAAGAGTTACTAACAAGTTTTGTGAAGTTTTTGGAGTCATTTCAAGGTGTGATTTTGATGAATTGAGTGACAAAAGAAATGAATTAACTTGAGGAAAGCAAATAATGTTGATAATGATCCAAATGCATAGTGGAATAAGCAATGCAACTGGTTTGGATTTGGATTTGAGTTGATTGGAGGTAGGTAACTTGGTTTCAAAGGAAGAAAATTGAAAAAATGACAAAAATGCAACTGGTTTGGATTGGGATCATGTAAAATTTTTGCATGATTGTGCGAATTGGATTAGGAAGAGGACTTTATTGTAGTGTAAAAAATGGATTTTGCACTACTGTACGAAATAGGCCAAAAGCTTTGTTACTTTTTGTTGCCATCCACTCTGAAATTTTGCATGACTATGCAAAAGTGCCAATGCATGTGCAAATTGGCTAGAGCTCATGTGAAATCATGTTTTTGGTGTCAAGTTCTAGATTTTTTAAATTGGAAGGTTTTATAAGACTAATGGGAGGTTGCCAAGTGTCCACTTAATCTTAGCCTATAAATAAGAGCTTGAATTTCTCATAGGGATTTTTTGACACTTTGGATTTTTGGAATTTTCTAGTAACTCTCTCTTTTAATAGAAATATCTATTTTATTTATTTTTTATTTTCCTACTAGTCAAACATGTCTTGTGAGATCAAATCTCCAAGCATTAGTGGCAAAATCTTGTTTTTCTCCGAGGAATGAGGATTTAGAGGCAAGATCTATGGTGAATTAGATAAATGAGCTTTAATTGCAAAGACAATTTGATTCAATTAAATGATTAATTGAATTTTATGGAATTTTTTTTCAAATTGTCTTGAATGATTATTACAATGCAAATTAGGCAGATTCATTAAATTCTTAAAATTAGATTTAATGAGATTAAATAGTTGCATTGTATGGATCATTGGAAGATGATTTAAGATAAATGGAATACATATGAATTGAATTGGTCTTTTAGATTAATCACCTAATTTGAAGAAAAAATGAATCAAGATTTAAAGCTAATTAAAAAATCGATTTAGATGAGAATTTAGGTTTTCAATCTAACTTGATGAAGAATAGATCTTAACATCCATTCACTATAGAGATTGTTTTCTAGAAAATCCTAACTTTGAGAGTTTTTTCCTATTAATTTCATTTCAAAGTTTGAGTTTTTTTCATTAAATTGTTATTCCTAATTTGAAATCATTGTTATTTCCATTTTTCATAATGAGTTGTCAATCCAATTTCACTTGATCACATTCATTTCTCTTTCTCTCATCAAGCCTTAATTATCGGAAATAATCCATCCTACTGGACAACACCTAAAACCATTATACTACCATAGCTTTTGCTAAAAATCATTTTTGATCAAGTAAGAGTTACCTTAGCATAGTTGAATTAGGTTATAAATTTTGTTTTGATATGATAAATGACGAAAAACGATCGATCACCAGGTAAAAACTTTTGGTTTTATAAGTATGTTGATACATCATTTTTTACTTTGGGGAACTTAGTTGGTCTTGTAAGATTCTTCTAGATCTACCAGAATAAAAAAAACATCATTTACAGGGAATCAAATGCTACTAATGACATAATATGAGCTCTTTTTGAGCCTCTAACCAGATTTTCATTATTTGATATAGTATTAAGATATTTTGTTATCAATGATATATAATTAATGAGATAAAAGTTTCATTAAATGACAACTCATAAAAACCTCATCCTTATAGGGTTGAAGAAATCATATTATAGAGGAACTTAAATCAATAGAAAAACACTAGTTATTGTTAATGACCCAATTAAATGAGTTGTACAAGAGTAATGAGACCATTATATATATATATATGTGTGTGTGTGTGTGTGTTTGTGTAAAGTTTTGTGTTTCTAAAGAATATGTCTATTATTTATAATTTATGGAATAGACTTGACGTTGATTCTATTGACATTTATCTTATCATTCAAACTTTACATATAAGTTGGTCAACAATAATAAAAAACAATAATTCTAAAGATTATACTATTAGGTAGAGATTTTCAAATTATATTATTATGAAATATAAGGTTGACTAGATATGGAATGAGAACACTTTCAACTATTTGTTATGAAGCTTATTTTGCTTCATATGCATGGTATATCCTTTTAAATCATATTAAAGTTTAAATAATTTTTTTAGGAAATTTTGATAGTTGTTATGTGTTTATAGCTTTTGATTTTTTTCCTTTTTAATATAAAATGTACTTTTGAAAGTTTAAGAGATAGTTTGGGTTTTGGATTAAAAAATAGTTTTCTTTTTTAAAAAATAGAAAGCTATTTTCAAAAATTCATTACATTGCTTGACAATTTTGGTTGTGTGATTAAAAAATAGTTTTTTATTTTTAAAAATGGAAATTTGTTTTCAAGAGAATGAAAGAAGCCCATCTTTCTCTTATGCCAAGTTCCATCAAAGGAGAGATTGAGTGAAAGATTCTTGGGTAGACGAGTTCTATAAGGTCTTTGACATCTTCTTCAAATTGAATTCAATCTGAGAACATCCAAATTGCAAGTATGAAAAAATAAACTTTAGATCTAGTCTTTATTATGGTTTTTGATGTCATATTTTCCATTGTGCTTAGATCTATTGAAACTAAGAATAGTATACATGCACCCTACAAGATCTAAGGAAAATGAATGGAGTAATCTGGGGTTCCCAATAATTGGTATCAAGGCCTCAAATTAGGTTCTTACGCTAGATCTACTCTAGGGTGTGCTAACTTTGTTTTCTAGGATTGTATTATTCATCTCATGGCCCTAAAGGATGAATGAATGATTATAATTAATGTTATGGATATTACTGTGATTTATTATTGTTATGGATTATTGATTGCTCTTTAAATTGGGTTGTAAGCTTTATGGTTGTGAGGATAGGAATTTCTTTTTGGATGTAAAAAGTTTTTCCTTTTGTTAAATGAGTTGTAAGCTTCGATTTGAAAAAACATAGGATTGTTTTTCCTATGCAAAAATTTTATTTTATTTTTCCTATCTTCATAACCCAAAAAACAAAGAGAAGCATTCCCCAACATCAATCACATCCATGGTGGAGAAACCAACCAATAAAGGTAAGTTTTTTAGTGGAAAAATGGAGAAAATCAATAGAAGAAGCAGCCTTGGGTAGGAAATGTAGGCAGTAATGATCAAGTGTCCTTTCAATATTTAAATCACCCTAAAACAGTCATTTCTATTGTTTAAGCATTGCAAGCAATAGTAAAGGGTCGTAGGGGCATATTTGGCAGCTTCGGGAACTTATGTAATAGTTTGAGGTTTTATGATCTAAACATAATTTTTGTTACAAGCATGTTGCTAGTAATCATGGGTAATTTGGTTTTCATCAAAATTTTATTACCAAATATGCAATGGGATCTCTTAAGGCCATGGAAAAAACTTTATTTTTCTTTATTTCTATTTTATGTTATTTTTTAATTTCATGTGTAACATAAATTAAAGTATTTTGGTATGCTTAAAAAAATAAAAAAAATCATGAGAAGTAATTTTTCAATATTATTTATTTAAACTGGAAATTGCTATATAAGATTGCTATTCCTTTTGAACTATTCTTTTCAGTTGGATATATGGTTCTCTAGGCTATTCTTCCTAAAAGAAAGAGAATGACACTTATGGTGATCCTTTAGGCTCTTCTCCTTAAGGAAAAGAGGATAACACCAAGTCTTTCAATTTCTTTTCTCAAAAAGAAGAAAGACTATGTTAAATAAGGAAAGTTTAAGGATAAGGAATATGAGAATAATTCTTTTAGCACAAATATTCCAATTTAAGAAAAAAATAAAGGATTTAAAAATTTTCATGATAGAAAATATATTTTAAGAACGGTACCCAAAATGATTATAGCTGTTTTTTTCGGTAATTTTTAATGAAATAAATTATTATGAAAATTAGATTCTATGTTTAAAAATAATTATTAAATTGAAATGGTGTATGAATAAGGAAAGTAAATATTATGAGGAATTTTAAATATGAGAGTTAAAGGTTGTTTCTAAATTTATTCTTAAGGGTTTAAAATATTTTTCTTAAAAATATCTTTTTAAGAATCCTTAAAGAATTAAATTTGACTACTTGTGTGAGGTGCTCTCAAAGTTTTAAAATCTCATAAATTGGAAGTTTCCTTATTACACTAGAATTTCAAAATTGGAAAATAAATATTGTGGAAATTTTCATTAGAGATTATTTATCATTAAAGGGTATTTACCAAAAGATACTTAGTAATTTGATAAAATAATATTTCTTATATAAAATACTTATTAAATGGAATTGTTTAAAGAAAGAGATTTTTTTTTTTCATGAAAATAAATTTTAAAATTTGAGAGTAGATATTTTATCAAAATTTATTTTTAGATAAAATACTTTGATAAAAATTTAAAATTTCTTAAGATAACATTCTCCTATTATATTAGGTTTCCAAGTAGGAAATTATCAAAAAAGATAATTTATTCACCAAGGTAATTATTAAGGTTTTAAAAGCTCTTAAATAATATAAAAGATTAAGCAGGAGAGGGCCCTAGGCAAACTCATGGCCTCTATTATCAAATTTATCTTGATTTGGGTTCGTCACCATCTCAATGGTAGATTGGGCAATAGAAATAAAGGGATATAAACTTTCCATATGGACAAAAGTATACATGCCTATAGTGGGAGCAACCACTCTAACAATTGGGATTCTTCACTTAGTGGTATGGACGTTAAGGACAATGGTTACACACTTAACTTGGATATGAAGTGGTTGAATCGTCCACCATAGTCTCACTTACATAACCCAAGGACCCAACTTATAAGGTTTATTGATCTTGCCTTAGGTACCTTCCATGGCTAAGGCAAGAAGATTGATCTAAGTGGGTCCCTAACTAGTAATAAAGTCATAACATGCCCACTATACACTTGATTCTTAAAATATTAGGATACCTTACAAAAGAATATGTAGTCCTTAGAACTCTACATTTTTTTGAAGTATTGTTTGCCTTGAATGCTCAATAATATCAATGCATGGTTATTTTTATTTTATTTTATAGATATCATGTATGCTAAATGACTCACTCCATTTCTCACAACCAATTAATGGACCAAGCCCAAATAATCTTTTGGGTTGAAAAATAATCTAGATGTAGTAACCAATTATAAAGAAGTTATTTTAGGTTGAGCTAATTATTCATTGTGAACAAACCTAGCAGTAAGAAAGAGTGGTAAATCAAGGGTGGTATAAAACGAATCAAAAGACCAAGTATGTCATACTTGGGTTTTTGGATAAGGTGTTACAACAACAACACATGTCTATTACCATGGACTTTAATATATATATATATATATATATTTTTTTTTTTTTTTTGTCTACAAGTGATATTTGGTGATAAGGACAAGTCAACTAGACAAGCTGTCCTTAGGATTGTTATGAACACCAAGGTTTTTATGATTTTAGAGATCTTATCAAATTCCTTTGAGATGGCTCAAAGGATTCTCAAGGATTATAAGGTGTTCATATAGGATTCAAAGGTTTTTCAAACTCTTCAACAAAAAAGAAAATGAACAACACCAAATAAGGAAAGTTCAAGAAAATGAATGAAAGAGTAAGTTCAAGGGCAAGTGATCCTTTTGTGGCCTTTTGGGACACTAAAAAATGAATACTTGGATTACCTAAGAAAAAGGAAAACACACATCATAATGTCATTGTTGAATATATAGAGTTGAATATCTCCAATTATGGTGGATAGGTACCAAATCCACTAGTCTTTACAAGGCTTTCAATAAGTAAGAAGGTCACATGATGAGATTGTACTTACCTTCGCTTTAGTTGCAAGGTTAGTGAGAGGTATTACATATTTTATATGCAACTCTATTATCACTTTGCTAAGTGATAAGAATAGCCAAATCTCACTAATAAGAATGAACTTGGTAGTAATCAAACATTTAGCTTCTAAAGCCTAGGTCATATTAATTTAAGTAGGATCTAAAGATTGGTTAAGTCTAGACACTTTGATTCTAATGTATTTTCCAATCTAGGAATCCTATATAGGTGGTAAAATTACTAAGAGGTGCTTTATTCCTAAAAGACATAAAGCTAAAGAATTTTTAAAGTTAGTGCATACTGACATGTGAACTTTTTAGAGCTCATGCATGGGAAAAGTATGGGTAATTCATAACTTTCATTAATGAATACTCTAGGTTTGAATGTGTGTACTTGGTACATAGGAAATCTAATGCCTTGGATAAATTCATTGAATTTAAGATAGAATCATATATCTTATTGGGTAAACATACCAAGATTCTTTTCTTATGGTGTATGGGATTATATCCCAGCTGTGTGCACTAGAGACTCCACTACAAAATAGAGTAATGGAAAGAAAAAATCAAACTTTAATAGATATAATGAGATTGATGATTGGTTTCTCATCACTTCTTACATTCTTTTAGGGATATGCCTTAGAGATTGTGTCATACCTCATTTACCTAAAAGGTACATTAGTTTGTAGGATATCAAATAGGATTTTAAGGATTATTACTTTATAGTCAAGATGATCAAAAGTTATTTGTTAGTGTAAATGCTAGATTTCTTATGAAAAGTAATAAGACAAAGAGTGACATAGACTAGAGAACACTAAAAGATGATCTTACATTGCATAGAATACTGTGGATTCAGAGGTATAAGCACATATCATTCCAAATACTTTTAGTAGATGAGTACCTCATCATAGTGGGAGTTTTATCTCCTACAAATTATGATAAGGAAATGAGTGACATTGGAACTTATATTTGGCAAGAAGCTATGAAAGGAGAGTTAGAATCCTTATGTTTTAACATATTTTAGGTTCTTGTAGAAGCACATGAAAGGATAATACCCATAAGTGTAAATTGGTCTAAAGAAAGAAAGGGATAGATGGAAAGCTTAAGATTTATGTGGCTAGGTTGTAAACAAAGGAGTAGTGATATCCACTCGAGCTCATATAACTTGTTGGCACAATTTATGAGGGTTGGATTGGCTCTAGGTTCACTTTTGTGTATAAGAACATTTTGGTAATTACATAAGGTTGCACATGAGTAGATAAACAAGGTCTCTAGATTGGGATAATTGATTAATTAGTAGACCTTATTGGGTTAATTAATCAATTAGGACCCATTTTAAGTTAGATTAAGTTACTCACGCCTTTAATGGGCTTAAGTCACTTAAGCCCAATTAGGAACCCTATAAATTCCATCTTAGGGGTTAGGGTTTTCATAGAGTTGTCTTCCACCTCCAAAGAAAAAGAGAGCCATAGCCTCCACGCTTTCTTCCATCATTGAAAGTGTGCCAAGATCAAGGAAAAGCCATCAGGCGAAATATATGACTCATAATCTTCGGTCTATAGACTTCCTACGACTATGAATATACTTTCATAGAAAGGAATCAATTTGGGAATGTCTAAATTGAAGGTAATTTTTTTAGCACTAACAACTGTAACTATTTTGTTTAAAATTATATTTGTTTCTATTGTGAATAAGATTTAGAAAGTCAAGGAAAGTTTTCGTTTTCACCTAACCTGATTTAGGTATAGGGAATGGAGAGATATGAGTATCCCTACATCTTCTCCATAGCGACATCTCCTTTCATTACTATCTCACATATTAAGTGATACTTCCTCTCAATGTGTTTATATCATTTCGATGGTTTCATAGTTCTTTAAACTATGCCACCACCTCATCATTATCACAAAATAGTACCAAAGGCGATACAACGCAAAATACTACTCTAAGTCCCATGAGGAACTTTCTAAGTCAAACGACATCCTTTGTTGCTTCAGATGTAGCAACATACCCGACTTCCATAGTGGAGTCAGAAATACAGGATTGTTTCACACTTCTCTAATTAATAAACCCACCACTTTGAGAGAACACAAACCCAAAGGTAGGTTTGTGAGAGTCTTTATCAAATTGAAAGTCTTAATCCATGTATCCAAGGGGTACCAACTCATCATAATGATACACTAACACATAATCCTCCATTCTTCGAAGATACTTAAGTATATGCTTGATTGTCATTTAATTCTCTAGTCTTGGATTGGATTGATACCTACTCATCATCTCTATGGCAAAGAAAATCCTTGACTACTACATAGCATTGCATACATAAGGCTACCCATTATTGAGGCATAGGGTATTGCTTTGATGAAATCTTTCTCCTCATGTGTCTTAGGACATTGATTTGAGAATGAGGTACTCTATGCTTAAAGGGTAGCAGACCCTTATTAGAGTCCTATATCATATACTTAACCAAAAACTTATCAATATAAGTGGTTTAAGACAAGACAATCTTCCTATTCTTATAGTCCTAAAGAACCTTAATCTCAATAATATACTATGCCTCATATAGAGTTTTCATCTAAAATTGAGCAGATAATCAGATATTAACTAATGACAATGCCCTACATCATTCCTAATAGTAGAATGTGATCAACATACACGATAAAAAAATACACCATGTTTCCTTGCATCTTTTTATAAACACAAGGCTCGTCTTTATTTTGATAAAAGTCAAAAGATTTGACTAGTTGATCGAAACGTATGTATGGACCCCAAAATTTGTTCTAACTTTATTTTTACATTAATTTTGAGCCTAATTTTGTCCTTAGATTTTAAATCCCAATTACTTGTGATATTTTTGGCTCACTAACCATTTAATTCTTAGTTTTTATTATTTTTTAAATTGTTTTATTTTTATTTTTTATTATTATATTATTATATATATATATATATATATTATTTTCTCTTTCTTCTCTTTTTCCTCTCTCCACTTTCTCTCATCTCTCATCCACCTACCCCCATACCTTTGCTCATATCCTCACATCCAAGCCATACCCTAGCTCATCTCTTTATTTATTTATTATTTATTTTTTTATTTATTCTTCTCCTCTCTATGATTTCTTCTTCTGGCTTCCTTCTCATAGAACACACACTCCACGACCCACACATCAGACGACCAACCCATTTTCTTTTCCATTTTTTTTCTTCTAGCTACAGCCCTTCTCAAACACTACAACACCCACACTCTACTGCCACTCACGACTCTCACTCTCACTGCCCCATTTTTTATTTTTTATTTTATTTTTTCCTCACTTCCAACACAACCACTACCTCACACGCACTCCACTTCCCATCTTTGGCAGTCTCCGTCATTATTGCCAGTGGTGTGATGCCGACGTCATTTCTGATGCCCTTTCATCCTCTCTCTTCTCATATTTTCTTCTTCTCATTTTCTCGTTATCTTTATTTTCTTTTTTTATTTATTTTTGTTTTTCAAAGGGCCATCAATTCTCACCACCGACCAGTCACCACCTACGAGCCACTATTGGTCGGCGACCATTTCCCTTATCTCCCACTTTTCTCCCATTTTATTTCTTTCCCACAATACTCAAACCAGTTTCAAAACGTGAGTTAAAATTTTTATTTTTATTTTATTTTGTTTTGTTTTTATTATTATCATTGTTGCCATTATATTTATTATTGTTTAATTTATGTAGTAATGGTTTGGGTATTTTGAGCTTGCTTAATTTATTTAGATATTTACTTATTAAATTGTGTTTGATTTTGATTGTAAATTGGGATTAGCATAAATTGGGTTGATTTTGATTGTGGATTTAGGTTTATATATTAAATTAGACTTGAATTATGGGATATTAAGTTTAAGCCTAATGAGATTTATTTTAATTTATCATGTTTTGGGTTTGATTAATTGAACTTATATTTTGGCTATTAATTTAGAAATTTTAGATTAGGGCCTATGACATGTGTGTATTTTTGTTGGGTTATATTTGCTAATTTGGGCCCATCTTGATGGACAAAATTTGTTGGACTAATTTGAAATTTGAATTTGGGCTTGAATATCTACTTTGAATTTTATACATTTCTAGAAATTTACTTTGGGCTATTTTTCTTTTTGCATGGGCCCATTCTGCAATTTTGTTGGCTGAGTACGAATTTATGATATGTGGTGCATGGAATTTCATGGAAGAAAGTGAAAATTGAAAAGTTGTAGGAAGACATTGAACTTTTGTAAACCTATTGAGGTACACGTTTTACTACCTACTTTTATTTGATTTTAATTTTATTGGTTTTTGTAAATATTTGTTTGTATATATTTACTTGTTATGTACAAAATTAAAAATTGAACAAATAAAAAATTTTGTTTAAAGAAGATGAATAATTCAGTAGATACGTTTTAATAAAATAATAATTTTAAAATATTCTTCTTAATAAAAGAAAGTTTTTTTTATTAATAAAAATTTAGGAAAATGCATTTAGAAAAATCCAAAAAAAATTCTTTTTAATAGAATTTGAAAATTGTCCAAAAAATGTTTTTTTTAAATAAATTCTTTTTCCTTAATTAAAATGATATTAAAATTAATTTTTAGAAATTGGGGATTTATTTATTTTTTCTTTTTAATTAAGAATTCTTTTGCAAATAAAGTTATATATATTTTAATAATTTGTATAAATCACTTTTTTAAATGAAAATAAATGGAAATACTTTTTTTAAAAATAAAATTATAAAAATTCATTAATTATTAGTAAAAGCAAGTAAAAATAATTTTTTTGACCAAATTGAAATTTTGTAATAAATTTTTTTGATACAATAAGTGTAAGTAACTTTTTTTGAAAATTGAATACAAACGAAATTGAAAAAATAAATTGACTTTTTTTTGTAAATAAATAAATTGAAACCATTAATTCAAAATCATTTTTAATAAAATCCTTTGAAGTTTCTTGAAAACTATTTTTTTTAATATCTTTTTTTATTTAGTTCAATAATTCATTTTGCATAGTTCTCTTGTTATTTATTTTGTGTATTCTTGTAATTAGATTTCATCATTATTTTTGTGTATATTGATTTTCACCATGACTTATACATACTTATTTGCATGATTATTTTTCTTAGTATTCATAATTAATTAATTAATTTTACAATTCCCTTAATTCGTTTAGTAGAGGTTGTACGTATTTGAGCTTAGAGGGGTGCTATGGCTCACCACCGTACCTTCCCAATAGGTAACCCGACCCCCGAATCCAAATTCGGTTTTTCAGATATGTCTTTTCCAAATAAAAAGTCACACAGAGTTTTCTTTCGTATTTTATTTTCCTTTAAAAAAATAAATAAATAAAAATAATTGGCGACTCCAAGTCTTTTCTAAAAATCATATTTTTTACCAAATAAATAAAAAGCGAGTCTTGCCATTGAGTGGGGATGCACGTGAAAAACGCAGGTCCACAGTATGTTCCATGAGTGAGATGATTACTTTAATCCATAAATTGATTTATATAGCTTGCACACAAAGTGTTCTTAGTCATTTTCCATGAATTTGTATAGTTGCATCATATAAATACACTCATTAAGATTACTTTTAAGAATGCTATCTTGACATCTATTTTCCATATCTCATAATCGAGATGTGCTGCAATGGATAAGAGTATTCTAATGGACTTGAGTGTGACTACCGATGAGAAGGTCTCCTCATAGTTCAAACCAAGTTTTTAATTGTAATCATTTGCTACAAATCTATCCTTATATGTTTTAACCTTTTCATCTACCCCTCTTTTTTTCTTGTATGTCTTAACTTTTCCATCTACCCCTTCAAATGCTTCATAAGATTCCAGATGTCATTAGAATACGTAGATTCTAACTCTACCTCCATAGCTCCTTGCCATCGATGAGCATCTATATCACTCTTGGTTTCATAGTAATATGTGGGATCGGTCTCATGTTCCTATAAAATGACCTCAAAAGACTCTCTCAAATACATGACCATATCGGGTTGTATAACAACCTTCTCACTATGATGAGGCTTTCATGTACTAGAACTACTAGAAATGGTAAATATAGAAACCTCTGGACCCATAGTCCTATGTGCTAATAAGGAAGTATTTTCAAGTGCTCTCTAGTTTATATCATGTTTTGCCTTATTACTTACCATATAGTTTCCTTCCAAAAATCTAGCATTTATACTAACAAATACCTTATGGTTGACCTAATTATAAAAGTAATGCCCTCTCATTCCTTTTGGATAGCCTATAAACTAACATACCTCAGACCTTGTTTTTAATTTGTCTACCTTTGGCCTTAGCATGTGTGTTAAGCACCCTCAAATGTGAATGAGTTGCAAACTAGGCTTATGACCTTTCCGGATCTTCGTTAGAGTTAAAGTTACCAACTTGGAAGACATTAGGATAAAAAGGTAAGCCACAGTCTCCTAGGCATATCCCTAAAATGATACAAGAAGTGATGAGAAACTCATCATAGATCTCATAATGTCAATTAATGTTTAATTTCTTTTTTCACTATTCCATTCTACTATGGAGTTCTAGGTGCACTCAATTAGGATATAAGTCTTTTGCCACAATACAAGTGAAAGATCCAAGGATGGTTTGGAATTAATAATAATAAAAAAAAGTAGGCCTAGTCCATTTCTTCAAGTTTAACACCAAGGGGCACAACTCAAGGCTTAAGGGGCATCACCACAAGACGTGGCACCCTTGTGGCTTCAATTTATGTGTTTTTTGGAGAAAAAGGTAGCTATAGGTGTGGCACCCCTATGATGTTCTTTATGGTACCCTTATGACTCCATTTATGCTGGAAGCATCACTCTTCTTCCTTTAGTTGGTTTTTGCAAGCCAATGACCTCTAAAAATTTAGAAACCTAGTTAGATTTAAGTTTAAGAAGTAAGAGATCCAAAAATCATCTTTAACCCCATCAAATAGTTCAAAACATTTTATTGGCCAAATAGGGACAACACCTGTGAGCTCCATACAACCTTAGTTTTTTTTTATTTTATTCACACCTTGTCCTTGCATCTAGGATGTCCCTAGCGAGTCTCAAGATCATCATTATTCATATAAGAAGGCTATAAATATAAAAAACTAGGGGAGGGGAGGGGGGGGAGGAATGAAAAAACTAAGTATACACAAGGTAGTACCCAATTAACTAGTTTGGGAACACGTTTATTGCATAAATCAAGCTAAAGATGTGATTTTTGCCTTTATCACCATGCAATTTATAAAATAAATCAACAACATATCAATTACTTTTTCTCCTTTCTTGGACTCTTTAGTTGTATCTAAAAAATCAGTTTTGAAAAAGAGAAGGGTTGAATTATGAAATTGAGTACATAAAACACCATTTTAAAGCTTTTAAGTAATATCAAATAAGGATCTCATTCATATCATGAATCATCACCAAAATATAAAAATTTCTCAAACAATCATTTTCATCTTACCGAATATCGTCAATAGAGCTTCATATTTGGTAGCTCATGAATTGCTCTTGACCATGGAGACCTATATTGTAAAGACTCTTATCTAGTGACAATTCGCCCTTATTAATTTCATGAGACCACCTATCACGGTTCCTTATCTTTGACCTATTAATGCCTTGAACACTTTTTCCATATTGCTCATCCTACACATCAAAATTAGTTCCAAGCATATCTCACCCATGAGCAACAAGTTCAGCAATCATTTATCATTTATGGTTCTTGAGGTCAAATAATCAGAATTTTCTCAACAATATTCCCATCAGCATTCTCATTACTCTCTAAAGAATATGTATATTCAACAAATTCTGTTATAAAAAGATTGTCAAATTATATACAACCTTTGAAAGTTTAACTTAATAAAAACTTCCCTACCTAATGCAAGGCTTCACCAAATAATTTCAGCTTGCCAATTCTCTACTTGGATCACACTTGAACTAAAACTTAACAAAGAAAAAGGAGCAACAAAACTCCACAAATTTTCCCAGGACTCTTATGTTTTGTCAAACTACCAAACATCAACCCACAAAGCAAGCAGCTATTTGATTTTTAAGTAGCTACCATGTCTCTCATTATGAAGTAATCTGTCCCTTAATTAGCTTATCCTGTCACACTTTGATTAAGTGCCGTTTCAAAGCAATATTATGAAGACAAATGGTTCTCCTTCATCCACCCCCATGTGCATTAAGGCCTAACATAATCCCAGCCACCAAAGTTAAACAAGTTGCTGATATATACAATTCTATGCCACATTCAAGTGCTCCTCCTTAATTCAAATTAGTCCTCCAATCACTTCACTAATAAACTCAAATTTAAATAAGATTTTTATGCAAAAGTCTCTACTTTCATTCCTCAAAATTCAATAAACTGATTCTAACAATATTAATATCTTTATATATTTAAACAAAATCACAGCACATTAATAGAATCATGATCATTAAACAAATGTTAGGTTTTATACCAATACCCTAATTGAATAATCAAATAAGGTTTTTATAAAGCACTTTTACAAAAAAGTCCATTAAAAATGTAAAAAAATGATTTAACAATTAATCAAGGGAGACTGTTTTGACTTTGTGTGGTTGAACATCCATCATGAGGACATTTTGAATGTCCCATACAAAACATTTGAACATTCAACCATATTTTTTTCAATTTTTCCTTCAATTTATTTATTTTTATTTTTTCCTTTAGGTTCTCATTTCCTTTATATACCATAGCCATAGCCATTTAACATGCTAACCAAATATTTCTAATATAAAAGAGCACTATTTTAATTAGAATATATTTAGGATTATTTGATTAAAAGAACCATTAAAAACCCAATTTTAGAAATCTAACCTCTCATTCTTTTTTGGTCATATTTTGACAAAAATGTCATCATTCTTTTCTTGTAAAAATAACAATTTTTTTTAAAACATATATGTAAATACTTAAAATAGTTATGAGCATTTATGTCAAAAATTGATTATTATTCAAATAAAAATATGGAAGAGATTAAATTCACAAATATAAGGATTATTTCATCACTTTTAATCAATTAATTCATATATTTAGTTCACTTTTTTACCATTTTTAATTGCCTCCTTTTTTCTAATAGCTTTAAGTAATGAATACTAAATAAAATTTGGTTGTCTTATTTATCAATAAATTAAAATAAATAATAATCTTCAATCATCATACCCAATATGATAAAATAATAAAATAAGATATCATGAGTAACCAAACTTTCTTTTTCCATGAAATAAAAGTAAACATTTTCTTCATTAATCTGTTTAACAATATTTCTTACAAGATCACTAGTAAACCAAAAATTTCAGAGTGGAGAAACGTTTATTTGACTTTGTTCTTTCTTATGTTTCATGTCTTTACAAGTTCCAAACATTTTTTCTTCCCCCCTCTTTGCTCAAAGGTCTTTATCATACTTCACATCAGCAGATCTAATTAATTGCAAAAGAAATTGGGTTGGAGCAGTTAAATGATTTTTTGACCTTTACACAAAGGGATACTTCAAAGGTTTCTTTTTATATATTAGCACAGTTGCTGAATAGTTGTCCATGCCATGTCATGACCCTTCAAAGGTTGCTTCCCTCCTTCAACAAGTGTCTTACATGCTTATTAGGAGGAATTAAATCTAGAATGTTGCTAAAACAAACCCCATAAAATAGTGATTCCAAGAAGCTTAAGTCAATCTCTCTCTCTCTCTCTTTTTCTCCCTTTCTCTCTCCCCAACCGAATCATTTATTTAGGAATGCTGGCATCAACTGCCTACCCCTTTGAAAATCTGCAAAAGCAAAGCTTTTAAGTGAATTTTGACCTAGACTTTGAGCGTAAGGCATGGGCTAGTCAAAACTTGTCCCATAAACTGCCTTTGATGATTCACATCATGCATCATGGAATCAATTATTATTTATTCATAAAATGTCTTGTCTAGCTCCTTCATTTTTCTCCCCAAGGAATAGTATATGACTACATATCTTCATTGGTGGAGCAGAGTCTTAAATAAAATAACCTATAAATTAATTTTAAATGAAGACAACCCCAATGAAAAGGATTTGGTTGATGACCTTCTCTCTTAGTCTAAGCACTTTAGTGGTTAGAAGCAGTCAAAAATAGTTCCGAACTTTTGAAGGAATCATACAGCCCCGACATCCTTTCACATTTCAATTAGGACTTTGTTGAAATTTGCAACATGCAAGTGAATTGAAACTGACATAAAATAATACAAGATGAAATATAAAAAGTATATATACACAAAGTCTTGACTGCACCCATTCAATGGTGTTGAATATTTAATTTTTTTTTTCTTGGTTAAAAAAAATTACGGGAAGAAGTAGATAAACACAACTGTCAAATATACTGGTTCACAAGTTGGTATATACTATATATATATAATTTTTTAAAGAAATAATATATCTATAATAAAATCTATTTAAAAAAAAAAAATTACATGCATTTGCAATTTTCTTGATAAATTAAAATATTATTCACTTTGGATCTAATAATCCTCATATCTTTATGCATGTTTATACGGTGTTGAAGACTTCAGGACATCGAATCTGATTTTTAGGGTCATGTCGAATTTTTCTCCATTTTTTTGGTGTGTAGCCTATTTTCCCTGTCCTTTTGCTTCCGTTACCACCGGAGCCAAAATTTGACCGGCGGAATTTTCAATGCTTGGCTATATATGACCACATGCTAAAACATGTGGTGGAAAACCTAAAGCATAATTGAGAAAAACGGAAGACCAAACAACATATGGCTCCTATAGTTTAATATAGACCTATAGAGTTATTCTCCATTGTTAACTAATTTATTTCACAGACTTATCCTTATTAGGCCTATGTGGTAATGATTTAAAAAAAATACTTTTAACTTAAAATATATTTTTAAAACCCTTTGTGATGTCTTATATCCAATAGTGAAAAAAGCTTTTGATACTATGTATGTATAAGTTCATTTTAATTGTATAGATGTGTTTTAAAGTATCATTTTAAATTTAAAATAGACAATATTTATATGGTTGATTGTGAATCGTTATAAAATGATATCAGATTCAATTTTTGACCTTGATGTGGAGGTTTGTTTAGCCTCGTGGGAGATGTTTATCTATTTGACCTTTTGAGGGGTATTTATTAGTTTAACCCGTAATCTCATAGAACACAACGAGGATATTTATATGGTTGATTGTGAATCGTTATAAAATGATATCAGATTCAATTTTTGACCTTGATGTGGAGGTTTGTTTAGCCTCATAGGAGATGTTTATCTATTTGACCTTCTGAGGGGTATTTATTAGTTTAACCCGTAATCTCATAGAACACAACGAGGATATTATATATGAAAAGTGTTTGTGATGTCCCACAATAAATAAAAGAGAAAATTCTTGATGCTATATATCTATAGACTACTCTTAATTCTGTAGATACATTTTAAAGTCGTGATAACTCATTTGGATGCAAAACGAATAATATTTACACGATATGAATCGTTATAAAAATTTGATAAAATTTAAGAAACATTTTAAAAAGTTATTATAATATTTTTTGAAAAAAATTATTTATGAATGATTCTTGTAAAGACACTTCTACTAAAAGTATTTTGAATATAAACCGTTTGAAATGCAACCTGATAAATTTGTTAAAAAGGGGGTTATAATTCATAAAGGGTCTTTGTTTTTTTCTTTTGTCAAAAAAGTAACTGTATTTTTAAAAAATAAAAAGACTTTCGGTCATTATTTAAAGAATAAATTTTCATGCTTTTTCTTGATACATATACTTTAATTTGAGTATAATTGTGGCAAGTGTTCTGATATTGAGACATTTATTAGTCCGAATCAACTATCAACTAGAAAATTTATGGTTTGATGGAAACATTTTCCAAACATCCTTGTTTTTGTTCGCATTTTTTGCTTGGTAAGGTAGGTGAGCTACATGTACGATCATAAAATAGACTCAACAAGCTGTTTTCGTATGCTATTTAATAAAAAATATTTCGAACTAAAAGGACGGTTATGTTACTTTCAAGTTACTAAATTTCATTTTCAGAATAAACAAAGAATTTCAAGACTTTTGTTTCACCCATGGGTGTTGCAAATCAAGTTGAACTTCTTCTGTCTATGTTTTCATGATATTGGAGATTGACACGTAACACATTGTTGGTTAATTGAGAGCCATTAGTGGATATTTGGTAAATCAATTTAATAACTTAAAATGACTTAATAATTTAATTTAAGTTATTAAATAAATTAAATATATTTCGTAAAATAATTTAATAGTACGACTTAAAGTTAAAAATAATTTAAATAATAAGTAAAAATAATTAATTCAGTCTTAAGTTTATATTTTTATTTTATTTTTTTATTATCATTTACTTTAATTACTTTCACGATCTTCCTTATTATTCCACAACTTGTATTGTTACTTGACCTTCTTTACCCTAATTATAATTTATGAGGATATATAAGTTAATTTGATGATTTATAATAATTTTTTAGTTAATTTTATTAAATAACCTTAATATTTAAGGTAAAATTTAAATAATAAATTTTAAATCAATAACTTAAATATAATTTAACTTAAATAAACTAATTTAAATAATTAAATAACAAGTATTAAGTATTATCGAACACCCCCTTAATTTTTTCATTTATGTTTTATTGTTGTTTTATTAAAGTTATATAATCTGATAATATACACATGTATTATGTGAAAACCTTTAACTTTTTATGCTTAAAATAAAATTCAACTTAAAAAATTGCAATAAGTTAGCCTTAATCTCCATTAATACAATAAAGCTTAAGTGGAGAGGAAGTCTGGGTTTTTCTTTCTTCCTACCTCAAATTTTTTCTTCCTAATAAACCCCCTATCATCAAATATTCTCCTCCCAAGCTTATTTGACAACAATAAAGAATTTAAATCAAATCCAAAGCTAATTTTAACCTCTTTTACATATATACTAATATTTTATTTATTCCATATAAATATAATTTAAGATACTATTTATATAATTTTCTATAAGCATTTATCATAAAAGTAGTTAAAAAAAAAAATTAGGAATACTTCATAAGTGAAAACATCTAAAAAAAAAAAAAAGGGTGAAAGAAAATTGTAGGAAAAAAAACCCTTACTTGAAAGGTGATACCAAATGTGAGCATCCATGGGTACAATGTTAGGCACCCTTAAGAATGTCCAATAATTAATCTCCATGTCCTTGAGGGTGTTAGAAAATATAGTTTCGGTGCTTTAAAATCGATTAGTATTATAACTTTAGAAATTTTTCTTAATTATTTATTTTCCAAACACTAAAATAATGAAAAAAAATGTAAAAAGAAAATAAATAACACAAAGATTATAATTGGAGGTGCTTATTCATTTATCTATTATTTAAAAACCAGAATTTCATTAGGGGTTTAGAAAGATTGGAAGAAAGGAAAGGGATGAAAAAGAGGAGGAAGGTGAGCATATATTAAATTTTTTAAGGATATTATGAATTTTTTATTAAGAGGTCTTTTTATCCCACAAAAATGGGAATATGAAAGAGTTATAAAATAGATGTGTGTGTATATAATTTTCAACTTAAAATTTTTAACTTTTTATACTCAAACAAGATATTTAAAAATAATATTCAACTTAAAAAACTATAATTGAAATGTACTAAAGATCATAGAGAAAAAAACCAAAGGAGGTAGCTGGCCTTCATCTCCATTAATAAAATAAAGCCAAGTGTGGAGAGGAAGTCAGAGTTTTTGTTAGATACTCTACTGTTATGCTCCATATATGTCCTTTTCTTAGATTAATACTTCATGATATATAAACCTAACAAAGCATCTGCCCTACCTTGACCGGAGACTTCCCACTTATCTGTACAACATAAAGGACAAGAATGTCAACAATCTCAGGCTCTTCTACTTTATTGTGTGTGAGTGTTTCTCTATAATATTTTTGTTCTCAAAATGGTTGCCCATGAGTCCATGACCATGGCCAAGTATGCAGTATTGAATTCACAAGGCCTAGCCAGGTAGGGCTCCTAATCAATAGCTGTGTATATATGTGTATCAGTACAATTTGCTTGGGTCCAATGACTCCAATATCAACTTTATTTCATGTTCTTCCTACACATGGATGACGTGAGAGTTGTGTCCACAAGTGAGTGAGTGGCTCCTTATAGGTAATAGCTATCATCTGATGTGATATTATTTTTTATTTTTATTTTTATCCTCAAGTAAAAATGACTGGCCACAATTTCAAAAGCGTCTTCAGTGCTGAACCATTACCTTGAATTGCATCCCTTGGAATGGCTCTCCAGCACATACCCATTATCCACCATATCTCCACTTTCTCAACCATTCCATGCACGTATTCTCTTTGACTTGTTCTAAAAACGACATTGTTACATGATGAAATATCTTAAGTTTTGTAGCTTTTTATTTATTTATTGATTTCACCTTTGATAGAAACCATCTCAAAGAGAAATAGCTAATATTTGAATATGACAAAAAAATAATTTTTAAGTTAAATATTTATTAAGTATTAATTTAAGAATTATGTAAGTATTTAATAAATCAATTTAATAATTTAATTTAAATTATTAATTTAATGAAATAATTTAACGTCAAAAATAATTTTAAATAATAAGTGAAAATAATTAACTTATTTTTAAATTTATATATTCATTTTATCTTCACAATCTCTTTTAGCACTTCACATCATCCATTATTATTCAATTCACTTTATTCTAACTATAATTTATGAGAATAAATATGTTAATTCGATTATCCAAAATTAATTTTATTAAATAATCTTATACTTAAAAGCATAAATTAAGTAATAAATTTTAAGTTGATAATTTAACTTAAAATCAACTTAAATTATTAAGTAATATGTATTAAGTTTTATCAAATATCTCTTGAATTAAGTTGTAATTTTTTTTTTATAAAGCAAATGTGTTTAAGCATTAAAAAGCACTGTACTATTTTCTTGTATATATAATTTTAAAAAATAAATTCGGGTAACCCTTTGGCCTTTGGTATATATATAGATGTAACCATTCAAGATGATATTGGCCCAAGAATCACGGTATAGAGTAGGTTGTGATAATCATTTGGTTTAGAAAACCATGATAGGTGCTTGGTCAATTGCGGGACAATTCCCATTCTATATAATTGTGATGTGATTTTGATAATACGGCGCAATTATAGAGAATCCACCCCCAACATAGCTCCTTTCAATTATTTCCATTTTATTGAAAGCACGTCATCTTTTCATAATTCCCATCTTTTCTTTATGAACATAAAGTTCAAAGAAATGTTTGGTGAATAAAAATAAAAATAAAAATAAAAATTCTTAAATAACTAATATAAAAATATGGAATCTAAGCATCCGATATATATATAGAGTTAAATGAGACTATGTTTTTCTATTATTTTTAAAAATTAGTGAAAAAAATTCTTATCTATTCTTAAAAATTATCCTATATTTCAATTATTTTAAAAAAATAATAGTTGTTAGAAGTTTTTAAAAACAAATTTCTATTTTTAAAAATTAAAAACCGTTTTTAAATCACACAATAAATTCAGACTCTAACCCTTTATATAGAAAATACTTTTTACCAACTTTTTGTGCCCATTTCAAATCAAAATACTTTTAATTGAGATTATATTCACTTAACAAGTGAGGGTTAATTCTTCATAAAGGGATTATCCCTCCTTTTTGACCCAAATATTATGTGTTTTAAATGGGCAATGAGGGTGAATGTTGTTGAAATTATCATTAGGGACGCTTAAAGGTGATAGGTGGGTGAGACAAGAACCAAAAATTTTCAAGCGACTTGTCCTTGATATTATGCAAGTGATGATTGAATTGTGTTGATTGGTTCCTAGGAGTGGACTGCCTTTGTGGTGGATTTTGCTCTAATTTTGCAAACTATGTATGGTGCTGCCTAAAAAACAAAAGGGGAGCTAGGGATGATGTATGTTGTTGACTTTGATTGTTTGGTAAAAAATCATTAGACACTAAATCCAAAACTTTTTTTCCCTCTTCACATCTAACTTCAACAGTCAATTTCAGTTATGGTTGTAGGTCTTGAGATGAATTTAAAGAGAATCTTTGTATGTAGTGCCCAAAGATATCACAAACATTTATATGAAACCCATATATAGTTGATGTTTATAGTCCAATAGTATTTTTATACCATTCAAGAGTTCAATGCCTCACCCAAAGAGTTTTGGGAAATGTGTGTGTTTTGATGGACACTTTAAAAATAAAGAAAAAGGTAGATCTAGATTTGTAAAATTCAAATATTAGGTAAGATTTGAACTTAATGTATTGAATTTTAAAATAATTAATATTTTATATATATATATTTAGATCAAAATTAGTATTAATATACTATCTTTTAATAATAGAAGTTATATTTGACTTAAATGGGTATTATTTCCTGATATTTGAAAATGCATAAAATTTTAATTATTTTCAAAAGTTTTCTTTTTTATTAAAATTTACTAACTAGATCTATGATAGGCTTAAAATTTTATTTTATCTTTGAAAAAAAAAATGGTATTTTAATTTTTTTTTTTTATAAATATAGTAAGTAAAAACCATTTTCATTTCTATGATACTTTTTGATAAGCTAATTAAAAAGTTGTATTTTAAAATAATAATTTTAAATTTTAGAATTTATATTAAAATTGCTTTTTCAAGAGACAACTTTAATTTACGGATGGTAAAAAATAACCTTCTATTCCTATATAAAAACCTACCACAGATTTGGGATATATCTTTCTATTATTTGGAAATAAATTTCCAACTAATATAAAGTCCAAATTATTTTTACAACTACCACTTTTTACTCATATTTTGTTTAAAAACTTACAAAAATATAGAAAATTCGTGTGGGAAGAAGGATGCACCTTTGAAAGTTGGAAGACATATAAATGGCTTGTTAAGCTTTGTAGGTTGGTAAAAAATAACTCTTCATAATAATCCTAAATTAATATACTATCTCAATTTATAAAATTCTTATTTACTTCTAAAAACCCATCTTGAGGAAGGCATATTTATAGCTTCCTTTTCACGAAATGATGACCAACTCTCAAAGTTAGTATCAACTTGTTGAGCTAGCTACTTCAGAAGACATGTGATTGACTTCAATTCTTATGACCATTCAAATAAAAATGTAATGGAAATTAAATGAAACTAACTCTAAGAAACATTGTGTAAAATAGAAGAGAATTTAAAGAAAAATACACCATAGAGTTTATACATGAACAAAGAAAAAGAAAAAAAAAACTAATGAAAATAAATTAGAATCTTATATCAATCCAACAAATTAAGGGAGTATTTAGTAAAATTTAATACTTAATGTCTAATAACTTAGGTTATTGACTTAAAACTTATTATTTAATTCTTGTTTTAAATATTAAGGTTATTTGATAAAATTAATTTAAAATTTGTTCTAAATTATAAAATTGATATATTTATTCTCATAAATTATAATTAGGATAAAAAATGTTAAGTAACAATGAAGATTGTTGAGTAGTAAAAAAGATTATGGAGATAATTAGGAAAAATGAGAGTATGTAAAATAAAGGTATTAGTATAAGAATAAGTTAATTATTTTTACTTATTATTTAAAGTTATTTTTTACTTTAAATTATTAAATTGGCTTACCAAATATCAACTAAGAAATGGATCATTCTAAAATTTTTAAAATAATAATAAGATAATTACCAAACTAATAACTACTGCAAGAAGATGAGAAAGATGGGGTGATGGGATGGATTTAATTGTTTTTTCTTTCAACGTTCATGTGTAGAATGGTGGTTAACTCTGTTGTTGTTTAAGATATTGATAATTGTTTTTTAAAACAAATATTTATAATATAAACAATATTAATAAAATTTGCCATAAAAAATAATTTTATGAGAATTTGTTTCCAAAATATTTCATTTTTTATAATAAATTTTAGATGCCTTCATTTTTTTTAGAGTGTTCTAAATAATAATTTCCCTATCATATTTTAATTTAAAAATAAAATTTTGTTCTTGAAAATAATCGAGGTGTACCATTTTCAAGATTGCTACCAAAAATTAGTTTTTGATGACTATTTTTAAAAATGTTTCCAAAAACAACATTATATTTTCTAAATATGTTTTTAGCAACTAATTTTTGTAATTTTTGTAGATTAATGAAAACTTACCGAGTGAGGAAATACCAAATCCATTATATCCAAATGCTTTCACGTAATTTCATTTGTTTGGCAAGGAAAAGGGGAGAAAGAAAGAAAGAAAGAACGAATGATTGCATGGAAGAAAAATGAGGTAGTAAGACAAGGAGGTTGTTGCAGGTTGCGAATAAAAAAGAGAGGGAGGTGTTGGTGATAAGAAAAAATATATTGACCCAGAGCAATGAAGATTGAAGAGTGTGTGAAACGCTCAAAACTGGGAAGAAATAGTAACGGTAATGACGTTCACGCCGCGTCACCCAAGCCTCAAGGCCCTCAGAGCCCTCAAGGCCTAAAAAGGCGTAGTGGCAGGCGTGGTAAGCAATAGTCTTCCCACGTGCCGACTGGGCTACTGTGGGGCATAGAGAGAAAGCGGGTCAAAATGACGGTGCCCAATCACTCACACGTGTTAGCCTCTTGCTCCATCCATAACTCCGCTTTCCATCCATCTTCTATCTTCTCAGTTGGAAACATTGACCGCCACTTCTTTCGCCCTTTTCGGTAGTCGACTGCCTACCACCGCTGCTCTTCACTCGCCCATCAATCATTCTTGATTTCCATTCCATTTTTTCCCAAATTCATTAGTATTATTATATGCTTCTTTGCCTTGTAGATATAAAATATTTATGTAAAGCCCGTTTAGTACTAATTTTTAAAAATATTTTTAATATTTTTATATTTAAATTTTTTTATCTTTTAAATATTAAAAATATAAAAAATACTTTTTAAAATTATTATCAAACACATTCTAAATATATTTTAAAAATAATAAAAATTTTAATTTTTTTTTTGGTACACCTCAACTTATACGATCATGGGTAATATTTTATGTGAATTTCCATCATATTTATGTCAAATATTTTTATGAAAAATCAAAATAATTTTTTGAATTAAGAAAAGCATTTTTAAATGTTTGAAAATTACTTCCAAGTGGCCCTACAAAAACATTTCAAAAAGCTTAATAAATTTCATTAGTAAACTTGATAATAGTGTGTCTTTTGTTATTTTTCTTTACATGTACATTTAATTGGTAACATCATAAAGAAGAAACTATAAGTATATCCATACATTTGAGTGTACCCCTAAATTCAGCAATCAAACCTTACCGTGCCACAAGGTAGGAGACTATTTTTTCCTACCTGAAATGAAGCCAAACTCTTGTCCTAAAAGCTTCAACAAACCCCCTTCTCTTTCTCTTTCTCTTTCTCTCCAGACAAAAAGAGAATAAAATCCTCAAGCAAACCACTCTCTGAGCTTTTCTTTGATCTTCCTTCTCTTTCTTCTTTCTCTCTTCTTTTCTTCTTCTCCAATGTCTGATGAGAATAGGAGTACTCCTTACCACCACGATCCTTTCTGTCATGACCAAAATAGGGTTGGTGGGGCTGGCTTCCCATTCTTTTGTGAGAAGCCGGCCATCTTCAATCAAGGAGTGACTCCTTCACCGCAAGGCCTACACGCTATTGATCCCTCCTACATGACCTTCACTGACTACTTACATGGCTCTCTCGACTACAACACCCTTTCAAAGGCCTTCGACATGTCTTGCTCTTCATCGGAAGTCATCTCTCCAGTCGACAATGATTCGGGAAAGGGTACAGCCAGTCATGAGCATCCCTCCACGCCTAATTCCTTGGACACTTCTTCTTCCACTGAGGCCGTCACTGAAGATTCCGGGAAGAGTAAGCATAAGCCTGATCTGCAGGAAGGAGGGTGTGAAGATGGAGATGAAAATTCTAAGAAAGCGTAGGTTTTTTTGGGGTTCTTCTTTGTAGGTGTTGATTCATGGTAAAGATCACATGATTTCAAGGAATATATTAGTATATATAAGACTTTCTCTCATGGTAGACTTTCAAAGCCTTTGAATAACTGACATTTTTCTTTCTTTCCTCTTTTTTTTTTTCTTTTTTGCAACATTTTCCCTTGAATTCCTTTCTTTCGGCTTAGTATTCAACTTTCTCCAGCTTCATGGACACAAGAAATTAAAGGATTTTTGTTTCATCATTCCCTTTTTCTTTCTTGTCGACTTTCTGATCCAGTAAATTCTTTCTTTTCTGGTAGTTGAATGCAATACCAGTTTGTGGGATCAAAAAAGAAAACGGCATACAAATTCAACCCTATGTAGCTGATTTATCATTTTTCAAGCATTCTACATACCTAACAAGGAAATTTTGGTTTATATCTCTGTGCTGCACACATATACTGACATTTTTATTTTTTATTTGTTAATGTTTCAGGAATAAATCGAAGAAGAAAGGAGAGAAACGGCCAAGGGAACCACGGTTTGCTTTCATGACTAAGAGCGAGATCGATCATCTTGAGGATGGATACAGATGGAGAAAATATGGACAGAAGGCAGTCAAGAATAGCCCTTACCCAAGGTTTTACTTCAATTATCACTGCACACACCACAATCTTTTTAGTAAAGGATTTATTAATTCCCACAAAAAACTGAAATTTTTTTTACCTCAATACTTCTGTAAATGAACCTAACTGCTTCATCTTGGAGATCTATGGGGGAAGAACACTAGAATTGGTCTATATATGGTTATCACAGGCACAGAAATATCAGCTCCGCTGAGTAGTTTTGGAAACATAGGACTTGCTTGATGTCATGATCCAGAAAAATTCCCCAACATTCCATGGATTATACTTTGTTCATATAAACATAAATTATTGCTCTAACCTCTACATTGAAGATGACCAGGTCTGGTTGCAGTCAGTAAGAGTTTCATGAATCATGGTTCTTGTTAACTTACAGATTTCTTATTTTAAAATTGATGATAGAAGGCAAAAACCACTTAGTATAGAGCTTCATTCAGGAGGGGTTAGTGATATACATTAACATAAACATGTGGACATTTCAATATTTTCATCCTATATTGCCTCGTAGAAATCTGTAGATTGCATAGAAGCATGTCATCTCATAGCTCTCTTCCATGGTTGTATGAATGCAGAAGTTATTACAGATGCACCACTCAGAAATGCACTGTGAAGAAACGAGTCGAAAGATCATTTCAAGATCCCTCTATTGTGATCACTACATATGAAGGACAGCACAACCATCCATGTCCGGCTACGATAAGAGGCAATGCTGCTGCAATGTTGCCAACTTCATTTTTCTCATCTGCTACAGTGGGATCTAGCTTCCCTCAGGAGTTTCTGACTCAGATGCTTCCCCCAAATAATCAAAGCGGTCCGAACTCTATGTACTATCACAACATTGCTCCCCACTATCAGCAGCAGTTCCAACTTCCTGACTACGGATTATTGCAAGATATAGTTCCCTCTTTCGTCCGCAAGCAGGAGCCATGAACTCTCTCTATTAATGTAGTTGTTTTGCATAGTAGATGAACCGATACCTATATGTCTAGCTTTTATATATGAAGGGATAGCAGTGAATGCATATTTTCTGACCTATGATGTTATAAATATTATTCAGATCTTACAGAACTCCCTCACTTCAGATCAACTTTATCTTAAAGTTGAAACGCAGTGTTCACTTGAAGTAATGGCAGTTCGCTTTGCCATTGCTTTCATGGGAAATGAAACATCATATGGGAGGATATGATGGTCAGGTCCAATTCGTATGATTGTAATTGTTTGATCACACTAGAGACTGTAATTTTGCAGTAGTGGATGATTGTTGAACATTTTGTTTGGGAATCAACAGTTTAGGTTTTTGAACGTACAAGTTATATATACACACAAAAGATCCAACACATTGAACCTCTAAATTTTATTTTGGGATAGAGTAATTGGGTTATAGAAGTTTGGTGGTTCACACTTCAGATGAATGACTCGAGGTTTGTCTGCATATTCATTTAAATCCCATAATGCAAACCCACATTTTGATCTCTCTCTCTCTCTCTCTCTCTCTCTTTCTATATATATATCAACCTAGTCTTTGAAATAATTCAATGGAGATCATGTCGCCATAGTTGCAGATTTAGAGTTTAGCTCTCTCAATCTATTCATTTAAATTTGAGTTTCACCTTTCAATATTTAGCTTTTTTGTTTTTAGAGCTTCTTCAGTGGCTGCTGCCATATTAATTCCGCACTTTATATGATTAAGGAGTGATTCTCCGACAGTGGAATATCAGCAGCATTTCATTCTAATATTAGCATATCCTGACATGCTTATAATTACAAGGATATAAACTCAACCCCATTCTGTCATATATTGAGAGGCATTTGGAATAATGTTATGGGGGAATTTAGACTGATGTTCCAAGGAATAATAGGATTAGCATATTATATTTCAATTACACAATAACAATGCAAGCCCAAAGCGTGACATGCATTCCAGGAACTGCATAATTATAGTAGAAGAAAGCAAATCGCATTGCAGATGAAATTATTTGTCTAATTGCTAAGGAATTGAAAGGCCAACATCTTGGAATATAGTTGGCCATGCACATGATAGCAGCCAAACCGCTTACGGTACATGTATTACTAGGGTATCTTAAAGATCCATTTCCGACATTCCGTCATCTTTGCATGTTACTTCAACATCAATCAGGCCTACAGGGTGTACTCTCTCTCTCTCATAATTGAATTGAACTTGTATAGCATGAGAAACAATAGTGTAAACTTTGTTTCATCATGAACCATACAAAATAAAGGTGGACCGTAACGCCAAATGTTTTCGAAAACAGTTTTCAAAAATAATTGTTCACGATAGTTTTTAAAAACAATTCTCAATTGTTGTTGATGATATTTTTTTAAAAGAATTCTCAATGTTCTAAAAAACAAACAAATTTTTTTCGTATTTTCAATTGTTAGTGTGAACACTTAACACAAAACAACAAAAAAATACATTAAATTTCTATACAACAAAATTTTCAAAAAATTGTTTATTTTAAAAAATTTATCAAACATAAAGAAAGAATTCCGAAGAAACATTAACTCACCTTTTTCATATAGTTCTATTATGAGATGAGTAACTTTAATCCATTGTAAGTGCTTTAATGACAAGGGATTCCCGCATCATATATCTAATGTATTCCAATAATAAGGCTTAAGACGAGATAATTAAGTACCAGTTATAAGTATGATTTTTCATTAAGAAAAAAAAGTGTGTTCTTCCGAGTATGATAAGCTTTTGATATATAGCTATAGCATTTTCTTAACTCCAACTATCTTTCTTGCTGTGGATATTTAAAGACCACAAGAAGTGGGCATCGTCCAAGTAAGCTTGGATCCTCCTCTTGGTTCAAACTGAATTAAGAAGGATCACACTTTCAAGGATTTAACCGCAGAAAATTCTTCAACTTCAAGCCATCAACTCTTCGCCTGAAAGATTTGACGAATTAATTTTCTAAGAGGGATATGTATGAAAACAACACATCGTATTAAAAGCTTTTCTCTCTCTCTCTCTCTCTCTCCTTTTTCGTGTCAAAAGTTTTCTTTTCTTTCTCCTTTTTCGTGATTGAATTTTGGATGGCCTCCCAAGCTACAAACACTAAAAAATGATTTTGAGTCCGAATTGCAGTGTAAAGTTTTTATCTTTTTTCCTCCTTTCGACAACCCTTTTTGACCTAGTGATTTCCATTCCAAGGAAGTATTTGAGATTTTCTAGATCTTTGATTTCAAACTCTTTAGCAAGAAAATTCTTGAGTTTGCATAGTTCTTCCTCATAATCTCCGGTTAGGATGATATCATCATCTACGCATACAATGATAATGGCCGTTTTGAGTGCAGTACAATTTGAAATATTGGGTCTGAACCTTTTATCAGGTTGAGTAAGACTTTGTGGTAAAAAAAAAAGTCATTTATTAACCATCGCATGCAATTAAGAGACGTACAAATCACAAAAAAAATCATATGTTCATTGATGGTCAAATGAAAAATCTTCACGTGTCACAATCCAATAATGCAATGTAGGTATGGAAACATAAAGGACAATGACTCCAACAAATCCAAAAATAAAGAATTTTAAATATGGTTTGAATATATTTTTTGTTTTCTATTTTTTTCTATTTTTTAAAATAGAAAATTATAGTACTCCTTTAAATTTACTTTAAGAAAACAGTATCTTTTTAAAACTGCTTAAAAAAATGAGGTTATTAAAAAAATTTCACCATCTCATAAAAATTTTTAAAATAACTTTTGAAGATATAAGACCAAATTCATGTTTTTTTTATATAAGAATTACTATATTTTATGTAAGGGTTACTACTTTAAAAAAGAAGAATTGTATTCAAATGATCACACTTAGTAATTATGATATAATTATTGAAATAAACAAAAACAATGGATTGGATGATTAAGAAAGTAATTATCTATTTTCATTAAAAATTAAATTAAAAACTATCCAAACATGTTCTTCCAAATTCCCTAAAATGTTATTTTTAATTAGAGTATAATATTTTAAGGGTTAAGACTTTCCAAATATATTTGAAAATTTTCCTTAAATATTAACATTAATTAAAAAAATTATATTTAAAATAAACCAAAAAACTATCCAAATATATCACTCTCAAACCCTATAAATAGGGTTCCTCAATACTTTCAAGACATAACATATATAACATATGAATAGAGTTAGAGAAATTGTTTCAAAGTCTCAAGAGCTTTTCAAGCCTTGTCTTTGATCTTCAAATTCGAATTTAAAGTTTCAAAGATTTTTCAAGGTCAAGTTGAAGATTCAAAGATTATTTAAGGAAACAATAAAAGTTAAAAGGTTTAAAGTCTGGGAAGAACACAATCAAAATACTTTAGAAATCAAGCCCTTAAATGCTTTTGATCCTAGATTATTAAGCATTCAAACTCTTGTATTGCATCATTTTCTTTTGGATAGAAGAACCAAAGGATAAGATAGAGATTGTATCAATTTCTCAAATTGACGAAATTTTTTAACTTGATCATACATATTTTTTAAGAGAAATTTATGTGTACAAATTTTTGACACGTTTGATGGAACCATCTTCACCTCTTACTTGTTCTTTACAAGTGAAAAATATCTACATGGAATCCAAGAAAAATTTTGGCCTTATAACACGAATCAAGGCAAAAACAGTATTCTAATAATAAATTCGAATTGCTTTTCTCATAAATCTTGAAGTGACTTCTCACAAGAATCCATTCATTACATTAGCTTGGCTAGTTGTAAAGGACATGGTTGAGCAAGTGGTATCACACTCAACCTTGTCTTAGAAAAAACCTTTAAACTCTAAGTCCTCTTCACTCAATAAGATCATGAATACAATAACGGGTCTCTCGCGATAATTTGAAGGCAATGCATAATGTGGCAAGTAGTTTTGTTGACGCTTCTAGTGCCATCATGCCAATTATAATGACAATCATGCTCACTTTAGAACAACTTGTCAACATGACTAGAACAACTGAAACTCTAACTAAGTTTATGCAAGAAACGAATGCTCAAATAACTCTCCTTATTAGCGGAGAGAATCAAGCCATGGTGCTAATTTTTAATAAGCTCCGAATCTCAAGAAAATCCTTTTCAAGCTAAGGCTTTGAACGTGTAAGATCAATACAAGAACTTCCAAGTCTCTATAGATGAATCTATCCCTATTAGTCAATTAAGGGCATTTCTTTTTGATACCATAAAAAACAAGGAAGAAAATCTTTTATCTTTCCATGCCTATGTGATGAGATCCCAAGCTTAGTATCTTAATAGGGTCAATCAAACCTATTTTGATGAGTAAAAGGTCTCAAAATTAATTCCTAGTTAAAGTTTGGTGTTGGAGCCCTTGTTTTTTAACTAATGTGTTTTGAGGCTTAATTCAGGTAATTATAAGTGTTTTTAGCAAAGTGGGAAACCATTGAGAAGAACTGTGGAAAGAATAAAGCATTCAAAAAACACAATTTTCTAAGAGGATAAGATTGTGCACTCATTAAGTGCACAATTCTTAATTTGTGCATTTTTTGTCTATGCAATTTTAAGAGTACTAACCCTTAGTTAAAGGAATTATGCACCAAAGAGAATTAGTCAAGATTACACAATTAAGAAGTCAAGGCCGTAGGGTGTGTAATTTAAAATAGCACACCTCCCACTCTTCATAAGTCAAAAAGCAAAACTTACTCTTCAAGCCTTAAATTGGGCACCCTTAAACTTAAAAGCGCACAAAAAACACTGTGTGAAAATTGTGCACCTCACTCTTCAAATCTAAAAGAGCATAATCTGAAGAAGTGCATAATTTTAAAGGCACGCCTACCCCGATAATTAAAAAATGCACCTCAAGAGGTCCTTATTACAAGATTTCACACCTAAACCAAAGCTTGTCAACCCTTTCCTTTGATTTCACGATCATATCCAAGATTGATGAAAACAACCATTCCTCATAGTAGTTGCTACTTCACCAACTAGCCTCGTCATACCTGTCAAGCCATTACACCAATCAGAATTGGACTTTACCTACCTATTTTGGTGATAACACTTACAATTATAAAGGCAAAAAAGGGGGAACGCAAAAAAGCTAAGGCATCAACAATTTAGGAAGAGATAGAAAAAATGACAAACATAGAGAAGATGGTATAGGACACAATTAGAGTTAGGAAATTTCTTAAGAAGTAGTGAAGGGCTTGAAACCTTTTTACCCTATTTCTAGTCTAACATTTTCTCTATATCTTTCTAGCATAGCACAATCTTGTATTTTTACTCTCTTTTTATTAATCCAATTCAGTTTCTTGAACACCCTATTTGCTTTGTGTTTATAATATAATTAATTTCCATGTTAAATTCTTTGCACATGTTTTTCCATTTGATTGTGATGTTGGGCTCAATTAGTTAGGTGTTGTGAGTGGAAGAGTGGGGTATTTCTCCTAGCTCCTTAAAATGTTAATGTGAATGTGGATGGGGAGATAAAGCCAATGGTTGGAACAACTGCATGTTGCAATGATTGTGAAGGCCACAAGTTAAGCGATCATTGGGAATGTGTTTGAACCGTAATGAAAATGGCTTATATCTGCCCTGAAATAGAGTATTCTAATAATGGTCAAAGTAGGACCCTATTGTAGTTAATGCCTACTGCAATAGTTGTGAAGACCGCAAGTCAAGCAACTTTGAGAGTGAGTTTGAGTAAGAAAAGTTATGGCCTAGCTTAACCCAATCCAATACCTCAGTATCCCAATAGGTCAGAAGACTAAAAAGTGATACTCTACACCTATGAGAAGGGATTGACTTAGCAAGGGAGATTTCTCCTCTAACCTCCACTCACAACACTGATCTATTTTACTTTCTAGACACTTTAAATCACACACATCAATCTTTCCTCACTTGGATGATATTTAGAAACACTTAACTAACAACTTTGTAAGAAAGTAACTTTTCCTATGGGATTAACCCTAGTATCCACTAGGCAATAATGGAAATCTTTGCACTTGGGGATTTGACACACTTTTGGTGCACAACCAAGATCTAACTACTATGCTAGGCCTTTCTTAGAGAGAGCATAGCTCTTGAAAATGCATGTAGGCTTTCAGCCACCAAAATTTCAATAATTTGATGACAAAAAGAATCTAAGGCAACGTGTAACCTATTAATGGAAACATGGAATAATGTGGGCATTCAAAGGGATCTCCTAGTCAAACAATTTGTTTGTTCTATGAAAGGAAATGCCTTTGATTGGTATATCGATCTTAAACTCGATTTAAAAAATAGTTGGGAACAACTTAAGTAAGAGTTCCTCAATGGTTTTTATGGTACTCAATATATTGTAAGCATGAAAAAACTCCAAAAAAATCAGTTTTCACTAAAACGTAACTTTCGCCATCGAGAAGGGACACATGTGAAAAATGTGGGTTCAGTAAATGACGACTCCATTGGGAATACTAAAGGGTCAAGTTTGAACTTAAGTTAAGGGAAATGTGGCATTTGATTAGTTGATCAGTGGGTACCCCATCTTTTTATATATATATATGCATAAAAAAATTAATTTGCATTAACAAAACAAAGATGTAGAAAAATTTGGGTACCCAGAAAGTGTGGGACAATTGAAAAAATGTAGTTTTCACCTTTTTTTTTTTTACATTGAAATCGAATAGGTTGAAAGTTGTAGAGAAAGTTTTCATTTTTCGAGGTTCCACTTATTGTGATTCATGTCTATCCTATTAGTCCATCATACGCACTAAATGAATGCTATCAACACATAAATCTAAAAATAATCATTGAGAAAATCTTTTCCATTTGTTTGATTGCAAAAAGAATCTTACAAAGAGTAAAATTTTGATTCTATTACAAACAAAGAATAAAAAAGGAAAGATAAGAGGATATGGAAGTACCTTTGACCGCTTCAATAGTTAATGGAAGGAGAAATTGCAACACCATGGGAGAAGAGAACCTTTGAACCCTAACACCCATTTCCTTTTTTCTTTCAAACTTTTCCCTACACCTATTGCTTACCATCGGAGTGGAGCTCCTTATGTTAAAGCGATAGAAGGAGGTGAAGAGTAGATCCGAAAAACCATTGGCTGTGGTGTTAGGTAAGTTATCGGGTTGTGTTTGGTGGCCTAGAAAGTGTAAGAAGTTGAAAAAAAAATGAAATTTAATTTTTTTTTTTTTTTATTTTACAATTATACAAGTGCTATATACATTTTTCTTTTCATTAATATTCCAAACTTGATAACTTTAGCGAACTAATTTTAACCATACACAACAAGATAATTAAAATAAAATTTAGGACTTTTCTATATATATATATATATGCTTGCTTGGTGCTTACATAGTTAGGAAAGAAGAAAGGTAGAAGGGGAAGCTTAAGAGAGAGAGAGGTTTACATGGTAGAGAGAGAGAGCTTAGAGAGAAATTCTAAGAGAAAGAGTTCTCTGTCAAAATTCTGGTCCTTACAAATGAGGAGCAAGTCTCCTTAAATAGGCAAGAATGGAATCTTGAATAGTGAATAGTAAATAGTGAATAGTACCGACGGCTACTATTTACTTTTTGACTTTCACTGTAGCGGTCTTGAAAATCGTTACTTTAGGCGGTGCTTTCGGCTGAAAGAGCTGGAAAAGGCTGACTGCTTGAGAGCTATAGGATTCACGGGTTCGACAAATGCTGAGAAATATATATATATATACATTGCATTGGCTTTGCATAGTGATTAAGAAAAAATGATCAAAATAGGAAATTTATATTAAAAAAAAAATTGTCAAGTGCAACCTAAGTTGTAAATATTTGTTGAATATAAAAGGAAGTAAATTTTTTTAAGTGGATTGATTTAGACAAAAAAATAAAAAATTAAAATTACATGCACTTGCATGCACGCCATAATAATTGAAGTTAATTTTTCAAATATTAAAATATTGATATTTAACATATTTAACTTCAATTTATCTATTAATATAATAACATATTATTAGATAATGTATTTGATATATCTATTATAAATATTATGATTAATATCATATTCTTAATTGACATATTATGTCATTTTATATATAGTTTTAATTAGTTTAAATTATTTATAAATTGTTTAAAATGAAATAACTTATCACAAATTACTTTTTTGAATAAAGAATATGTATAGAAATTTTTTTAATCTAATTTAAATTAATTCAATATTATAAAAAATAATTCATAAAATTTTTATACATTTAAAATAATAAATCAAATCTTCATAATCACTAATTATCTTTTAAAACATTCTTCTTTTTTAACCTACTCTACTTGTACAACATTATCATTTAAACCTTTTTGAAGTTTTATTCCTTCTTGCCAACTCCACTTATATGACATACCGATTTAATTTCCTAATAAATTAGAAATGAGATGATTTAAATGATATAATAGAAATAATAACTAATAATTAAAAATAAAAATATAATTAATTTTCAAGCATTAAATAATTTGATATCTAGAGTTATTATAGCACATTTTGGTTTAGACAATATAGTTGAAATAATGATGTAATAAAAAGCTCAATGATGATAAAAAAATAAATTCATATGTCAATGTCAGTTTTTATGCAATAAATTTATTATTTAGAAGTGAAAATTTTGAAAATAATTATATACTTAATATTGAAAAAAGAGATTAAATTAGGAAACAACATCATCCACATGCACTCTCACTCTCACATATTTACCCTTATCGAATTAAGTGGAAACAAAAAAAAGAAAGAGAGATGACCCATTAAAATAAAGAATGAATGTGATTTAGAAACTGACAATTATTTTAATTTATTATTTTAAGTTATTTTTAACTTTTAATTATAATAATAAGTTATTTTACTAAACATTCTTAATATATTTAATGACTTAAACTAAGTCATTAAAATAATTTAATGGCTCCTTGTGCAATATTTAAATATGAGATGATTAATTGCATTGAGGTTAATGCTTGGTCCAATGGATTTTAAACTGACGGGAGATAATTCTTGTCCCATCTTCATAAAAAAATATTAACATAGGATGTAAGTATTAACTTCATCTTAATGGTTAAGAAAAAAAGCCATAATCACAAAACATTTTTTTATTTATGTTGCTAAAATATATGGTTTTGGCAGTGGATGTTATAGCTCTAGGAGGATGTGATCTACCTGCAAACCAAACTGATTAGGCCCAAAACCAAACTCAGTCCGCTTACTGAGAATCCTCTCTATAGTGTATAGCCCATATCATTCAAAATAAAGTGTTTTTTTCTTTTTTCTTTTTTGGCAAATCCTTGAGTGATTTCAAATGAAAGGATGGATCAAAACAGTCCCCTAAAGGTAATATTACCCATATAAGCCTACATTATCTCGGGTGCAAGTTGGGTGGGTTTATCAAACCCAACCTGAGTCTAACTCAAATCCGATTTAATATTTTTATAATATTTATAATGCAGATTATCCTATCTAATAATATCCGTTTTCCTTTTTGTTTTAAAGAAAAAATATCAAATTATATTATATTATATATATTTTTTATTTTTTTAGAAAATATATAAATTTATATTTATTTTTTTGTTGCTCTCTTAAAATTGTGTCATATTTATTATTTAAATTTTTATATAAATACATTAAAAATATTTTTTTAAAATATTATAGATAGATTTTGAATTATACAACCCAAGTCTAACTCGATCAACCTGAGTATAACTTGAACAATTTGAATTTAACCCAAAGTTTAAAAAATAAGATTAGATTGAGTTTGAATTGAATACCTCGTATTAGAGTTTGGATTGATTTAATTCAGATTAATTATTTCTTCATTCATATTAGACTCGGTTAATGACCAACATAAGCAACACACCCAATGTCTTTGAGAGTTCTTTTCTTGCCAACTGCTCCAATAATAGTGGGTATTAAATATCAAGGATCTCCACCAATTCTTGGGGTCTCCTACCAAAATCATTAAACAATTGAACTTATGTGACTAAAAAAACAAAATCCAAGGACAATGGCCCTATCTATCCTTATATAGTCTGGTGACCAAGTACTGATGGACCCAAGGCTCTCTAGTATATTTGAAATGTAAGGTCACAAAATCAAACATATCCAACTTTAAATTAAAAATATGTATATAAAATGCAAGCAAGTGCAAACTTACCAAAACACATCTATGAAGGTATAACTCCCAATTTTCTTATTTTTAAAAAATAGTCGTTTTACAATACACAAAACATTCAACAATAAATAAAGAAATTCAAAAGAAATATGGTGCTTGTACTTCTAAAATCTCTATATTGACTCTTGTCATAAGTCTTTGATCTAGATCAACACCTATAACATAATTATGTATAGGATATAAAGTACTAATATAATATAAGTTTACATATCGACACAATAATATCTTTCATCCCACTAACTATTATTAGGTATCTTTTATTCAAAATGCTAAATGTTCCTTCATCCCACTAACTATTATTTGGTATCTTTTATTTAAAACGCTAAATGTTCTTTCAATTGTGTTTTTCAAGGATGCATGTCGAATAATCATTGGTGATAAAAAGTTATGTTCGTATTTAATCACTAATAATCACCTATTGGAATAACCAATTTGTCCAATTCTCTCATTAACATATCATCTAATTCTTGAATTATCCCTCTTAAGTAAAATGAGTATATATACATAGAAAAGAACATATTGTAAAAATATTCTATGTTGGATGGTATCTTCATCTTCAATACTTTTGTACAACACTATTAGAAATTTTTACATGAGAATATAACCCATTAAATCCTTCTTAACTAGGTAAAATATATATACCAAAATTACATTAAAATAAGGTCAAAATTCAATTTTATCCTTAAATTTCTTAAAGACGCTAATCCATTGGGTTGTCTATAGAAAATATCACCGAAAAATAGCTATAGCCCTAAAAACATGTTGAAAACGTCCAAAAGGAGTTTCATTTGTTTATAATTCAATTCATTAAATTATGAATAATACTATAAAGGAACATAGTAACTTCTTCTACATTATTATATGCACTATTTCTATGACGACTTATTCCTCAAAGTATGTTTACTAGTCTTTTGAATGCATCCTAGTCAATGGATAGTTGGTAATGACGATCTTCTTTGTTTATTATATCATAATTTGTTCCATTAAGATATGTCATTAGTAATCTTCTTCCTTTGAAACAGGCATTTCTGCATACGTTGCATATCTAGCTATACAAGTTCTAGCCCATCTTTCGAGTCTTTCTCACTCCTCCTACCTACACAAGTTGTAGCCCACCTTCTAAGACTTTGTCACTCCTAGCTACATAAGTTGTAACCTATCTTCTAAGCCTTTGTCACTCGGTATCCCCCTACCAAATAGCAAAGTAATCATTCAATTTATCCCAATTATTAGAAGTTCAAGCATATAAGCAAAGAAGTTACTAATTGATTACATAATTCACTTCAATATGGTTGAAGTCTACCAAAAAAAAAAATTAACTAGTGTATATCTGTTCAGCTAGCTCCTTTCTGATTACTTACGGACCAATAGTATCTGGAGTGTGGAGAGGTGAGGAGGTCTCTTGTATTCCTGGGACTTGTTTATATTATACACCAGGTTTGTATCAGGCCCTACATGGCTCATGGAATCCATTTCTATGAAATGGAAGAAGACTACACACTCAGCTTTTGAACCAAATTAAAGGTTTCATGGGATGAATGTAGAGGAAATGGAAATGTAAGTCCCACCCTATGATGATACATAGACCAGGTTTGTGACCTCAAGATACCTTCTGTTGCTAGTTTGTTTATTTCTAACTTCCCTTCACATTACTATTTTAGTTTATGCTAATCATATGTCTCATGGTTGAAATGCCAAACATTTGTTATCTTAGTTCAAAATTGGGACATCAAATCTCGCTAACCATGTCCATAGGAATGGAAATTATCCACATTTTAGTGAAAATCATGACACCTAGGATGGCAATAGCCACAAGACATGTCATCCTCGACTCAGTCTCATCCCTATCATTTAAACCTATATTTTTAGTCTCATCCCTTAAAGGAAATTTAAATGATAGGATGGACACGAGAATTTCACAAACCACATCACCTCACCCATTTATTTTTAAATTTTTTTTTTTTTTTTTTTTTTATAAAAAAAAGATTAATTTTTTATGAATAAATTAAAATAATAAGTAAAATTTGATGAATATACGATAAAAACTCGTGTCACTTCCAACTCTAGTATGAATAAATATCAACAAGATGGTTGAATGTAACTTCAATCTATACATTTCTTTGAGACTTGGAAGGTTGAAACCATAAGAAATCCTCAATGAAGGCCATCTTTATCTTCTTGCATACAAATTACTTTAATTTCTTCATGTTATCTTACTCCACCTCTCACCTCCTTTGCAGAATATAACACAACTTGATTTGAAATATTAGCCCAAGATTATACTTTTTTGCACTCAATGATTCTTATGATGTTTCAGAATGATCAATCAAAATGGGTCTAGTGTATGAAAATTTTAGCAAGACCTAACTGCCCAACAAATCACCACCTGAGTTTAGGCAATATCCTTTCACATAATGTTCACTTCATTGGACAATAACAGGACCATGACATGAAATTAAGCAAACTACCAACATCATGTTCACTTCAATTATTATTAGTTTCAAATTATCCTATGGATGTAAAATTTATTTTAAAAATAATGAAATTTATTTTTTTTTTAGAGAATTATTAAAGACATTTATTTAATCCAAAAAATAAATTAAATAAATTTATAAATATGCTAATTGGCCAAATTTAAAACTAATAATGATTTGGTGTATTTGCACCAAATCTCATGAACTTTTTTTAAATATCAAAGCTGGTATTAACCGGGGACAAGCTAATGTGGCCATGTAGCATCCTCTTTTGTTTTTCAAAGTCAATTACTCAACCAAGAAAAATGAATTTTTCCTTCGATTTTCACCCACTTTTCTCATGAAATTTTCCAGGAAAATACCTAATAAAATATAAGATATTTCAACATTTTGCTTACTACTTCCCCTCGTTTGTTTTGTTTCACATCATTTACATGGCATCCAAATCCAAATGTAAGAAAATGTCTTTTAACTTCTTTTTTTTCCCCTAAACACTCACAATAGAAAATAAAGGAAAAAACTGTATTTTCACGCACTTATATAAAAATAATTATAAAATAAGAATCTTCTAAAAATAATTCAAGTTTTATACGTGCGACCATAAAAAAAAGTAGTATATAAAATGATTAAATATAATACCTATATTATTAAAGAAACATTTAGTTAAAATAGATGAAATAATCTTCAAATTATAAATCTAACTCTTTTTTTGTTTTTTCTTGAAAAGTAACCAATTTTTGACATAAATATTTTTTACCATTTTAAGTATTTATATGTTGGTTTTAAAAGAGAGTTTATTTTTACAATAAAATAATGAGGGCATTTTTCTCAAAATGAGGCTAAAAATAATGGGAGGTTAAATTTCAAAATTTTGGTTTTCAAAACCTTGTTTAATCAAATACTAATTTTTTTTAAATAGTTATTTGAAATTTGTATTTTATAAATTTAGGTTTATATTTTATAATTTTTTTTTTATATGAGTTTATGAAAACGCATTTTTTCTAAAGGGTTTTTTTTTTTTGTTTTTTAACTTGCTTTAAGACTTGTATCTTTGGACTTAAATGTTTTTTAACTTATCACTTTTTATAAATAATTTTATCCTAATACAAAATGTAAAATATTTTTATTTTTATCTTAATAGTAAAAATCACTTTTTCTCCTTTTTTCTTTCCATCCTAACTTTATTGTTAAATTTATTTCTAAAAATTTTGGATAGTTTTTATTTTGATAACGAATTAATAAAAAAAGTCTTAATGAATTCAAAAAACAAACAAACAAATAAATACATAAACAAACAAACACCACCTAAATATTTCTCATTTTCCTTCAAAAGTTGAGGATTCTTTGAGCATTTTATTTTCTCGTATTTAATATTATAATAAAAAATGAGAAAGAAAAAAAGGGGTCAAATGTAATTAAAATTATTAAAAAAATTATATAATTCTAAATTATTTAATTTTTAAGAATTTAAATAAATAAAAAAATTAAATGATATATAAAAATAAATAATTGATTTAAAATTTTTTTTTGTCTTTTGACCTTTTTTTCTTTCTACTTTTTTTTTTTTTGCTTTCTCATCTTCTTTCAAACTTTCCCCGACAACTAAGCATAACAATAAAAAAAGGAAAACTTTTAAAAAATAAATTTAAAATTAATACATTACTCCATATACTTCTTTAAATTCATTTTATTTATTTTAGTACTTATATAGAAATTGAATAATTCAAACACATACATAAACTTTTAATTAATTTTGATTATATTTTATTTTCTATAATAAAACTGAACTTATTCTATTAATACCTTCCTAAAACACACAAAAAAAAAAAATGATTTTTAACAACCCCAAGATTTGCTTTTCATAACAACTACACTACAATTTTGAGTTTTCATCCCATCACTTTCACTTTTACGCTAGTCCAAATGTGCAATAGGAACTTATTAAACAAGTAAAAATTGAAATAAAAATATCAACATCAGTGGTTAGGCTCCCATTTTCTGGTGCTGTCCATCTCATTTTCCGCTCCCCCAAACAGTGGCGGAAATCAGTGGTAGTGACTAGTGAGGAGCTCCAAATACAAGCAAAATATTTAAGCAAAAGAAATATGACCGTTAGAATGAGTGAGACAGGAAGTCAAAAGCCGAAAGGACTTCTGAATTATAACAGCAGCTCAGCTCTTATCTGAAGCTGACACAGCTCAGAAACCCAGGCCCCAGAAAGAAAAAAACAATTTCCCCCCAATCCCGCCAACGACCATCTAATGAAATTTTCTATTAAGACGGCGACACAATCATAACCCTCAAATAATATAAAAAATGAAGCTGGAAAGGAGAAAAAAGAAAGGGGAAATGGAGTGTGCATCATTCAACAGCAATACAGAGAGATAATTTGCTGCAAAAAGCAGATAGAAAAGAAAATGATGAATGATTCAATAATTTGAAGACAAATGCAGAAGGCATGTTGAAGACCCAAATGTAAAAAGCAAGAAAAAAGAGAAACCCAGATGAGTTTTTTCACCATCCCAACAGGAATCAAGTCAAAAACAACAATGAATAGTAATCATGTATAAGAAAGAAGAAAAAAGCACAGCCCATCATCCATCCATCCAAATCTGTACAGAAACAATCTCTCCAGCTCTCTGATATTTTACCCGGTTTTGATGTGTTTAAGAGCACCTCTGGTAGGGCAATACACAGGAGAAGGTAGTATTTAAATAACAGCCAATGCTTTAAAATGGAGAATCCAAATGGGCTTTATCCTCAATCAGATTGCTCTCTTACAAGCAGTAAACATCTATTTTTTTTTTTTTTTTTTTTTTTTCCTGGAAAACAAACTTTGGAAGGTAGTACCTTGATCTATTGATCTGTTACTGAGTGTTTATATTTTGGGTGAGTAGCATTATTCACCCAGTTGTCATGTCCGTGTCAGTCCTATCCATGAATCGCCTCTGAAGTATGGTACTCTGATTCATTTACCTTGTTCTCCACGTCGCCTGAACCAGAGTTCTCCTTTGTGGACTCAAGGTCCATGCTGGTTGTTCGGCTCTTCCTTCGGTCCTGGGAAAAGATTGTACAAGCCAAAACTATCAGCTTCTCATCATACCACAAATGCATTTGCAGTAAAAATTCTAGAATGGCAAGGCATCCATCACTAGAATTGACCTACACTACTATAACTAGAAACATGTCTCCATTGAATAGTGGTAAAAAAAAAACAACCAAAAAAAAGGGTTTTCATGGGGGCAAGGGGACAAAAAAGATAGTCTATGTTATAACTTGCACTGATTTTGGATTTCACCAATAAAGCAGGGGTAGAAACAGTAACAGGTATATGCATAATGGTAGATAAACATTGTGTTGGACATAGAAAAGCCCCTAAATCTAAAGATGGGGATTCGAGGGACACAACTATATCTGCTTGTGAATATGCTATAAGAAACATATATCTTAGTTGAGTTTCTAAACATATGGAAAGACCCCATCAGTTGTCTCGGTTAGCCAAATCCAAGATACTAGCAATGGTGCAAAACAGTACAAGTCTCAGGTATCAAGAGATCTTATATTGTTAAAAACAGTAAAAAAGAAATAAATAACTTTACACTGTCTCATGTCACAAGCAGAAAACAAATTTGTTTTTGCACAATTTCTAAGCAAATAAAGGTGAAACTCCTCATGAAAAGGGTTCAAACTAGTATTAAACAGACTGGTGTGAATTTTTAATGAATGGGACAATGGTGGATATGTTGCTTTAAAATCGAAGGACAAAGGTAAATGTATAGCATGACTTGATTGGAAATACGTGATAAAATCAATTGTGAATGACAGAAAGAAAAAAATGAAATTGATTATTCTTTATCAATTTTATAAAAAATTATTAAAATATAGTAAGGAGAAATAAGACAAATAAACAAGTAATTAATTGTTAACATTTGAAGGAGAAAATTGGTAAGTACCTCACGAAATGGGTATTCATCCTGTTCGAGCATTCGAACAACCTGACTCATTTTGGGTCTCTTTTCTGAGTCAGGGTCAACACACCTAAGGGCGACAAGAAGAGCGCGTTTTAGAGCACGTGTTGTGGGCTTAACTTCAAGGTTTGGATCCACAACTTCTTCAGCTCTTCTTGTCCCTACCATCACTTTAAGCCACTCAACAAGATTAACCTGCCATGAGCATGAACAGCTTATCATAGCTCTTCTTGAACAAGCCTGTATATTTACCTTTCAACGAAAGGAGAAAGAAGTCCCCAATACATTGGACAGAGAGATACCTCATTAGCAGGCCGGCCATAGTCGACTGGATCCCTTCCAGTAACTGCTTCCAGCAGGAGAACACCAAAGCTGTAGATATCACTCTTCTCATTTAACAAGCCAGTATTAGCATATTCTGGTGCCACATAACTGAAATCCAGAGAAAAGATGTCAGGTTCTGAGGCTCTCATAAAAAATTTATATCATACAGGTGGAAAAACTATAAAGACTAAAGGGGACTTAAGATGAACATATAAACATACCCAAATGTTCCCATTACTCTAGTCGTTATGTGGCTTTCACCTGAGCCCAAGAGCTTGGCCAACCCAAAATCAGAAACCTTTGCATTGAACTCATCATCAATCAAGATGTTGCTTGATTTTATGTCTCGATGAACAACTTTCGGTTCTATAGCCTCATGCAAATAGGCAAGCCTGCAACCCAATATGAAACATTTTTTTGACTTTTTCAAAGTGTGAAAGACCAAGATGTTAAACTTCAGTTCTGTAGTATATTTCAGTTCTGAATGGAATAAAAACAATGACTGGAGTCCCAAAACTTAGAAAGGATTTCATAGAAATAGAGGAGTTAATTGCCTATATTAATCTCGGTTCAAGTAACACAAATCTTAATGATGACACTATTTTCAGTTGAGAGATGGACTTACGCCTTGGCTGTACCAAGAATAACCTTCATGCGGGCCTCCCAAGTAAGGTTGCCATATTGGCGCATAGCTCCATGAAGCCACTGTTCTAAGTTGCCATTGTTCACATATTCATACACCAGCATCCTATATTAAAGAATAATAAGTACATAACCACATCCCAGGCAAATCAGATCGACAAGATAGCAAAAGAATTGGAAAAGCACCTTGTTTTTCAAAGCAAAAGTACTTCATCATGACAATAAATAATAATAACATCCAACATGCCAAATGAATAGGAATGAAATAAATTACTACATCAATAAAAAGTGAAAAAATCTTACCTGTGAACTCCTTCTATGCAATAGCCCAAAAGTCGCACAAGATTTTTATGCCGAACATGGCCTATAGCCTCAACTTCAACCCTGAACTCTTTTTCTGCCTGTCCCCTGTGAACCCATTTCATAATGCAGTCATAAACCAAATTTCAACCAAAGCATCATAAAAAGTGAGAGAAGGTGCTTTTGAGCTATTCTTACAGATTATTAAGAAGCTTCTTCACTGCTACCTCAGTTCCATTGATTAGTCTGCCCTTATAGACAACTCCATATCCACCTTCCCCAAGCACATTTTCAGCTGAGAAACGACTTGTTGCATACTCAAGATCTCTAAGTGTAAACCAGTGGCCCCAACCAAGATGAGACACTTCTGGTAAACCGATTAAAGGAGAGGCCGATACATGCCCATATGACAATGAAGAATGCTTCCGAACAGTTCCAGAACTTCCTTCTTCCCCTGATTGTGAACTACAGCCTCTCTCATGATGATAAATGGAGCTGCACTGGCTGACATTGTCAGGATCACTTGATTTGCTTATACCTAAATGATACATCTTCTCAGAATTTCTGTCAGTTGATTTATCATTGACATTAAGGAATAAACTTTCATCATGAAAATTCTGAGTCCCAATCCTGTCAACCTTGATATCTTTAGAGACATTGGGTATTTGAGAAAGAGTGAATTTGTCAAGGGTTCTTCGAGATTTCCGTCTGAACATGACCCATATAGATAAGATACATAGAATCAAAACTATGAATGCACCAACACATACACCAATTAAAACCCAAAGTTTTAGACCCAGAAATTTCTTCGACAATTCAGTGTCCAAAGATTTCTGCGATGACATTTCTGATGCTCTGGTGGCAAAGAATGAAAATTGTGCTTCCTCCTTGTGATGCAAACTCAAGACATTTCCACCTGGGTACCATAAGCATGATATGTGACTCTACAAATATTAAAATACCTAACAAATAAATAAATTTTTTTGAAAAATATTAAGATGTGGTTTTCATTTTCCTTCCTGGAACTCTGTGCAAAACAGGGCAGATATCAATAATACAAGTTACCCAAATGATAAAAACCATTCTTAACCTGATTCAACACTCAAACTCAGAAACAAAGACTAGCTAAATCCATTTGATGCAATTTGAAAAAAATATATATATGTATATATTAAAGTAATAATAAGATTCATGGCTTCATCTAATCATTTAAAGAAATTCATATACATTCCTGTTGACAGCTTCATAGGAGAACGGTGATTACTAGACATTCCACAGTAAAGAAGCAATTGTTCCCACATTCCGATTTTAAAGAAAAATATTAACCCAATTTCAACATTCATAAGAGGCAATCACATACTCATATACCTCCTTGGATGAAATCACAAATCCAAATCTAAGAAAGCAGGAAGAAAATCTAAGAAAGCATCACTTATGAACCAAGTAAGAGAAAGAGAAAAGAGAGAGAAAGAGAGAAAAATGTGAACACTCCATCATAAAGTGATTCAAAAGAGAAAGCATTTACCTTTGCGGTGATCTAAGCTAACCCCCTTGATCTTCCTCCTTGAGAACCCAGAGAAGCAAAGAAAGGGCTTCTTTTTTAGGCAAGAGAGACACAATGAGCATAGATAGGCCAATGTAGACCTGAAATAACACAAACCCACCAAAACCCAATAGGCCAAAACAAAAGGCAACAGCCCCAGAAGGAGTAGTTTACAAGTAGAGCTTTGTGGCCTGAAGTGGGCCAAAAAAGAATTGAGAGAATGATAAAAGAAATGTTGATGAAGGCCAGACAAAAATCTAATCTTTCAAGGGAAAAAAATGCAATTCATAGAGAGAGAAAAGGAAAAGGAGAGAGACTACATAATTTAGAGGGCCATAAAAGCAGAGGTGGGTGAAATGGTTGGTGGGTTGTGTATATCTGGAGGAGAGAGAGCTCAGAAAGCTGGAAAGAAAGCTTGGTTTGCAATGGAGGAAACCAGAGAAAGAGATAGTAAAGAGAAAGCAAATGTGGTGAACAGCGTTTGCATTTATAACTGGGTAAAAGAAAAAAAACTAGGAGAAAAAGGGCATAGTGTGTGTGAGAGAGAGGATAGAGAGAGAGAGAGTCAACTCAAAACCCAACAGCCAAGAGGAGGGAACTCCAAATCTAGCTTCATGTGAGGTCCACTTACTAAATTGTCCTCATTTTTTAAGCCCAATAACTAAAATAAATATAATAATTTAGGTGTGATTTGAATATATATTTTATTTTAAATTTTCAAAAATAAAAAGTTATAATTTTTACATAAAATATATAAATTTACCTTATATTTTTAAAGTTTAGATATTTATTTTTTGAAAGACTTTTTATTATCTTTTTTAACATAAGTGTTTAAGATTATTTACATTGTTATTATTTTTATTTTAAAAAATAAAAAAATGACTAAAATGGTATCTTAAATTTTTAATTTTAAACTTCATTTATTTATACTATTAATTCTTCTTAATTTCTTAATTTTTGAATTTGTAAAATTATTATCCTCTTTTATTTAATGATAACTGGGTAGATTTTATTGACATTATTATTACTGCCTTCCTTATAAGAAAAAAATATATTAAATAAAATTCAACTTCTAACATTTGTATCATTAAGAAATTAGCTTTATTTCCATGTTTTTCTTTTTTTCTTTTTTTATTTCTTCTTTACCCTCTTTCCATAAGTATAAATAAGAATTATTAAAATATTTTCCCTTTTTAATTGAGGCAGTTATAAAAAAAATAATGCACTCAATTTTAAATTATCTTATTTTTCATAGATTTAGAAAATTATTAAGATTTTACATATAGAGACTATTAAAATTACGTTTAGAAATAATTTTAGAAAATATTTTGTCTTATTAATACTTAAGAAATAATAATTTTTAAGTAATAAAAATATTGGAAATACTATCTAAAATTGTTATCAAACAGACTCTAAATTAACTTTATAAAACTTTTTCATACATTTTCTCTGTTTTTCTCTTCAATAAAATTGAATTTCACCATTTCTCGTATGCGGAGAACATATCAAAAAAATGTATTATGAAATTATAAGAAATTCATTCGGAAACATATGAAGTGTCAAATTCACGTCGATGTGATTCATACGTCGCCATCATCACTTCATCCTATGTTATATCTAATAGCTATAACTCGATGAGAAGGTATTTCCATAATTTTTATTTTTTTCCTTTTATCTTAAAAATAAATTACTTTCACCCTTTTTCTATACCAATCTTTCTAATAAAATAAATGCAATTAAGTTGGCAAAAAATTAATAGGATTGGCCCAATGATTGGGATCTTCAATAAGTTTACAATAATTTCAAAATAAAATTATAAAAACACAAAACCTAATTAGTACAAAAAAAATATTTGGAATCATCAATAGGACATGCTAATTTTTAAATTAAAAATTAAATCTTGATGACATAATTTTATTTCTATTAAATTGAACTAAAATTAATGCCTAATTTATGTCATGCAAACTATCATAAAATTGAAAATAGTTTTAAAATATCATTTTATAAAAATAATTTTTGAAATTTATTCTATTTGGCAAAGAAAAGAAAAAACAAATCCCTATTCAAGAAGTTGGAAGATGAACAAAATTAGAAATAAATGAAATTCATTGCTTGCAATTTTGTTAAAATACGAAAATTCTATTTTTATTTTTTTTAAGTAACCCATTTTTAATTTTTAGAAAATATTTATGAAAATAATTTTAGAATGAGAGAGAGAGAGAGAGGAGGGGGTGGGGTGGAGGGAGGGAGAGAAAGAGAGTGACAGGGAGATATTTCTTAGTCTAAAAAGAAGAATGAGGGGAATAATGGCTTCTCCAATCAAAGAAGCAAGCAAAGTCTCTGTCTTAAATACATTTTTCATGAAAAGTCAATTCCACTGGATAAGTATGTGCTTTCCACGTCGCCCAACATTTAAACTTCTTAAATACATTTATTTACTTTTCATTTTTAAATTTAATAGCAATTTTTCTAAAAAAAGAAAAACTAAAAGTTAAATTTTATTGCGTTGACGACCGTTTTAGACAAATTTTAATTTAATATTTTTATTTTGGATTTATTTGATAATTATTTTTAAAAATTAATTTTTGATAGTTTATAAAATAAAAAGTCTATTCAAAAACTTGAAATATTTATAATATGTTTTCAATATTTTTATATATATTTTAAAAATAATTTTTATATCTAAAAATTTATTTTTAATCATTATCAATATTTATATAATTATTTTTTTAAACAACTCTAAAAAAAAAATAAAAATAACTAAAAAAATATTATTTAAAAACACCATTTTCTGTTCTTAAGAAAAAAAAAAAAAAAAAAAATAGTTTTTTACTTTTACAAAACCTTATTCTTTTCTATAAAACTAACAAAATTTGTCGATTACAATTAAGATCCAAAGTCAATTTTTTTATAAAAAAAAAAAATACTTACATTTATTCAAAAAACTTTTAAAAAATGAATATAAAAGTTTTAAATTTATATGATAATTTTTTTATTTAATATAATTTTATAATATTAATATTGTCCTTTAAAAATTATCACATTAATTTCAATTTCAATTTTTAATTAAAATAAAAATAAAATAAAACTTTCTCAAACGAGGGCTAAAGATGATTAAAATTCATAAATAAAAATAAAATAAAATAAGTCATAAAAAATTTTCACCCTTTAATCCTATTCAATTCTCAGTGAGTCACTCATACATGGAATCAAATTAAACAATTTGGTTTAGGTGAAGGCAATGAATATAATAAGCAACAAATGGTTTATTAAAATATTAAGATTAGTTAAAGTTTGAGTGGTAACGGTCCAAAAAGGGCAATTATGTCAATAAAAGTTAAACTGAACCTAACCTTGTGGACTTAAAAAGAAGTGTATGGGTGTGTTGAATATGATGAGAGGTAGCTTGGAAGGAGATAAAGCCTCCATTTGAGGGATGAACAAAGGCTTTGATTTGAAGCATTAGCTTTTGATTAAAGTATGCCCTAAAACTTATCTTTTTCAATCTTTTTTTGGACTTACATTTGATCTATGGGCACATATGCTATGTGTTTGTGTTGCTCAAACTAGCCAACCAACACCCATTTGATGCCTAAACCTAGCTTTGACTTTGGCCCATGATCTTGACCATCTGATTTCTTCTCTGAATCGGAGGGTTGTAGACATCCCATGGGGTATTGCTTTTAGTAGATGAACGAGCATGGAGGTGGACCACGTGGATGGCACGTGGGAGGGAGGGCACCATTCCTCATGAGTCATGACCCACACTTTTCAATGTCATGAGCGTAGGCACCTTTCTCTTTTTGTGATTAGATCTATTGATTGAGAAATGTTTAGATGTTTTCTACCAAGTTAAGATTTTTACATTTTTTTTTTAATATTAAAGTTATTATTAGAATAGAAGCAATTATTTAGTATGTTCGCTTAAGCTTTTTATGAGGAAAAATAATACAAAATTCTATAATTTAGCGGTGGTTTGCATTATTTTTTATTTTTTTCAAAGTAGAAAAAGTAGTAATAAGTTTTAGAAAAAATTACCAAATAAAATGGGATAACGGTTATATGAATGGTCGCATATTTCAAAAATTCATATGAAGAACCAAATTTCTTACAAATTTTTTGCTCTTTAATGACGATTTAAAATGTGACTTGCCAGAAATAAGATAAAGAAAAAATATTTTTTTGTTTCACTTCACTTTCACCGAAATTTGTAATTTAACTAATACATATGACTCTAGAAATAAGAGCCAAGAAACCTCGATCAAGTTTTGAGTTATAACCTTTTGATTTTCTCATTGTCATGTTGTGGTCTTAATATCCCTTCCATTAACGATGATATAAAGAATATTTAGAGCACTTTTCTTCAAAAGGCACATTAATCCTTGTCTCTCCATGGATATTTTCATTTTTTGTTTAAAAAATCATCTTTATAGTCATTTTAATTTATCAGGTTTTATTTTGGGTATATGAGAATCCCCTTTATAATGATTTCAATTTCCAAGATTTCTTTGATCATATGAGAGATTATTTCCAATGATTTGAATTTCTAAGGTTTTTATTTAAGATATCCTAAAAAACCCTTTTTTTTTTCAAAGATCTATTGCAAAACCAAAGTAATACTATTTGAAAATTTTGAACTTTGATTCTTACATTTATAGAGTTGACAGTTTTATGACTCAAATGTAAAAAAATTTATATGACTAATTGTAATGCCTTCTATTTCATGGTTTTTGCTACATTTTATTATTATTGTCATTATCATTTTTCATCATTTACTTTCTTTTTTTGCTTCAATTTTGCTTTTTTATGCATTTTTGAAGGTTTCTTTGCATTTGAATTATGTTCTTTTTCAATTTTAAGGTTGATTTTTAGGACTTTTTCCTTCAAGGCTCCATTTATGAAACTTAAGGAAAAGAAATTTGTCGTGCCAATAGCCTTAGGAATCAAATATATGTTTAAGCCTAAAATTTGTTATACATTTATCTCTATAAGCTTTTTGTTTCTTTTCTTATTAAGGTCCTCAATATATTTTTGTTTTAATAGAATTTTTTCATTTTTTATTTTTAGGGAAAACAAATTGTCATACCTTTTTAGTAGATTTAAAAGTAAAATATCCGTTTAAGCCTAAAATCTGTTTATACATTTATATAAATATGCATTTTTTTTTTTTTTCTTCTTTTTCAATATGACGATCATTTCTTGGAAAAAGAAAAAATAGAAAACAAATGCTTCAAAAGGGACAAATTTTGTAATTTAATGATAGATTCTCATTAGCACACATCTTGATACTCAAGTTAGTTGTAAGCTTACAATGTGACCTTAAAAATCTATGTTGCTTATTTTTGTTGAATAAATAATATGAATTATTAGTCATTAGTATTGCAATGATGTTACTCACAAAGCTTTTTTAACTCAAGAAAATGCTCTTATTTTTCAAAAAATAATATGAGATTGCTTAATGCATATTGACATGTGGCTTTAATTATTTCTATTCATTATTGCATTTGCATTCAATTTATGTCACTTTAAACACTTGATGGCTATTATTCCATCTAATGTAGGTTTGGGTCAATTTACACTCTTTTTTTCTATTATAAAATATAGATACAATAGGAACTTGTAATATAAATATACTAATATTATAATACATTAAGATAAGACATAATTAGAAACTTTTAAACTTTGTTTATAAAACTAACAGTTGTAGATTATTGTGCTATATAAATATAGTATCAATTTGAATCCACAAGACTTGTATATTTTCTTTTTTAAATAAAAATTATTAAGTGATATTTCAATGCATCCGGTGGATGATGATCATACACTTGTGTTAGATACCTATAGGTATTAAAAAACATCTCTAATACTATTTTTTTCTATCATAAAAGTTTGGTACAATAAAAATGCATGATAGTTACAACATAAATAAACTCACATTATGATACGCTATAACATGACTTAATTTATAGAGTTGTGAACTTTTTTATGAAACTGATAATTATGGATTGTCATGCTATATTCCCAACTATGCTTTATATCACAAACCAACCTGAGAAGATAAATAAGGTACCACTTTGAATTCATAAGGCATACAGGTTTTTCAAATAAATAATTGAGTACTTTGTTGGTAATTGTGGACTAATAATAACTTAGAAATACTTTCTTATAATTTTCAAAAGAAGATGATAAAATACAAGATAAAGCTTTTGACATAACTTATAATGTTTAATGATAGTGAAGTTCGAGATACCATTTATAGTGCATAGGGAACACACAAAGTCCATGATATTTCATTAAGGATAACTTATAATGTTCGATGATAATGAAGTTCAGGATACCATTTATAATGCATAGAGAACACGCAAAGTCTATGATGCTTTTTTGAAGGTTCATTAGGATTGTTTGAAAATGAACAATGTTGAAATAATTTTCATGTTAATGATTTCATTGTATCTATTTATATGCTAGTGAACTTTTTCCTTTCTATTCTCTTAGTGGGTAGTCCATTAATATGTTGTATCTTTTGAGAAAGAAATTAGTATAAAGTAATTATCATAACAAAAAGTTAAATATTTAGGCAAAGAAGAGTTCGTTTGTTTCAGTATTTGTGACATAAATTTTTTTCTTGATATAATATGATACTTAATAGTCATCTTATTCAAAAAATTTATATAGATACTATTTAACATAAGGTAGAAGTTTTGTATTAATTGTTCGTACGGTAAATTTTTTATAATTATTTTCCTAATTGAATATGAATCAAGGTTACTTGAATACCTCATTATTTGGATATTATTAAAAAAATTAGTTACTTATGATGATTTAGATTACTCCACATTAATGTCAATTCACTTATTACTATTTTTCCTAGTTGAATATGAATCAAGGTAACTTAAATACCTTACTATTTGGATATTGTTAAAAATTTTAATTACTTTTAATGATTTAGGTTACTTTACATTGATGTCATTCACTGAACATTATTCTTTGTACTATCTGCTTATCGACTTTTTGTAAGAATATGCAAAGTGTTTGTTTGAAAAAAAAAAAATTGAATAGTTTAAAATTTGCCCATATCATGATGCATCATACTTGTAGTACTTTTACATGGTAATATTAATGTATTTATATCATAACTGTAATTTGATAGGCTAAAAATCTACATTGAATTATTTAATTCTTAATTTATTTGATGATTTTTTTTATTTGTTAATTGTTTTAGGAATAAAAAGTAAATATTTAAAATAAAATAATTTATAAAAGATTGGTGCTACATATATGTCATATTTTTACCATAATTTTTATCAGAATTTTACTATCTTGTAATTATAAATAAATAAAAATTAGATATAATAAAAAAATATATATTTATTTATTAATTAGAATAATTTCCACATCCAATCATCACTTATCTCCTTATTAGGTGATAAAAATAACAGTACAAGTGATGAGTCACATGGTGTGACCAATATTTTTCTTCATTAAATTATTTAATCAAAAAAATCAAAATTATTTAATAAATTAGTTTTAATTTTAACATTTTTTGGACACTCAACCATACCATTTTAATGATAAATTTTATTTTATTTATTTTAAAATTATTCATATAGTATGGTTTGAATAGAAAATTTGAAATTTGAATAGAATAGGGAGATTATAAGTCAAAGGCCATTGAGTGCAGTGTAGAGGAGTGGAGGTGTAAGTGATGTATGGACCAAGCTTGAAGTCATTGAAAGGCTTTCCAGCTATATTTCTATTTTTGGTAGTTTGTGTGAGTGCTGAAGAAGTGTATTTTAAGCCATAATGATATCATTACCTTTTCCTTTTAATAAAAATATAAGTTTTTTTTTGCCCTAGGCTTTCCTCAATCATGTCACTTGCTACTCATGATACGTAGGATGAATTAAATGTGGGGTTTAGTTTGATCCTTTATTATATATAAGCTAAATATTGTATTTTAAGAAATTTTTTATCAAGTTAGAATAATGATTTTTTTTTTTTTTTGGTTAAATTTGAGGAATTTTTATTACAAGTGAGACATAAATTTCCCAATTTATTCAAATTCATCATTATTTATCTTCTTTATGAGAAACATAGTCTTAAAAGAAGACTTTATTTTTATTTTAATAATAATAAAAAAAATTCTTACCCATAGAAGATATAGGTTTTCAATCAATCTACTAAATTTTGTTATCCTAGGTCAATAGCAAGCATTGTATTCAAAATTATGTTATGTTATGCTAATTGGTGTCGTTAATCTATATGTCAATTGGGTCAGTGACTTATTATTCACTATATGTAAACTTTTCATGAATTGATGTCTATAATTTAATAAGGTAGTGTTATTACTTATTAAGATTATTTTTCAAAATTTTGAGTTACAGATCTTACTTATTATTTGATTAATTGACATACTCTAACTCCAATGAGCATATGTCAAATTAAGTTTTTAAAATAAATTCAAATCAAATTCAATGTTCAAAATAGATTTAAAAAGATCGAATTTTAACATAAAAGAATATCTTATTTTGAAATCAATGGTCTTGTCAAGATAAACTCACATCTAAAGATCGATCTTAATCTAACTACAAAATCAAATTTCAAACACAACAAATCAGGTTGCATATGTTTTGTTCTTTTTCTTAGAATTTAGTCCTTATTTATCTTCAAGTTTAGCCTTAATTTTGCTTACAAATGATCAAAATGTATTATCAATGAATTAAATCAAAGAGATAAGCATTCATTGAACCAATTCTAGTATCAGTTGTGCTAGATTAAGGGATATCTTATAGAGATTTATATAGTAGATACGATTACCAAAAACATAGTATAAAGGAAAATTATATAAATGAGGACTCTTCTTTCTTGAAGATTTACGCCTTCTTGATCTTTTTCTGCTAAAGGAAGTACTTAACCACAGATAATGAAAATTTCATATAATTTCTCTATATTTGATCATCAAGAAAATGAAAGAAAACTATAAATAAAATGGAGAAAAAGAGAAAATTTTGAATTGCAACTCAAATTCAAAAAGTGGAGAGAAATCCTAAGGTTTTTCTATCATATAATTAACTCCAACTTATAGAAGAATATTAGGACATTTGACAATCCCATAAACTACCCTACAATGCCTCTTAAGCATTGGAATATTCTAGAAAAGCAATAGAACTCTCAACAGGTTCAACGTACAAAAATTGTTTAAATCAATTTTCAAAAGGCTATGACAGCAAAATTTGTCATACCATTCACTACTTCAGTATTAGAAAAGCTACCCTATTACCTAAATCACTTTTGGTCTTGAAATTGTTGCCTTTATGCTTTAGCATTCTACAAAATGATTTCCTTGTACCAATTGATTTAGGAATCAATTTGAAACTTATTCCAACTACTTCAAGTAGTATCTCCCAGTGCATTTCACTTTCATCATCATCAAAATAATTTTTAATCAATTTTTTATATTTGAAATCAATTTAACTACCTTGCAAAGTAACATGAAAGCAATTCCAAAACTGATTTTATAGTAAAATCGATTTACTAATTAGTTTAGTGTTACTCCAAAGCCTATGCTTCATCCTCTTCTCACTTGCTTCCATTGGTCTTTTTGTCTCATTAAATTCTTTTAAATTTAAGTACTAAAATTTGTCATCTTCATTGCATCTTACACTCACATGCACATTAGTCCATCATATTGGCACTTAGCATCCCTTCGAGTTAGTTGAACTAATTAAACACTACATATAGAGCATAAAACTCAATCTTTTAGTGCTCAACTTTTTTGAATGAATCAAACCCCTCTCGTTAAGAGAACTAAACTTAAGCTAATTAAGGTTGATGAGATGCAAACCATATTGCTACAAAATGCCAATAAATATCATAATGATGAGTAATTCTTAAGAGTTCTTAAATACGTGTCTAAACTTAGGAATGAATATCATATTTTTCAGAAATAAATCTTGGAATGCAATGGATATTCATCAATTCTAATATTTGGTTGAATGACCTTAAAATTTACATAAAAATTGCTCTAATAATATTTATAAAAATTAGATTTGGTTATAAATAAAAAGGAAATAAAGGAAAAATACCCACCATCCTTTTATCTTTTTTCCTAAGAATACTAAGCATTTCATGGGTGTGAGTTTTTCTCAATTTTAAGGGGAACTCATATTCAAGAAAATTAAAATTTCTTTAAGTTATGCTCGTCCAAACATTACAATCTTATACTTAAATATAAGAAACTATTTTTTAAATTAAGATACTTGTGACCCTAAATTAAGGATTTTAATGATTTTGCTCCATGCAAATTCACTGCCAAAAAGTCATCTATCACACTTTTCCACATAATACCAATTACCATGATTTTCAAATATCCTTGTTATACTAGCACATAGGGTAAACTTATTATTGTTTTACCTACCATTTTAAGTGAATGCCTAAGGTCCTTGTATGCTATCCATGAGATATGAAAAAAGTTCTCTTATGCGTCTTAGAAAGAAGTAGTCTCAAAACTTTTCTAAACATCTATATGAAACAAGTAGTTTTAAAGTATACTAGAAGAGAAATGTATTAAATATTAAAGAAAAGATCATATATTTTCATCACAATAACCTTTGAGGTGATGATATCACCTTCACTTGTTAGCTCTACTTAATGTATTGTCACCCATTAAAAAGGATGTCTTCAATGACAATCTCCTTCTTTCTCCAAGAGAACAGTCACTAAAGGATGTTTCTATTACTTTGAAATGTAGAGTTCTCCTATAACATTTCCTTCAAGGGTGCTTAATAGTGAGACATTCAAATTTTTCATACCTGTTTGAGTTGAGAACATACTTGAGGAGTACCACCTACGTTTAATACACTTAAAGGTGAGTTTTGTCTTCTGTGTTCCATGCACAGTTTGAGGATCTTACTTTGATGCTAGAGTAAGAGGTATGTTAAGATGAAATAGTTTAAATAATGGTGACCTTGATTAGACCAAATTAAGATCTAAGACAAGGACCTTGATTGATCATAGGACATATGTTATTTTCACCACATTTTCCCCAAAAGAACCTTTATGAGGCTTGTAACCCAACTAAAACACATTAAGGGGAAAAAAAAAACCTTAGAAGGTTTGATAATTAATCACAATAAAAAATCTTAATAACTCTTAAGTCTTAAACCACCTTAAAAAATTCTAAGAATTTTTAGGGTACGTACCTCCATTTAAAAAACCTCTTTTAAGATAATATTTATATACCTACCAACTTTTGATCAGTTTGCCTCTCTTGCCTCCTAAATTTAGGCACCTCACCATTTACTTATCTACTATAGCCTTACCTAAACATGGACCAATAGGTATAAACCTAACATCTGCTATGTTTCCTATGATATCATGAGAAAGTCATTCTAAAAGTAAAAAGAAAGCTTCATCACTCTTATCATAACCAGAAAAACTAAAAATGTTCCTACACTTTCTCTTTCCCTCATTTTCTTCTCATCATAAGTAAAAATAAATTCACCTTTTGACTTAAAGGCTAACTACACAAAAAGTGAAGACTCACTAGGTGTATAAACCAAGTAAACAATGTAGGCATACAAGGACACATGAAGATAACTTTACACAAGGTGTACATGAGCATGCACCAAATTAAATTATTGTGTTTTGTTAGTGAAAAAAAATGATTAAGATTCACTTTTGGAAGAATTCTACTTAGTACCATGAGTGCTAAGAAAATCACTTACTTCAATTGTTGCATCTATTTATTTTTCAATCGTTATATCAAATTTTTTGGTCAACAAATCACTCAAATATAAAAGAAAAAAAGAAAAAAAAAAGTTAGTACTCTTATGAATAGATTTCTTGTTTTTTGTTTTCAAAAATAAAAATCAATAGTAACCCTTATAAAATATGAGAACTCTTTGAAACTTACTTTAAAAAGACAATGACTTTTAAAAACTATTTAAATTTTTGAGGTATTAAATAATTTTAAAAACAAAAAATAAGAAATGTATTCAAATGAATATTTAGGTAATAACTTTTTAAGAATGTCATAGCATTAATATTTATATAAAATAACTATATATGTAAAATATGGTAGATCTCAATCCTTTTTTCACATGATTTAATATCAAGCTTGATAAATTTAAGAGTTATGAAAATTAAGGCGGCATCAATATATCTTAAAGCTTAAGATGTTAGGAAATATATCTCTAATGTATATGAAACTTATTTAAGATAGAGCTTCAATACTACTTATCTCATGTGTTCCTCCCTTGCATGTGAGTTTAAATATAAATGGAGAAAATAAATAAGCAATCAAATCCAAACTCGTGAACTCTCAAATTAAAAATGGGGTCTAATGTTATATATAGTAAAACTTCGATAAATAAATATTTGATAAATTAATAATCTCATTTAAATAATAAAATTTTCTTGTCCCAACTCAATCTAGTGTATTAAATTAATAACCTTGTTAAATGCATAAGATAATAATTTTTATAGAAATCCTTAAGGGCTTAAGAAAATATAATTAATAATTGATAAAGTCCATAAAATAAAATAAAAATAAACAAAATTCATAATAGACATAAGATAATTGTTTTTAGAAATCCTCAAGGGACCAAGAAAATATAAATTAATAAGTCCGTAAAAAAAATAACAAACAAAAATTCATAATAGAGTTACATTTCACAACTTTTATGTTTTTAAATTCAACTCTTTCTTTAAATCATCCATACTTGAAACCTTTTTTATCTTCAAAGATATTAAATTTTGACACAATAGATCTTCTTCTAGAAGGTGTTTTTTTTCTACTTTTAAAAATTAATAGTCAATTCTTTTTATTTTTCTTTTTTATTTAGAATATCTTAATCTTTCTATATATTAACCTTTTACCACATTTATTGTTTTTGGATTTATAATATATATATATATATAATTACTGTATAATAGAAATATAATACTCTCTTTAAATTAATAAATTGTTCATTTATCAACTAACCCATAACCCCGCAAAAATAATAAAATCTCTTGGTTCTAAAAGTATTATTTTACAAGAGTTTGACTATAGTGTCATTTATTTATCCAAAAGTTCATGTTTTTGGGTATTAGGAAAATGGAACTTAACCGGAAATAAAGCTAACAGGAACTCAACCTTAAACAAGCAATGGGGACTCGACAAAGAACACCACCCAAAACAAGGCTAAAGGAACTTGATTAGGAACAGGGCCAACAAGAGTTTGGCAAAGAACACGTACGGCCAACAAGAATTTCACCATAAGAAAGGTGAGAAACATGATCTAGAATAAGACCATTGGGAACTTGAACTCCAACTCCAATTCCAATTAGGTAAGGGGTATTGGGAACTGGAATGGTTGCCTAACATTCACAAACGAGTTAGGCTTGCAAATTTCGCCTTCCAGGAATGATTTTAGCCAGTAAAGAAGTTCTGAAAATGCTTAGGAAACCACCTTTGATCATATGGATTGAAATGATATATTATCACACCCTTAATCAGCTGATTAGGCAGACCAAATCATGGTTAACCGTCATAATTCAATGTTCTCGATTGTTGTACAGTAATGGAGAGGGCATGACATGAGATCAGCCCATTAATCTATACCATTTGGCCAAGTGCTTGGGCTCCATTACTTTCCAATACTTGCATTTTTCCCTTTCTTTTTTGGGTCCTTGGCCTTTCACTTTCGTTCAGTAGACAGATTTGTATCTACATTTCAAGGCTAAAATATTACCAACTTCCTCTTTTTGGGCAATAATTTACTTTTGGCATCCCCCCTAAAGATGTACTTTGAATAAACTAAACGGAAACATGGAGATTTCCTGCTCATGAAAATGTTACAGAATTTCTAATTTTGTTGGTTTCTTTGTGGTCCTTTGACTGTCCAATAAGATGCTCTCTTCTTGGATGCTTGCAGAAGGGCCTTTGAGAATAACTTCAGATATATTTTATATTTCCTCCCACACTCTTGCCATTATCAATGCCCTCATTCTTCATTATTTTAATAATGAGCACAATTATCTCAATCATGCTCTATTATAATCATATAGTACAACTAAACATGTAGTAAAAGGCCCTTGAACTATGGGGAAAATAAAAGGGAAAGCATGGCATTTTTTGAGGGCAAGATTCTTTGTGTCTTGAGACCCTAGGAACGATTTCTCTTGCTCTATGGTTTCCTCAGACATTTTTAACCTAATGTTGAGTTTGTTTTTGCTTTTGTTTTTGTGTTTTTCTTGTTTTTATTTTTGTTTTTGTTTTCTTTTTTAAAGGCTAGACACTTTGTTCAGGACAGTCCTCTCTATATATCTTAATGATTTGTGGTTAAATTTTGCAGCGAGTACATCCATCACAAGGCTTTCCACTTGCCTATTTTTTGGTACATGATTTAAAATATGAACTCCATGGGGAGGGATGCAAGATATTTTGAGCTGCTTCTTAAATAAATAGGTAGATTAGGTTCTACTTTTATTTTTCAAACTTTTTTTAGTCCAAAATTTAAAAACAATCTTAAAAATTATATTTTGTGTCATATTTTATATTTTGTTTTAAAATTTTAGATCACCTGCATGTTATTCTTCTTCTAAAATAAAATTATATTTGGTAACATATTTTATTTTCTTTTAAATTTGAGAGAAAAAAAAATAGAAAAATTGAAGGTATTATCAATTTTATTTTATTTTTGGAAAAATTAAGAAATTACGGTCGTGAGTCACCTGCATCTTATTCTTCTTTATCTTACCAACAATCTTAATGTCTCACGAATGAATATTTTATTGAAATATTATCTAAAGTCACAAAAAAAAAAAAAAAAAAAACCCATAAAAAATAAAGTTTTATTACTAAAAATCGTTTATGCTTATAAAAAGTAAAACCATAATTAAAAATCAATCTTATTTTCTACTTTGAAATAGTAAAAACAAAATTATATCCAAATTATACACAAGTAGTGTATAAGTACTTTCAAGTTTCAATTAAGCCATTAGGAGAATACAATCCTAAGAATGTTAAGGGTGGGGTGGGGGGGGCTTGTGGTTATCCTAACACCCAAGAGATGCCCCCCGAAGCTATCCTCTGAATTTTGTGGAATCCATTTTGACCCAAGTTTGAGACTTGGTCTTTTGTTTAATTAGGCCATGGGTGGCCCTCGTGTGTCATTAATGTTGTTGTGAAATGAATATCCTCATCATGTTTCCCAATGGGCCTTGAAGCCTATTGAATGAGCTTCACTTGGAAGCAATCCCAATAAAACAAGCAAGCAGAAAGCCCAGAGAGAGGACTGAGAAGCAAGTAGAGCTTGGACCAACTTTGCTCAGCTAAGCAGTATTCTTCAGCTTCACAATGTGAGGAGCTAGCTAGCTGTACCACAAAAGGAACAATGCATTCAGGGCAGCAATTTAATTGCTTTCCTATTTTTATTTTTATTTTTTTTAACTTGAACCTCATTCTAAAACAGGCCCATTACTTCAATCAGCCTATTAAAAGACAGACCAAGAACATGTAATTTTCATTTTATCATATATATTAATTAATTCAACCAGGTCAAATTGTTCATTTTGATTTATCTAAGCTGCCTAACATGTCTCATTTGAATTGTGACTCTTTAGCCAGCCAGCCAGCATAATCATTCTGAAGTATCAAGATTTCAGGTTTTCTGAATCCGTTGAGTTATAAAGCCCTTGAAGATGGATTGATGTCTTGTTCAAGTGCTGACAATTTGAATTTTTAAACTAACATGAGTTAATTCAAAAGTTGAATCTATTGGATAATGACCAAACAATATATTAATGTTTAAGTTATGAATCGTAGCCGACTTTGCATATCATGCCAATTAATATTAAGGATAAGCCTTAATCAACACAAATTACTTGTGGGTGGAACTGCTCACAGAGAGATTAGTCCTTGGAATCCAAACCCTTCAGCCACTGCAATTAATTCTAATTAGGAATATAGTTAAAAAGGCGAAAAAATTAATCACTAGCATAATAAGAGAACAATTTGAAAATTTTTCACATTAACTAATTAAGCTCCAAATGCTCACACCATTGTCCATAGATCAGTTTCTCATCAGTTGTAACAAGACCTCACAAATATCTCTCATCAACCAAACAAATACTACTCTGTCCATGGATCAATTTCACTTGCCAGGAACAAAGTTTGTGGCATATGCCCAAGCATTGTTGTTAACGGGGTCTGCAAGGTGGTCAGCCAAGTTCTCCAATGGACCCTTTCCGGTGACAATGGCCTGAACAAAGAAGCCAAACATGGAAAACATGGCCAGCCTCCCATTCTTGATCTCCTTCACCTTGAGCTCAGCAAAAGCCTCAGGGTCATCAGCTAGCCCTAGTGGATCAAAGCTTCCACCGGGGTAAAGGGGATCGGTGACCTCCCCAAGTGGTCCTCCGGCAATGCGGTAGCCCTCAACTGCGCCCATCAGGATCACCTGTGTGGCCCAAATAGCCAATATGCTTTGTGCATGCACCAAATTAGGGTTTCCCAAGTAGTCCAGTCCACCCTCGCTGAATATCTGCGCACCAGCCTTGAACCACACTGCCTCCCCAAATTTGACCCCGTTGCGCGACAGAAGCTCCGGGAAGACGCATCCGAGAGCTCCAAGCATTGCCCACCTGCAGTGGATGACCTCAAGCTCACGATTCTTGGCAAAGGTCTCCGGATCAGCTGAGAGGCCTGCAGTGTCCCAGCCATAGTCACCAGGGAACTCACCAGTCAAGTAGGATGGTGGCTCACCAGAGAAGGGCCCCAAGTACTTGACTCGGTCAGGGCCATACCAGGGGCTTCCTGAAGAAACTGCTTTAGATTTTGCCACTGATTTTCTCATTGTGACTCTTCCTTGATCACCAGCAAGAAGCTCAGTGACATTGGGTGCAAGCTTCACAGCTTGTCCAGCAAGGGAAGGAGAAGAGAGAGCCATTGTTGATGAACTGGCCATAGATGTGTAGTGTGAATATTGGTTTTCTGAGTAGAGTTGATGGTGTGGTGGTGTGGTGGTGGTGCATACGGTGGTTTGATTTAATACCATGTACTGAGGGGTCCATATTATCCTTATCACTATCTTTATCTCTTCTCCCATTGGCGAAAATGAAAGTTTTAAGGATTTTCTTGGCGTTTGTTTGGAGTCCGCCTGCATTAGCTTTCCTTCTCCTCCACCAATTTCTTTGGAGAGTTGGTTTATGCGGCTATGCCTTAATGGATGTGGGGCATTTCCAGCCTTTGTTTTAGATTTCTTGGCCTCCGTGCACCTAATCAAAGTTCCACACCTGTTGCTTTCAGATGAGCTTTAGGATGTGGACACTGGAGAGCCATGCAAATTTCAAAAGTAATAAAATCTCTATCTGAAGCATGACATGTGATGATGTAGAATTTCTTAAGGGGCAGTTGAGGTGGTGGAACTGTTGTTTTTAACGAAGATATTTTATTATCATCAATAAATAAATAATAAAAGCAACTATTTTTACTGGTAATTAATTTTAGGTTCATCGTAAACTATCTTAAATTTTTAAGACGTACAATATTTAACCTATTTTAAAAAATGTAAATTTTAAGATAAAAGTTACATTGGACAAAGGTATATCTCTCTATCTATATATCAATCCATCTGTCTATACATAATATATGAAGGATTGACATGTGGTATAGTGCATGTTTCACCTTCTGAAAAGTGGTGGCCGTACTTCTACTTGTGACCTCCCTCTGTAACACAAGGAGAAAATGATTAGAGTGGGACAACCAATTTAGCCAATCCCTCTGTAATGGTGAAGTTAGTTATGGGTGGTTAGGGGGCTTAATAGATAGATACTAGGAGAATGAATAAAGATTTAGAATGATACCAAGTTGGCTCAAATCACTTAATCTAATAAGAAAGTGTATATAAACCCCCCTAGGGGTATAGGGTCTAACTTTTGGCCATTGTTTTCCAAAGTCTAGAAAAGAAAATTTTAACCTCCCTTTAGAGAAGACCACTTTTCTCTTGTGCCAAAGATTTGTGGAAAGAGTGATCGGATAGAAGATCTTTGGGTATACAAAATCTATAACATCAAGGTTTTGACCTATGTATGAGACCTTAAGGTGGTCATATACTTCCTATGGATTGAGTCACTATTGTAGAGGTTGTTGGCAATAGACATTCTAGATAGAAACATCATGATATCTCATGGAATTGAGACATTGTGTCCTCTTAGATAATCCTAAGGACATGTAATTAAGAAACCTATGATTATAGTAATTCCTTAAGCGGAATTTGTTATGTGCTCTTCGTAAGCTAAAATATATTATTTGATCACAAAATATGAGGATCTATAATTCAAGAATTTGAGAGTTAATATTAAGATGATGATACCATATACTTTGTTAGATTATAAAAACCAGTTCATAAGGAGTCTGCATGTAGTGGATGGAAGGTTAGGGACCCGAACTTTCTCTCATTGTAAAATCATAGAATACTATAGTGCAATTAACTGTCTATAGTGGGATGTTAAGTTAACTTCAAAATTGGATTTTGAGGAAGCCAATATTTTCTTATAGGTCTCAATGGTTCTTATTTGAGCTTCTAATTCATCGCAACACATTTCTTTCATGGAATTATGATTTGTAATTTGTTAGTGTGTATAAAGGCATCAGGGTAAAATACAATATTACACTAGATCTTATAAATGGTATTTTCATATTAGTCTAATTAATTAATTGGAGTCTAATAAGAATAATTAATTAATTAGAACAAGTAGGTTAGATTAAATGAACAAGCCCAAATTGGGCTCAAGTCACTTAAACTCATAAGAAAGCCTTGTAAACCCCCTTAGGCCTTAAATGTTGGTCATTATTTCCCAAACTCCATAAAAGAAAACCTTAACCTCACTGTAGATATACCAACCTTATCTTGTGTCAGAGATCCATGAAATGAGTGATCTAGCAAAAAATCTTTGGGTATACAAGACTTATGATGCCTATAATATGTTTCATCTTATTGGAATCGATTTGAGAACATCTAGATCGCAAGTATGATGTTTTTCTCTTTAGATCTATGTTGTTATGGTTTTGATTATCATGTTCTTCCACTGTGTTGAGATCTAAAGAAGTTTAGGAATAGTTAGCATGCATTCTACAAGATCCAAGACCAAAGAATTGGAACAAATATATCATTTTTTTATATATTTGTTGAAAAACCAAAGAATGGCATTTGTTGAAAAACCAATTTAATAAATATATCATTTTTTGAATGCAATTGTACTTGGGTTGAGGAAGAAAACATTAACCGTCTTAAAACTTCACATTATTTTTGCATCATTAATTTGACCCAATCTCAAATCCATACATAAAACTGAATTTGCCTAAGTCTAAACTGAAAAATCATTGTCCACTAGGGTAACACCCAAAGGGGGTGAGTGGGTGAATTTTAAAAAAATTTATAAAAAGGAAGTTGAATTCTTAACTCAATTTTAACTTATTAGATATTAGAGATAATCACTATAATGAAAATAATCAAATAAATATGCAAGAGACACAAGAATTTTTACGTGAAAAACCCTCACACTAACTATAGTGATAAAAAAACTATGATCTCAAATCTAAACCCACTACATGTGACCAAGTCACATATTTACCTGGTTGTTTTACACTAAAAACTTACGCCTTAGAACCTACAACTTGATCCACGTCCTCGATGCAACAATCTCCAATTGCTCCAGTGAATACATTTCATCTTCACTGAAGGGATGTAAGTCTTCCAACAACCCAAAATCCAATATTTGAATCTTTCTTGAGAGATTGAGAATGACAAGGCAAGTTAGGTTGAGTCTCTATCAATGTGTTCCCTAAAAAAACATTTAGGTAGGGTATATATATATATATATATATATATATATGAACTAGTGGAATTTGAATCAATTTAGAAATTATATTTTACTAAAAACAATTTTGAAACTTAAGAGTTTGAAAAAGATTTGGAAAGATTTCATATTTTAAATTAAAAAATATTTGAAAATTTTTTTCTATTTAAAACTATTAATTTTAAATACTTAATTTAAAATTCCTTTCCAAATTATTTTTATTGTTTGAAAAGATTTTTCTTTTTAAATTCTCAATTTAAAATTCTTTCCAAATAATTAAAAAATATTTCATATTTTAAATCAAAAAGATTTGAAGAAAAAAATCTATTTAAAATTTCTTTCCAAATTATTTTTATTATTTGGAAAGATTTTTCTTTTTAACTTCTCAATTTAAAATTGTTTCCAAATAATTAAAACATTTTCACTCAATTAAAATTTCATTTTAACTGTACCTTATCAGAAAAACTAACTTATCTTTACTCAACCCCTTTTAGACTTGTCCGTAACTTTCTAATTGAATGAACAATAACATTGAAGTTTCAATAGAAAGTAAGTTGTTATCTAAAAAATTTCCTAAGTAAAAAATAATTAAAACAAAATTGTCAACATACAATGTAAACTCATTGTCCTAACACAAACCAACCCAAAGATCAATCCAAATTGTTCAACCTAAGCCTAATCTACGCCTATTTTCTAAACTCAAATCCAAGCCAAATTAGGCTCATATTGATAAATTTATGTTTGGACTATTTGGGTTAATAAGCACCACATAAGTTCAACATCCATTTCTTAAATATTCTATCAATCAACCTATATTTAATAAATAAAAGTAATATTTATTTAACTAATTTTTGCAAATCAATATGCGAATATGTAAATTTGTATTACTCATCTATTCAATCAATCCAACAATTTCAACTATATCTAATCAATAAAATGAATCAAAAGTTATTATCAATAAATATATAATTTGGTTTAGGTTAGGCTCGGGTTGATCAAGCCCTCAACACAAGCCTAACCTAAATTTAATTCAGATTAATAATTTAATGGCTTAAACTCAATACAAATTACAAATTAAGTTGCTCAAACCCTTTAAAATGAAACCTACATATCCAAGTTGTAGCTCTACTTTTCACATCCTTTCCATTTTTGTCTTCTCTACGATACAACCCGAGTTCAACTTAATAGTGAGTGGTAAAAGTGTCCATAGTTCATTCTTGAGCTATCTGTAGATGTTTAAAAGTTAATCCTAGACATTAAAAAAATCAATGACTAAATAGATTTTAAAATATCTAACTTTAGAGATCTTGAAACTAGGGTATATCAAATTTTGGCATGCATTAAGTTGGGAGTCGGTCCTTAGATGAGATAGGAAAGGCATTAGATGAAAATCTGGGCACGACTCCCTTGTCATGCGATAAATGAATTTCCTTCACATGCAAAACTTCTCTAAAGTTGGACGATTTCACTTTCTCGTATTAATGGGAAGGGAAAGGAAAGTGTTAGGTAGAAAACAGCTAGGAGTTTCACATGAATTCATGCGTGCTTCCACTTTCATTTGATCTTCAATGCATTCAAGAAGCCAACTCCATTGATAGCTGTAGAAAATATGATCAAGAATTTTATTATCAGCCAGAAATGCAATTTCAAAATCATTTTGGTGCACAGAGATATAGCAAATGCCAAAGTGTGTTGCTTCCCCAAGATTGAAAAAAATATAGGATTTGTTCGGAAACTTTTAGAAAACAATTCTCAAAAAATAATTTTTAAAAATAATTTTCAATATATATATATATATATATATACCTTGTCCTGGGTGTTTATGGTATCAGAGCCATGGGAAGGGAAGTCGGGTATATATATATATTTTCTAAAACAAAAATTTGTTTAAAATTTTGAAATATTATGAACATATTTTCTATATATCCAAATATTTCTTAAAAATAATGGTTTTTATAGTGTTTTATTTTAAATCATTCTCTATCATCATATAATTGTTTTTTTTTTAACTGTTAAAAAACAAATAAAAACAACTAAAAATAGTTAAAATGTTTTCTTAAAGAGCATCCTATTTTCTAAATAAGTTCTCTCAAAAAAAAGGTTTTTATCCAAAAAAAAAAAAAGAAAATCACCAAAAACATGTTTTCAAATTTGGACAATAGTTTTCAAACTATTTTTAAAAACACTTCACTAACAAGCTTATAATATCCTTCTTTTACCTTGCCATAGCTTTAGTTGTTAATGATATTTTTAGATATTTCTACAATATTTTGCATCATCTCATACTCTCTTGTAACAACCCTTTCCAAGGAAGAAACTTTTGCAAAATATACTTGATATATCTCCAAGATTTTCATAATCATTCTCTATTAATGGAACAAATGGGTTTATAAATATGGAAATCCTGATCCTCCATACACAGAAACTAATTCTTATCAAGGCTATGCATTGTCTGACAGACCTAAGAGTGCTTTTCAACAATAAAAACCTTTAATTTTTGGTTCCATTTAATTAAGTATCTTTGGGTAACTATATTAATAGAAGTACTTAAAGTAGAGGGGCTAACAAATGCAATGGAGTTCTCATGAGTGATATCTTCATCAAGCAATGTTTCTCCTTCACTTTAGTAAGCTACTCCTCTCACAATAAGGAAGCTCTATTATTGTTTGCTGCAGTGTGAGGTATTTCTTTAGACAATAACTTCCCCAAAAAGAAGGAAAAACTGGTACTATATTCAGTCAGCTTCATTTCTTTAGTAAAATGGCCTGTATTAATGTTTAAATTTACATGGAATTGCATTCCCATGTTGTTGAACCCATCTTCCAAGTTGTTAATGCCCCATTCGCTTCTCTAAGCTTGAAAACACATGGGCAACGTTAGGGTTTTAGCTCTCTATATCACAATATGCTGCATAGCATTCATTGTGTCCAAGGTCATCATTTCATTTCTCCTCTACCAGAGATGGAAGAGAAAGCACAGCATTTTCCAGGACAGCATATCAGGTACGTGCTTATTGAATCTTGATGGTCTTCTAGAACTGAAAACTTGAAATAGAGTTTAAGAACAGGTGTTGGTAGCTAACATCTCAAAATATGGCAAACCCCAGTTGGGAAGATGGTGATTTTCAGGTCAGAGTTGATGCGATGTCTGACAGAGGATGTGTTTCTGAAGAAGACGATGAAGCTCACGAATAAGGATATACTGGGATCAGGAGGGTATGGGACTGTGTACAAGCTCACGGTGAATGAGTCGATTGCATTTGCAGTAAAGAGATTGAATAGGGGGAGTGAGGATAGAGACAAGGGGTTTGAGAGAGAGTTGAAAGCAATGGGAGATATCAAGCATAGGAATATTGTAACTCTTCATGGCTACTTCAGATCGCCTCAGTACAATCTTCTTATATATGAGCTAATGCCAAATGGAAGTTTAGATGCATTACTTCATGGTCTGCACTTCCATGCATTTTTCTTCTATGTCTTTAGTTTATGATTTTTATTTTTCCTCATCCCAATTGTAAAAGGATTCTACTTGTCCCAAACGCAGGAAAATCAAGCAACAAGACGACTTTGGACTGGCATTCGAGATACAAAATAGCAGTGGGTGCAGCACGGGGCATATCGTATCTTCACCATGACTGTATCCCTCACATAATTCATAGAGATATCAAATCCAGCAATATACTGCTTGATGATAACATGGAAGCTCGAGTTTCGGACTTTGGACTAGCCACATTAATGGAACCAGATAGGACTCATGTTTCCACAATTGTGGCTGGGACCTTTGGGTATTTGGCTCCAGGTTCCCTCTCTCTCCCTCTTCTTTTGTGTGTGTGTGTATGTGCTTGTGTTCTACATGTGTCTAACAGTGGGGTGCTTTCCACAGAGTATTATGAAACAGGTAGAGCAACAGCAAAAGGGGATGTTTACAGCTTTGGGGTTGTTTTGCTTGAGCTCCTAACAGGTAAAAGACCGATGGATGAGACGTTCATTGAGGAAGGGACTAAACTGGTGACCTGGGTAAGGTCCTACAGAACTCTCTACAATTTTGTTTTTCTTTGGTGACTGAAAGCATTGGTTAATTTACACTAATCTGGCCCCGTCCGAGAAATTAACAACACCAACAACAAAGTTTCTACCCTTGAACTTTAGAAGACGGTAGACCATTGTCACGAAGTACCCGTCTTTTCTCAAAGTTTGCTCAGGAGAAGATCTAATTATCAATGTTCTCAAGTCTTGCTTCTATTCTTTGAATTATCTGGTTATCCACCATTCCTCTACACTATCCAGTATATGACTTCAACTTTTTGTTGAAAGATGGGCCTTGTAAATGGTTTTCAGCCTAATCTCATGGCTAAAAATCATGTCCAGTTGATTTGGTTTACAACAAGACAACCATTTTGTCCACAAATTTTCCTTACCCTCTCCTGGTGTCTCTCAATTAGGGTAAAATCTTAGCAATCTGATCACCCTAGTTTCTGTTTGTAAGCAACCTTGCATTACACCCCACAAGTCTCAGAGGAAAGCCATTCACAAAAAGTGAAAAAAGGCCAAAAAGAAAGTGTAAGTGATCGTACTTGAAACCAACACTTTCTAAATGAGGCTTCTAGTCCACCCAATACACAAGCAGCAGTCAGTTCAACTAACACATTCATGCAATCAAGCCTTACAGATTCAAGGAACTTGTTCCTAATATGTATAAACCTGGATCATTGATTAGCTGCCTTTCACCACCAACTATTTGTAAAAACTCTGTTGAGAAGGTTGAGCCTACCAGAGCCAGAGTACTATCATGCACTTCCCTACTTCCATCAAAAGGAAACTTCTAATGTTTCAACAAAATGTGACAGGGCCCAAATATTCTTGGTAGTCTGGCTTTGTGAAACCAACACACACTGTAGGACAAGATCTTCCACCGTTACACTTCATGCCCACCTACACTAGTTACTCTTATCTGTATATAAGCATAAATGCATGCACAAATACAACAGATTAGTTTTGGGTATTGTCATGTTCTCTTGATCTTTTAGCCTTAAGACTTCGTCCACAAACAAGATTTGACAACAATAATGTGCATACTGAAACAGGTGAAAGCAGTTGTTGATGAGAAGAGGGAAGAGCAAGCAATTGATTGTAATTTAGATTCATGTCCTATGGAAGAAGTCAACCAAGTATTCTGTGTTGCACTAACATGCCTAGAATCCGAGCCATCAAAGCGACCAACCATGGCTGAGGTTCTCAAGATGCTTGAGGAGATAAAATCAAATAAACATGTTTCCTAATGTAACACTTGCATTGCATCATGCTCTTGACAACAAAAAGGTATCAAGACAAAAGCTCTCATTATCCTCAAAAACAATGAACTTACCTAGTTATAATTTTGTAGCACAAAAATTATGGACACAAAGACAGTAAGTTTTAAGTCATAATGATACTTGTAAAAGGATTAATCTGAATGATGAGAACTCAAACTCAACACTTAGATGGCTTTAAAGAGCCTATTTTAGTGTGTTTGAGGCACTTATAGTAGCCCAATGTTTCAGTTTGTTGTTAATGCCTTAGAAATTCCTTTTAATGAATTTTGGGGAGAATTTTGCAACATTAAGGCATGTTTGGTGCATTTCCAGTACTTCATAGAGAAGGGAGCACCTAAGTGGGGAGGCTATCACTGATAGTGCACTCTAATTTAAGTGTGACCCCCATAACACACTAGGTAGAGTCCATCGTAAATAGTGCACGTTGAGAGCACCAATCCAAACTGTACACTTAAGAGAAGCCCACTTGAGAATTGTACACCTTTAAGTGGTGGTTTAGACTGCACACCCGAGGCCTTATCTATATTGCGCACTTGAAGGACTTTGCTTAGACTATGCACCCTCTAAGCGCACTTAGGTGAAAAGTGCACTCCTTAAGTAGGCTCAAGTGAAAAGCACACTCCTTAAGCGCACTCAAGTGAAAAGCACACTTTCCTTCGGAGCTTTAACACTAAGCACTTTCCAAGAGCCTTGAGACAAAAGTGCACCTCGTTGCCCCAACCTGCATGGTGCTCACAAAGCAAGCCTCAACAACAATAAGTGTGATATTCTTCACCAATAAACCCAACACATTTCAATGATCATAAGTACACAATTCTTCCACCAATAAGCCAAGCGCACCTCGGCACTACCCGTGCTCAATTTTCATTCAATAAAGAAGCACACCTCCCTAGTTCATAAGTGCACAATTCTCTCCTCTACAACAAAGCACACCCTAAATAGCATCAACACCAGCACATTGCCTTATCTTTCCACTTTGTGCTCTCGTCAATTTTTCCAATCATTGTGCACCCATCAAAGCAACACATCAAAATAGCGCCTCTAGAGTTTTGACTAGTCCATACACATGACCATGTTGTTGTAATAAAAAAAAGGGATGCAGCCACCCACTCCACAGTGACACATCAGGAATGATGGTTGCTCTAACACACTTTAATCAATAGTATGGGTGATTAAGAGGCAAACCTAAATAGGGTAGCTACAGAACAATTGAAGAGAGAGGAAATTTTCACATGTATATTCGAAAACTGTGAATATCCAAGTAGAAGGGAATGATAGGTAAAATAAGTTAGATTATTGTTAGGAGTAGGAGTAGATTAGTTTTAATTGTAATCTTACATTTTTTTTTTTTTTCTTTTTGAAACTTTTCCCAGTTTTAATAAAAGCTGGTCAGTTTCACTTTCATATTTGAGTTTTTCATTTCTGTGTTTTCTTTTCAATTTGGTGTTTTCTACTTCAAGGAGTGAAAGGGATTGAGATCTCTATATCTTAATTCAGCCTATCTTTAGTCAAATGTGAATGGTCCATAAGGACCTAATTTAGGTCAATGGTTGTGATGACCAAAAGGAGTAACCATGGGGAGAAAAAGTCATGTTGTTCTGGTTGTGAGCGTCGAAAGTCAAGCAACCTTAGTTGCATACCTATGCTTCACAATAGCAAGTTCCATAAATCAGACAAAGGTCTTTTGACAGGAGAAAAAATCTACTTAAATCATTTGATTGCAAGGATCCAAAGTGAGTGATTAAACCAAGTTATTCTATTGTTGAGGTGGTTATTACTTATGTCAACTGGAACTTGTTTGGTATAAACCTTTGTCTTGATCCTAAAGGCGCAAGTACAGGACGAAAGCCTTGTTGGCAATTTAAGCCTAAGAGAAGAAATGTCAATGAACTTTAGTTCTTGGAGTTCACTTTCTTTTCTTTTTAATTTCTAGGATCCCTCCCTCTCGCATTTGTAAAATCTTCTTTTTTTTGTAACTTCCAACCAACACTCACATTCCAAAAAACTTGTACCTTTAGAACACTTAATCTAAAGTTCCCTATGGAAACGTTCTAACTGTTACATAACTGTTAGTTCTTTTTATTTTTTATTCAAGGCCTAAAAGTCTCAACCAACAAATTTGGTTTAATTTCTTTTTTTCATTTTCCTTTTCTTTTTTCTAAATCATTTTCTTTACCTTAAACCAGACGATTTTAATGAGTTGAACCACTAAACAAAAAATAAACAAAACAAAAGGAATGTTGTGGGTACAAGTTCAGGTAAAATTTGAGAATAATTCAGAAATTTGCAAATAATTTTATTGTGCATGGTGTTAAATGTATGTAAACACCTGGCAATTGAGGCAATCAATGACAAGAAAGATATAGTAGGATTCAAATGGGATTTGCTTCTTGAGGAAAGAAAGAAGCCTTAAATTTTCTATTCTCAGTGGGAATAAAAAAGAAAGAAAGAGAAGTCCTTCTCTGATGAGAAATGAATTACAGACACACACAGCTGGGAAGAGAGAGATCATCAACAATGTTATGGAAAGCAGCATCAACCATGTTAGAATTATATTCTCAGGGAAAATACACTTTGATTTCTCATGCGAAACAAATTACGGTAATAGGGAGATAGATAGAGAATCATCAACCATGTGGACTCCTTACAATTATATTACCAATAAAAAATGTAACTATGCACACACAAAGAAGGAAGAGAAAGAGAGTTGAAGGGGGGGGATGAGAGGTGGTTGACAACCTGATTTTCACTCTGGTGAAAGGATGACCAAGAACTCCTTGATGAAACATGTCCAAACAGCCACGATGTAACAATCTCTTCCAAGCATCTTCGGCCTAAGAAAGAACACGAGATTTGCGGGAATGAGGAGGGTGGGTGGAACGAGAAGTGGATAAGAACTTGATCTTCATTATGGAGAAAGAAGTGGATAACAAGTGACAACTTGATCTTCAGTCTGGTGAAAGGACTCAAAGGAACCCCCAAAACTAACTCCTCGATGAAACACAAAGAAAGAACCATGGGTAGAACAGTCCCTGCCAAGCATATTCCGCCGAAGGACAGAGCATAAGATTAGTGGTTGGGACTAGTCAAAAAATAAGAGGAAAAATAGAGCAATGAATTCTGTATTTGAAAGTGGTTCAGCTCACAGACGGCTGACTCCAAAACATACAATTCATATGGTCAAGAAGATACACAAAGGAAGGTTTCTACACCACAGCAACACTATACAGTAGGTATTGTAAATGAGAGTCGCACAAAACACAAGGGAAATTTTGGCTCAATTGGAGGGACATGGCATGGTTGAGTGCTATGTGTAAAAGCTGAAGCATGAATTTCAGTATCTTTTCTAACAGGACTGGTATAACCCTAAAAGCTACAACATTATTAACGACATCAAGAGGCCACCAGCCTTCCTAACAGGTCCTCCCCATACCCAGCCTTTATTTACACTCGCATTCTTCTTGGAGAATGCCGTAGTCGTCGAGAGTCTGAGACTTTTATAACTCTAAGAACCACAATCTTGCCCTCACCCCAACAACGCACAACAACCTCCACCCCTCACAAACGTACGCACAGACGAAATCCCCCTTCTCTTTCTCTACTTATTCTACACCTTATCATCCATCTATACATATCTCTAGACTAGTTCCAGTTTCTTCAATTATGTGGGCTCCTTTAGTTAAGTTTTCAAGTGTTGCATGTCGCATACAGAGAGATCTCATGTGCATGAGAGAGAGAGAGAGAGAGAGTAATTGAACGAGTATGAGTCATCCATTTCAACTGAGTTTGGTCATTAGATGTATGATATGATTTGAATAAACTCAAACCTAAAATGTCAGATGGAAAAATACTTTCATACAACAATTTTTGCTCATTTTCTTGTTTCCATGTGCACAAGGATAAGGAAATGGGTCATGGCCATCAGGCAAACCATGAAACCTTTCAAAAAGAAACAACAAAATCAACAAGATATTAACCAAAAACGATGATGATAGTACAAAACCAAAAACAGAGTCCAAAATAAATACGCAAGTCTGCGTCCAGTGGCCATATCATCCCTTGTGATTGAGATGCCATCCCAAGCCACCATTGATACTGTGAGCACACATATCTAGGTGAAGCAAAACTTTGAATGATGTACCCATATCTCAGTAATCAGTAGGGGAGATGACATCATCAATCTTTAAAATCATCTTGACAACTTGTGTTGCCAGCAAGATTTGCTGCTGCTTCCCTATGAGAGTCTCAAAGACATTTTGCTCACGCATATCATTTGTGCCAACATCATTGCAGTCAATCCCACAGTAGGCATTGCCATCCTGCATATCAAATTGAAATTTTCACTTTAAAATCAATAACCATTATGAAAGTGTATCTGTTTCAGGGTGTGCAGACAAGGGTGTGTATATGCATGTGCAGATCTATGTTTGTGTGCGTGAGAGAGAGAGAGAGAGAGAGATTTAATCAGAAGCTCCAGGTCAGAGTGAAATTAGCTGCCATATCTCACGCATGATTTTACCTTAATTTGCTGAGATCTCACTGCAGATAGGGTTTCGATGGGTTGGAGGCCACTATTCTCTGCAAGTGCCATGGGAATTGAATCTAAAGCATCTCCAAATGCCCTGATAGCATACTGCAAACCAACCAGGCAAATAATTATTACTAAAACTACCACTAAGGGTATAAAAGACAAGAGTAACATCTTCATACCTGCTCAACTCCTGGATATTTATCAGCAGCTGCCTCTACAGCAATAGAGCAAGAAATCTCAGCCGAGCCTCCACCATACACAATAGAATTATTGCGAATGATATTCCTAGCCACACATAGTGCGTCATGGATGCTACGCTTTGTCTCCTCTATTATCATTTTGTTACCTAATGCACCATCAAACAGCAGAATCTTGTGTAAGATCGTTTGAATGCCTTTAAGACCATTCTTTCTCAGTTTTCAACTACTTCTTTCTAATAATTCTACCATTCATTATTGTTTTTTCTCTTCTCCTTTTCCCCATTTTTTTAGTTTTGGTATCCTATCTTTCACTCTTCTTCTTCCCCCCCACCCCCGCCCCCACCCATGGAAGTTACAGACCAACCAGCTCCTATGAGAGGAGAGGAGATATAGCAAGCCTCTGTCTTTCCCCCTCTCCTTCTCCCTGTTTGCCCTCTCTCATGCTTTCTTATACAACCACACAAAATTATTTGTAGCTGATGCCTACCACACGACATGGGTTTTTTTAAGAAGTTGTAGTCCTGCTAAGAGTTAATTTGAGTAAGAATGAGTTCACTCTAGTTGGGCGGTCAAAACCATAGGTTTTTTTTTTTTACCAATTATCTTCAGATGCAAAGTAAGGAAACTTCCTACTTTGTAGTTGAATTTGTAGTCAGTATCTTCTTTTAAAGAATACCATGTGCCAGGATGGAAAATAGTTTAATGGATGGAAAAGACTTTTTATCTTTCAAAACGGGGAGAAGCATCTTTAACTCATAGTTCTTGGTTAAGTCACCTGACCATTTTCATGGTATTTTCAAAATTCCAGTGTCAGCATCTAATAGATTGAAATGCTTGCAAAGAAGTTTCATATGGGCTTGTGAGGTGTTGAGTTCAATTTTCATTTTGTTTATTGGAATTTATTTTCCCTGGGAAGATCTTTGAGAGTGATTACCTGTGCTCTCTTAGGCAAAAGGCCTTGGAGGTTTGTAATAGAGAGCAAGTTTATAAAGACAGATGATGGATTGAAAAAAAAAAAAGAGCCTCCAAAGAGGGTAATTAGAGGTTCACAAAAGAAAGGGAGAATTATAATCATTGTAGCCTTCAATGGTTTTGGCAAGGACACTAGGGATGAAATGCTCTGGCAAGCACATTGCTCTCTATCATTTAGGTCCTATGATTAAAGATAAACACCCATATCTTTGAGGACAAATATAGATGTACAAATGATTAATCATGAAGGCTACTCTATGCCTGTGAGTCTGATTATGATGGACATGAGGCAGAGTACAAGATTAACAGGAGAAAGATTGGGACCATGATGAACTCTATCTTGCTTTTAGTTAAATGATTAGAGAACATGTCAGTGTTCTTGCAGAGGCTTTATGTGTCAAATCTTAATAAGGACAAGGACAGTCTTGAATGGAAACTCAGAAAAACAAAACTTCATGATAAAATTTTCCTATAGCCATATATGGATGGGATCATGGGAGTTTGGATGAGCCTATTCCTTTCCAGCCCATGTGTGTGGACTGCAGGATTCATCTGCTGTTAAAGTGGAGGGCCCATTATTTTAACAACAAAGAAATAAGTTTCTCAATCATTTTGTTAGTATGGGTAAGGTTGGTTCTTACCACAGCATTATTGGATCACAAATTGAGGGAAGAGTAGGAGATTACTTAGTCATCCATTGGATAGTTGCTTAGAGCTTTAGAATTTCATTATTCTTTATTTAGCCTTTGTCGAACTATGCCTACATCGATTTTGGACTTCATTCACGGTTGGTGAACCAAGACCTGCAATGTAAGGGAGATTAATTGGGAAACAGCACCAGTTTGTGCACTTCAGTGCTTGTGGAATAAGACACTGTAAAATCATTGAGACCTTTTTCCAATGAACTTCCTCCTTACTCTCCGAGTTAGAGACTTTCATTTTTATTTTTATTTTTTTAACTTTGTAGATTTGTCGATTTCCTTGTCTTGTTATTGACTTCCCTTTCAGGATTTCGCATATTTGTACCCCTTATCATCCTACTTTTTTCCATTTCTTGGGTGCTTTTTATACATCCCCGTGTACCAGATTTGTCACATAACGAATTTTCTTACATCCCTCCACCCCCACTAACACACACAAAAAAGGAAAAGAAAAAAGTACAAGGTTGGTGTTTAATGTCAATATCTAACTATTATTTTCTAGAAATGTTAACACCTATCCTTTACCCTTCAAACAAGGACAAGTCACAAACAGCTTGACCATAACAAAAATTCACACTTTAATCGATAGCCATGACTAAAATGGCTGACATGATTATTAAACAACTCGTGTACTAGCCTTTTAAAGCACAGCCAAACAGCACTGAGCTATTCTTGCCGGCTTACAACATGGATAAAATCATCACTCTGATCAAATATGCAGGGAATACAAAATAATAATTGATCAAACTAGAATGCAGAAACCTCTTTTCCCAAATGTAGTGTTTTCGATGTGCAAGCAAGAATTAGTTTGATAAAATGGGTCACTTGGTAAAATCAACAAAGCTAAACCTTATGCCAAATTACAACAGGAGAACCCAGAACATGCCAAATCCAAAATTAACAAGTTAATAGCTTAGCTCAACTTACCAGGTAGTAAAATCATTTACCATCAGGGATGATGGTATCTAACACAATTCTCTAAATCTAACAGATTATATCTTGATAATCAGAAAAAAAAAAAAAAAAAAAAAGGAATGTAATAAACAAGCAAATAATGCGCCATTCATATATGATATAACAACTAATTATAAAGCATTTAAATGAAAATATATATATATATATACAAAACGAACATATTGCATTCTACTTTTTAACTCCAGACCACAATGAATATTTTGCTCAGATGACTACAACTCACAGCATTATAAACCAATATAACATGTCAAAAGAAAACAAAATGATCATTAAAGACAAAAGGGAAGAAAAAACATAAGCCTACCACCACGAACAAATATGGTTACAGCCCTTGAATTTGCACAGCGTTCAATATACAGCATTCGGTCTTTAGTGGTACCAAATGATTTTTCTCGAACCAAACCAGCCTAAATAAATAACATGGAATACTATATCAGTGTTTCTGGTGCCCACAAAGCACAAGCACAATTTAAGAGGATAAATTACAATTATCAAGTTGAGAGTCCAATATAAAATAATGTACATAAAATTCAAGTCACAGATTCTTAATGATCAACAAACTTCTCTGAAGAGTTTGGCTATTATAAAAAAGAAGAAAAACTAATAAAAATTAACAAAAAAGATAGTCAAGTAAGAGTAATGATAATAAATGATGATAGTTTGAGCTGTCATTCTAAGCAATTATAAAATAAGATACCAGCATTAGATGTGAAACAATGCAAAAAAGATGTGGCACCATGAGCAACAAGCTCTTCTAATGAGTCACTACATAGATCTTCACGTTTTAGGCAACATGTAAGGAAGATTGTAAACACACATGGCAGAGAGCTGCAGGCAGTAATTGGATGTATCCGTGCACGTGACAGTCAGGAGATTGAAGGTGGTGCAGGAGGCTCATTATGGAAGAGTGAACACTCATCCATCAGGCCCACATCACAGAATGATCATAATTCATACAAACAGATATACGTGTGCCACACTTTGCAGTGAATATGATGTGTTGTCATACATGGGAAATTGCCAACAGCTAGACAAGAGAACCATGCAAAGCAGTCTCTAATATTTAATGTAAAATATACTAGCCCTTAGTTAATGAGCATCAATGCATTACAATCATAAATATCAGGGAAAGATTTTATCATGTGACAAAAAAATACATAATGAACACATTCTTACGAACTCTTTTCCATTAAGATACAAACAGAACTGGCTTGTGAAGTCCAAATCAGTATTGAAGATCTGTGGATATGGGAACCATGCCAACAGATGGAACAGTAATTGTTGATGCAATCATGTGTTCAATAAAGAAGAGCATTCAAATTAAAAGTACAAGGATATTTTCATTAAATCCCTTTGGGAATGGTCCAGAGTCCTTTTTTTATCGGAAATGGTACAGATTCTGGTTGCATCTGGAAAATTTTGCATTATGGAAGTTCATTAATAGTCTAAACTGTAAATAACTAGATTGTGCTTTGCGTTTTCTTTTTCTTATTTTTTTTTCCCCATGGGTGTTGTTAGAAGCCTTTCAATAACAATTTGTTTGCCCATCAAAAAAAAAAAACTAAAAACAAAAACAAAAACATTGTCATAGTTCTTAGAACTTAATATTCTTCAGACTCTGAATTAAAGAAACACTACACTATCAGCAACAAAATAATATTCATATCAAAAGGAGAAAAAAAGCAGGTTAGGGAAAAAATTTTGTTGATTCATACAATTAAAAAAGAAAGAAGCAAAAATACCTTGCCCAGCTTTTCTGGTGTCAATTCTTGGAACCTTGGCACAATTCTTCCACCTACAAAGAGACCAACAGCATCACTGAACAAGTAAATACAGAAGATAAAAAGTCATAGTAACAGTTTTTGAGTGGTATAGCAGTACTAACAATCTAAATTAGCACCAACCTGTGGCTATTGCTATCAGCTCTAACTCCACACCTCCAACCCACCGGACAGCAGGCAAATTCCTGTGCATTAATAAATGATTTGCTTCATCATCAAACCCCCATTGGCAGATAACCAAGGTAGCACCAACATCCTGAAATTCAATAAAAATAGGGATCATAAAAGAAACATATATTTGGCAAATTAGTCTCCTATTGCTTCTAAACAACATTATAAATAAACCATTGTAATTTTACAATTAAAAACCACGCAATATAAACTAATACATCAGCTTAATGACAATAGGTGATTGATATGACATTCCAAAAAGGAAAATAAATCAAACCAAAGACAAATTAAAAAAGAAAACAATTAGAAAGAAAGATAAATGAATTGGAGTCATAAAAAACAACAAAAGGTTTGATAGCAAAAATGCCATAGAATTTTTCAGCAATTGCACCTTGCATTTTTGAACCATGTCATCAAAGTATTTCTGCTCTTGGAGACGTAAAGTCTGGAATTTTTCCACTGTATCAATATCAACCTTATGCTTAGTTTTTGGCTTAGGTGGCTCAAAGGGGCATGTCAAAATAGCAATTTTTGCATCTTCAATATGCTTGGGCATTTGTGGATGGCTCATATCCTTGTCAACAACAATTCCATGTATTAACTCAGTATCTTCCAGCTTTCCACCTACTTTCCCCTCTACTTTAATTAAATCTAAGTTAACATCCCTCCTCTCCAAATCTGCAACTGCCATAACTGCTTTAACAGCAATCTCAGCCAAACTGCGCTTGCATCGATTCACACTACAAAATAAAGAAGAAAAGCATTACATTTGCAGTACAGAAACATATAAAAGATAAAGTCATCTAGAGAAGTTGAGCTAATATCATCATGCACATAAGTATGACATTTTTTAACAAACTGAAAATTAAATAGCAATTACCCTTCCTAGCTTGTCCGTGTTTATACTTCACAACCCATTTATGTCAATATGAACTCAGAACAAAAAGTTCAAAGAATGGAAAAGAGCAGAAAGACAAATATTAGCAAAAGCCTAATCAGATATTTCCAGGGATCTTTTGGTTTCTTTGACCACAATTTTGTATAGTCAATAAACAATTTTCACTCTTCACATCCGCCTCAGCAGAGCCAAAATAGTTCTAGGACCATCCTTCCTAATACTTTTTTCTTTTATATATCAGGAACACACTACATCATTTCTATTATTAAAAGGATAAAGAAGGATGGGACCTCCTTCCATAAAAATCTTATCAAAACAAGAGAAGGAACTCCTTAAAAAAGAGCCATATAAGCTGAACAAACAAGAAAAGATTGCCGAAAATCTAAGAGTGAAACATAACAAACTCTTGCATCAATAAAGCTTCAGTAAATAAGAAGAGCCTACTTTAGAACATATAATGTACATGATGCCCAAAAAGAGCAAAGTGTACAATAAAAACTCCCAAGTATCACCAACAATTTAAGCCTACAACTTTGTCTCAGAAGCTAGGAACTTAAAAATAATATATATATATATATATATATATATATGAAAAGCAATAGCAGCAAAGAGAAAAGAAGAAAGTAGCTCCAATGTACAGTGAATAGCAAGAAATTGAAGGTGTATATCAAGTAAGTTCCCATAAATTAAAATGAGAACTATAGCCATGGTAGGGGGAAGAAATAGTGCTCCTTGCTGGTTTTTTTTTTTTCTTTTTTTTTTGATAAGTAATGCTCTTTACTGATATAATGCCAACCAGAACCCAAAACTATGAAATACAACTATTTGATTCTTAATTGGACTATCATTTCACCTTTAGCTTCTGCTTATTTCTCAATATTGACAACAATTGAATTCTTAATTGGACTATCATACATACATACATATATAAGAGATATAACTAAAAAAGAAGTCATATGGTTGAGACACAGAACATCAAACAATTAAGCAAAAATCTTAGACGAGTCTCTTCATACTAGTTCCAGTGACTCCAATCAGCTATCTGATCATAGTGCATAGTTGTCTAGGGACACAATTATACAGAAATAGATGCACAAAAGGAGTTAATTCAGACTGCAATGGGCACATGGCACATTATAGAAAGTGGCTCATTAAGCTATTTCATAATAAAAGACTGGCAACCTGAGGAACTTTAGCCCATTGAAGCTAGATAATACAGCAAGTACAGATTGAGCTAAACTTCTCACCTATGGCACTCCATGGGTTAAATTAATGTACTAGAAGTCTGCTGCTCAAGCTTGAGCTCAATGAATCCTCACTATTAGAAAAATTATAGTAAAGTGCAGAGTTGGACTGCCAACATTTTCAGGCAACTCATGGAAGATGACATTTTCCATTATAATCCACAAACCAGAAGCAAAACCATAGAAATATTAGCAGATGTTATGTTGCAGATACCATGGACCGGATGTTAGATTTGATAAGGTATTTTTAGAACCTACAGTGATGTGCCCTCCAAATGGGGAGCAGAAGACTTATTGAGATGGAAAGCTGCAATAAGAGGGAAATTTTGAGTGAAATCTTTCTATCAAAAACTAATGCCTTGAGATTAAGCTGCTTTCCTAGATAAAGAATTACGGATGTTGACTTCACCATCAAAGGAAGCTTTTCGGATTTGGATAGTCAGGTGAGAGAAAACTCTAACTTTGGGCCATTCAAGATGAGAGAGAGGAACATGATAGCCAGTGCTATACATGTAGAAGGAAGGAAGAATCATTGGATCATCTGTTGATTCGCTGTTCATTTTCCTGCAAATCATGGTTTTTAGCACTTCCTTCATTTCCAATTTCTTGGTGCCTCCTGGGAACTTCAAAGAGATACTCGGTTCACATGTCAACCTATTAAGCAAATAATACAGAGGTATCATGATGAGTCCCTTATTTTGTAGCCTGGCACATCTGCACAGAGGAGAATAGAAGGACCTTTGAGGGGATAGATCTACTCCTCCCAAAGTCAAAGAAGTTTTTTTTGGACTTGAGCAATCTTGGGTTGAGGATTATTTTTTAGGCAGGAGCCACTGCCTAGTGAATTTCTTCAGTAGTGTGGGTTGTTCTCCAGCATAAGGAGTGCAATCTTTTCTTCTTTTCTTTCTGCATAGTTACTGCCAGTACAGTGTGAATATGCTCCTAGTGTACATGTATTCGACCTTATTCGGTGCCTTTTGGATTAGTTCCTCCATTTACATATGAATTTTACAAGATATTTTGGCACAATGAGCCCAACATGCAGGCAAAACCTACGATAAAAGAAGGATGTCAAATCTAGTGCAGACTGCTAGAAACAGAAAGTAATTTTCACATTGTAAAAAAAGTAAAATTAAGGCAGAAATTTTTCAATGATATTGCTGTATGTAATGTTATAATGCCACAAGTCATCATTGAGGAGCGTGGAGATCCCATGATGGACTAGATGGATGGGGGAGTGAACTTACATCTTGGATGATAGAGTGGTCATGCAAGTTTGAACTAAAGGTTCTATATTTGATACTCCAAACTCAAACTTTTGAGCAATGTGTTCCAAATGTTCAACAGCTATCCTAGAAGCCATTTCATAGCCCTCTGCAATCCGAATAGGATGAATCCCACGTTCTAGTAGCCCCTCAGCCTGCTCTAGAAGTGCACCAGCCATAACTACAACTCCTGTTGTGCCATCACCAATTTCATAATCTTGGCTTCGAGATAGCTCAACCATCAGCTTTGCAATTTGATTGTCAACATCCATCTGCTCCAATATTGTTGCACCATCATTCGCTAACAAAACAAATAAAAGGTGAGTGAAGATCATAGCTGAAGAATCAAACCATGGAACAATGGTATAAGATAGCCTATGTCAGGTCATACAACAGCAGAACAATTATGCATGAATGAGAATGTATAATCATTTGCCATCATGTGATGACCACACAAAAAGGTTTCAGCAGTGATATCAAGAAGTAAAAATTGAATAACGGGTCAAGAACTGATACCACATTCAAAAAGGGGCATCTGCAGGGGAATGAACAATGTGTTTGGAGTGGGGTAGAAATAAAGTATTTGCTTAAACTGGAACAATGTGTTTGAAGAAATTGAATGCAACAGTGGGGTTTCTCAATACAGATTACATTTCCATCTTAAGTGGCAGAATTTGTATGAAATTCATCAAGTTTTATCTTCATTCTTTTTAAACAAGGGCAAAAGGTGCCCTGGAAAAGTCCTTCATATTTAAACTCTTCTCAGATGCCAAACAAAAGAAAGTAAAAAACCAATTCTTTCATTTTTTTTTTCCTTTCCCCAATAATTAAATTACTTTCCCTCATTTGATTCCAAACGGGGTAGAAAGAATTGCAAAAATTAAAAAATTAAAAATAAATGAGAAGACTTGGGGGATCTAGAGAACCTTATTTTAATACAACCTTCCCAAATTTGGGAAAAAATTAATCTTAACATCAAATACCTGTCTTATTTTCTATCCTAACCTCAGTTTTTAAAAACACTGACCGAACAAATTGAACACACAGTCCCTCCTTATTTTATTTGCCCCAATAAAATCATTTACTATCTAAAATCACACCATTGCCAAACACCAAAAACAGGGAATCATGTACAAATCCATGATCACAAGATCCAATCACGATCTTACTTACATTGAGCTAATCACCCCTGCACAGTACAAAACAACTTCTCAGATTTCAAAAAAAATTGCTTCATAAAATTCAAATCTCCCAACAGACAACTCGAAAATGAAATAAATGTGGCAATTGAAAAACAAAACAAAGGAAAAACGCATATGTGTTGTAAAGAGTGAAGAAGAACATACTGATGGTGACATCACCGTCAGGGCTCTGAAGTATCTTGTCCATTCCCTTGGGGCCGAGGGAGGTGCGGAGGATGCGAGCCACCGCTTTTCCGGCAGAAATGTTGGCTTTCTGAGCATCCAAACCTCTCAATCTGCTCTTTTGCTCTTGCCCCCTCAGTATTATGAATGGCCTTCCGTACTCATCGAATGCTAAGGCCATTTTCTTCTTAATTTACCAAACCCTCTTTCTAGGGTTAGGGTTAGGGTTTTGGTGGGAGATTCCAAGCACTTCAAGATCAGTTCGTGTTACGAGCAGACGATGAGATTGATGTAGGGTTTAGGGTTTTGTTGGAAGGACAGATTTGTAATTGAGTTGGGTTGGGCCAACCGGCTTGAGTTGGGTTGAGCTACTATTTTAGTTACCGCTATTTTACACGTAAGTTACTTTCTTTTCTTTTCTTTTCTTTTCTTTTCTTTTCTCTTTTTTTTTTTTTTTTTTTCCTTTTTCCTATTTTCTAGTTGTAAAAATTATGTTTAGAAAATAATTACAAAATTTTTTAAAAAAAATTATTTGGAAGAAGCATTTATTGATGGTTAATACAATGGAGATATGTAAAAAATTGATTCAAATAATTTTTAAATGTTCAAAAATTATATTTTATCAAATACTTAATTTCTACAATTAAAGAAAAAATGTTTTCTTAGAATCATTCCCAAACAATCTTTTGAACTCATTTGGGATTTGATTTTTTAGATTCCTCAAGATCACTTTTGTAATAATTTTTTTTTTTTTTTAACTTATCCTATATTGTAAATAGTTCAAAGCATTTGACCGACTTTGGCCTCAATTTTGAGAAGGAAATAAAATGAAGTTATCAAAATTGATTTTCAAAAAATTATGGCTTTATTTGGTAACTGTTTTTCAAAATAATTTTAAAAATTAGTTTTGATAATAATTTTTTAAAATTGTTTGTAGAACAAAAGTGTTTGAAAACTTAAAATATTTTTTAACCTATTTTTAATATTTTTAAAAATAATTTTTATATCTAACATTTTATTTTTAATCATTTGTATAATTATTTTTTAAAATAACTCTTATAAAATAAGTGAAAACAATTAAAAGATATTATTTGAAAACATCTTATTTTTTATTTTTAAGAATAAAAAACATAATATAGTTTTTTATTGTCAAATGTGTTTTTTGTATTTTTTGTTTTAGAGAATGAAAACTATTTTAAAAATTAATTCTCAAACAGACTCTAAGGTGTCATATGGATACATTTTCTATTTTGTATTTTTTTAAACATAAAATATTAATAACTTCTATATAAAATATAACCCCTTATAAAAAAACAAAAAAAACTAAAAGATTATAAATACATCCACTAAAACTCTCTTTACATCCACCCCTTAATGAATTTTTTTACACACAAATGCCTCTCTTTGAAATCCCCAAAATACTCTCAGTACAAAAATACAAATATTTCCCTCTCCTCTTCTAATCTCTCATAACCCTAGCCAAATTTAAAGTTGTGTTTCTCACTTATTGATAAGCAAATAATTATATTAATGATGTTACAAGTCCATAATTATCATTTTTATACGTCTTTCAAAATTCACCTTAAAGTGAAGGTACGTGTTGCTACTAGATTTTATATTCCAATTCTCATGTATGAACTTTAAGTTACGGTCTCCGACCTTTTTTCTCGTCCTTGCTTGCTTTCCAGATATTTTCGTAATCTTCATGTTTCATCTTCCATGTTATGAATTACTGCATTTTCATTTGTTGTGACTCTCATCACTCTTGAAAACTCTTACAACTCCTTATATGGACGGTAATCTCCTTCATTATCATAGATGAAAGAGGTTTTTGTAACTTACATCCTTCTCATCTCTTAAACTTGGATCTTAACCGAAGATATACATTGAAATTCATGACTACATTTTTTAGAATTAGTTTTATTTAAGATAATATTTAAATAAATTTTTATAAATAATTTTGTTATAAATGAAAAAATTTACGATATTAAAAATTAACATGATAAATGTATGAAACAAAAATGAAAAATGAAGGCTCAAAAGTTTTTTTGTAATTTAATTAATGTGATTAATACAAACAAATTAAAATGACAAATATATATATTTTTACAAAATTTTAAAATGAAATTAATTGATAAATATGAAAAAAAATATATATAAGAAAAAGATAAACCATTATAATCTAACATTAAAAATTTTCAAGTACCACCTAAGTTAAGGAAAAGAAGAAAAAAAATGTGATCAAATGCCACCTAAATTAAAAATAAATAATAAAAAATAATCATAATCAAATACAACCTAGATCAGGAAAAGAAGAAAAAAGCAAGAGGACAAAACCTTGGCAGTCACACCCACTAATCTTTAAGGGTCAAATTTTCACTAATCTATTATTAATCTAAAAAAAAAAGGGTAAATGCAAACCCTTTTTTTAGACTTGTACACCATAAAAATAATGCATCCTTGCATTTAAATTAAAATAATATCAAGATTCTCTAAAGTGTAAAGGATGTAAACCTTTCTTATTTCAATGCTTTATTTTGAGTATGATGGAATGAAAAAGAATTAAAAAAAAAAAACATAGGAAAGAAACTTGGGTTTAGGGCCAAAACTGCACTTTTATGGAGAAAAAAAAAATTTAATTTAAAAAAAAATGATTATTTTATTACTATGTATAAGTCATATCATTAAAAAAATATTTAAAAAAAAAATTAAGTTAAAGCCTTAATATTTAAAAAAAAAATTAAATTAAAGCCTCGATAATTTAAAAAAAATTAAATTAAAATCTTAATTACCAATTGCAACTTTATGTTTTAACCCAAAATCTCAATTACTAACTAAGACTTCAATTAAAAAATGAAGTCTTAATTATCAATTAAGACTTTTTTTTTAATTCAACCTTCAATAAGCAATTATGCCTTCGTTTTTTAATTGAATCCTCAATTACCAATCGAGGCTTTATTTGTGTGAGAGGATGATATTGTAACACTCGTGTGACTGGAAAGAGACTTAAATGGTATATTTTTATGGTAAATAAGGCATTTTGACCCAAAATTCAAGAAACTTGTGTTGTGGAGTACTTTGGTTATTGTGAGCTGGAGGGCAGGATAGGATTTATCCAACTTTGTACAACTTACATAGTCTTACACAACAAGTAGGTGCAAAAGGGTTTTGGGTTTAAGGAGGTTTCTTTTGTTATACTTGGCCTTGTAGTCAAGTTATTATAACATTGTCATTCACCTTTTTTATGTTTTGATATTTTCATAAATTTGTAATTTTATCAAATATTTTTTTTATTTCGAGGGAAATGAGAAGTCGGTGAAAATAATATATTAAAAAATATAAAAAATATTGATAAAATTTCAAATAAATAAAAATTAAGTGTATTTAGCCAAAACTTAAAGAAGAAGTAAATAAAATTAATCCCAACAGTAATAATTACTCATGAGTGTTATACTTCGATGACTAGAAACCTAACCAACTAGACCTCAAATGTTTTGAAATTGTTATATTAGAGTTTTCAATCTCAACATAAGGAATTTGAGTGTTCTCTTGTACACTTTCAACTCGTGCTACAAATTTTTTATTTAAATAATATTATTTTTTAAAAACAACATTTTATAAAATATTTACAAATTTTTTTTTTTTTTTTGAAAATTGGCTTTATAAAAAATCGATTTCAAATGCAAATATCATCTTTAAAAAAAATAATTTTACATTTCAAAATCATCATTTTAAAAAAAAATTTATTGTTAATTGATATTTTAGTGGTGTTTGTTTTTTTATTGTCTATTCAGATAAAAGTAACATATCGATATCAATTAATATAATTAAATTGAACTTATTGATAACAAGTTCACTTTAATTATATTGGTTGATATCAATAAGTTACTTTTAATTTAATAGAAAGAGTTAAATATTTTAGATTTTTATATTCAACCAAAAAAACAAATGTTACCTTTGTCTTTTATCTTTTATTATTTATTATTTTAGTAAAATCTTATTTTTTAATATATGTACAATCTATATATTTGTACTAAATTATCTTGTTTAAAAGATATTCTGAGATTTTATTTTATTTTATCATCATCTTGGCTCTGATATAAAAAACAAGTGGGACTACAAAAGCTGATCTATCCTTACCAATACATTAAACGGGTGTTCAACTATATACAATTAATTAGTATAAAAAGGGAGGTTTGTTACCTTTGACAAGAATTGATATTTTGCAATAAGATTTTGAATTCAAAATAACTCTATATAAGACTGTCAATATCTTGGCTTTAATATAACTTTGTTTGTTATAACAAGTTTTTATGCATCATAGTAGAAGGTTTTTTTTAATAAGATAAGACTAGCAATATCACAATGCCAATATTTGTCATAATAATATATTGATGTTACATATAAAGCAACAAATCTTTCAAAACTTATAGAGGGAGAATATCATTGTACATAAACAATTCAAAATATGAAGATGTTACTATTTTGATTTCTTAAATATGGGACAAATGATTCAATTCTTGATATGTCACAATTCATTCAACATTTTCTTCATATCTACGATCAGAATTCTGATGTATTGGTAGATGGGAATGTTGCGATAGTTCACATTGTCAAGAATACAAAATTCAAATTAAACTCGCTTCTACTCAAGATTTATTGAACTTGTTTAATAGTATCAAAATTCTTCTAATGGGAAAATTTTATTAAGGTTTTGATTTTATTTCTATTTTATCTTAAACTAAGCCAAAAATAAAACTGAATTTTTTTTATTTTATCTTAAAATAAACCAAAAATATAAATGCATTTTTATCACTCAAGCTAAAAATATCTTAGTTTACTCCAATATCTCAAATTTTACATTATTCAAATTCTATCAAAACTAAGATCTACCATAAAGTCAATGCACACATATTCTCAAAATAACTACATATATGAAGAAATCACGTTTGAGGTGCATGATTTATGAAATACAATTTGGCTCCATCAGAGTAAATACGTTCCAACTTTCAATCAAAAAGAAAATGAGCATGCCCTCATGTTTTCTTCATTTATTATTTCTTTTTTCTTCTTTTTTTTCATCCATGTTTTTCATTTATTTTAGTTTTTGTTTAAAATTTCACTTACTTAGATTTCATACTATATGTCTCATTATCCCTTTACATTACTTGTGTTGAACTCAAGATTCGAGAAATTAGCCGGAAAAGTCAAATTAATAATGTAATTATAAAAACATTACAGTGGCATAATTATTTAAAAATAAAAAAAGAAAAAAAGAAAAAAAGACAATCTATCATATTAAAATAAAATTAAAAAGAACTTGAAGAGAGAATAGTTCAAGAAAATGCAAATTATAAAAGGCCTCCATTAAATAAAAAAAAGGTACTGAATAACATTTTAATAATGTAATGTAACAACAAAACATTCAAGAAATGATGTACAGAAGAAAATAAAAAATTATAATAAAATAAATTATTTATCGTATTAAAATAAATTCTAATAATATAATACACATAAACATTATTACCAAGAATAATATAAATTTTTTATGGTGTATAGAGTATGATATTATATACTCTACCATATTATATTACATTCTATACACATTAATGTGACACTATTATATACTTATAATTAATCAATAAATATTCTAATATAAAAATATGTCCACTTATAATAATTCATAATTTAATAAATAAATAAACTTTTATACCATACTATATTTGAGATAATCTTTCATTCATATTATCAATTATTTTATATTTGTAATACTCATATTCTATCTTGGGCCTCACCTAGTCCTTTATCGATTTTATTCCCATTTTCATTTTTAATATTTAAAAAAAACTATTTTCATTTTTCTTAAGAAAATGTTAAAAATATCAAATTAGGGTTTTCACTTTTCTATTTTTTAAACTTAATTTTCTAAAAAATATACTATTCAAACACGCTTTCAACCTTGATTTCCATTTTCTTTGAAAATGAAAATAGAAAGGAAAAAGTGTTTATATGCAATCATGTAAAAATAATTACAAAATAGGAACCCTTTAAAAATAATTCAGGTTTCATACATACACCGGTTAAGGATAGTATGATTAAAAGTAATACTTATATTATTAAAAGATAATACCTGAATGATTAAAGATACTACTAAATTTTTTTTTTTTAAAAGACGGAATTCTGGCCCTAGCAGTATATTCCAGTGTGTTGTCCTGTGTTGAATGAAACTAACAGAAAAACATGAACCTTGAGAAAGGAACAAACCGCATCCAAAGGAAATTACAAAGAGAACACAACAACCAAAGTCTTCGTCAAGTTGTGGCTAATAGAGCCCTAACCCCAACCCTAACACCAAGGCATACATAGAGTACACCACTACTTAACTAGCATGGAGTATGGAGCTCAAGCTGAGTAGACAACCGATGAGCCACAAATGAAAATAGAAATAGAAGATGCTCTGGACCCTGATAACTCAACTTCAAATATTAAACAAGGTAACATGCAGACTTTTACTTCCAGATGTGGTCACTTCAATATTTGGACTCTTGAATGTTTTCTTGCAAGAGGAAGATATACAGAAGCAAAGTTAGTTCTCAAGGAAAACAAGGAGAAAACCAATGTAGTCAAGGCTTCTGCTAATATTGATAACATTGCCGCCTAACTTGTTCAGACCCATAACAGCTCGATGCTCATATTTGTCATTCTGTGAGGTCCGAAGGATAAACACATGATTGATCACCTCCATACCTCCTGCTCCATTTTGTCAGTTGCATTTCATAGTAAGACTGACATGCAAAACTAAAAACCACAGGAGGGTAAATCTGCCACAAAGCAGAAGTGAATTGTCTTTTGAGTGCCAAATTATCACACCATACCAATCAAGTGAAAAAGGTAATATTGTTCAAAACATAGTCGTAGCCAAAATTAGGTGTTGGGATGGATTTGGGAATACAAGGAATGGTAGAATGTGGCAATACAAGGAACATATGCACCATTCTTGACAGGACCTTAAGAATGATGGTATGCAGCCTCATCAGCAAACTAAAAGATCAGAAATCCATAATCAAGTTGGATTCTTATTATTAGGAACTGAACCGAAGAAGGTGTGGTTAGAACTGTGATTAATAACCCTATTCAAATTCACCTACTTGACAAATTGAACAGCAAGGATTGTAAGGTGAGCCATGTGCAAGCAGGCTAGGTCACAGACACCTAGGATCATCATATGCCCACAATAGACCATACAAATGAACCAAAATGTTGATCGGGCTGCTGAATTGGTAACTTAGGTATGCATATGTAAATGTTCCAACCTACCAATAAAGATTTCATAACACCCATGGCCAGTCTGAAATTGAAGACAAATTAAAAAGGATTGAGAACTCATAACTGAAATTGGAAGATTGAAAATTGAATACAGCAGTACCCCTAAGATTCAAGAAGAGCCATTTATCCATTGACTTGGCAATGAAGATCCAAAGATTTGAAGCAGCAACCTTCTCTCTTTCTTCCCTGCCTTGAGCACACCATGATCCCTACCAACACCAATCTTTAGTATTTTCCGTCCTTCCTCTACAGCGGTTTTCCTCACAGCCGTCAATAAACCTGTCCCTTGGGGACCAATGGTGCCCTCCTCTTTCTCATTTTCAGCTTTCTCTCCATCCATTACTAACAAATTGGCACCATTATCTGCCAATCGTTCAGACTGTTTTTTGTCCCCTTCATCAATTTCAACTCCATCACCAATGGTAGTACCTTCATAACCATCAGGACTGCTGCTTCCCCACCATTTATTTGAGGCAGTCGATAGACCACTCGTTGGGAATCCATGTTTAAATTCATCCAAAGAGGCTGCAATTCCTTTGCTCAAACTTGCATTAGGCAGATTCTGGGGTCGCCCATTTTGAATGTTCCTGCTTCCTTGCTGTTGCAACATATGAGGTGGTATGGCACCATGTAATTTGGACATTTGCCAGAGAGAACTTTTAGTATCGTTTTGGGGCTGGGAGCCACTGCATTCACAAAAATGGTAAAAAAGGAAAAATAAATAAATAAGAAAAATGGAACAATAAAAAGTAACTGTATGAAAATCTCAAAATTGGGGCAAAATGCATCTGATTGAACCCAATTATTTTGCTATTTCATACCAGAATTTCCTAAACCATCTTCCTGGGGTGCAACTCAAATGAGAGAACGAGAAGTAAAAAGGAAGACACAGACCCCTAGACTATTTTATAAGAACAGGAAAATAGAGCAACAATAGCATAGAGAAAAAAAGTCAAGCAGCAGCATCATGAAAAATTAGAATCAATCCAAGTAAAGTTGTGTCCTTGCAAAACCATTGTAAATTGTGAGATTAGAACTTGGTAAATTGAAATTTGGGGAAAAGATTACATTTTTAAGGCCTAGTTGACTGATTTTAGCTTTAGTTCAGGCAAAAATTTAAAATGGCGGGTTTTCCTGTCCACTTCTGGTGGAGAGAGAATGGAGAGCCATTTTTCTGGAGCATTTGTGGCAGTGGATGAGAACAGTACCCCACAAAACTGCTGACAGAGAACAAGAATTTTGGCAAAGTTGTGTGATAGAGAATTGGGAGCAAAAGACTCAACTTGGTAAATTGTGATTTTAGAACTTGGCAAATTGAAATTTGAGGAAAAGATTACATTTCTAAGGCTAGTTGACTAGTTTTAGCTTTAAAATGGAGAGTCATTTTTCTGGAGCATTTGTGGCAGTGGATGTGAACAGTGCTCACAAAACCGCCTAGAGAGAACAAGAATTTTGGCGAAGTTCTGTGATAGATAATTGGGGGGGAACTAAAGATCAAGGTCAAAGAGGTTTCTTTCTGTCATCACAGTGCGAAATCACTCCTTGGATGGAGATATTGATGGAGAAAAGCTTTTTCCATGGATAGAGGAGTTTTTTGGTGTGCATGAGGTTAAAGAAAACCTGCACCCAAGCTTGGAGCAGTGTGTGGACTTGCAAACTAAAATTTTGAATTTCCAGTTGGAAAATTCCAGTGGAGTGGGATCAGTTGACTAAAGGATACAGTGGGATCCAAATTTAAGGTTGAATTTTAATTGGAAGGGTGATGCAGAACCAGAGAGCTAAAATGATTGAAATGAGTTTTTTAATGCTTCCTTTTGCATATATGTATAGAAACAACTTCCTTTTCAGGCCATTCTGAAGTTATGTCCAATCAGTTAAGCCAGCTTGAGGGATTAAATGAAGAGGGTGCAGGGTCCAGTTGTCCTTTAAAATCATTTGGACCTTATGGCAATGAGGTCATCCAATAAAGGAGGTGGGTCCTCTAACAATAAGTTTGGGCTCAAGATGGAGATGAATTAAGCTCCCAAACTGCAACTGGAGGTGACAGATATGTTGGCAAGCCTCAAAAGACTATTTTCAGAGAGTGCCTACTAAAAAAAGAGGAAGAAGAAAAGACTATTTTTAGAGAAGGCAAAGGCTTGCAACTTCATCAACAGTAAATTACGACCTACTGCTGTGAAGGGTACAGAGGCATTAAGTTCCCAAAAATCTGAGATGCAAATGGAAATCCTACATCAGGCTGGTTTCCACCTCCAAAAGGTTATTTTCCTTGAAGGGTGCCTCATGAGCATGGAAACAGGAGGCAAGAAGCATCACGTTCAATGAGAGAGAACCACTTCCATTAATGATGAATTGGATTTCTTATACATATTAAATTGCTCATAGATGCGTGAACATTTACTAAAATAACCCAATACATAACATGAGTCACAAATTACATGTGACAATCAGGTGGCCACCTAGGCAAGCAGCTAGCACCTAGGTCACCAGCAGGACCACCGCGTAGGTCACCTAGGCACTTAGACATCCATCCAATAAAGAAACTACAGTTGAATCAAAAGACAAGACATCTTACAAGGCTGCTGACACAGCTGAACTTGTTAATGCGTCATTTCCTTGCACATCAACCTTCGACAATTGAGCAAGTTCCTTGTTTCTTTCTCTAGCAGCATGCTTCTTAATTTCTTCAACACTTGTTCCAGATTGAAACTAGACACATTTCAAAACCTTATGAAATAGATACAAAGATGATATAAAAATCATTCTGGAATACAGTCATCAACCAGACTAAAATATTGTATGCATGTCCAAACAAAATGACACAGACATGCCCAAAGGAAACCATGCATGCCCCTTTACATAATCATAGAACTTGTTAAAGCCTCATTCCCTAGCACAGGAGCCTTCAACAGTCAAGCAAATTACTCATTTCTTTCTCTAGCAGCATATCTTTTAATTTCCTCAACACTTGTTCCAGATTGAACCTAGCTAAATTTCAAAACCATAAGAAATAGATAGGAAGGTAATATAAAAATAATTCTAGGGTACATCTCATGGTAAACGAGAAAATTCCTTAGCTTGAAACTCAAGATGCAGAATGAAGGATAAGACATCGTTCCAAGATTTACAATGAACTGAACAAAAAGGAAATGTATGCCCATAGCTCCAAATCTATACAAGATAAACTGCCTCATAATAGTATGCATCTCATTGTCACCCAACCACTTTAAAATAACCAAAGAATACATACAAACTATTTTATATATGCATATATAAATGATGCTATATAGTCAAAAGAATGGCAACAATAACATAGGAGTAAGATTCCAAAAAAATAAAAAATAAATAAAACAACCTGTGAGTTAACATGCAACCCTAGATAGAGAATAATGGCATTACTGGAAGGTCAGGCGCTGGCTACTTCTCTGGGTTTTAGCCATCACCTTGTTTGGCTGTAGTGGTATCTTGTGTCTTTTCAGGAGTACATGCCCTGGAAGTGGGACATTTATTTGCATAAAATACATGATCCATCTGCTGAGTGGATCACTCATTTCACCAACTATATAGATAGGTTGGCCAAGCAAGGTGCCTCATTGCAAGAGGTTTTTCTAGGTGAATGCATGCCTCCCTGGGCTTTATTCATTTCATAGATGGGCTATTTGGTTGTATGTTACATTGTATAGGATTACCATTTGGTCCTTGGACAAAACCTTAGGAAAAAGATAGAAAGGAATCTTAAATTTTCTCTTGTTTGATTTGCTAAGAATAAAAATCATTTAAAAACTTAAACAATTTCCAAATTTGCATTCCCTATATAAAAGAGGAATAAAATTTAAGAATGACAAGATTAAAAAACATGTTGAGCTAAAACCTATTCTTTTGGTTTTCGTTCGTATTTTTTTTTTTTTTACCCTTTTCTTCTTTCCTTATTCTTCTCCCTCACAACTTCCTACTTTCCTTGATCCTAACAGAGTATTAATTCATAATTCAGCCCATTATAGTTCCTGATAAAAAGAATAGTAGAAAAAGGTTCATGCAGTCAAGTGCAATTTCAACTAATTGGAGTTCACTAGGTTAAATCAGAGACTGATATGCTTCCCATTGCAGTTGAAATTACCCTCCAAAAGATGGGTTTTAAACTATCATCTGAATCTGTTGTTGAAAGCTATGTTTCTCTCCCAACCACAAGGTTTTTCTAGATGCTCAATAAACCAAACAACCTCCTCATTATCCAAACCCAGTGCAATCAATGCTCCTCAGCTATGCTCTATGATGGTAAGCCAATTTCCTCACCTGTCTTCAATCTGCAACTCAAACGGCTTTTTCTCTTCCAAGTAGTGACACCATCGCTGTTCCAAAGCCCTTCCTTTCACATTGTAAATTTTGACTTCACCCTAACTTTTTCCATCTCAAACACTTGAAGGTAAAGTCTCTGCATATTCTACTAGATATAGTAAATACATTAATTTAAATATTTCATGGAGGTCAAGTATATGTCTTATAACAAGAATTCACTGCAAAATCATTTGAGATAACATTAATAATATAGACTCTAAGAAACAGATCAGAGAGAAAAAATATTACTTCCCCTACAACCGAACACAGATCAAACAAGAACAGAATGCAGGGGACCTTCCTAGCATACCTTGCGGTAGGGCCACCTCTCAAGTCCATTTTCGCGACATATTTTCTTCAGAACACTAGTGCAGACACCTGAAACAAGAATTAAAAAAATGTCATCTGCTTTCTCCAAAATATACAGAGGCTTAAAAGGCATGATTTGACAGCATTTTCAAAGTACTTTGATTGCTTGTGAATACCAAAATTACAATGACTTCCAAAATGCTAACCAAACAGTCCATTAATCAGCCCTGGAACGAGTCTCATGGTAAATAACACTTCTTATAGGTGCAGAGAAAATGTCAGAAAGGAAAATAATGTTTTTCCAACACTTGGACCCAAGAGGACAAAACCCTCTACCTTCCTTGACTCGGTTGAGGATGCAATTTACACATCAAAAACCAAAAAAAAAAAAAAAAAAAAAAAAACAACCCTGGTAACCAAAACGTCTTACTCCGTTTGGTTACTGAGAAAAGGTGGGAATAAAAAAAATAAAAAAATAAAAAAATAAAAAATTTGCCCCGACCCAAGAGACCACTTTTGACCTAATTGAAGCAAACGGTTCGTTTCCCATAAACCAAAACCACAAAAAAGAAATACATATATCCAAAAATTTAAAATTCTCTGTTCTTTTCTTTACCTATCAAAACAAAAAAATTCTCCGCTCTTTTCTTTGCTTTACTTTTATTTTCTGGGCAAGCAAACAGATAGATTGGAGAAAGTGGGGAGGATTACCGAGAGCGTTGGCGGCTTCGGAAATGGGCAAAGAGAAACAATTCGAGACGTCATCAAATGAGAGAGATTTGTCCGAACCTTGTGATGATTTACTCATCATCGTCTTCACCCTACTCCTATTTTTACATTTCTTCCATGAATTTTTTTTGGATAAAATAATATTTGAGACAAAACCTAAAAATAAAACAAAATAAATTAAATTAAGATAAAATCTAAAATTAAATAACATAAAATAAAAAAGTTAGGATGTTGGAATCATATAAATAGATAATCAATTTCTTTTTTTATTAACACTCCCACTTTTACTAAAATGAATTTACTATTTGGAATAGGAGAAAACGTGATCGGAAAATTCAAAATATTTTTTAAAAAACTTGAAAATAGAAAAAAAAAATGAGTTTTGAAATGTAATTTGCATGATTTGCATGTAATTTGCATGATTTTTTTAATGAAAACATGAATTAGTATGATACATTTATGATTAAAATAAATATTTTTAAAATAATTAAAAAATTTATCATATGTATGAATAAAAATATTATTGAAATCAAATATCGTTACGCATGTTTATAAAATAATTATTTGTTTAAAAATTTTATAATTAGTGCAAATAAATTTTGAAATTGAATAATTTTTTAAAATTTAAATGAAGTAGAAATTTAAAAATTATTTATATATTTACAATATCAACTTAATGGAAGAAAACACTAAATTTAATAAAAAAAACTTCTAAAAATATTTTTTTACTTTACTTGTTTTAAAATTTTTTTTTATTAACTCAATCAAACATATATATATATATTTGAGAATAAAAACTATTTTTTTCATAATTCAATTTTCAAATGTAAAAACAAACACAAAAAAACTATTTTAAAAAACTATTTTCCAGAACGGTTTTAAAAAACAACACACAAACAGGTTCTTAAGGTTTTTAAATGCAAAAAGATCTTCAACCCTTATTAAATTTATTTTATATTTCTAATTTACTATTTTATTCCTAAAATTAAATTAGGACCTTACAATATATATATATATATATATATATATATATATATAATATTAAAAAAAAAAACCTATTACAATAATATCATATTATAATAAAATATACCTTTCGTCAAGTCTAATTACCAAAGGTAATCATTTATAAAACCTTGAATATTATGATGTTATTAAATAACTACATAAACTTATAAAATATAATAAATAATTGAATATATAATATTTTTTTTTAAATGAAATGATAACACACAACGACTACATGAAAATGTTGATTGGGCTAAAGTACCCAAAAGTAAAATAAGAAAAAATATTTAAATGAAAACAAAAATTATAAAAAAATTGGAAAAAAAAAAAAGAAGCGTTTTAAAATATTAATAAATCTATTTTTCTTCCATATTTTATTTTTAATCACACTAATAATTTACATTTCTTAATTTCACTATCTTTGTTGGATGGTTGTGAATGTAACTAGGCTTTCATCTTTAAATTTTTAAGCATATTTGATAAAATATTAGAAAAAGTGGGTTTTGACTCATTAATATAAAAATATATATAAAAAAGAACCCCAAATTTTTTTAAATTAGTGTTATTTTTATTTATTTAAAAATAATTTATAATACATATATTTTTTAACTAGTCATATAATTATTTATTAAAATATATTTTTTACTTGTCATGTCATCAATACCAATTGACAACTAAACTCCTCCACATAAATGTTTTCCGTCCATTTACATGTGTTTATTATTATTATTATTATATGATTTTTTTTTTCTCAAAAAATAAATACATTTTATTTATGTCTCTATAACTTGAATTGAAAATGAAGCTAAAAACAAATAAAATGTCCCAAACAATTAAAGTCCTTGAAACTAACCTCAACTTGCCCCGATGAAAAAAATTATAAAGTGATAATAGGAAAAACCATAAATTTTATTCCCAGTAAAACTCAAACTCATCTATAGACCACTAGATTTCACTATTTCTAATATCTACACTTTTCAAATTACTTCACATTTGCTATGAGATACTTACTTATGGAAAAAAAAAATTTCAAATTTTCTTGTGGGATGTTTTTTCTCAGAGTAAAAAAAAAATTCACAATAATAATAATAATAATAATAATAATAATAATAATAAACATATCTAAAAGAAAGAAATTATTTATGTGGAGAAATCTAGTTGTCAATTATTATTGGTGAAATGATAAAGTAAAAAAGGTGTTTTAGTGAATTATTAAAAAGTACATATATTTTAAATTATATTTAAACGGTGAAGATAATACTAATTTAAAAATATTAAAATTATTATTTTTCCATATATTTAGTTATTCAACTTATTCGAAACCCACTTTTCCCTAAAAAATTTATTTCTACAACTTCTTGTTTTGTTACCTACAAACAGGGCCTATGGTGGGCCGGAGGATTCATGAGGCTTCAAGGCCCAGCAAAGTGCCAATCGGCTCGGTTTGCCGTCTTCCCTCTCCCGCCTCCAATCAAACTCTGAAACTATTCGGAAAGAAGTGCGCCAGTCCATCTGTCATAGTTTGAACACAATACCAATGCCAAAAGCGGGGAGGGGAAAAAGCAAAAGCGGGATGAAAAGCAGAAGCGGCTTCTTTAATAAATAGAGAGTTCTCTGAATTAGCGAAATCATGATCCGCTTTTGTCTTCTAATTTATTCCTTAGACTGCACTAAAGCAAAAAACAAAAGCAGTTCCAATTCCTTTCTTGTTCATAGAGAAACCCCACCTCCCAATCAAAGAATCTCTCTTAGAAAAAAGAGAAAGATGATCACACTCTCTCCTCTCCCATTTACGCATCCACTTCTTCTCTCCCCCAGCCGTAATCCTCAAACCTATTCATTCCAAAGTTTTTCTCTGAGACACAGAACTTTTGGCTCCACTCTCCGCCCTTGTATTCGCAGGAGATGGCCACTTCCAGCGGGGCCGGCCCTTCTACTTCCAGGTCCTACTCCAGGAGGATGAGCAGGGCTCCCACGATGGCGGATTCCGCACCCGACGACCCGGGCGACAGGGTCCCTTCGTCCCTCGCACCTGTTGTTCCCATTCTTCGTGTGGCCAATGAGGTGCAGGAGGAGAACCCTAGGGTAGCCTACCTCTGTAAGAACTAACAACACACTTCCTCTCTTCCATTCCCTAAAAATGCTTTCATTGTAGCACTAGTGTTACTGTTCTTATGATAAAATCACATAATTCTGGCAGTGTCAGTGATGATTTGATTATATGACATAGTTCTACGAGCAGTCTTAGCGTGAATGTGATAAAGTGTGATATTTGTAGTCGTTTCAGTGTTAAGTTGATACAATGCAATGATTGTAGTGGTGTTGTTGCGGTTAATTTGATAAAAGCCAATGATTGTAGCGGCAGAGTCAGCTTATTTATTTATTTTTATAAAATGCAATAAGTGTAGGAGTAGCGTGTTGGTGCTAACTTGATACAATGTAATAACTGTAGATGTTGGCCTTCCCTTCCCAACATTGATTGAATAAGATGTGACGATTATAGCAGTAGTATAAATGCTAATATGATAAATGCTAGTGTTAACTCAATAAAACGTGATAATTGTAGCAGTAGCAGCAATTTGGTGGGATATCCATGTACATCTCCTACTCCAAATCACCATGTAGAAAACAATGATCAACTCAGGTTAATAGCAAGAGATGACAAAGCTCTAATAGTATTCATTTTTGCCACAAGTGCAAAAGTCTCTTGGCAATCCATGCCTTGAGTTTTAGGTGAATCCTTTAGCTACCAATCCAGCATATATCTATGCAATGGTCCATCCGCCTTGTATTTTTGTGAAAATCCATTTATAACCTACTGTTTTCTTTCCTTAAGGAAAGTCCACTACGTCCCAAAACTCATTCTCATTCAGTGCATTACTCCTTGATCATGGTAAATTTCCACTTTTATCCTTAAATGCTTCTTGGACTGTCTTGGGTATTTCTATGGATGTTAAGTAAGAAATGAAAGCTTCATAGTATGAAGATAGTTTTGGTACTCATTTGGAAAAATAAGGCTCGAGCCATATCCAAAAAGTATCTATTTTTTTCTCTTAGCAATGTCATTTTTTTGAGGCATGCCTATGTGGGAAGATTAGTGGATAATTTAGTCATTTTGAAGATATTGGATGACATTATTATCAAAATACTCTTTTCTATTGTAAAATCTTAGAACCTGGATTTTTGTGTCAAATTGTGTGTGGACTATTTTATGGAAAATAGGAGAGATAAAGTTGACCTTAAATTTGTGCTTAAGAAGGTAGACCTAGGTAGTTGTTTTACAAATTCACATACTTCACAATGAATAGAATTTTTATTGAAATCAAAGGCAATATTCATAGAGGGAAATGCATTTTTTATCAAAGGGAAAAGGGGATGCCCTAGTCTATAGATCCAAAGTAAAAACTCTTTTTCTCTTAAGGAAGGTAGCTAATGGTGATGAATAAGCCAAAGAAGTAGATAATAACATCCACTCTTGGTCTCAATGTAATATAGTCAACTAAGTTTTCTAGTATGCTAATCATCTTCCTCACTACCTAATCCTGAAAAACACATCGAGAAGGAAAAATGTTCATATAATAATTCAAATCTTGAGTAATCTAGGACAAAAAAATGTAGACTAACTTAAGAATGTGTAAACCTGATTTCAATGAAATGGAAAGAGTTAAGAAAATAGTTCCTTGACAAGCAATCAACAATTTAACATTATGATTTCTTGCATTCGAGCTATATGAAGAGAACAACTTAGGAGAACATATATGGTCAATCACCCCCAAGTCTATTACCTAGAGGTTGGAGAAATAATCTTTTGAAGTATTCAAGGCTATGGAAATGTCACCTAATTGTGCATAGGAGGTTAAGCATGCGAAAGTCTCACATTGGCTAAGAAGAAACAAAATTTTTTTCATTTGATTCTCATTCAAGGCTCCTTATTCGTGGTTGCTTGCATTGGATCTTTCATGAGGTTTTGCTTTAGAGTTCACTACATATGCTTTGTTAGCTTTTTTTGATAGGTAAAGTATTTCATTAAAAGCCAAAAGGCTAAAGAAGGAGTATACACGGAGTATACCAAGACACAAAAGAACAATAGAGACCAAGGGGCAAACTAGCCTGACCCTTACTTGGTAGCTAGCCAATCTACAAAATTAATCAAAGAGAGAGTGTGTTTCTCTATATACACCCTAGCCCAATTCACAAAAGTATACAAAAAAATGGATTTAATATCTTGGTTGTTCCTCTCAGCACCATCAAAGGCCCTCCTATTCCTTTCTTTTCAAATGGTCCACATCAGGCAGAATGGGGGCAGCTCTCCAAGCTTTCTCCCTTTTCTTGCCCACAAAATAACCATGTCATCCTAGGAGGTTCCTTTTCACAGAGGAGTGCATCACCCATTGCACCCCAAAAAGGGAGAAGATCAGCAGCCATAACATTCTGGCCTTCTCACAAAGCAAAAGAAGGTGATCTGTGGTTTCCTCCTCATTTTTACACAAAAAGCACCTATTGGGGATGCTCCAACCAAATCTCTTCAGGCAATTAGTAGTGAGTAGTCTGCTCCAAGCCGCCTTCCAACCAAAGAAGCTAGCCCTAATTGGGACCCAAGGCGTCCAAATAGTTCTAGCTGGGAAGGGGGGTTTGATGCCCCTTGAGAGTGAGCTATAAGAAGACTTGACAGAAAAGGTCCCATTCTTGTTCTCTTTCCACAGGAGCAAGTCGTCCACACTTCTTCTAATGGACAAAGGATGGAGCTTGCCTAACAAGCTTTCAACTTCTCCCATCTTAATTATTGGGAGGTAGAATTACTCTAATTTAGACCCGCTTGTTCCACATCTCTAACTATTTCTTATCTTTCTGCAAGATCCTAGTGTTAGTATAGTCAAAGATTGGTATTGTAAAAAATTGAGAGATTGTAAAGAGATTTTCTTTGATCGGGAGTTAGGGAGGGTAGAAAAGATTATCTCATTAGTTGGGACTCAATGTGTAAGTGTAAAAAGAATGGATGTTTGGGACTTGGGTTGATCTCTCTGAGGAATCGTGCTCTCTAAGGGAATGGCTTTGGAGGTTCCTTAGGGAAAGTTTTGACATTTGGAATAAGGTTATTTTGAGTATTTATAGGACACATCCTAATGAATGGGATGCCAACATCATAGTTGGATGGTCGCATAGGTGTCATCCTCTGAACACGATTGTTCCAGGTTTTTCTAATTACGCTCGTTTTGCGGTGGGTGATGGGGAGAGAATTCACTTTTGGGAGGATTTGTGGTGGGGAGATCATCCTTTATTTTCATAGTTTTTATAAAGTTGTCACAGTAAAAATCTTATCATTTCAACCATCCTTTGTTGTTCTTCTTCATTGTCTTGGAATCTTAATTTTTATTTTGTCACAACCTTATGGTTTTGGAGATTAAAGATTTTGAAAGACTCATATTCTCCCTCACTTGTGTGCACTTGGCTTTATCTACCCCATGCGAGAGTATGGTCACTAACCTCTATTAAGGAGCATGATATGCATATTGAACCCAAATCTTATAAGTTTAAGCTTTTAGGAAAATTGGTTGTTCAACATGGTATCAAAGCTTGGTTTGGTGGAAGGTCATGTGTTCGAGCCGCCTTTTTGCAATTTGCATGTTTGTAAGTCCAGAAAGGACTATTTGCGTTTGTTTGTCTTTTTTTCTCTCTCTCTCTACCTTACCTCTCTATGTCTCTCCACGTGCGGGGATGGGGCTGCATGTAAGGGAGGGTGTTAAGGAGTATGATATGCATATTGAACCTAAATCTTGTAAACCTAAGTATTTAGAAAAATTAGTTGTTCAACAACCTTTTCAGGATTATTCACAGTCAAATCTTTTTTCACGTCTTTGTCCAATACTTCAAATTTTGCTCTTTTCTTTTAGGCCAAATTTATATGGAATTCAAAAGTCCTATCTAAGGTTAAGGCCTTTGCTTAGTTAGTGTCACATAAGAAGGTAAATACCAATGACATGTCACAATTGAGAAGACCTTTCAAATCCCTTAGGCATGATTGGTGTGTTTTATGTAAGTAGAGTTGAGGGTCTATTGATCATTTCTTTTTGCAATGTTCGATGACTTTAGGGCTTTGGCATTGTCTATTAAGGAAAGCTAGGATTAATTGGGTTCCACCTAGGAGTATATTCGGTAGATTGTTCATTTCATATAGAGATTTGCAGAGCTCCAATAGAGGCAAGATCCTTTTGCAAATATCTTATCACATTGCTTTGGATTGTGTGGCGAGAGAGAAATTGTAGAATCTTTGAGGATAAGGGAGGGATGATTGAGGGATTATGGGATTTATTTCAATTCTATTCCTCTTTTTGAGCCTTTTGCACCAAAGCTTTTAAAGGCATTCCTTTGAGAGTTATCTAACTAAATTGGCTTGCGGTGTATAATTCAAAAGGGTGTGGAGATCCTTGAGAGGAATGACCTTTGTAGCCTAAACCTTTTGTATAGACTACTTGTATAGTAGAGGAGGTCAACTATATTATTATTAATTTTTTTGTAATCGTAGGGAGGATTCCTCATCCTTCTCTTGCCTTCATTAATATAAATATATACATCTCTTGTTTTTTATTATAAAAAAAAATAAACAGAGGTGATAAATTTGAAAAAAAAAAAAAACCTTACCCATGAACTCTAGACCTTTTACACGATGTATGATTCAATAGAAATCTAAATTTGAATTATTCATTGACTAAGAAAAATTACATAAATAATGGACGCTACCCTATGAATAGAATCTAGTCAAATGATTTACAAAGGGAAACTGTACAAAATCACAAAATAAAAACAAGGAAAGGTAAAATGCTAAGTAAAAGAAAAAAATCAAAATTAGAATATGCTCCCCTTAATCAGGAATACAATCAAGCTGAATCAGGTTCAAAATTAGGTGCTTTTGAACAATTCCTTTATGGTTGTTTTGAACTTTCTGGAAAGAGAGGAATAGGAGAATCTTTGAAGGCAATGAGTGGACTTTGTTGGCAGTGGAAGACACTTTTTTAAGGTCCTTGCTGTTATAGTTGAGAGTCTTCTAAGGTCCTTGCTTTCTTAGTTGAGCTGCTTGGCGACAGGGATAATTAATTCCTTGCTTTATTTGGTTGATAATTTATGCAGGGACGTTGTTGTACATGGTGTTTTTGGTTCTTTTTTTCTTCACCATTGTGTGCCCTGTGTATGCCTCGTGTACTGGAATTGTGACCCTTATATGTTAGACGCTTTTTAATACCTATTATTTCCTTGCTTATCAAATATTTTTTTTTTTGGAAGAATGTCTTGTTCTTCACTATAGTTACTAATTCATTTTAGTGATTTTTATTTCTGATAAAATAAGTACCTCTTGGGGAATTTTTGTCCAATGTTTTATAAGGATTTTTAAAAATTTGTGGATTTTAAGGTGGGAGAGAGTGGGTCTAAAAAATATTCATTGCTGACAAGTGGTGTGATGGTGTGTGCCTCTGTTCAGGCATTGTGCCTTGTAGGTGAAGGCTTTGTTGTTAGGAATGCCATATAGACATTTGGCAATTCAATAGCTGTACCCCCAGGATCAGGTCCTTTAGGAGAGCGAGTAGTTGGAGATCACCAATTTGTAGAGCCTTGCTACTGAGGACCATGGTATATGGGTTCAGATGGGAAAATATGACTGGTAGAGGTGAGCTGTTTTTGTCAGATTAGTTGTTCCTTGTGTGATGGTGTCTTTCATTTGAACTTGGGATAATATTTTGCTGCCCCACCTGGTGGCGTTGTTCATTTGGATTACATTGATGGGTAAGAATTTCCTTCAGATAGTTTCATGTGTATAATACAAAGCCCAAAAGGCTGAGACCAGCGGACCACTCAATAATTTTGTTGTATCTGTAAAGGGATCAGCACATTGTTGGAGGGTTGAGGCTGTCAGAGTTAAGAAGAAAAGATCTTTGTATGAAGCTTTTATAACTCTGGGCCAGGGGGCCTTTACTGATAAGTTATTAGTCTATGGCCTTGTTTTTTGTCCTTTTGTTTGTGGACTTGCTGGTGTAGTTATGACTCTTTTGTTTCTTTAGGTGTTCTTCAAAAACTGCTTCTGTACTAGGGTTCACACCCTTTATATTGCCTTTTATTCACTTTTCTTGCTTATCTTAAATAAAATAGAAAAAGTTAAAAAAAGAAAGAAATAAAGAAAGGAAGAAAAAGGAAATGGATTGCTAATAGTTAGAACCTCAGCTTTGGAGTTGGGATATTGATGATTGCTAGTGTCTTGGTTAGACTCTTAGGTTTTGAACCTCTTGAGTTAGTGTAGATTAAGGTCATTGAGGCAGCAGTATAAATTTCCATGAAGGTCTGCTATTTTGCAAACCTGTGGCTATGTGGAAGGTGAATAATATGCATTGCTGAGGATGAAACTGCTCAAGGGTATTGAAAAACCTCCCCCCATGTGTATCTGTCTGCTTCCTATTTGAATTTTTATCAAGAGTAGAAAATATGTGTTTTTTCGCCTTCTATTATAGCTGTGTGATAGCATATATGCTTCTCTTGTCAACTCTCTTATTCTACTAATCTTTGCATAAGAATTTCATTTATCCTTTGTCTAACAAAGATCTTTCATACAAAAAGGTTGAATGAGGAGGTCTTTTTTTCTATGTATTATTCTCTGCTGTTGGAGCGACAATTTTTGTACATTTTGTAGCAGAAAGTTACTTAATTGAGAGAGAGAGAGGCCCAAATACCACCAATATGAAAAAACCAGAAAAGGTGGAGGACATAATCTCCAACAAAGTACAAGAGTTTTGATGCTCCTCTCTTGTTCAGTGGATTAGTTTTTTTTAATCTTTAGCTTCAAGAAAGGAAAGATGAATTATAATGATTTTTATTTGCTAAAGATCATTTTATAGCATTCTATACTTTTATTTGTTTATTTGTATTTCATAATTGGCACTTGCATTTTATATGCTTTCTTAGGCATTTTTATTTGGCATCAACTGCACATGCCAGAAGATATTCTCTGTACAAGCTTGTTGACAAATATCTTGCTTAGGACCTTGATTTATTTTTGTTCAATTAGGTCGCTTCCATGCATTTGAGAAGGCTCATAAGATGGATCCAACGTCAGCTGGACGTGGTGTTCGCCAGTTCAAGACCATCCTATTACACAGACTTGAAAGGGTATACTTTACAATTGTTGATATTTTGGTCTCTTGCAAAGGGTGATCTTTGCTCTTCTTACTTAGTGGTCTAAATTTTTTTAAGGCCTTTCATATTATATTTTTAGTTTCTTTAGTGATATTTTTTTAATCGTTGAAGATATAAAAAGTAAATAACTTCGGTAAGTATTTTATGGGGATGAATCCCCAAGATCTACTAAAGAAAGGAATGAATGGAAATAAAAAGATCGTAAATTACTCTATCAAGTGCACTAAGGTAATTTTACATTGTTTTTCTTTTTCAATAGTAAGTAGTTGGTATTTGAGTTTCATTTAGAAAATTTTTTTAATTGGAAATTCTGCTTAAAAGAAGTTTCTATAGTTTTGAACTTTCAATTTTACAGAAAGTCTTTTTTCATAAAGTTTTTATTTTGAGTCTTTTTTAGAATGTAAAAGTCTTCCATATTAGAAATTTGTCACAACAAGTTTCTATAAAGTTAAGTTTTTAATTCTAAAAAGATTGTTTATATTTTCCTTTTAATTCTAATTTGAAAAGATTTAAGAATTTTAAGAAAGAAATAAGAGTTGTGATAAGTTATTTTATATATTTGGTTTTTTGTCCAAGATTGTTTTTAGTTTTAAGCGAGAGTCTACTGTTTCATATATTTTCTTCATTTTTTTCTTTCTTGTTCCATATTTTATTTTCTTTTTTCCTGTTGCCATAATTATAGTTCATCATTCATTTTTTCAATCTATTTGATTGTAGACAACCATCCTAGGATTGTTCTACATCAGGATTACTGACTATTAGAAAATAAGCATTGTTCATTTGATTTGAAATAAACAATTTTGATAAGGAATAAGGAATAAAGAAGGGATAACTTATTCTTCATACTTGAAGCTATCATGGAAACAAATAGTTGATTGAACTAGGGATCTAAGAAAAAGACTAGGCCAACATCAGAGAAATATCAATAGTTTTGGGAACCTATATGTCAGAATAATGGTTTGTTCCCTTGCACTAGGAAGTCACTAATACTTGATAGTGTCACCTTAGTCAAATCTTCTCATGGTGCAAAGTTTTGAGAACTAAGTCTTTTGGGGTATATTTATAGGATGCTAGTTGGTATTTTCCCATTTCTATTTCCTTATTTATAGAAAAAAGGCTATGTGATTGAATATACTCTTTTTGCTCCCTTTTCACATTGTTTTTTGTTAACTAACATTAACCTTTATATGTGTAACTCCAAAACCTTTGCCAACTCCCTTTGTATAGACTCAAAGAACATCTCATTGATACTAGGTGTACCATCCCCTAATTAAAATAAAAGATTTCAAGAAGCGTTTGCCACTCCCTCCTTCAAAATTAGGTACACAACCTCCAAGTGAGATTCTATATGTTAATGCATATGTTAACTCACTCTACTAACTGCAAAGGCTATATTTGGGCGAGTGTGTGAGAGGTAAATTAGCCTACTAATTAATCTTGGAAACCTCCCTCTTTCTATTGTTGCTTTGTCATCCAAAGACTTAGGTTTTTTGTTTTGATCAATAGGAGTTTCACTAGGTTTGCCTCTAAGCATCCCTGTTTTTTTAAGTGGATTTAATGTTTATTTCCATTAACAAACAAAAATTCCAAGTTTGCTTCTAACAACTTCCACCCCCAAGAAATATCTCAAACTACTAAGATCTGTAGAATTATAGGAAGATTTAATTTGATGTAACAAATCATCTTTTCTTATCCCATGATTTTAGAGGATTTGGTAGTCTGTTACCAAGTCCTAGATATGAGTTTCCGTTTTTTATAGTTTTTTGTTTTAGGTAGTTTTGATTTTTTTTAGGTAAGTTGTAAATATCCCTAAAATAGATGAGTATTATCATCTATATATATAGGGGAATGTAATTATTATCAAAGAATATAGTGGAATGTTGAGTTTTTTTTTTTCCTTCCACTTCATTTTGGTATCAGAGCATTCTCTAAACCCTAATTCCCTCATATGACCAAATACGACAAATCTGATTCAACTGCTACCGTTTCCCAAATCACCTCCAATCAGGAAGCCATGGCTTCCAGCAACAGTACTGCAGATAGTAACCTCATGCCCATTACAGGACACAAACTGAATGGGAACAACTATCTCCAATGGTCCCATTCTGTAATGATGTTCATATGCGGAAAGGGCAAAGACGATTATCTCAATGGAGTTGCTGCCAAACCAAACAAGACAGGTGAAAAGTTTAAAGTTTGGAATGTTGAAAATAATATGGTCGTGTCATGGCTCATTAATTCCATGACAAATGACATTGGAGAAAATTTTCTTCTCTATGGAACAACAAAGGAGATTTGGGATGCTGCCAAGGAAACGTATTCTAACAATGAGAATATGTCGGAATTGTTCGAGGTGGAGAGTGTTCTCCATGACTTCCGCCAAGGAGAGTTAACGGTGACTCAGTACTTCAACACACTCAATCGCTACTGGCAGCAACTAGACTTGTTCGAGGAGCACAATTGGAGCTGTTTGGGTGATGGAATCAGGTATAGACAGATTATTGAACAGAAAAGAATATACAAATTTCTGATTGGATTAAATAACAATCTCGATGAAGTATGAGGAAGAATCTTAGGATCCAAACCACTACTAAATATCCGAGAAGCATTTTTAGAAGTTCGGAAAGAGGAAAGTCGAAAGAAGATCATGATGGGCTCTTAAGATTTTGTGACAAATCCTGAGAGCTCAGCCCTTGCGGTTAGAGGAAATCCATCGAACAACAACGATCACAGACCAAAGAAAGGGTGACCATGGTGTGATCATTGCTGACGTCCTAGTCACACCAAGGACACCTGCTGGAAGATTCACTGCAAACCTGCAGACTGGAAGCCTTCCCGGTTTGCCAATGACAAAGAAGGACGGGGCAACCTCGTCTCCATGGATGAAAAACCATCACCCGAACCCACTCCCTTCAGCAAGGAACAAATAGAAGTCTTACAGAAATTGTTCAGCCAATCTTTGCTTGCACCTGCCCCCACTGTGGTTGGTACTGGTTCCTTAGCACAAAAAGGTAATTTTTTGAGTGCTCTAAATGTTAAAAAAGAGAAGCTAAGTCCATGGATTATAGATTCAGGAGCATCTGATCATATGACTGGAGATGAGAAACTTTTTTCCACTTACAATCCATGCTATAAAAATTTAACTGTGAGAATAGTCGATGGTTCACTCTTAAAGGTGGCTGGTACAAGTTCTGTTAGAGTTTCAAAGAACATCACTCTTGATTCAGTTCTCCTTGTGCCAAAACTAAATTGTAATCTATTGTCCATTAGTAAACTCACTCGGGATCTCAACCATGTTACTAAATTTGGCTCAAATCGGTGTGAATTTCAGGTCTTGGACTCGGGGAAGACGATTGGCAGTGCTAAGATGTGTTCGGGGTTCTATCTTCTAGAGGTTAATGATTCTCCTCAAGGAGCACCTCATCATTCTGATCGTTCAGTGTCCAGTAGTCCTATTTCTTTGTCTGTGAGTCAGTCTAATAATGATAGTGCAATTATGTTGTGGCACTATAGGTTAGGTCATCCAAATTTCTTGTATCTTGAGAAGTTGTTTCCTTCATTATTCCATAATAAAAATCCAAATGAGTTTCAATGTGAGATCTGCCAATTTTCTAAACATATTCGTAACTCTTATCCTAACCGATCCTACAAAGCATCTCAACCTTTTTCCATGATTCATAGTGATATATGGGGTCCTTCTAGGATATAAAATGTTACTGGTTCTCGCTGGTTCGTTTCATTTATTGATGATCACACTAGACTCACATGGGTATTCCTCATGAAAGAAAAATCAGAGGCAAACCAGATTTTCAAAACCTTCAACACCATGATCCAAACACAATTCCAAGCAAAAATCCAAATTCTGAAAACTGACAATGCCAAAGAGTATTTCAACTCCATTCTTAATGATTATCTCTTGAGTCATGGTATAGTTCACCAAAGTTCCTATGTCAACACTCCTCAGCAAAATGGTATTGCCGAAAGAAAAAATCGGCATCTTCTCGATGTTCATAACGATGTGGAAGGAAAAAAAAAAAAACTCAACATTCCACTATATTCTTTAATAATAATTACATTCCCCTATATATATAGATGATAATACTCATCTATTTTAGGGATATTTACAACTTACCTAAAAAAAATCAAAACTACCTAAAACAAAAAACTATAAAAAACGGAAACTCATATCTAGGATTTGGTAACAGACTACCAAATCCCCTAAAATCATGGGATAAGAAAAGATGATCTGTTACATCAAATTAAATCTTCCTATAATTCTGCACTCCCCCTTAAGGTGGGCGGTAAATATTTATTAACCCCAGCTTGGAACTTAGATCATCAAACACCTTTCTCGGTAGAGCCTTAGTAAGAATGTCAGCTGTTTGAAGGCATGTAGGCATGTACAACATCTTGATTATTCCTTCCTCTATCTTCTCCTTTATGAAATGTCGATCAATTTCCACATGTTTTGTTCTATCATGATGTACTGGATTTTTTGCAATGCTGATTGCTGACTGATTGTCACAGAACATTTTCATAGGTTCTTCATCTGAAATCTTTAATTGTTTTAGCACCCTTTTTAACCATATTCCTTCACAAATGCCGTGTGCCATCGCCCGAAATTCAGCTTCTGCACTGCTCCTTAACACCATTGATTGCTTCTTACTTCTCCATGTGACCAGATTACCCCACACATATGTGCAGTACACTGAAGTTGATCTTCGGTCTTGTACTGATCCTGCCCAATCTGCATCGCTGAACACTTCAATATCTCTTCTTTGGTTCTTCTCAAAAAATAATCCTTTACCTGGTGTTAGTTTCAGGTATCTCAAGATTCTATACACAACCTCCATGTGTTCTTCATTTGGATTATTCATGAATTGACTTACCATGCTGACAGAAAAACCAATATCTGGTCGTGTGTGAGATAGGTATATTAGTTTACCCACTAATCTTTGGTATCTCCCTTTATCCATGGGTGCACAATTTTCCTTAGCTCCTAGTTTGGTTGTTGGATTCATAGGAGTATCTGCTGGCTTACACCCAAGCATTCCAGTCTCTTTTAAGAGACCCAGGACATATTTTCTTTGTGAGACAGAGATTCCCTTTCTTGACCTTGCAATCTCCATACCTAGGAAGTATTTGAGATTCCCAAGGTCCTTGATCTCAAATTCTGCAGCTAGAACACTTTTGATGGTGTGGATTTCCTCTTCATAATCTCCCATTAGAATTATGTCATCCACATATACAATGAGGACAACAAACTTTCCTGCAAGAGAGTATTTAACAAATAAAGTATGGTCCGTTTGACATTGGGAGTAGCCATGTTTCTTAACTACCTTTGTGAATCTTTCAAACTAGGCTCTTGGAGATTGCTTGAGCCCATATAGAGATCTCCTAAGTTTACAAACTTTGTTGCATGTAGTTTGTGTCTCAAATCTTGGAGGAATTTCCATGTAAACTTCTTTAGCTAGGTCCCCATTTAGGAATGCATTCTTGACATCTAGTTGGTGGAGAGGCCAGTCAAGGTTTGCAACCAAAGATAGTAGAAACCGAACTGTGTTTAACTTGGCTACAGGGGCAAATGTCTCCTCATAGTCGATTCCGTATGATTGGGTGAATCCCTTTGCAACCAGTTGTGCCTTGAATCGATTAACACTCCCATCTTCATTATATTTGACTGTAAAGATCCATTTGCAGCCTACTGGGTGTTTTCCGGCCGGTAATTCTGAGATTTCCCAGGTTCCATTTTTTTCAAGTGCATGAATTTCTTCATACATTGCTGATTTCCACTCAAGTGAGCCGAGAGCTTCTTGTATATTATTAGGAACCTGGATGTTGTCGAGGTTGGCAACAAATGTTTTGAACTTCGATGATAGTCCTTCATATGACACAAATGTGTATATAGGGTGTTTTGTGCATGATCTTACACCTTTTCTCACAGCAATAGGTAAGTCACTATCATTATTAGTTTCGGGATTATAGTTACCTGATGGATCTTCACTTCATCTAGAACTTGGGTCAGACTCTTGGGTTTGCTCAAGAGATGCTTGTTGTTCCATCTTTTTTTGGTTCTTTCTCCTTCTTGAGTAGGTAATCAACTCATCATTCTTTGTTGATTGAATAGTGTCCAGATTTTGAGGAGGTGGATTAGTAGGCAGATTGTTGGTTTGATCTTGAGAAGGAGATTCTAGGAAGTAAGGAGACTCAAGGAAGAGATTTTGAGGAGGAATGGATTCATGATTTAGTGATGGGTAGGGTTGGTCAGGATTAGGAGAGAAATGAGATGAGTCTTCAATATCCCAAAGCTGGTATTCCTGGATAAAATTAGTCTCCCCTTGAATATCAGATTTGGAGAAATAAGGTTGTTGCTCAAAGAAGGTGACATCCATGGAGTGATAGAACTGTTTAGTGACCGATGAGTAGCACTTATATCCTTTTTGAGTTGGAGAGTACCCAAGGAAAATACATTTAATAGCTCTAGGATCAAGTTTGTCCCTATGTTGTTGATGGACATGGACAAAAGCTGAGCACCTGAAAACTTTTAATGGGATTGTGGAGATGAGACGAGTATTGGGAAAGGATCCTTCACTTCAAATTCATCAATCAATGTCTCCTTTGATTTCTTCATTCCAAGGTCATCATCACTTGTAAGAATTATGTCATCTACGTAAACAATCAAAATTTTCACTTTTCCTTCTTGAGACTGCCTATAGAACATAGTATGCTCAAAATGTCTTTAAGAGAACCCTAACCTTTTTAGAACTCTAGTGAATCTTCCAAACTAAGTTCTAAGGGATTGTTTGAGCTCATAAATTGACTTCTCTAATTAGCAAACCCTGCCCACTTGTTGACCATATGAAAATCCAGGAGGAAGATCCATATATACTTCTTCATCAAGGTCTTCGTTTAAGAAGGCATTCTTGATGCCTAGTTGGTGTAGAGGTCAATCCTTGTTTGCTACTGAGGATATAAGAATCCTTATTGAATTAAGTTTAGCAATAAGAGCAAAAGTCTCCAAGTGGCCTATACTATAGGCTTGTGTGAAACCTTTGGCTACCAATCTTGCCTTATGTCTCTCAATTTCACCATCAGAGTTGTATTTTACCATAAAGACCCATGTGCATCCGATTGGTCTGTTTCTGTTGGGCAAATAAACAATTTTCCATGTTCCACTTTTTTTTTTAAGAGCTCTCATTTCTTCCAAAATAGCTACCTTCCACTGGGGAACCATCATAGCTTCCTATATATTTTTGGGATTTCTTCATGTGAAAGATTAGAAATAAATGCATAGAGAGATTGTGATAATTTCTGATAGGACATATACATGTGTTTGTTTCCTATCAAAAAAAATAAAAAATAAAAATTCTAATAGGACACAAAATTTGAAATAGGGTGAAGCATGCAAGATCTTACTCCTTTTTGAAGAGCAATGGGAAGATCAAGATTTCATAATGATATTTTAGTGATGAGTTGGAATTTTATTACCTATTGATGTTTTTCTCTTTGATTTAGATTCATGTTGAACTCTAGGTGCAACATGCTCTTTTATTTGAGGATTTGGTTGTTGAGGATAGACACAAAGTTCATTCAATTGGTGGTTTGCAAGTAGTGAACCATCTTCCCCCCCTATGTTTGATTTTTCCAATGGTACCATAGGTTCGATTGAGTGTTGTGACAGTGGTGAGCCTAAGATGGGAAGAGAAATTTCCCAAAAATGGTCTTCACTCAAATTTTCCCCTTGAAGAGTGGTGTTGGGAAAAAAAGGTTGTTTTTTTCAAAAAATGACATCCTTAATAATAAACAATTTTCGTGAGATTGGATCATAACACTTATACCCTTTTGTTGTGGAATAGTAGCCTAGAAAGACACAATTAATGGCACGGAGGTCCAATTTGGAATGATGATGATCTGGAACAAGAGTGAAAGCCGTGCTACCAAAGATCTTTATAGGAAGGGAATGGTAAAGAGAAGAAGTTAAGTGGGAAGAAGAGTTGATAAAGGAGTGTTAAAGTTTACAACATAGGATGACATTTGATTTATGAGAAATGCAGCAGTACAAAAAGCTTTGCCCCAAAATTTTTTAGTCATATGAGTGGTGAACATTAATGCTCTGACAACTTGTAAGAGATGTCGATTTTTGCGCTTGGCAACTCCATTTTGTTGTGGAGTGTTAGTGCAAGAATTTTGATGAGCAATTCCTTGAGTAGATAGATAATTGGCAAGAACAAAATTAAAATACTTAGTACCATTATCAGTTTGTAAAATTTGGATTTGGGCTTGAAGTTGATTTTTAACCATGGGATGAAATTGTATAATAGTTTGGGTATCTTTGAATTTTTCTTTCAAGAGGTAAACCCAACATATGGGTGTATGATCATCAATAAAAGAAATGAACCATTTTGTATTAGTTAAATTTGGAACATGTGAAGGACCCCAAATGACATTGTGAATAAGTGAGAAAGGACGGGAAGCTATGTAGGGTCGGGTAGGATAAGGTCTATGGTGATGTTTGGCAAGTTGACAAGTTTCACATTGTAAATGAGAAACATTTTTGTAATTGAACAAAGTGGGATTTCATGTGAGAAAAACTAGGATGACCTAATCTATAGTGCGATAACATTATTTCGTTATCACAAGATAAAGAACCTAATCCAGTACTTGCAACTTGACCTTGTTCATTAACAATGATTCAGTCCTCAAGATAATAGATGTCGTCACATTCCCAAACTTTCCTTATCGTCTTCCCCAAAGATAGATCTTGAAACTCACAATTGGAAGGAAGAAATTTAGCTATGCAATTGTGGTCGCTTGTTAATTTGCTAACGGAAAGTATATTACAGGAATTTTGGGACATGTAAAACAAAATGGATTTTTAGAGAATTTGAGAGTGACATCATTCTCTTCTCTGCAACAGGAGAAAGTGAACCATTCATAATTCTAATATTTTGGTGACTAGAGCAAGGGACATAGGAATAAAAATATGTTACATACTCTGTCATGTGGTCCGACGTCCCAGAGTCGACAATCCACGTATCATTTTTATTATTTGTAGCATTGAGAGCAGTAAGAAAGGTAACCTTATGGGCTGTAGAACAATTACTACCTCCTTGATTTGAACAGGATTAGGACAATGGTGAACAGGTTTTCATTCTGGTTTGTAGTGGCTTGATTGTTGGTGGTGCTCTAGACTTGAAAGCTCTTTCCATTTGTAGGTTGTCCAAGTGCCCAGGTGGCTGGTTTTGCATGGATCTTCCAGGGGATCTTCTTAGTATGTCCAGGTTGGTTGTGATACTTACACCATGGCCTTTTCCCATGCTGGTTGCTATGCTGGTCACCAGGGTTTCTAGTGTTTTGCTCATGTGACACAACTAACTCTTAGTAATCCCTTTTTCTCCCAGCATTACCTTTCTAAAACTTTCTTCTCTCTTTACCTTTAAAAAACTTCATCTGCGGATGGAAATGGCTCCCTACTTAAAACTCTTCTTGCTTTATCGAGTTCTTTATTTAGACCTGCCAAGAACTTAAAAACTCTTTCCTTTTTAATCATTTTTTTCTGCTTCATACTACACTCTTCATAGTCTAATTCTGACTCGTAGAATAGGTCTAATTCCTGCCAGATAGCTTGTAGGTCATTACAATATTGTGTTACGTCCATAGTTCCCTGTTTCATCTCCTTGATCCTTGACTTCAACTCGAAAATTTGGGTAGCGTTGCCTAGATCTGAGTAATTTCTCTTAACCATGTCCCATATTGCCTTTGCTGTTGATAAGAACAAACAAGTCTGACTGATTTTCGTGTCCATTGGGTTGATTAGGCATGCCATGACAATTGAATTGTCCATGATCCATGTGGAATAATTCAGATCATTCTTCTCTGGTGCCTTTGTTTCATCGGTCTGATAATTGGGCTTGCCTCTTCCACACACTACCAACTTGACTGATGAGACCATTGGAGGTAGTTCTTTCCATTTAATTTGTGTGTCGTGATCTGCCTAGAAGGATTATCACCAGCTTGAAATGCAGCTAATGGTTAAGACGTTGCCGTCGGCTGGGTTGAAGAGTTAGTCGAAGATTCTTCTCCTCTAGCTTCGCATCATTGCTCGTCGTGCTCCACCAGGTATGGCAGTTTTGGCCATGCAAGTAAATAGTTTTTAGAGTTTCTGCTCTGATACCATACAGACAAAATAGGAATTGAAACCTATTTATTTTTCATTAGGTGGATTTATGGGGCCAAATAAATAGACTCCAACAGAAAACAACTAGCTTGATTTTCTCCTATAAACTAGGATCCAATCTCCTCCTAAAATCTAGGTAACAAACTGACTTCAAAATTAAAATAAAAAAGAAACAGAAAATTCAAATCTCCCTAATTTTCAGGACTTATCATGAAATACCCTGATTTATTGAACAAAAACAAATCAAATAAGAAACCAAATTCTATCCTTATTCACAATATAGGAGGCCTTAGAAAATCTCAAGTGGAAAGAGGCAGTTCAGGAGCAAATGAGAGCTTTGTACAAGAATGAAAAATAGGAACTTATGGAATTACTTCCTGGGAAGAAGACAATGGGTTGTATATGCATATTTATGGTGAAATTCAAGACTGATGGGACAGTTGAGAGATATAAGTCCAGGTTGGTTGTAAAAGGAATCAGTCAAGGATTCACTCAACAGCCTTGAATCATAGTCCATATTCTTGATTTATATATAGTTTTTTGTTTGAAGTATTTTGGAATTCATGAATTAATGAGGGTGTTTGCTTGAAGAATTCTGAGATAATAAATTTTAGCATGGGATCTTCTCCCCTGTTTCTTTTTTAATGATAGGTATTATATAATCCTTAAAACTATAGAAGCTAGTGGAATTGATTAGATTTGCATCTCAGTAATACATTGGACGGACATTGTTTATGTCATTTTTTTATGGGAATTACAATTCAAAGAGAATAAGTGTATATGGTTATTCTTGATTTATTTGTTATCCATGGCTGGTTGGTGCTGCCAATATATATTCAGTCAATACAGAACATGATAGGGTCCAGAACCCTATTGCATCCAGTCTTATATCACGAGTTCAGTAGATACTCAACCTGATATGGAGGGTTGTACCAAGATATTATGCAAAATAAATATTTGGATTTGATACTTTGGGTATGATATGATCTTTTATTTTATTTTATTTCGTAATCTAAACTGTTAAAGTAGAATTTGCTTTGCCCACCTCTCTCTTGTTTATCTTGTCTGATAAGGGATACTCTTTATTTTATTCATTTATTTTCCTGATGGCAAATAAAGATTTTTATTTATTAATAGGGAAAGGAAATGTATAGGGATGAGCCATTATTCCAAAAGGACAGAAGGAAAAGAGGAAGAGGAATGAAATTTGGAAATAGCTCCCAACAAAAATAATTATTTAATTCTCTTTTGTTTTGGGTTCTGGAATTTGAAGGAGGAAGATTATAATTGGTTGTGATGGAAATGGGCCCTCAAATTGTAATGAAATGACATAGAATTCTAGCCATGTTACAATCTGCTGGTATGGAAATAATTAAGGGTGGACGTTGATGTTGATTGTTTGTCAGTTTGTTATCTAATCAATAATTAATTTTTCAATAGTTAACATCCATTAACATTATATCAGAGGTTTGAAAATCGATTAGAACCTGATTCACAACATCCCAAAACTCTTGGTTGCAGGAAGAAGAGGAAACGCATCCTCAGCTTGCAAGAAATGATCCAAGAGAAATACAGAAGTTTTACCAGAACTTCTATGAGAAAAATATCAAAGAAGGCCATTATACAAAAAAACCGTAAGCCTTGATTCTGAAGCATTCTTATGGGCAGTTCATGTTGAGTCTTGTAGCCGTTCTTGTTTATTTATCTCTTTCTTATGGTTTTTGTTATCTTCTGAAGGGAGGAAATGGCTAAGATCTATCAGATTGCAACAGTATTGTATGATGTGCTGAAAACAGTAGTACCTACTGGGAAAGTTGAAGAAGAGGTTTGTTTTGTATAAAATTTATTATCCTTCTTCGGATGTTTAAAATATTTACTTGCGTGTGGAAAGTAACATACTGGATATGTGGATTCTCAATTGACATTGTTATTGCAGACCGAAAGATATGCCAAAGAAGTTGAAAAGAAAAGGAAACAGTTTGAACACTATAACATTATTCCCTTTTATACTCTTGGCATTCAATCACCAACTATGAAGCTTCCAGAGGTTGTATATGTGCTGGCTATGTAATCTTGGTTTTGTTTGTGCTCATTAGATTTATTTTTAATTTATGATTGCTACCTTGTTCACTTTTTCAGATCAAAGCTGCAATTCGTGCTCTGCGTACTGTGGACAATCTTCCAATGCCTAGAATTCGTTCCACTCCTAGCGGCCCTGATGACAATTCAATAATGTTGGAGGACAGGGATCAATCTTTTACTGATATCCTTGATTGGCTTTCTTCAATATTTGGCTTTCAGGTAGCTTCAAATTCGGAAAGCCTTTTTCAGCTTTTCTATTTCATGCACTGTATCATTTGTGCCATAGGATCTGTTCTACTTTGGAGTGGGTGTCAGTGGATGTAGGCTGGCTTTGACCCATCCTGTCTTTTTTTCTTTTTTGGATCAGAAACAAATATATTTATTACATTGAATGATAAATACAGAGGAGGATGAGAAACCCTTTCAAGATGTATAATTGCTGATCAGAAAGTAGAAACGTATATTGCTCCACAAGAAACTCAATCCTATCTGCATAGACTAAGGCAGGAGAAGCAATGCCCACACATGACAAAAACTTGACACACCTAGAGGGTACTTCAACAAAAGAAACTGAGTGCTTTTCTCCTTGCTTGTCTAATTGGTTTGCAATTTGGTTACTTGAGCAAGGAACCAAGAGAAGGAGCCCCCCACCTCCAGCAATATCTATAATTTTGTAAAGCTAACTATCAAACTTTTTAGGCAACTAAAAAATAACTACAGCAGCAGTATCTCCTTCTGCATTTAGGTTGGATGGACGCAAAGCTTTAGTTTGCAGTAAGCCCTCTAGAAATGCTAACATCTCTACCCAATAGCTGAACTAACTTGGTGGGGTTTAGAGTAAGCCCTCAGTACTGTACTTGAATGATGTCTAATCCTTGGACGGAGGAGGTAGCTGTACCCATTGGTCTCAAGGGCCAATTTGGCTTACTTCACAACGGATATTATCCTTTTTGAATTGTGGTGTCAGCCTGGGAGTAAGTTCATACAGAATTTAACATGCTTCTGAGCATTCTTTCTTCATGTTTCAGAGACATTGGAATCAAGTTACACTGCTTTTTTCCCCTGAAAGTGGAGACATATTGTGGATATATTACTATGGAACTATTATTTTCCTGAAATTAACTCTCTTGAACTAAAAATCTGCAAATGAATAAGCTAGAGTTCACTCATCATGCAACTGGTACTCACCTGAAATGGTTTAAATTTAACTGTTGAGCTCAACAATAGAGACACAAATTGTGACATAGTGAAAATTAGTTGCATATAAAGCAGGTGGTTATGTGTTTACAAATAATAGATGTCAAATTGGAACTGAATCAGAAGATTCTTAGTATCTGATAATTCAAATATTGCATGTTTTCAAATTAGATACAAATGCAGATATAAGCATATCAAAACATAAGTTTGATCAATTTCAAAATTGTCCTGTAGGATCCAAATACATCATGGGTTCTTATGAACCTGAGGCAAAAAGTATAGTCCCTTGCTGGCTAGGGTCAAATAGGGTGACCAGTCTTAAAGTGTTGAAAGATAGTCTGTGGTTGCAATCGTTTCAATTAATGGTACGAAAATGCAGTACAACTCTTACTTGACAGGGTTCAGATCAACACCACTCCACTCTGGGATTGAGATTTGGATTTTATTTGAGGATAAATCTTAAGATTCTTTGTATTAGGAGAGAGTAAAATTGTTGAAGTGATCATTCTTGGAGGATAAATTAAGAAACACTCTCTTGTAGATAAGGACAAAGTCTTGGAGTTGATGGCCTTTGTATAGCTTTTTATCAAGAGTTTTATTTACCTTGAGAGCATTTAGTTAAACTTGTTGAGGAATTTTACCACAAGTGGGTTATTAAACTTCCAACTCCATAATTATTGCTTTTGATCTTAGAAGAGCCCTTAACTTTAGTATTGAAGATTTTAAGCTCATTAACTTGCTAAGCAGCTTGTATGAGATTTTAGCTAGGGTCATCCCTAAGTATTTTCATTAGGTACTCTAGGGACTATCTTTCCTTTCTAGGGGACTTTGTTGCGGTGAAGATGATTATTGATGCATATTTGATAGCTAATGAAATTATGAATGAGAAGTTACTTTATGTGAATGAGGTGATTTCCATGGTAAGCTTTAAGAATGATTGATGATGCTTTTTTATAGGCGAAAGAGAGAATATATTGACGATGTCTAAATGAGAGTGCAACAAAGTATACTCGGTGTATGCAAAGAGTGCCATCAAGCAAGTAAAAGAAGGGGAGGGAAAAAAAACCAACCTCCCTCCACTTAGTTTTAGCTCCACCAATCAATAAAGCCTATCATAGTTATGGAATGGTTACCTATGTACACTCTAACCCAATTAGAGTATACACATGAGTGACCTTTCAAGCTTTCTTCCTCTCCATCCCCACATAATAACTATGTCGACTCATAAGGGTCTTTCTTACTAAAGAGTATAACTTAGGTTGCACTAAAAAGAGAACAAAATATCAACCATAGAGTTCTTGCTTTGGAGCAATGTAGAAGCAAATGATCAACTAATTCCTCTTCCCTTATACACATGTAGCACCTATTCATCAAATTCTGAGTTGGTCAAGTGTTAAAATCCTACCCCATAAATCTTCTAAAGCAAAGGAACTCACCCTTATAGGAGCCCAAGGATTCTACACTATGCTTGAAGGAAAAGCCTCACTTCTTCCCCCAGATAATTAAGAGTAATAGGATTTAATAGAGAATTTGTTGCACTTTGTTTTCTTCCAACCCAATCTATCCTCCACATCCCTTCTTATTAAGGCTGATTGTAGTCTTCTAAAAAGGGCCTCACTTATTCTAACTCCCAATCATGCAATTGTCTGTGAAATGGGGATTCCATTGATCCCCTTTCCTTACTTGCTCCGACATTTCTGCAGTCCAATCATTTTTTTAATGGCTATACAAAAAAGTGCCAAGGAGGATTCATCCGAAGAACTATCTTTACACCATTTGACTTTCCAAAATTTTACCCTCTTTTAGTTACACATGATGTAGTGAGATCTACTTTTAAAGTTTTCCCACCCATTTCTGATAGCCTTTGATAGGCTCACCTCATAGCAGTCTCTCACCGATCTTGAACACCATCCCCTTTCATTAGTCCCAAAATTTTCAACTATGACTCATTTCTAAAGGGATTCTCTCTTTGAAGCTAATCTTTAGCTCCATTTACCAAGGAGAGCCTTGTTTAGTGTGTATAGATATTTGATGATAAGACCATCATTCTTTTTGTCTAGTTGTGACCACAAACCAACTTAACCTAGTAGGGCTTTTTCTTTGACCTCTCATTTTCCTCAAAGGAAGTCTAATTGAATTTGTTCCAATTTAAGGCCCACCTTAATGAAGATGAACATTAGTATTAGTTGTAATTAAATTAAGATTAGCATTTATTGTAGTCAAATTGGGAATAACTAACTTTGTTATAAGATAATTGGAATTAGAGTTATAATAGGTTATTAGAATCATAGTAGACTTTGGATTTTTTAGAAAATCTATAAATAAGGGTAATTGATGTAAACCAAAGTATTGATTGATAATTAATAATATTACGTTTTCTTACATACTTTACAGTTCTCAATGGTGAGATTCCATTGATTTTGTTTTAGGTGAGACTCTTATGAGGCTTTAGTGCGACTCTAAGGTTCTATCCCTTCTTTTCCTTATCTTCTCTCTCTATATTTTATTTTCTTTTATTTTGTTGCCATAAACTTTATCCCTTGTTCCTCTCTTTAAACTCGAAAAGATAAAACCCTAACCCACATATTTGATTGTAGGCAACCATCTTAGGCTTGTCCTACATCACTCTCTCTTTGGAATGATAAAAAAAAGATACGAAATAAATGGAAAAACTTGACAACGTGCTCTTGATCAAAGTAAGTCTCCCTCCATTAGAAAGATATTGTCATTTTCACAAAGCAAGCCTTTGAAGTTTCTCTTCTACCACATTGTACACCCTCGCTGATTTGTAAGAAGCTCCTAAGGGTAAGCCTGAGTAGGAAACGGGAAGGACCTCTACCTTGCAGCTTAACACCAAAGAAAGATCCTCCATAAATGCAACTTGTTCTACCGGTATAAGTTCACTTATCTCCATATTTATTTTTAAGCCTAGTATTTATTTTCAAACCACATGAAAATCCAAGATACTTCATTTGTTTTTGATTAGCATTGCAAGAAAATAGGACGTTATTAGCAAATAACAAATGGGACACTTCCATACCTTCCCCACCTCTTCCACTCATATTGAAGCCCAATATGAAGCCCCCATCTATTGCCTTTCTCAACATCCTTACTTAGGGCCTCCATAGCTAAGATGAAGAGGTAGGGTGAGAAAGGATCACCTTGCCTCAAACCCCTAGATCTTTGGAAGAAACTAGATGGGATCCTGTTAACTAGAACAAAGGATCACCATAGAAATACACCATTTACTCCATCTCACCCACTTTTGATGAAATCTCATTTTGTCCAATACTATAAGCAAAAAGTCTTAATTTACATGATTATATGCTTTCTTAATGTCCAACTTGCATATAACCCCACTACACTCTTTTAACCTTCAATCTAATGTCTCATTTGCAATAAGGGTTGCATTCAAAATTTACTTATCCTTTACAAATGCATGTTGATAAGTTAAAACCACATTACCTACCACTTTCTTGAGCCTATTAGCTAAGACTTTAGTTAGAAGCTTATATACCCCCTTAACTAAGATAATGAGTGTAAAGTCTTTCAAGTCCTTAACTCTACCTTTCTTTGTGATCAGAACTAAAAGAGTGACATATAAGCTTCTCTTAAAAGAACTATTATAAAAAAACTCCCTCAAGAAGCTCATCACCTCTAGTTTTACAAAGTCTAAACTCATTTGCTGCAATGCCATGGTCAACCTATCTAGCCTTAGGGTTTTATGCCAACTCAAACTAGACAGTTGCTAGAACTACCTCCTTAGAGAAAGAAATTGCCAAATTCCTAGCCTCATCACTTCCCAGTGTTTCAAAAGACATTCTGTTAATGCTAAGTCTCCAATCTTTGGTTTTGGACAAAAGTAACTAGAAGTCCTTGGAAACTCCCTCCGTTATATTTGCTTACTTAGACAAACATACACCATTCACTCTCACTTTGGTCATGGAGTTTCTTCTTCGAGTGTTGGCCCTTTTATGGAAGAATTTGACATTTTTATATCTCTCTTTAACCAAATTTCTATTGATTTCTATCTCCATATAGTGTCTTCCAACAAGGTTACTTGTTGAATTCAGTCACTGCTAATCTTCTTGCCTCAAACTTATCAAGGAAAGGGGTGCTTCTCTCTCCTTAGAGTCCCAAAACCAATCTTATTAAAGGCCTCAATTATTTATTTATTTTATTTGTAATTTTTATTTTATTTATGACATTCCTAAAGACCTCACTATTCCACTTTTTTAAGTGTTGCTTAAGGGTCTTAAGTTTGTTGCCAACATATGATTGTGGGAGCCATTCATGTTATAACCCAACCACCAACTTCTCACTAAGTCTTTAAAACCTTCTAACTTAAGCCACCTAATTTCAAATCTAAAAAGAGTTTTGTTCTTCCTTATCTCACCTCTATCAAGAACTATAGGAGGGTGATATGATATTAGCTTAGGTAAAATGCTTTGAACTATGCTTGAAAATGATCCTCCCAATCATTTGACACTAGGAAATGGTCTTAACCTCAAAGTAGAATGAGAATTCATCCCATGACACCAAGTGAAAGGCCTTCTAACTAGAGGAAGATCCCTTAAGTTCAATTTTTTTTTTCTTTTTTGATAGGTAAGATACCTTCAATTCAATTCCTTAATAATCTTTGAGAAATGCCTCGTATCAAAAGATGGTCTTGGACAATTTCTCTTCTCGACCAAGAAATTGACCATATTAAAATTCCCTCCTAAGCACCTAATTCTACTCAAAAGTCCTTTCTTTCCCTACTAAGGATTGACAATAAACATCTAAAAACACGTAGACAAAGCCATCTTCACAATTTTTGAACCAATAAGGGATAGAGAACACTCCCACTTACATTTTAAGAAGCTTTAGCGCTGTATTATCCCAAAAACCTAAGATGCCTCCTACTGAACCACTGGCTTCCACTACAACCTAATCCAAGAATCTTCTTACTCCTTGACTTTTTACTAGCTGTCCAGTCATCTGTTTTACCTTTGTTTCTTGAGGATAGACTAGATCAGGCCCTTAAGACCTAACTAGTGGTTTTATTAACTGTTGCTTCTTCCCATCATTTGCCCTTTTGACATTTGAGATATGATTCCTAACTTCATTAAGTGGCTAAGGCTGGCTCCTCGCTTTTCTTCCCATGATCCTTTTCTATCCCAGATGTGCTCTTGTAATTAATTAAACATTCTAATTTTTGGAGCTCTCTCTCAAAGTAGGTTGTAGAATATGATTTCCTCTTCTCTCCCAATAATGAAACAATGCCCTCTTTCTAGCTTCCATCATCTCCTACAGGGATATAATCTCCTTTTCAAAACCCTCGATTACCATCCCCATGAAACTATTAAAGATTGCTAGTTTGTGGAAGACACCCTTGGGTATCTCTTTTTCCAAATTACTCTCCTACCATCTTTCCCCATCCTTTGAGTACCCTGAATCACCTGGACAAAATTGCAGGAACATTGACAATGTGCCATCTTGGAAAATAATCCTTAAAGGACCACTTGTAGCCCTCATGGACTTGTTAAAAATCCTTTCCTTCATTTGGTTCAAAATTTCCCATGCTCAACAACTATAAGAACTCTAGATCATGATCCTCTATCAACGTTGGTAGGCCTTATATCAAAACTTACCTTTGGTTCCTTTTGAGTGTCCTCAATTAGGCACCAAACAAAGAATTTCTTGCCTATCCTTTGGAGGACAAGAGGAAGAAGAGAGCCCGTCCCCAAAAGAAACACAACAGATAAGTCATTCTTTTGAATTTGGAAGTTGCAGCCAATAACGCTTCATTTACATAGGAAAGCCCCTCCCTCTAGGATTTAGGTGACCTTCGATGCTATAGGAATGAAAAAGTTAGGCTTGCTTCCCTTCCTCGCACTATAGAGAGGAAAACTCTAGAACATCTCGTGGGCTCTTTTCTCCTTGGATTTAAATACAAAATTGGGCTTTGCTCTTTGACTGGATAGCTCCCTTAAAAAAGGGAACATGAAGAGGTATGAGGAGCTTCAATAGGCCTATCCTCACCTAGGCCACAAGAATGAGCTCCACCTTTTAAATAAATTGCCCTTTGATCTTGTAGAATTGCTATGGGCCTCATTCAACTTAAAAACCCACATCCTTTGGGCTAAATAATGCTCATTTCTTAGCTTAAAATGAATTAAAAATAGAAGGGCCATCTAACTTCGACCATATTGCTCCTAAGGTCTACTAAAGGGGGATACCCTCCTCACTACCCCCATCTATGTCCAAGGTTAGGAAAAAGATATGCTCCTCACTCCTACAACAACCAATTTACATCTCTTGCAAGACACTTTCAACCACTTTTGCGCACAACTCCTTGTCCTTCCCTACTTTCCTCACCAACACATGAAGGCTCCCCCGTTCTTCCTCTAACCTCTGGCTGGTAAGCTTTGTTTCAACCTCAATCAGCCATGGCAGAATCTCCCACTAAAGCTGAATGGAAAACCACAAAAATCCCACCATACTTGGGACCACTAAACTAAGAATTTGGGACCACTCTCCCATTTGAGTAAATGAGGATCCTTGCCTATTGTAAATTAAGTCGAGACATTGTGTCTTTATCCACTACCGCAAAGTCCCTGGACTGGTTCCTCACCTTTTTAAACAAATCATTTCCTCATAGATGAAAAGACAACCTTATTAATCCTAAACATACTTCTTCAGCATTAGCATCATGGCTAAAATAACCGACTTCCTGAGACCACCTATTCGGATGCAAACAATTTCCCCTGAAATTCCTCAACCTCATTTGCAACACCTTTTGATCCTTGGTCAAACTCAAATAAAATTAGGGAACCACTCATCAAATCCAAATAAATGTTCCTTTTCAACCACCAATTATACATAGCTCAATTTTCTAAGGAGAATAGATCCGAACTATTGTGTGAAGAATCACCCTATCTACTCATAAGGTTCCATTGAAGGTGTGCCATATTTTTTCTGATTTTCTCATTTTTTATTTGAATTCACATTGCTTCACTCACACCAACACGATCATTTGTCACCAACTTTGCCAAATAAGCTCTCTTACTTGGGGACCCTCGTTTTTCCCCTACATGAGAAGACTAACCCCTTGTGCCTTTTGTTCAGTCCTGTGAGGAGGGACTAACCCTAAATTCCCCAACTTGGCAATGAGAACCTTCCACCCCTTAGAAAACCTCTTTCTTTTGAGAATATCAAAGTAAATCTCTTCTTCTCCACTGGACAAACAAAGCACAATAGGAATCTTTTTGCCTTGTTGCACATTTCCATCTTGAAAATCCTTTCTCCTTCCTTCCATACCTTTCTATAAGAGTTTAGTCCTATATTTTCATTGCGTGATTTTACCCCATCCAATAACAAAGTAAGTTCTTTCTTGCCAAACTTGATCTAGGATGAGTAGACTCGCCCCCTCAACCAACACCTTACCCACCACTTTGCCTTTAACAATCTCTACTAAAATCTTAAAAAGATTTTGAGTCAACACCAAACTAGCATTTACCTCCATTTAGTGGCTGTCTCTACACGATGTTAACTAGGGTTCGAGGATTATACCCTTAGTTGAAATTATAAGCCTGTGAGTTCAAGATTTGGGTGGAAGAGAGAAAAAAGGAAGAAATAAAAGATAGAAGAGGTTTAGGTTTTTGTTCTGTTGACTTACCTATACTCTTCCTTCTCTTCATGATATTGAGTCTTATTTGAGAGCATGATATACATTAGGGGTAAAATCCCAACATTTTAAGCTTTTAGGTAAATTGGCTGTCTAACATAGTATCAAAACCACATGATGTTTATTTTCCTAATTTATTAAGCTATGTGCAAGTCCAAAAAAGATTGTCCATAATTTGTTTGCCTACGTTCTAGTTTTTTTCTCCATGTTCAGGTATAGGACCACATATGAGGGAGAGTATTGGAGAGCATGATATACATTGTGGACATTAATGCGAAAGCTCAAACTTTTAGGAAAATTAGTTGTCCAACAAGTCTGAAATAAGAAATTATAATGATACCCCAAATATAGTATTATAACAATAATAAACTTTAATGCAACAAGAATAAGCTCTAATGGTCCCCCTCAAGCTAGAGCATATGGATGAAAATTACAATGATACCCCTAATATAATATAACAATAATAAACTTTAATGCAAAAATAATAAGATCTAATGCAGTCCCTCTCTTCAAGCTGGAGCATATGTAAACCCACTATATGTATAAAGTGCCAAAAAGTGCTCTTTATTATGTTTGATTTTTATTATTTTCTAATTGGACTTTTACTACATTAGTTTTGTACTTTATTTAGGCTTCTATTTAATTTTTTCTTACTAGGAATAGATCTACCATGATTATGGTTATTGTCCTATTATATTTAGCACTAGAATTGACTCTATGAATGCCTAGGGTTGTACACAATTATTCATTAATTATTCAGGTAATAAAAATATTTGTTTAGAGTTCTTGTATTTATGACAAGAGAAGTTTTTTACTCCTTTCTTTATTCCCTCTTTCCTATCATTTTCGACTACATCTACAGGCTTTACAAGGACAGCCTCTTGTGGTAGTATTGGGACATGCTATCAATTCTTTGGCTGATCTGCATTGAGAGAAATGACAGGATGTCTATATATAAGAGGTGGTCTAATGATTACTTTTTGAATAATGCTCACTATTTCACCCTTCTTTTGGTGTCCCATACTAAGATGTGCTCTGGCATTCCTATTAGCTTGATTATATTGAGTTGGAGAGAGGTTTTTGGCTACCATAAGTGGGATCCAAACATCAAGGTTGAATGGTTATGTCTCTCTTTAGGATCCCCAGATAAAATTTAATGGTTGTTTTTTTGAGTAACCTGGTACTGCTAGGGGTTGTTAGAATGTTCAATGACCATAGAGGTAGTTGGTTATAGTTTTGTCTAGGCCAACTGGTTTTGGTCTAAACCTTGAGGTAAGGATCCTAGCTTTGTCGTGAGGATTGATAGAGTTCTCTCATGGGTATGCCATAGAAGGAGAAGGCCTTGGAAATTAATGCTTGGATTCACAAGATTATCCCTCCTAGAAATCTGGAGTGTGTCTGCTGACAAGGTAGTGTACTGCATGGCTAAGCAAGGAGCTGCCTTGTAGGAGGGGTTTGTTGGGGAATTCTTCTTCCCCTGAGTTTCATTTATATGTTCTGTTATCCTTTGTTGTTCCTTTGTTATTTTTCTCAGGCCATGAGCGTTCACCTTTGGGATAAGTAGTTTTGTTAGGGCTGCTGTTTTTAGCTTTCTTTTTCATTGTTTTTGTTCCTATGGCTTTCTTGAAGGATATTTCATTGTTTCTTGTTCTATTTTGCTTCTTCTTAATAAATTTTTCTTGTTCCTATGATAAAGCTACAGATTACAGTTATATGTTAGTCAGTTTTCTGCATGATATGCTTTCTATGTGGTATCTTTTCTGTGAGGGATATGCTGTTATAGTATTTCTGGTTAAATTTGCTGCCACTACCACTGTTGCTTGTTTTATCCTTATCATATAAACTGCTAATAAAGTCAATAGTGCTGTTCATCTGACGCTGATTTTTGTCTCATGTGTTTTTGGGACTGAAGAAAGGTAATGTGGCGAATCAAAGAGAGCACTTAGTAATGCTACTTGCAAATATTGATGTCAGGGATAAGAACCTCGAGGAATATGCTCAGGTGAATTATTGTTCCTACAATTTGCTGTTATAAATATTTGGACATAAATCTTTATCCAGTGGGTGGGTTACTATACCCTCTTTGTTTGCTTGATGGATACCTTAACCTGCATTTTTTTCTTCAAAAGTTGTAGATTGATGAAAAATTTATGGCAGGCTTTGCAGCTAAGTGAACACACTGTGACAGATTTGAAGAATAAAATTTTTGAGAATTATCTTTCATGGTGCAACTATTTGCATTGCAAACATAATATCAAGTAAGTTGATCCGTTTCAGTTCAAATCATAAAAAAATGCCTTCAATGTAATTAGTGAAATTGGTATTCTTCTTCATTTTACTACATGAGCACTTGAAATTTTAATTTAGCGGAGTTTTTTTTTCATGGAAGGATTCCGCAAGGTGCTGATAGACAACAGTTAGAGCTTCTTTACATTGGGCTTTATCTCCTCATTTGGGGTGAAGCTTCAAATGTTCGATTTATGCCTGAATGCATTTGCTATATTTTCCATAATGTGAGTCTCCTTGTATTTTCAGTCTCTCTGATCTGGACATTGTTGTTTCCTGAGCTTTGCTAATTTTATCAAATTTTCTGATAATATTTTCCCTTGCAACATTGAATTTCTTTTATCTTGGAGTGCTCTTACCAATGGGCAATCATCATATTATTTTCATAATAAGGTGTTTTCCCTTTATTATTATATTTCATTACTGTGCAAGCCTTATTCTTACATTCATTTTAGATTATGAACTATTTCAACTTTTCTAAAATTGTTTGTTATATTTTTATTTATTAATAATGATGACTGAACATACCCTTTCTTCACATGCACCTTATGTATTCTTGTTTCCAATTTCATTTGTGATTAGCATCAGGGTATCATTCATGGTATTGGTTGTTCTGTTAAGGGTTGCTTGATTTGATGTAAAGATGAGGTATTTGATCTCCAATAAAGAAGGTTAAGGTTCATGTAAGCTTTGAGGAAAATAAATTTTTATTAATCCTCTTTTCTAAAAAAAAGTATGAAGGATACAATATAAGTTTATATAGAGACTCCTCTAGTTGGAAAATAGGAACTTCCCTAAAAAATAGAATAGGAAACTTGCTATAACTAAATCTGAATTTTAAAAATAAATTTCAGGATAAAATTCTAATTTAAAAATAAATATTAGATTTTATCATTTTCATTAAAAAATAACAACAATATTCCTAGATTTTCAACACTCCTCCTCAAGTTGGTGCATAAATATCTATCTGAAGAAAAAGAATATTTTTTTCTTTTCTAAGATGGTATTTACACAGCTATACAGTTTCCTTCTTATAAGAAAGTCTAATCTAATGTACAAATTAGGAAAGAATAATTATTATCCAACTAATATCCCTAATTTACAGGGTGGTGTAAATAACATAAATACAAAAATGTATACTATAGCTATCATATCCCTCAAATCTCTGTTAATTGAACCAAATCTTCAATTTCGCAACACTCCCCCTTAAGTTGGTTTAAAAATATCTTCCATAGCCATCTTGCTAACTAAATTGTCAAATTGCTTCCCATGTAGTCCCTTTGTCGGTATATCAGCAACTTCTTCAGTTGTTGGAATGTATGTCATGCAAATCAAGCCACTGTCAAGCTTTTCTTTGATAAAGTGCTTATCCACTTCTACATGCTTAGTTCTGTCATGAAGAACTAGATTGTGTGATATTGAGATAGTTGCTTTATTATCACAGTAAGCTTTCATGGGAGATGGACTAGGAATCTTCAACTCTACAAGTATCCTTTTGATCCACATTACTTCACAAATCCCATGTGAGAGATCTAAATTCTGCCTCAGCACTACTTCTAACTACTACATTCTGTTTTTTACTTCGCCATGTGACTAGGTTACCTCCAACAAAGGTACAATAACCTGATGTTGATCTTCTATCCATAATATTTTCCGCCCAATTTGCATCAATATAGACTTTAACTTGTAAATGGCGACGTTTTCTAAATAATAACCCTCTTCATGGTGTACTTTTTAGGTATCTTAAAATCCTGTAAACAACATCAAAATGTTCTGGTCCTAGAGAGTGCATAAACTGGCTCACCATACTAACTGCAAAGGCTATGTCCGAGCGTGTATGAGACAAGTAAATTAACCTTCTGACTAGTCTTTGGTATTGTTCTATACTTTTTGCATCCTTAGATTTGGCAGCTTGTAACTTCAAGTTAGGCTTAATGGGAGATTCAACTGCTTTACAACCAAGTAAGCCTGTCTCACCAAGCAGATCAAGTACATATTTCCTCTGATTAACAAAGATACCTTTCTTAGATCGCACAAACTCCATTCCAAGGAAATATTTCAACATACCCAAGTCCTTGATCTCAAAGTCTTTTGCAAGTCTCTTCTTGAGCCTTTCTAGTTGTCAATATCATCACCAGAATCATGTCATCAACATAAACTATTAAAATTGCAACTTTTCCTTCCTTTGAGTGTTTATAGAACAACGTATGATCTGCTTGACTTTGTTGAAAACCATAGCTGGTCACAGTTTTTCCAAAATGTTCAAACCAAGCTCTTGGGGTAAGTCCATACAAAGACTTTCTTAATTTGCAGACTTTGTCACTTCCAAGTTTCTCCTCAAAGCCTGGTGGTAAACTCATGAACACTTCTTTTTTTAAATCGCCATTGAGAAAGACATTTTTTACATCTAGCTGGTACAAGGGCCAACTAGAGTTAACTGCTAAGGACAATAAAACTCTAATAGAGTTAATTTTTGCAACATGTGCAAATGTTTCCTGATAGTCAATCCCATAAGTCTGTATAAAGCCTTTTGTCACAAGTCTTGCCTTGTACCTTTCTATGCTTCCATCAAATTTGCACTTTACGGTAAACACCCATTTGCAACCCACTGTCTTTTTGTCTCTTGGCAAATTTACAATTTCCCATGTACCGCTTCTTCTAAGACCATTCATCTCTTCCATGACTGCCAATTTCCAATTCGGATCACCAAGGTCAAACAAGTGAGAGATCCTAGATACAAAAGCTCTATGATTTTTTGACAGTTTTGTGTAAGAGAGATATTTGGCGATAGTATGCATAGTATAGGAGCTAGTTCCTTTTCTAATTGCTATGGGCACATCTAGATCCAAAGGTATGGTATTAGAAGGAATAAGAGGATTTAGAGTACCTGAAATATTTAGATAACCATCTCCCGGAGTGTTTGACTTATCTTGTGCTAGTATGATAGTTAGGTTTTGTGTTTGATGATGAAGTTTCCTTCGAGTATAAACTTGAAACTCAGAATTCAAACAATTTACATTCTTCTGTAGTACTTCTCCTCTTGTTTGTGAAACATCTATACTAGGCAAGGACAAACTAGGATTTTCTATATTTCCAATATCTGGAACATTTAATTCCTTAGTCTGAGTTTCTAAATTATTAAGAGAAGAATACTCTGGTAAAATAGTATTCGGTAAAGGGACAAAAATCCCGAAAATTATCTTCTACTCCTTGATTCTCTCCCTGAAGAAATTTTTTGTGAAAGTAAGGTTGATTTTTTAAACAAGAAACATCAATACTAACATGGAATTTTTTGGTTTGTGGATTATAACACTTGTATCCTTTTTTGTTTGGAGCATAGCCCATAAAAACACATTTTTCAGCTTGAGGGTCAAGTTTAGATTGAAATTTACTGGGTATGTGAACAAAAACAATACAACCGAAGACCTTTATAGGTAAATCAGAGTATATTTGTGTTTTAGGAAAAAAATTTTAGAACACCTGAGAGGTGTCATGTACTTTAAAACATGAGTCGACATCCTGTTAATCAAATAGCAAGCGGTTAAAACAAATCACCTCATAAATATTTTGGAACATTCATATAAAACATTATGGCATATGCTACTTCGAGTAAATGTTTGTTTTTATGCTAAGCAATGCCATTTTGTTAAAGGGTATCTCGACATGTAGATTGATGCTGAATTCCTTTTTCTTTCAAAAAGTTTCCCAAGAGCTCATTTAAATATTTAGATCCATTATCTGAATAAAGAATACATATTTTTCTTTGAAATTGGTTTTCAACCACAGTGTAAAAATCTTTAAATAATTTCTTAACTTCAGATTTTTCACTTATCAAATATATCTAATACAAACGAGTGTGGTCATTAATAAACGTCACAAACCATTTTTTTCCAGTACTATTAGTAGCCCGAGATGGTCTCCAAACATCACTAAGTATTAAATAAAATGGTTTGGTGGCAAAATAGGGTTTGGATAAATATGTAGCACGTTGGCTCTTTGATAAATAACAACTTTCACAATGAAAAAATGAACAATCAATATCTTTAAATAAAGCAGGAAATAAGTGTTTAAAATAAGAAAAACTAGGATGTCCTAGTCTATAATGCCATAGCATTATTTGTTCACAAATAAAATTTGAACTAGTAATACTAAGGCCTTGAGTTTTTTTATTACTAGAGGAAAGTTCATCAAAATAGTAAAGCCCTTCGATCATTCTAGCACTACCAATCATTCTCCTTGAGCTCTGATCCTGAAATTCACCATGAGATTCAAAGAAGGTGACACGACAATTAACATCTCTGGATAGTTTACTCATAGACAAAAGATTACAAGCAAGTTTTGGAACGTGAAGAATAGATTTAAGAGTTATATTCTTAGAAATTTTTATCACTCCTTTTCCTGCAATAGGTGAGAAATTGCCATCAATAATACGGATTTTTTCACTACTAGAACAAGGTGAGTAAGAACTAAAAAGATAAGAAAAACTTGTCATATGGTTAGACTTTCCAGAATCTACGATCTAGGGAGCAAAATTTGAACATGATAGGGCATTAGAATTAGTACTTGTTTGTGTCAAAGAAACACTTGGAACACCAGATGAGGAATTAGATTTTAACAGTTTTTGAAGGTGATCCATCTGCTTTTTGTTGAATGTCTCATAGTCTGCTTCATTGGCTGATGGAGTTACATGAGAAGTCCTCCCTTCCAATTTGTTGTTTTTCCAATTTGCAGGCTTGCCATGAATTTTCCAACAAGTTTCTTGAGTATGGCGTTGCCGATTATAGTGATCACACCAAACCCGAGGCTTCTCATCCATCATGTGCTGATAATTGCTGGCCTTGTTGGCAGCAACATCTGCGGTAGCCAAAGCAGAATTTTCGAATGGCTCATCAGTAGTTTTTTTTTTTTAGCATGATAAGTCTACAACTTTCCTCTCTTCGAACTTCAGAAAAAACATTACTGATAGAGCGAAGTGGAGATCTGCCAATAATTCTGCCTCGCACTTGGTCAAACTCGACATTGAGTCCAACAAGAAACTTGTAAATCTGATTGTCCTCCATTGTTTTCTTATGGTGGTTACAATTTTCTGGGGATTTCCATTCATAATCGTTGTATAAATTCAAGTCTTGCCACAACCTTTTCAGTGAGTTAAAGTACTTGGTGACAGAGTCATTTCCTTGTTGAATTTCTCCAAGTTTTAGTGTTAACTCAAAAATTTGAGACTGATTTCCCATATTAGAGTACATCGGGTTAATGTTATCCTATAATTCTTTGGCCATGGGATAACATAAATAATTGGAGCTAATGTCTTCATCCATGAAATTAACAAGCCGCATCATGATCATGGATTTCTTGGCGTCCTAGGTAGCATAAGTCAGATACTCATTTCCTGGTGCCTTTTTGTCTTCAGTTAGGTATCCTATCTTCCCTTGCCCCTGTATATACATACGAACCGATTGAGACCAACGCAGAAAATTATCTCCATTCAAGTGGATGGTGGTAATTTGGACTAAATGTGAGGTGTGGGTTGATTGTGTCTCAGAAATTTTAATAGGGGTTGGTTGAGATGCAGTCGAATTTTCAGACATGGCTATAGTAAAACAGATGAAGGAAAAAACGAAGAAAAGACAAAGAATTCTAGGGTTTTTGAAAGGAGAAAACAAAGACCCAACCTGTCTCTGGTACCATGAAGAAAAATAATATTTTTTTTCTTTTCTAAGATGGTATTTACACAACTATATAGTTTCCTTCTTATAGGAAAGTCTAATGTACAAAATTAGGAATTAATAATTACTGTTGAACTAATATCCCTAATTTACAGGGTTGACTAAACAATATAAATACAAAAATGTATACTACAACTATCATATCCCTCAAATCTCAACACTATCATGTCCAATTTGTTTGTTAGATGTTCAAAAACTGGTCTTTGAAGTCTCTTGGTTAGGATGTCAGCTAGTTGTTGTGTAGTTAGAACAAATGGCGTGCATATAATACCTGCTTCGAATTTTTCTTTTATGAAATGTCTATCAATCTCCACATGTTTAGTCCTATTATGCTAAACTAGATTATATGCAATACTGATTATAACTTTATTATCGCAATAAAGCTTCAGAGTGTAGATTGTTGGTTGTCTCAGCTCTTTTAGGACATGACTAAGCCACAACACTTCACAAACCCCATGTGTCATCTCTTTAAATTCTACCTCCCATTACTCCTGACTACCACACTCTGTTTTTTACTCTTCCAAGTAACCAAATTTCTCTAAATAAATGTGCAATACCTTGAGGTTGATCTCCTATCAGTCGTTGAATTAACCTAGTTTGCATCTATGTATACTTCAACTTCTTGTTTTTTATTCTTCTTAAAAAATAGTTATTTTCTTAGTGTATTCTTCAAGTACCTTAAAATTTTATAAGTTGCTTCGAGATGCATTTCAAAAGTGAATGCATATATTGACTTACCATACTAACCGCAAAGGCAATATTCGGTCGAGTATGAGATAAGCATAGTTGTGAAAGGCGTGTTTCAAGCACGCTTAGGTGCAAGGCAGCCCAATGCGAACCGTCGATGCCTCGCCTTACTCTAGGCAATGCTTGTTGAAGGAGGCGCAACTTAGGTGTGCAGGGCACTCGCCTTCGGGCAAGCTTAAAGCCCTAAAAAGGTAGGTTTTTTCTTCTTTCTTCTCATTTCTTCTTCTTTTGTTGTTGTTGCTATTCTTCTTCCTCCACAAACCACGAATGAGTTGCAGAGGTAGAGCTAAGAGCCCTAATTTGGGTTTTTTTTTTTTTTTTGGTCAAAAAGCAACGTTTTGAGCTTTAGCATATTTTAAAGAGAAAGGGACCAAATCAAGGTCGTTTAGGCTCCTTTCTCTTTAAAACATCTATAGCTTAAAATGTTGTATTTTGACCCAACAAAATTTAAAAAAAGGGGCCCAACCTAGATTCGGGTTTTGACTTAACAAAAATTTTTTAAAAAAGAAAAAGGCACAGCCCATATTAGGGCTCCTTGTCTCATGTGTGCAAAAGAAGAAGAGAAAGAAGCCACTGAGTGGAAGAAGAAGAAGAAGCAGCGTACCTTTCCGGGTGTATTATATAAAATTATATATATATAAAGTAGGGTGTGCCTCACTTCACTAAAACAAAAGCCTTAGTTGCGTCTTACTCTTTAGGCTGTAGGAGGATTTTTCGCCTTGGTGCACCTTGATCCTTTTAAAACTATGTATATAGGTAAATTAACTTACCAAACAATTTTTGGTACCTTGTAATATCCATTGGAACCCCAGTTTTTACTTTTTTGAGCTTTACATTGAGATCTATGGGGGTATCTAAAGGTCTACAACTACTCATTCTTGTTTCCTTTAAGAGATGAACAATATATTTTTGTTCTGAAACAACAATTCCCTTCTTTGACCATGCTACCTCCATTCCAAGAAAATATCTTAAGGCTCTAAGATTTTTAATTTCAAATTCAGCAATTAGACACTTTTTCAACTGATTCATCTCAACCATATTATCTTCGATTAGAATAATGTCATCTATATAAACTATTAAAACTGTAACTTTACCTTCTGGAGAGTATTTTAGAAATAGGGTGTGATCTGTTTGTCATTAACAAAAGCCTATTTTCTTCATAAAGTGGGTGAACCTCTCAAGCCAAGCTTGAGGAGATTGCTTAAGGCCATATAATGACTTTTATGGTTTACAAACCTTTGAGCTGACCCTTTTATTAAAGTCGAGAGGTAGATCCATGTACACGTCCTCCTTTAGGTCTTTGTTGAGAAAAACATTTTTAACATCTAGTTGTTGTAGTGGCCATTTTATATTTGTAGCAATTGATAAAAGAACTTTGACTGTATTTAATTTTGCAATGAGAGAAAAGGTTTTTGAGTAGTCAATCCTATATATTTGTGTGAATCCCTTAGCAACAAGGTGGCGCGCCTTATACCTTCGTAGAGAGCCATTAGAATTATATTTGATAGTGAACACGCACTTGCAATCGATAGTAGTCTTCCCTTTAGGTAGAGTTACTACCTCCCAAGTCTTATTCTTCTCAAGGGCCCTCATCTCATTTCCTAAAAAACAACTTCCTTCCACTCTGGAATTTTTGGAGCATCCTGTATATTCTTCAAAATTTCTACACTAGAAAGTTGAGGTAAATGTGACCATAGAAGATGACAACTCCATATAAGACACAAAATTGGACATAAGATGTTGAGTACAAGACCTAACACCTTTTCGAAATGCAATTGGGACATCAAGATCACCAAGAGACTCTACATGTTCAATATTGGAAGAAGTACATGTTTTAGATGGAGGCTTACCTTTCTCAAGTGGTAAGATTAGATCTGTTCTTGGGGCAGGTTCATGGCCTTGTTGTAAAGTTGGTTCCTCCATCCTTTGAATATGATTTCTGCTTGAGTAGAGATGAAACTCTTGATTGTTTTTACTTGTATTTTCAGTGAATTTAGTATTTTCATAATCATGATCACGTGCCGACATTAAGGCAGGTTGTCTAAAATTTTCAATAGCTAAATCATTTGGTTATAGAGTGTGTGTACTACTGACATATTCATCAAACATGGGTGGCTGTTTTTCTGTTTTTTTCTAGAGATTTTCTGGAGTTTCGGATTGCTATTAAACTAATGGTGGCTGGAACAGTGGTTGGCCTAACTCAAACACCTCACTAGGAATGAAATCTTCACTTTTATTCTCGTCCTTAGGATGATCATGACTAAATTAGGGTTTAGTTTCAAGAAAGGTGACATCCATTGTTACAAATGTTCTTTTGGTACGATGATCAAAACATTTACACCATTTTTCTGAATATCCAACAAAAATGCATTTGGATGCTCTATGATCAAGTGTTCCACGGTTATGATTATGGACATGAATGAATGTAGTGCAACAAAAAATTTTCAAAGGTAAATTCATTGAAATTCGTGAAGTAGGAAAACACATGTTGAAAAAATCAAGAGAAGTTTGATATTTTAAAACCTTAGTAGACATCCTATTGATCAAATAGGTGGCGGTTAAATAGCTTCACACCAAAGATATTTAGGACTTTTCTTGAAAAGATGAGTGATCTAGCAACTTCTAAAAGATGCCTATTCTTTCTTTCTGTCACTCCATTTTGTTAAGGTGTATCAACATAAGAACTTTGGTGTATTATGCCATTTCCCATAAATTAGTTTCCCAATAATTGATTAAAGTATTATGTTCCATTATCAATTTTGAAAATCTGAATATTTGTTTGAAATTGTGTTTTGACCATTTTGTGAAAAATTTTAAACACTTGTGCTACTTTTGACTTTTCTTTTAGCAAATACACCCAAGAAACTCTTATGTGATGATCTATAAAGGTGATAAACCACTTTTTTCCTGAAAAGTGCCAACCATAGAAGGTCCCCAAACATCACTATGTATTAGAGAAAAGGGTTTAGAGGATTTATAGGATTGTGAAGGTAAAAAAGCACAATGATGCTTTGCAAGTTCACAAATTTCACAATGGAACATAAATGAATCTTTATTAATAAACAACTTTGGAAATATATGTTTCAAATATTGAAAATTGGTATGTCCTAACCTAAAATGCCATAACATTATTTCATTCTCACTACTTACTAAAACAAATTCAAAATAAGTACTCTTAGCTTCTCTACTTAGTTCGATTCAATCTTCAAAGGAATAAAGTTGTCCACTTTGTCTAGCACTGTCAAACATCTTCCTCGAGTTCAAATCTTGAAATTCACACTGAGATGAGAAAAAATTAGCTTGACACTTTAAATCAGAGGTTAATTTGCTAACGGACAACAAATTGTAGGACAAATTAGGAACATGAAGAACATTATGGAGTGTAAGAAGTGAGAAAATTTTGATAGATCATTTTCCAGCAATAGGCAAAAGTGATCCAAGTAGGCATTGGCAAAGGTAGGGACCAATCTTGGGATTGAACTTCCACTTCCAATTTCTCTTCCTGCAGATTAGTATTTTGATAATAAGGTTGGTCCTCAAAGAAGTTAACATCCATTGTAACAAATTTCTTTCGAGGAGGATGGTAGCATTTATAATCCTTTTGAGTGGGAGAATAGCCCAAGAAGATACATTTAGTAGCTCTAGGGTCAAGTTTAGACCTGTCTTTACTTGGGATATGAACAAAAATAGTGCATCCAAACAATTTTGGAGAGTGAGTCCCAAACTATGGTATATGGGAAAAATAATTTTTCAAGGTTTCAATGGGAGTTTTGAAGTCAAGGGCTTTTGAAGGCATATGGTTTATTAAATAGGCTGTACTAAGGATAGCATCCCCCCAAAAAGTCATTGGAACATTTCTTGCAAACACAAGTGCCCGAGCTACTTCAAGGAGGTGTCTATTCTTTCGTTCAGCCATCCCCACACATGTAAATTGGTGGATATTGTCATCTTGAGAGAAGAATGTACTTAGACTTTCATTGAAGTACTTAGTTCCATTATCAAATTTAATCACTTGTACTTGGACACCAAATCGTGTTTGTATCATTTTGTAGAAGTTTTGCAAAATGGGAATAGTTTCAGATTTCCTTTTTAATAGATATACCCAAGTAGTCTTGCTGCAATCATCAATGAAACTAATAAACCACCTAGCTCCAGAAAGACAAGTTACTCGTGAAGGTGCCCCCACATCCATATGTATAATAGAGAAAGAAACTTCACTTCTCTTATTATTACTCAAAGGATAGGGAACCCGGCGGTGTTTTTCCAATTCACGCACTTCACACTTGAGCTTAGAGTTATCTAGGTTGATACAAAGTTTAGGATACACCTGTTGTAGGTAAGCAAAACTTGGATGTCCTAATCTCTCATGCATCAGCCAATAGCTTTCAAAAAATGCTTCAATAGTCCTCTTTATTTGATAACCCTAAACTTTTCCTCCTTCCTCGGTGTCTAGGTAGTATAGGCCATTTCTCTCCTTAGCACTGACAATCATCTCCCTTGAAGTAAGGTCCTGGAAAACACAATGATTTGGGAAAAAAGTTACTGAACAATTGGAGGTTTTGGTAAGTTTTTTGATTGACAATAGGTTACAAGACATTTTTGGAACATGCAGTACATAAGTGAGGGTAATCTTTGGTGAAAGAGACACATTTTCTCTACCAATAATTGGAGTAAAAGTTTCATCAACAACCTGCACCTTTTGTTTGCCAAAACAAGGTATATATGATAAGAAAAAATTGGATTCTTTGGTCATATGATCACTAGCTCTTGAATCAATGATCCAGGAGTTAGAATTAGGTACAACAGTGGTTGTAAGAGGTTTATGGAGTGTACCTGATTGTGCAAAAGCATAAGAAGTGGAAGTGGGAGTAACCTCTGACTTTCCTATGATCTTATGCAAAAGATCAAGTTGTTTTTTCATAAAAGGCAGATTCTCCTCAGCTGATACAAATCCATTAACAGTAGAGTTGAGGCCTGATACTGTCTCAGCTTGAAAACTCTTGCTAGGCTTGGAAAATTTTCCATTCCTTTTCCCTTGTGGCCTTCCATTCGGTTTCCAACATGTCTCTGTTGTGTTTAGGTCTTTTGCAATAATCATACCATCTTATATCTTTCTCTCCTCCCCTGTTTGTGTTTGGATTGTTCTCCTCAGCCACATTGAGAGCATAATTATCATGATATGGCGTTTTCGTCGTAACACCAATTCTGGATTCTTCACTACTCACAAGGGAGCACACTTCATTCAATGAAGGGAAACTTTTGCAAGGATTTGATTCCTTACCTGATCTAGCTCCGGATTTAAGCTAGCAAGGAATTCAAAGATCCTCTGTCTTTCCAATAAATCAGCAAGCTTTGCAACATCCTTTGGTGATTCCATTTTAATGTGTTGATAAATGTCCACCTCATGCCATAATACCTTCAATGTATTCTAGTATGCTGTGACTGTGAATTCTCCTTGTTTGGTTGCATGAATCTTGTTCATCAATTCAAACACTTGGGCAACATCTTCTTGCTTTGAATAGTTATGTGTAACAACATCCCAAATCTCCTTTGCAGTAGAGAGAAATAAGAAAGGCTTAGCTACTTCTGGTTGCATTGAATTCAGCAACCAGGACATTATTAAAGAGTTTTAGCTTCCCTTAATTCAAAGTTAGGATCCGAAGTTTCTGGTTCTGTTATTGTCCCATGTGGATACCTCATCTTTCCCTTGACTTAATAGAAAGAGTTTGGTTGACCGAGACCACTCAAGGAAAATATCATGATTGAGTTTTTGGGTGGTGATTTGGAGAGTAGGATTATCAAATTGATTGGAGACTTTAGGGACTATGAAAGTTTGATTAGAGGTTTGTTAAACCATGAGGAGAATTAAAAATGAAGAGAAAAAAAATTAAGAAGGGGTGAAAGGAGGAGCAGACACCAAAATTTGGAGAAGGAACGACGGAGATGACAAAAAATGGAGGAAAAAAAGTAAGGCGAAGTCGCTAGATAAAATTGAGCCCAAGAAACTACAGTGACTCTGATACCATATTGTTTCAAAAAACTACTCTGATATTTGATTAAACAAATAATACAAATATATAATAGTGTCTAAGAGGCAAACACCCAATTTGTAGCTGTCCTAATCACTAATTTACAGCTATCCTAGTCAATAGTTGACTGTTACAGTTATCCTAATTTGTACATTGATTGACTAATTCTACTAGCTAATATTAACTGCTAATATATACCATATATGGGTTCTTTATAGCTGATCAGACCCTATGATTAGGGGGTTTTGTTGATTTCCCACATGAGATATCGGGTCTATTTGGGGGGAGCAACCAAATTTGTCTGGCCATCCTCTGTCATAATTGAAGAGGATGAATTTTTGCTGGCCCCAATCATAGTCGTCTTGACCATGAGAATTTTTTGATAAAGAGCCTCTGCTCTGATACCATGTAGGCTTTGAGGAAAATAGATTTTAACTAATCCTCTTTTCTAAAAAATAAAATACAAAGGATATAATATAAGTTTATATAGAGACTCCTCTAATTAGAAAATAGGAACTTCCCTAAAAAATAGAATAGGAAACTAACTATAACTAAATTGGAATTTAAAAAATAAATATCAGAATTTTTCCTTTTTACTAAAAAATAACAATAACATTCCTAGATTCTCAACAGTTCACTTTGGGGAACACGGATTGTGATTGATTCATGGGTAGAATTGCATCATAAACAAGAAACAGAATGTGGCAGCCAAGAAGATGAATGTAAAGACTGTAAATGTAGCTAACGCTATTTGGGATAGAATGTTGTAACGGGGCTTTGATCTGCGGAAGTTCTGATATGCTGTTTTTGGTTTTTTTTCATAACTGAATGTCATCTTAAATTTTGGAATAAACTCCTTAGAATTCTCTATTTGGATTATTTGTTCTTATTTCATTTGAGGTTTTTTGTGCTTGTCAATTCCAAAGCACTGGCCTTGAATGCACCCAGCCTATATTTTCATGGTCAAGTATCACAATGGAATCCTGATTCTATTACAGTGAAATCAGATTCACATGAAATGGATGCCTATGTCTGATTTTGATATTTGGATGTGTTGCAGAAGCAACAAAGAGGCTTACTGTGGCCAAATTCTGTAGTCATCTTTGCTTGGGCCTCTAGCTTGAAATTTCAGTTTTTTATTTTATTTTATTTTTTATTTTTTTATTCTGATTTATTTTTTAAATTGGAGAGGGTGCAAGGCACATGGTTGGTTTTGGTGTGGCCTTATGGTGGGGGTGTGACACACAGGTAGCAGTTTGAAAGTAGTCCTGACTGCTAAATACTAGGTTAATAGGTCTGTTGAAGGCTAGGTGATGTTTGATGTACAAATTTGGTTTTTTTTTTTTTTGGTTCTTTTTAAACGATGGTCCTTATAATTTACTATTAGGTTGATGACTGTTAAGTTTCGGTAGTCCAATGCAACTCTTGTTCAGGCATGTTGAAGGGTGCACTAAGTCTTGTTTTCAACCTGCACTTATTTTGTGGAAAAAGCTGAAGCTGCATGGTGTAATTCTTTACAGAATTCTGTTAACTTGCAGAATAAGTATATTTTTGCTGTCAAGTATAATTCCCTGAATTTCAAATGATCATGTACCGCCTTTGATGTGTACAAGTGTTTTTTGTTTTGTACTTAATAATTGAAATAACCAATCCCTTGTTTCCTGATATAATAAGATGGCACATGAGCTTCAAGGAATTTTATATAGCAATGTCCATCCTGTCAGTGGTGGCCCATACCAGATAGCTTCTCGTGGTGAAGAATCATTTCTGAAAGATGTTATAACCCCTATCTATAATGTCTTGCGCAAGGTAACTGTTGTATTATTCCACTGCATCACTCTTTGTTTTCTGCTTACTATTCATGTATAAGTTGTTATCTAAATTTTATATTTTTTATATATATATATATTTATATTTTTTGGTGAAAAAGGAAGCCAGGAGAAACAAAGGAGGCAAAGCAAGCCACTCTAAGTGGAGAAATTATGATGATCTAAATGAATACTTCTGGTGATGCTTCTTGACTATTAGTTTTTCTATCAACGCTGTAGCTGAGTATTGCATAGCTAAAAAATCTGCCTCTTCAGGTCTGAGAAATGTTTTCGATTAGGGTGGCCAATGGAACTGAAAGCTGGTTTCTTTATGCACACGGATATGAATCCAGTTACATCAGGTTCAAATGAGGTACTTATCAAAATGATATTAATGTTCATTTGCTACAAACAATGTATTTTAGTTGTATTTTTGTATCTATAATATCCTCAATATATTATGATATTTTAGGAAGAAACATGACATTAAGTAGCTCTAAAAATCTTGTTTGAAGATTAGTCCAAATATTTCCTGCCATATTTTTTCCTTTCTTTTAAAAATTTACCCAAGATTTCTGTACCAAGAAATCTGGGTAAATTTCATATGGGCTAGAAGTTAGATTGTTTAATTTAAGAGATTTTTTTTATAGTGCTAGAATAGGAAATTTCTTTCAGTAAATTAGCTGTATTTTCTGGTTGTATTATTACCATTGATCTATAGGAGGTTAGGATATTTTCTTAGTTTAGCGCTTTATAAGTCAACTAGTTATTTTATATATTTTGTAATATTTTTTCCCAAGGAATGAATCAGTTTTTCATATTTTCTTTCACAAATTCACATGGGAGCAGACCCATTTTAGGTTCTTAGGTTTATAGGCCTTTATTTATGTTCTATTTTGGTGGAGTTGATTGGCACCATTTTGTCCTCCACAACCTTCATCGACATTATCCTTACTGCTTATTTCTCAACTCACATCCTTCATTGTTGTCATTTTTGTTACCACTTTCTCCAAAATCTTCTTTTCTTTCAATTTCTGTTATCAAATTCTATTCTCCTTCAACCATGTTTGAAACTCCTAAGCCCACCAATACCACTTCTGCAGCAGCTTCTTTTAGTGCCCAGGTATCCATATGCTTTGAAAGTCCTACCCTCCAGGGAGAAGCAAAGGGAAATTCTAACGCCTTAGTGGGTTAGCAAGACCACCAGTCGAAAGTGATCCTAAGCATGAGATTTGGGAGGTAGAAAACTTGATGGTAATGTCTTGGCTAGTAGTCTCCATGCAACTAGACATCAGTAAGACATATCTACTTCTCTCCCACGACTAAGGACAGTTGGAAGATTGTTAAAAAGACCTGTCCCATGGTTGGTTCCTCCTGCTAAGTTTGTCAAATTATGAATACCAAACAAAGGTCTTTAAGTGTCACAAAATACTATCACTCTCTCAAAGGGTGATTGATAGAGTTAGATTCTTGCCAAAACATGGAGATGTAATATGCCGCCTACACAAAGAAGACGAGGGACATGCTGAAAACACATTGAGTCTTTCAAAATTTTTTTGAGGCATAATCCTAAATTCCATCACACATGTGTGAAGGAAAGCCTCAAAGAATTGATGGGCAATAAAATTGAAAATAGTGGTCCTACAACAAAAAAATTTGTTCTAGCGGTGTCTAAACTAAAACAAAATGTAGGGGACAACAAGAAAACAGTGGACGAGGATTAAATGTGATATGATTATTGCAACAAACCAAGACACATAAGACCCATTTGTTGGAAGCTACATGGAAAACCTCAAAACTTGAAACTGATCAACAGCAAAAGATGAAATCAGCCTGCCTGATTGGGACAAACCAATCATACAGCCATTGTTGAAGAAAAATCAGAATAGCCAAGATTTAACAAATTTGATATTAAGAGGGTAAAACAATTGTTGAACTAACTGAAGAATTCCCTTGCATACTCCTCTTCAAATTCAGGTTCTTATTCCATGGCTCAATCAGGTACAAAGGCTTCAATTCCCCTCTAAAATAACTCTAATACTTAGATCATTGATTTAGGTGCTTCAAACTACATGACTGGTGTGCCTAAATATTTTTCAGGTTGCTGACCATGTTTAGGAAAACAAAAAAATCAAGGTAGTTGATGGATCATTCTCCTTGGTTGCTGGCTTAGGATTTGTACATATCTCACCCACCTTAACCTTACACTCTCCTTCATGTCCTAAAATTTAAATTATGGTTTATTCTCTATTGGAAAAATCGTAAGAGACTTGAATTGTTTTGTTGAATTCACTCCCACTTGTTATTTTCAGGATCGTTCAGGAAGATGATTGGCATGGTAAGTTGAAAGATGGACTTTACTACTTGGATATAGATTAGAGAAGTGGAAAAGAAGAGTCTCAATTCTTGGTTTTAACCCATAAAACTAGTATGGACTAAAACCTTCTTTTGCATAACCATATAGGACACCCCCATTCTCTTTGTTAAAAGGGTTGTTCCCTTGTCCGAGAAAATAGATGCTTGCAAGTTTCATTGTGAGTCATGTACTTTAGCTAAACATCATCTTCCAAGAAAAGAGATTCAATCTGTTTCTCCATTCAATTTAATTCATTCAAATGTTTGGGGCTCAATCTGTGTTACCAATTTTTTAGGCACTTGTTGGGTTGTTACTTTTATTAATAATTGCACTAGGACCACTTAGGTTTATCTCATGAAGTCTAAGTTTGAAGTGCCTTTAATTTTTTTGCATTTCACAAATTTTGCGACACTAAGTTTGAACCAATATTCAAACAGTAAGATCTAATAATGACATAGAATATTTCAATCAGGAATTGATGAATTACTTGAACAATGAGGGCATTCTATGTCAGTCAACATGTGTTGATGCCTAACAATAGAATGGGGAGATTGAAATAAAAATAGACATCTTTTGGAGGTCGCATGTGCTCTCTTATTCCAAATGAAAGTGCCAAAATGATACTGGGGTGATGCCATACTAACAATTGCATACCTCATCAACAGAATGCCAACTAAAGTCCTAGAAAACCAAACATCTGTGAAGAAACTCATAACACTATTTCCTAACTTTCAAGGAGTAGGCATCTTGCCACATCTTGCCATTCCAAATGAAAGTGCCAAAATGATACTGGGGTGATGCTATACTAACAACTGCATACCTTATCAACAAAATGCCAACTAAAGTCCTAGAAAACCAAGCATCTGTGAAGAAACTCATAACACTATTTCCTAAATTTCAAAGAGTAGGCATCTTGCCTCCAAAGTTCTTTGGGTGTGTATCGTATATTCATATCCATGAACAATTACATGGAAAGTTGGATCCTAGAGATGTGAAGGTGTGTTCTTATGGTACTCCTCCACAAAGAAAGGCTACAAATGCTATCACCTTCCTACAAAGAAGCATTATGTCACTATGGATGTGACTTCTGTAGAGAATTAGTCATATTTTTATAACACCTATCTTCAAGGGGATAATATATCGGGCTTGGAATATAGGTGGGATTGGGATGTGGAAGAAGAGTTGAAAGAAGGAACAAATGTCATTGTTGTTGAAAAGAATGATACAATTGGCTTTCGAAAAGAAAGACAGTGGCTAGAAGTCTTTATGCAGATAAAGATGATGGAAGCAGAATGGTTGTTGACCTAAATAAGAGAGGTAACCACAATAGTCTTTCCTACTATCAATTAGATAGTGCTTCATTAAAATACTTGCTGAAAATCCTGTTATAACTTCCTAATCCTCTCATAGATAATGAAATCATGGCTGAGAAACTTAAGACTCCAATTCTCAATGTGTACTTCAAGAAGAAAAGATCCATCATCACTTCTTTGACTCCAATTGTCAACCTTGAAATAGGCAATGAAAATAATGATCTAAGTCTAACTTCTATTTAAAAAATCTATTCTCTTATTAATCTTTGATCTACCTATTGCTTTTAGAAAATGGGCTCGATCTTGCACTCTACACTTGACGTCTCAATTTATGTCTATGCAGAAATTTTCACCTCAATGCTAGGCCTTTATCTCACAAGAGCTATCTTAACGAATACCCACCTTTGGTTAAAAAGCCTTAACCTCAAAATCATGGAAAATTGGCTTGAATGAGGAGAACATAACATTGAAATAAACAACCAGACTCAAGAGATTGTTGATTTATTAGAAGGAAAGAGACGTGTGGGTTGCAAATGAATCTTCACCATGAAATACAAATCTGATGGATCATTGGACAGATATAAGGTAAGACTTGTCACCAAAGGGTACACTCAAACTTGTGGTATAGACTACCACGAGATATTTGCACCAATGGCAAAGATGAATACCGCTAGAATTCTTCTGTCTTTAGTTGCAATGAAGGAGTCGTCTCTATGTCAATTTGATGTGAGGAATGCATTCCTTTATAGGGATTTAGAAGAAGAGGTTTATATGAACATACCATAGGGATATGAAGTGAGAGAACATAAGAGCCAAGTATTTAGACTGAAAAATTCACCTCACACATGGTTTGGGAGGTTTACCTAGTGTATGCTTGATCAAGGCTATTCCCAAAGTCAAGGTGATCACACCTTATGCTTAATAGGGAATTTTTATCTCTCAATAGAAATAAGCTCAAGATATCCTTCAGGAAATAGGTGTGAGTGGTAGCAAACTCATTAGCACTCCAATAGAGGCCAATTATCAGAAAAGAGACAAACAAGAGAAGGAAAATCCAATTGATCGAGGTGTTCATCAAAGAATGGTTAGGAAGATTATCTACCTATCACACATAAGACTGAATGTAACTTATGTTGTGAGTATGGGGAGCCTCTTAAACCATATCTTGAAGTTGTTTATAGAATTGTTAGATACTTGAAAGGAACTCTAGGGAAAGGCCTCTTATTTTAGAATGGTGGTGAGCTTAAGTTAAAAGCTTATATAGAAGTTGACTAGGTTGGCTCCATAACAAATAAAAGATCAACTACTAGGTATTGCACCTTGTTAAGAGGGAATTTGGGTACTTGGAGAAGCAAAAAACTACTAGTGGTGGCTTGTTCTAATGCAGATACAAAGTTTAAGGAAATGGCACCGGGGATATGCAAATTACTCTAGTTGAATGATGCTTTATTGTGACAATAAAGCGGTTATAAACATAACACACAATCTCGTTAAACATAACTAAACCAAGCATGTGTAGATTGATAGACATTTTGTAAAAGAAAAACTCGACTCTAAACAAGTTTGTATTCCATATGTTTCATCATCCAACTAGGTCATAGATGTGCTCACAAAATTATTATTAAGTACAGACTTTCAATAGGTAATTTGCATGCTTGGAATGGAAATTATATACTTTCGAGGAGAGTGTTAGTATAAGGAATTATTTTTTACAATAGACAATTATTTTTAGTAAAATAGCTGTAAATTTCCGGTTGTATTTGTAGAAACTGAGAATATTTCTAAAATTCATTCAAAACTGTGTTTTTTACATAAACGGATCCCTATTTAACAAATACATAGAGAGCAAACAAAAAAAGGAAAAAAATACAAATATGGAAGAACACAATTTATCCACAATTAGGGCCTCAATCTTTTCCTAATATCCTACCAATCACATTCAAAATTATAACGGATTTCCACACTCGCCCTCAAGTTGGATCATAGATATTAATCATGTCCAACTTGCAAATAAAGTCTGCAATGCTTGATTTCTGTAACCCCTTGGTGAAAATATCGGCCAATTGTTCCCTTGTAGGGATATAAGTCATGCAAGTAATCCCTTTCTCAATTTTTTCCTTTATAAAGTGTCTGTCCACTTCTATATGTTTGGTTTTGTTGTGCTGAACAGGATTATGAGAAATACTAATGGTAGCTTTGCTATCACAATAGAGTTTAATGGGGAGCTCAATTGTAATGCGTAGTTCTTCCAACAGTTTCTGCAACCATAGTCTTTCACACATATCTTGTGCAACTGCTTTGAATTTAGCTTCGGCATTGCTTTTGGCTACTACACTTTGCTTCTTACTTCTCCATGTTACTAAATTCTCCCAGACATAGGTACAATAGCCTGTAGTAGACCTTCTGTCATCTGCTGATCCCGCCCAATCTGCGTCTGTATAGATCTCTACTTTCTTACTATCACTCTTCTTAAAGAATAGTCCTCTTCTTGGAGAACCCTTTAGGTATCTGACGATCTTATACACTGCTTCCAGATGACTTTCCTTTGGTGAGTGCATGTACTGGCTAACCACGCTTACGGTGAAAGCAATGTCAGGTCTAGTGTGAGAAAGGTAGATTAGTCTTATCCAAGGGCTTTTTGTCGCTTTCCATCCTGTTTCTTGCCTTGACAGGGGTATCGCTTGGCCTACATCCCAACATGCCAGTCTCAGTCAACATGTCAAGTACATACTTTCTTTAGGAAATACTAATTCCGTTTCTTGATCTGGAGACCTCTATTCCTAGGAAATACCTCATTTGACCCAGATCTTTCACCTTAAATTTTGTGGCTAAGACCTTTTTCAACATTTCCACTTCTCCTGTGTCATCTCCAGTGAGAATGATGTCATTGACATACACGATTAGAATGGTCATCCTTTCATCATTGGACTGTTTGAAGAACATAGTATGATCCGATTGTCCCTGTTGGTATCCTTGGTTCTTAATCACCTTTGCAAATCTATCAAACCATGCTCTGAGTGATTTTTTGAGACTATAAAGAGATTTCTTCAATTTGCATACCTTAGTTTCTTCTTCTTCCTTACAGAACCCTGGTGGTAGCATCATAAACACTTCTTCTTCTAGTTCACCATTCAGAAAGACAGTGTTGATATCAAACTGATGGAGTGGCCAGTCGAGGTTTGCTGCTAAGGATAAAAGAACTTGTATAGTGTTTAGCTTTGCTACTGGTGCAAATGTCTCGGTATAGTTGATGCCATAGGTCTGAGTGAACCCCTTTGCAACTAGGCAGGCTTTGTATCGTTCTACTGTGCCATCCGCCTTATATTTCACTGTGAATATCCATTTACAGCCCACTGGTTTCTTCCTTCTTGGCAAATTCATCACTTCCCAAGTCTTATTTTTTTCCAATGCCCTTATTTATTCCATCACAGCCTTTTTCCATTATGGAATCTCGAAGGCTTCTTGAATGGTTTTAAGAATCTGGACTCTGTCAAGATTAGTTGTAAAAGCACGACACTTTGCAGATAGAGCATTATAAGACACAAATTTCGAGATAGGATGGAGAGTACATGAATGAGGTTCTTTCCTAAGAGCAATGGGTAAGTTATCTGTTACCTGATCAGAATTGGACCCACACTCCCGAGGGGTTGGAACTATCACCGGTTTTGACTCTTTTAGTGCTTCGGAGATGAGTGTCTCATTGAATTTCGATTTTAGCCTCCTTTAGTAGACAAGTGTTTCCCTATCTGTGTGTAATTCTGTATCTCCCCCTGAGTTTAAGTGTCCTTCTGTATTAGGCGAAGGGGTAGATATAAGGCACGAAGTGGATTCAAACATAGCAACATCGAGATAGTCAAAGGTTAATGATGGTCTAGTTTCACTCATGGACTCCCCCTGAAGCGAGTAGTAGGGAGTATGCTCAAAAAATGTGACATCTAGGTTAACATATAGCTTCTGTGAAATTGGGTCATAACATTTGTAGCCCTTTTGTGTGGAAGAGTAGCCAAGAAAGACACATTTAAGTGTTCTGGGATCAAATTTGTTCCGCTTAGGTCCGTAAGTGTGGACAAACACAATGGACCCAAAGACACAAAGTGGAAGATGTCCATTGAGTCTCAAATGCGGAAAAAACTCTTGGAATTTTTGGAGGGGTGTGACAAAAGATAGGACCTAACTAGGCATTCGGTTAATAAGATATGTGGCTATCAAAATGGAGTCACCCCAAAATTGTGAGGGAATGTGAGATGTAAACAACAAAGCACGAGCAACTTCAAGAATATGTCTATTTTTCCGTTCTGCAACCCCGTTTTGCTAAGGGGTGTCAACGCAAGAACTTTGATGTATAATACCATTTTCTTGTAGGTAAGTGCTCAAGGAGTGATTGAAATACTCAGTACCATTATCAGTACGAAGAATTTGAATTTTGGTGTGAAACTGAGTTTGTATCATAAAGTGAAAGTTCATGAAAACTGATCGAACCTCAGTTTTATCAGTCAACAAATATACCCAACATAGGCGAGTGTGATCATCAATAAAAGTAATAAATGTTTTAAGAACTGAAAACTAGGATGACCCATCCTTTTGTGCCATAACAAAAGTTCATTGTCCTTAGGAGAAGATGCAGAATTACAAACAGTAGGAGGACACTGTCCAAGCACATCAGTTTCGTTGAAGTACTATAGACCTTCACGTTCCTTAGCACTGCCAATTGTCTTCCCCGATTATAGGTCCTGAAAAACACAATGAGATGGTAGGAATTTAGTTGAGCAATTAGACCTTTTGGTTAACTGGCTAATAGACAGCAAATTGCAAGACAAATTAGGTACATGTAGGACAGGGTTGGGAGTAATAGACTCAGAAATACGAATACTCCCTTTGCTAGCAACTGGTGATAAAGTACCATCTGCAATTTTTACTTTTAAATTACCGGCACAGGGAGAATATGTAGAAAATAAATGATGAGCATCAGTCATATTATCAAATGCACCAGAGTCAATAATCCAGGGAGTAATATGAGACATGGTGCCAAGTGCTATTAGAAAGGTACCTTTTTGGGCCAAAGAACCAAAAGACAAAGTACTAGAAGACGGACCAGAGGCTTGGAAATTAGAAAAAAGCTCATATAATTTCGCAAGCTGGTCGGAATTAAACCCCACACTAGAAGTTGACTGACAAATTTCTGTGGGTGTTTTGTCTGGTTGGGTTTCGGTGGAGGCCTGATGACTATGGGCTTTATTAAGCTATCTGGGCTTTCAATCTGTGGGCTTGCCATGTAAAGCCCAGCAAGTCTCTTTAGTGTGGCCCAACTTCTTACAATGCTCACAATAAGTCCTCTTGGACTGTCTTGGGCTTGGCCCACTAGATCTAGCAGCATGAGGCCCACGTCCAATAGTAGCATGAGGCTTATGAGGCCTATGAGTTAAAAGGGCTGAACCCTCAGGCCCAAATGAGAGATCCAACATCACTCTCCTTCTGCTTTCCTCTCGCCGCACCTTGGAAAAGACTTCTCGGATGGAGGACAACGACCGACGACTGAGAACCCTGCTCCTAACGTCGTCAAGCTCGCGGTTCAGTCCCGCTAGGAACTCGAAGACCCTCTCGTTCTCCATCTTCTTCTTGGAGCGCACACTGTCACCCGTGCACTCCCACTCCTCTTCGCAGCTGAGATCGAGATCTTGCCACAGACCCAGCATCTCGGTGTAGTATTCCGTGACTTCTCGATCTCCTTGCTTCATCTGCCAGAGTCGCGTCTTGATTTCAATGATTTGGGAAGCATTCTCAACATCGGAATACGTTTCCCGTATCGCATCCCACACGTCCTTTGCCGTCGGGAGGAACATATAAGTCTTTCCAATGGATGGTTTCATGGAGTTAATCAAGCATGAGGTGATAAAGGAGTTTTCGGACCGCCATTTTTAGAATGCTGCTACATCGGTTGGAGGTTGTCGCTGAGTCTGGCTGGTAAGAAACCCTAACTTTCCCTTTCCGTCAATAAGAAGCTTGATTGCTTGAGCCCACTCTCTGTAATTCTTACCATTCAGTTTTTCAACAGTAAGATGGAGTGGGGAGTTGTCGAATGCACCGACGGGGCCCATTAAAGAGTGTATCTCCGACACTCTTTTATGGTTGTTTCCTCTTTGGGCAGCCATGGACTGATTAGGGTTTTAGATCAAACCCTGCTCTGATACCATGTTGAAACTGAGAATATTTCTAAAATTCATTCAAAACTGTGTTTTTTACATAAACGGATCCCTATTTAACAAATACACAGAGAGCAAACAAAAAAAGGAAAAAAATATAAATATGGAAGAACACAATTTATCCACAATTGGGGCCTCAATCTTTCCCTAATATCCTACCAATCATCATTCAAAATTATAACGGATTTCAACATTATTAGTACTATTGATTTGTATCTTCTATGTATATGAGGTTAGGATATTTTCCTTCTTTAGCACTATAGAATATTTTCATGTTTTCTATAGGTTAATTTAAGGGATCCTTTTTTTTTTTTTTTTGATAGGCAAAGCTTAATTTAGGGGATTTTGTCAATCCTTCTTTTGTATGTGTATTGTAAATTAGAATATAATGAGTTATATGATAGATTATCCCCTTTTTTCAACGTGGTATCAGAGCAAGAAGTCTAACACTGCTAAGATCCATAGAGCCTCCATTGCTTAGTCACATAAAACCTTCATTGCTGTTAACTTGCTCTTTTTTTTTTTCAAGCTAGCCTTAATTGCTAGTGACTTGGTTCCCCACTATAATTCCTTTGAGATTGCCACTGGTTTTCTCCTGAACTAGAAACCTAATTTTCTTTTTCCTGAAATGTCTGAAACCAGTGAAAATACACCATCCTCTCAAACAACCTTGCCCTTCAATCCCTCCTCCACACTCCAAACCCTACCACCTTTATCTATTATTCACAATGACAGCCCTACACTTTAAATCACCTTTCAAAAACTCAATGGCCAGAATTTCCTGCCAAGGTCCCAATCAGCAAAACTTTTTATTACAAGTAAAGGGAAGATGGGCTATATTGTTAGTCCAACTTATTCAAAGATTAGAATAATGGCACAAGTATATGAGTTGCAGTGCTGAATTCATACTACTAAGCTGGGAAGTTGGTTTGTGACTGAATATTACAACAAACTTTGAAGTCTATGGCTTAAATTAGATCATTACCAGCACATAAAAATGGTAGCTACTGAAGACACTGCCAGATTGAAGAAGATAATGGAGCAAGAGAGGGTATTTGGAACTCTTGGCTATTCTTAATCCAGAATTAGATCAAGAGTGCAAATATTGGGGAAAGAACCTCTTCCACCCATCAGGAAAGCGTATGCCTACGTGATTGAAGAATAAAGTTGTTGAGTTGTGATGCTTGGAGGCACTACTCCAGAAAATTCAACAGTGACTACTATTGGTGATTTCCATCCATTGGTGTGAATATTGTCATAAACCAATGGATGTTGGAACTTCAAGCCAGTTAGGGATTGAGAGGGTGATTCAAGTTACTGTGGCAGTGTTATCACGTACGTTTATCTAGCACATGAGTGTACTTCCTTGGAGTCACGATTATAGTTTTTTATCGTAACTTTATTTAGCACTTCGTGAATTGATATATTGTGAACAATCATTAGAAAATCTTCACAAGCCATATAATATGAACCAAAGAATTTACATTTTCTGATTTTTTTTTTTAATTATGTCTTTTTCTTATTTCATTAATTTGGGTTGTGGCCTCTGTGTGGTTGCATTTCTTTTTTTGGTAAGTACTGTTTATTATTGTATAGAGTTCCTGAAACATTCATGAGAAGTCTATGTATTTGCAGGGGCCTAATCCAGTCATTCCAGGAAAAAGGAATTCCAAGACGAACTTTGTGGAAGTCCGTACATTTTGGCATCTTTTTAGAAGTTTTGACCGAATGTGGATCTTTTTTATAATGGCTTTCCAGGTAACCTCAAAATTAGGTTGTGAGCTCAGTTTTTGGTTGTTAACTTTATCTGCATTGGCACTTTTGTTGGTTTTCAGGCTATGGTAATTCTTGCATGGAGTCCTTCTGGATCTCTTACTGCCTTGTTTGATGAAGATGTCTTTAGAAGTGTTCTGACTATTTTCATTACCTCTGCTTTTCTCAATCTTTTGCAAGGTATTTCTTGGCGCTCTCAGTCATTTGAATTTGTTTTCCCATGTTCTTATTGTGTTTATGGTGTCAATTCTTGTTAATCACAGATTTAAAATAATCCTTTCACTGTATTTTGTTTGGCATCTGTATAACTATTTATCAGTTTGTATAGTAGTTACATCTATTCAAATTATTTCTTCCCTCTTTTAGTGACATGTTTTAGATTTAATGGTTTTTCTTATATTTCTTTATATCTTCTACAATCTCTTATGCAGCTACACTTGACATAATTCTTAGCTGTTATGCTTGGAAGAGCCTGAGAATTACCCAAGTACTTCGGTACATCCTGAAATTCGCAGTTGCAGCTGCTTGGGCTGTAGTCCTTCCAATTGGTTATTCCAGCTCTGTGCAGAATCCAACAGGACTTGTGAAATTTTTCAGCAATTGGATAGGGGGTTGGCGAACCCAGTCTTTTTTTAGTTATTGTATTGCAATTTATTTGATACCAAATTTGTTGGCGGCATTTCTGTTTTTGCTTCCACCTCTACGGAAAGCCATGGAACGTTCGAATTGGTCCATTGTTATTCTTCTTATGTGGTGGGCTCAGGTAAGCACAATGAGCATATGTTACCTTTCAATGATAGTTTTATTGTTGTTGTTGTTGTTATTATTGTTATTATTACATCCTCTTCTCCTCAACCCCTTTATTTAATTAACAAGTGTTTAATGTACTGCAGCCTAAACTGTATGTTGGTAGAGGCATGCATGAGGACATCTTCTCACTTCTCAAGTAAGAAAAAATGTTCTTGGTTCATTAATTCATATTCTTTTTTCTATTTGCCTTTTCTTGGAATAGGTGCCCTTTTTTTATTGAAGTTGCCTGCTTGGTCCTAGTCTTCTCAAGTTTTTATAAGTCTCCATTTGTTTGTTGTAAAATGAAGGGTTGAAAACTAATTTTATATGAAAAGGAAATTTACTTGCCTTATAGGCAATCTGTAAAACCCAAAAAATTAACACTTGATGGCAAATATGGTGTTGTATGCCATGTTTCAACTATTGATTTTAACATCTTATATTTTTGTTTGATCTGAAACAATAAAATAGTGTATATTGATTAAGAGAGCGAGAGAAGGGTGAGGGATGGTCCCCACAAAATACAAGAATCCAATCAAAATGTGACAAAAACTTCCCCACTATATAAGGAAACCTATACAAAAACTTTTTTTGATAGGAAACAACAAAGAAATATATTGAATTAGAAAATAGGAAATACAAAAGAAGGGTGAGGAATCCTCTCACAAATGAAAACTAAACAAATGAATACCAAGAGCAAAAAGTTATGTAGTAATTACAAAAAGCAACCCCTCCTTACTAACCCACACCCTTGGAGCTACACACCTATACAAAAACTAATTACAAGCTAATTGCCAGTTAAGTTAAAAAACATTGAAGGGAATGCCTTTAAATGTAGTAGTACAAGAAGCCTATAAGGAGGAATAGATATGAAGTAAATCCCACATTGTCTCTACTATCCTCCATTTTTCCTCAAAAATCCTAGCATTTCTCTCTCACCACACTATACAAAGCAAAGTGAGGTAAGCGATTTGTGAAAGGGTCTTGCCTTTGATAGAATTCGCCAAACCTCTAAAAGAGATGGTCATCATGTTGCATATGCTCCTAGGTGGAGCCCAATCCATATTGACTAGACTGAATAACTTGTGCCATAACCTTGGTGTTATTGGACAATGTAGAAAAAGATGGCCAATCGACTCTCCACCCCCAATACCTAAGATACACCAATTAGGGTTGAGGGACTTGTAAGGTCTTCTCACATGGAGCAATCTCTTTATCTCACATCTTGTTGTTCACACCCATTGGAACATGATCTTCAGCCGAAATAGCCCATACGTAGTTCCCAACCTTGTGTTGATGAGATGCAGCTTAAATTAGCTGTCTCACCTGTGCATGAATTGATTCAATAAAATCTGCCATCTTTTTGGCCTTCACATTGACCCTCTTTAAGTTTGGAATAGGAACCAAGTCTGTAACACTGTTAGGATTCAAGCCATATATCGCTCCAAATGGAGAAAGTTGAATTGTGTGGTACTTTGAGGAGTTATAGGCAAATTCAGCAAGAGGAAGAATCAAATCACTAATGCTTTGGCTTGTCTCTAACCAAGCATAAAAGAAGATTGCCTAAGCTTTTGTTAACAACTTTTGTTTGCCAGTTTGTGGGTGGAAGTGCTGAAGTCTCATTCTATCGCAATGTTCTTCCATAATGTTTTCCAAAGTGTCCAGCAAACTTAGAATCTCAGTCAGAAACGATAAAGTGAGGAACACCATGCAACTTATAGACCTCAACTCGCTGTTGGGTTGGTGTAAGACCAAGCAAAAAGTCCATATTCAATGCTGTCCATGGTCTATTGGTCACCAGAAGGGGTATATAAAGTCCTGCATTAGTAGCTTTGCCTTGGACCATTGGCATATATGTTATCTTTCTACGTTACTTGTAACATCTCACTTCAGACCCAGCTAAAATTAATCTTTTTACACTAAGATGATGCACTTATTAATTTCTAAAATGTTGCAAACTGTGCTACTCAATGATAATCTTCTCCCTCAGAAAACAATTTGGGATACAAAATTGATTACCCTTGAAGAGATAATCATTCTGGAGGCTGTAACCATGCTTCTGTCCAGCAACAACATCATGCAAAATTGGGCATAAATAATCCCTTTGTACAGCTCTTTGAAGCTATCAAATCCCAACACTTGGACTTGCATCGCAATCCACTTTGAAAAAATACTCAAAATTAGCTAAGGCAAAAACAGGAGCTTCTTCCAGTGTTTTTCCCTTTTTTTTGGGTGAAAGCTTTCTTCTTCTTCCTTGGTCCACTAGAAAGAGTCTTTCTTCATCCAAGCTGTTATAGGTGTAACAATGGTGCTCGCATTTTGAATGAACCTATGGGCAAAAGTGGCTGCTGCATGAAAATTACAGCCTTCATGGGTTGTAGATTGAAATGGCCAATCTTGAATAGCTTCCACTTTCTCATAATCAAATAATATCCCTTTTGATGATACAGCACAGCCTAATAAGATCATTCTGTCCATGACAGAGCTGTACTTTTGAAATTACAATATAAGTTCTCTTTTTGTTGAATTTCAAAGATGTCACCAAGATGGGATATGTGGTGTTCAATATTATGAATGTAGGCGAGAATATTATAAAAATATATAGCCACATACCTCCTAATAAATGGTTTTGGCACCTAGTTCATTACGTGCATGAATGTCCTTGAAGTGTTAGGTTGGCTAAAAGGCATGACTGGCCATTCAGACAAGCCCTCCCTTGTTTTGAACGCAATCTTCCATTTATCTCCAGGTTTTATACAAATTTTGGGAACCGCAAAGCATGTCCAACATGTCATCAAGGCACAATATGGGGAAACAATATCTAACAGTTATCTTGTTTATGGCTCTACTATCAATGCACATGCACTAACTCCCATCCTTCTTTAGCATAAGTAGTTCTGGTACAAAACATGGACTCATGCTTTCTCTAATCAAGCCATTCTCTAGTAGCTCTGCAACTTAGAGGTTCAAGTCTTCATGCTCTTTAGGACTCATTTCATAGGCCACCTAAATAGGCAAAATAGAACCCAGAATGAGGTCAGTATAGTGCTAAAATATCCCTCATTGGGGGTAGCCCTAGAGGGAGATCATTAAGGAACACATCCACATATTCCATCATGGATGGCTCAATATTCCTAGGAATATGAGTGGCTGCAATCTTTTCCTTAGCCAATGAGGTATAAATATGTCCATTTTCTTGAGCTTCCACAAAAAACTTGACTCTAAAAGGAAAATTCACATCCTTCCTCAAATTAGGCTAGGAACCAAACCCCTTTCATATGGGTCCTAAAGTGATTTTCATATCATCTTTCCATAAATGTTCTTTATCCATGGTGGGTTGTGTGTCTATCATATTGCTAAGGCTGCCTTAGTAAAATGTGGCATGTATCTATTGCAACTATATCACAACATATATTATTTTCCAATGGAAAGTGAAATAAGAAAAATGTTATGTGAGTTTTATGACATTACCCTTTCAGAACCATGCTAATTTGTATGGCTTTAGATGCTTCGCTTGGTTTAACTTCAGTTTATCAACAGCTTCTTGAGACTTTTACAACTTCTGCTATTAATAATTAATTTGTGCACCTTTCCACTAATTGTAAAAATACTATGAAAGATGTTAGTTCTCGGCCAATCTTCTTCGTTTTATGCTTTAGAGTATCAAACTTTTCCTTATAATTAGAGCATCACCCTTGTCACCATATGGGATGTCATCATGTTTCTTATCAACAGCCTCATCATAAACTAGTTCTTCTTCCTCTTCAATTTGCTGTTGTTTTCCCTTATCTTAATGACCTGCTGAAAGCTTTGCAACAATATGAAGACTTGTTCCCATCCTCACCACATTTATTACACTTAAAGCTAAATTTAGTTTGATTCTAATTTGCTTTTCCAACTTTATGAAACTGGTACCCAGCTCCAGCAGTTGATCCTCTCCATGTTTCAGGTTATGTGCTATGCTGTCCCCTCACTCAGACATTACCTCCAACAGTTGGCATCCTATGATTACCTCCACTTTTAGAGCACCCTGCTAGAGAGATTACCAGTCTTGTTTTGATTTTTGTACACAACCAAAGTCCTTTTGTAAGCCTCAGAAATAATTTTAAGTTGATGTAAGCTTCAGTTCTCTTGAGTTCCTTGTTGTAGGCCCCCAATAAACTAGGCTTCCTGCTGTTCTTCATGTCCAGAAATCTCATTCCTAGCCACCAAGTGATGAAACTCTTCTGTTTACTCATTTACCAACATGTTTCCTTGCTGTAAATTATGCCAGTCAGCTGATATACGATTTGAACTTAAATGGGTCAAAATTTTCTTTCAGCTTTGTCTTCATTTTTTCTCAATCAGCAATCCTCAATTTCCCCCTTCTTTGTCTTGCCAATTTCACTTGACTCCACCAAGTGATTCCTTTTCAGTTGGATAGCTATCAGCCTTACCTTCTTATCATCTAGGCTTTCCTTATATCGAAAAGTTGTCTCAATTGTATTAAGCCAATTGATAAACTTTTAGGCTTGAATGCTGCCATGGAATTCTGAGATCTCAATCTTTAAATTTGATTCCGCTATTAATCATCTGGATCTACTGGGTCTCTATGACTAACTCAATTACGAAATGCATTCTTTAAAGGAATCAACCTATTATGATATTTTGCCTTCATGATCAAGATTTTCAAGTTTTGTCAATTGTTGTCTCAATTTCTCAACTTGTCTCCATAGTTGATCAATCTCATTTTTGTTGTCAAAAGGTGGATCAGTCTGGGCTGCTATTTGGTTCCTCATAGTCTAGGAGGCATGACTGATGAGAGTGAACTAAGCGACCCCATATCAACCAGCTTTGATACCACCTGATGTCCAAAAGTTGGAGAGTAGTGAACAACTGTTCGTTCAATGTTGTCTAGTTGTTTAAACTCTGCTCTATGTGATCATCTCTCCAAAACAGAAGAAATGAAGACCAAAAGCTAAGAATGAAACAAGGAGAAATAAGCTTCTAGGGTTAGAAAACCTAAGACACTACCTGGTGGATGAAAGAAAGGCTTGGTAAGCCTTCCTCTATTTTCAACAAAAAAATTCCAAGAAAAATTGATCATAAAGTCTAAAGAAAATAAATTATAAATGTTACCCTAAAACAATTAAATTCTAGCCATTAATATGTTTTAGTCTTGTTCATTCCTCTTGTTTATGGCAAAGTTTAGAACAAACAAATACCTTTATGAAGTGGCACCCTTGTAGCACCCTAACTATGGCCATACCAGCCTGTCTCTAGGTATCATGTTCACAATGTGCCAGCAGCCCTTGCTTGGTCTCCTGCAATGCCAAATGCTACACCAAGTTGAGACCACATATGCCAAGCCCTCTACTGAGCCCCCATGTTGCATAGTAGGCCCCCATGACTTCTATCCATTTTATGCATGCCTTGGCTGAAACTTTGGTGGTGTAACTCGCCTTATAATGAACAATTGACCCTTAGGCTGTCCATCTCATTTTTTGGCAGATCTCAAGCATTTTGAGTGCTCCCAGTGACCCAAAAAGAGTTCAGCCATCTCATCTACTAGATCATATATCTATATATATGTGTCACTTTAAGAGATGGACGTGCAGTAATCTTTTGTAAGCCAGCAGGCAGATGAAGAACTCGTCACTAACCAAGAGCATAGATTTTTCTTAATGAAAAAAAAATTAAAAATTACAGTTATATTTCAGGCTTAGAGGTAAAGGATCTTGTTAATTTATAAATCAAAGTGTCTGCTGATTAAAACAAGAAGCAAACTATTCTGAATTATCATGCAACTATTGGAGCTGCTTCCAAACAAAATGGAAAATTAAAAAAAGAAAAAAAAAAAAAAGAAGAAGAAGAAGCAGAAGAAAGAAAAGAGAAGAAAACAAAATCTCAAATTCCATGTAGAAGCTAGAGTCCTAAGTTACTTTAATTTTATAGCGCAAAAAAATTCAAATGAAACAAACAGTCTAAAGGTTTCTGATGAAGTTCTCTAATTTGGATGCATTAGTGATGGTATGAACTTTAGAGGTAAAGGATCTAGTTAATTTATAAATCAAAGTGTCTCCTGATTAAAACAAGAAGAAAACTATTCTGAATTATCATGCAACTATTGGAGCTGCTTCCAAACAAAATGGAAAATTAAAAAAAAGAAGAAGAAGAAGAAGAAGAAGAAGAAGAAGAAAGAAAAGAAAAGATAAGAAAATCTCAAATTCCATGTAGAAGCTAGAGTCCTAAGTTACTTTAATTTTATAGCGCAAAAAAAATTCAAATGAAACAAACAGTCTAAAGCTTTCTGATAAAGTTCTCTAATTTGGGTGCATTAGTGATGATATGAACTGGAGGTGCTTTATTCCTCAGGTACACGCTATTCTGGATCACACTGCTGATCAGCAAGCTAGCATTCAGCTACTATGTGGAGGTGACTTTGTTCTCCTTTTACTTTATTTTTAGGAGTAGCATTGTTTGTGTGTGTGTGTGTGATTTTAAAGGTTAAGGCACAACTAGTATGATCATTAAATGATTGGGCATTTGGGCATGTTCCTAGAGTTTTTAAGTATAGTCTTGTTGGTTGTTATTTGATTAGTGGTTTATAGGTGAAGGTACAATCTAATATGATCTTTAAATGATTGGGCATTTAGGTGTAGGCCTAGATTTTTCTAGTATAATCATGTTCGTTTGTATTAGGTTTAGTGGTTTGAAGGTGAAGGCACAATCTATTATGAACTTTAGATGATTGTGCATTTTCATGTAGGCCTATGGTTTTCAAGCATAGTCTTGTTGGTTTTTGGTTGTCATTTTGTGTGTGTGGCCCAATTTGTTATGTAACCTTAATAAAAGATAAAATACAAATCATATGCAAAATAGGAAATTTCATTGTTTTCCAAAACCATGCCTTACCTCCATTGATGGGAATGCAAATTCCACTATCAACAATATGAACATGTTATAGAGGATAGATGAATTGGTTCAAAATGCAGGCCCTGCTCATTGTATCTTCCCCTCAATTCGAGCAATGAATAAACTCATGTTTCCATGCTCTACATTAGCCATTAAACAAACCCATATTTACCATGCTCTACATTAGCCATGAAACAAACCTATATTTTCCATGCTCTACATTAGCCATGAAACAAACCTATATTTTAATGTTCTGCTGGTTTCCTTTCTCTCCCTTTCATCTCTGCCAGAGCCATGAAAAATCCTTATAGGCTCATCTTTATTTCTGATGGATTTTACCCTCATGAATTTTCTTTGCATGACATAAGATTTACATAGATTATAAATCAATACCTTATTAGACCAGGACGATTTCCATTCCGGTGAAAAAAAATCAAGAAAGTTCTCTTCTACATGAAAGTCTCTACAAAAAAGTATTATAATAAGATAGGAGTTCTCCTTTACAATCCTGTTGCAATTCATCTTGGGCTTGTTATTGACGTTTTCCCTTACACTCCTGTTTCAGTTCATGTTTTGCATGTCATTTAGAAATTCCTCTACACTGGTTTAATTCAAAATTTCCTTTACACTCTGGTTTCAGTACATGGTATGCTGTCGTTTGTAGATTTTCCAACTCAGTTGTTTTTAAGATCTAATTCTACATTTTCTTTCTAAAAGATCTTGCCATTAGTTGGACCTACGAAGGCGATCATGGCAGTGCCTGTTGGCAGATATAAATGGCATGAGTTCTTTCCAAATGGTAATGCTCAGTTATTTTGTTATTTTTTCCTGTTTCTTTTTCTCCTTTATGGCTATCTCCTCACTCATTTATGTTTTGGAACTGTTATAGTAAAACACAATTATGGTGTGGTTATTGCAATATGGGCTCCTATTGTTCTTGTAAGTACACTAGAATATTTCTCTACAATTATGTATATAAGGTTTCAAGTTATCTTCTGAATACTGACATTATTTTATTGGTATATAGGTTTATTTCATGGACACGCAAATATGGTATGCTATATTCTCCACCATTTTTGGTGGCATTCATGGCGCCTTCAGCCACCTTGGTGAGGTTAGTGGCCAATTTGTATTCAAAACATGGTGAAACAAGTTGAAGAAAAAGTTAGTTTTAGTAGTATATGTGACCTTTTGAAACCCATGAATGTTGGATTTTCCAGTGGGCAGAAATGAAAATTTCTTTTTCTATTTGACTTTTCTGGGAGTTCTGATGTTTAGGGATACAATTTATTCCTTTTTGAAATTTACTTTGTTTTATTTCTTTTTTTTAGATACGGACACTTGGGATGTTACGGGCAAGATTTGAATCTGTTCCTTCAGCTTTTAGCACACGTCTTGTGCCAGGACCAAAAGAGAAATCCAAAAGAAAGCACAAAGAAAAAAATCACTCGGTAGTGCTATCTTTCCTTGATTTAGCATTTTTTTTTATAAGAAATAATGATTTAGCAATGTTCATTATTGCTCTTAACTCCATGCACTCTGTTAGATACTTTCTCAATCTAGATGCAGGCAACATATTCTGTGTCTGTACAATATATACAATGTGACTTATTTACTCCATTGTCTCTAGCTAAAGTGAACACTTTTCTGCTGTAGGATGAGAATACAGAGAGAAAGAACATTGCAAAATTCTCTCAGGTCTGGAATGAGTTCATACATTCTATGCGAATAGAGGACTTGATAAGCAATTGGTTAGTTGCTTGCTTAGACATGCATTACATATGGATGATATCCATTATAAGTTCATAACTTTCTTTCTTCTTATTGTTTTTTGGGTGGGGGGCTGCGGGGATGCTCCAGGGAGAGAAATTTATTGTTAGTTCCAAATTCTTCAAGTGATATTTCTGTTGTACAGTGGCCTCCTTTCCTGCTTGCTAGTAAGGTACTGTATAAGCTTGGCTTATTTCCTCATGTTCATTTCTCAGTTCAACAAACATTGTGTTTGACTTTCTTGCTTTTTCACATTTACCAGATTCCTATAGCATTAGACATGGCAAAGGATTTTAAGGAGAATGAAGACGCTGATTTGTTTAAGAAGATAAAGAATGATGATTATATGCATTCAGCAGTTATTGAATGCTATGAGTCACTCAGGGATGTATTATACGGACTTTTGGAAGATCAAAATGACAAGATGTAAGGAAGATCTGCTCAAAATGTCTCCTTTTCAGTTCTTATGCAATTTAATGTTGTCTCACCATAGACAACTTTTCTGATAATAAAAGAATTTTTATTTTTCTCAATATAACGAAAAATCCTGATTATGGTTTAGCTTGCCTCTTGTTATACAGGATTATAACCCACATATGCCGTCAAGTAGATGATAGTATACAACATAGCAGATTTTTGAGTGAATTCCGGATGAGTGGGCTGCCTCTGCTCAGTTCTCAGTTGGAGAAGTTTCTAATACTTCTGGTAGCATTCGTCTTTGTATTCCTTATTATTATTATTACTATTGTCATTATTATTTTCCAATTGCTTAGCAATGAACAAGAGATGCAGTCTGGATTTTATCTTTATAACTACTGAATGCTTAAGTATGCACATTGGCAGCTCAGTGATGAGGAACCTGAGAAGGACCCATCCATCAATGAGGAATATGAGAAGGACTCATCCATCATCAATGCACTGCAGGATATTATGGAGATTATCCTGCGGGATGTTATGTATAATGGGATTGAGTAAGTGCTGAATGCAGGATCACTTGGGGGAATTTACAGAAAAAAGAAAAAAAAACAAAATTATATTGTATTTTTACAACAGAATGAGTTTTCATGACTCATTTTTGCTATGGCTATGGGTTTTCCCTTTTCTATGTAGAATTCTGGAAACAACTCACCTGCACCACTTGAGAAATCAGAATGACCACAGGGAGCAGAGGTTTGAAAAGTTACACTTCCAGCTTACTCAGAAAAAGTCTTGGAGGGAGAAGGTATTTAGTGCTCATTGTGTTTTTTCAAATATCATGCAATAGTGTTGTATGTGACCATCCTTTGATCTTGTTCTTTTCTTTTTTACTCAATAGGTTACCAGGCTCCATTTGCTTTTGACAGTCAAGGAATCTGCTATAAATGTGCCTATGAATTTGGAAGCTCGTCGGCGTATCACTTTCTTTACGAACTCCTTATTTATGATTATGCCATCTGCTCCAAAAGTTCGTAATATGCTCTCCTTTAGGTCTGTTGTGCTGAATATAAGTATTCTCTGCACTCTTACTTTATTGTGTTTATCGTTCATTATTTCTAGTTGGGTTGTCAATATGCTTCTTTCTTTGATGAATTTGATGTTAAAGGCATTTTGTGCGCTAATTCATTATATTAATATATTACCATCACGATACTGTTATTCTTCATGAAAATATTTGAGTTTTGCCACTTGAATCACATGAACTCAGCAGGTGTATCTTTCATGTCAAATCCCAAAAGCTATTGGTTCTTCCATTATTTTGAAGATGCTACTACCATAAAGTTTGAGTACCATAAATAACAGTGATTTACCCTTCTAGTTTCTAAGCTTTATATTTTGCACTTCAACCTCGATAAAAATTAGCATGCTTGATGTAGGACAATCCTAGGATGGTTGCCTATAATAAAATAAGTGGGCTAGAGTTTTTATCTTTTAAGGTTTAAGGAGAGGAACAAGAGATAAAGCTTATGTTGACAAAGTGAAATGAAATGAAATAAAATAAAATATAAAGAAAGAAGATAAGAAACCTTAGAGTCACACTAAGGCCTTCTAGGAGTCTCACCTAGATGAAGCTCAAGGAAGTCTCATCATTGAAAATTTCAAAGTAGACAAGAAACATAATATTATTAATCATCAAACAATATTTTGGTTTATATTAATTAGCTTTATTTATGGGCTTCTCTAAGAAATCTAAATTCTTCTAGGATTCTAATAACCTATTTTGACTCTAATTTTAATTCTCCTATAACCTAATTGGCTACTTTGAATTTGACTCCAATAAAAACTAATCCTAATTTAATTCTAAGTAGTACTAATCCTATTTTAATTATAACTAATACTAATTCTTTTTCTTGATGTATATCTTGGAGACTCATCCTCATCATTGTTTTTTCCTATTATCTTATTTGCCTCCATTACAATCAATCCATATTGGAGAGATTAGGGATAGGGAGCATCGAATTAGTAGCTCGGTCTTCTTTTCTTTTCCCAATCTTATTTTAGTTTTGGGTTGTTTCCTTTCATTTTTATTCCTATTTTGCTTTGAAGAATATGTCACCCTTCTTTTTAACTAGTTTTCCTCTAATTAATATTGTTTCTTATTTCCTAGTAGCAAAAATATTGCATATGAGAGGTTGAAAAAACCCAACCCAAATTGAGATCGAGTTGAAAAAACCTTACCCAAGCCCAAACCCGAATATTGAAAATGATTGCCCAAGCTTGTCCAAATGTTGAGTTAGGTCAAGTAACCCATCCAAGTTGTGTTCCTACATGCCTCTGAGTTGGTCTTCTAAGTTGAGATAAGAAAGTTACCTAAGAGTTGGAATTAGAATTTTGAATAATTCATTCTCATTGATTTGAAATTCAACCTATTTATACAAGTTGTATAGTGTTAAAAAAAAATGGCCTAAGGAAATAAAAACAAATTCCTAAAATTACTCTAACATTCCTATCTTACTATAGATATACAAATTTGATTTGATCTTATATTCAAATTCCATGATTTTAGTCCATAATCAAATCAAGAAAAAAAAATCCATGTTTTTCGACACTCCTCTTCAAGTTGATGCATAAATATTATGCATTTTCATCTTGTCTATTATGGAATTAAAAAATAGACTCTTACTTGAGGCGGCTTTGCATCAGTACAAGTTTCCACAAGAAGATGATCATTTTTCTTCAAAAATAGACTCTTACTTGGGGTGGCTTTTAGGTAGCTTAAAATTATTTTAAGTACTTTCATGACACTTTAGTGGAGGGTGTATAAGTTGGCAAACAACTCTAACAACATAGTCTATGTTTGGTTAAGTATAGGATAAATAAATAAGCCTTTCTTTGGTACATGCCCTTGTTAATTGGATGTCCCTTAATCTTTGCTCTTAGTTGTGGTTAAGATCTATAGGTGTAATGATAGGTTTGCGCCCAGTCATCCTAGTTTCTTCCAAGAGATAAATTACATACTTTCTTTGGCAAAGAACTATACCATGCTTGGTTCTTGCTACTTCTCTGCCAAGAAAATATCTCAAAATCTCAAAATCTTTTATCTTGAACTCTTTTGCTAAGCACTTCTTTAAACTTTGGACTTCCTCCAAATCATCACTTGTGACAATTATATCATCTACATAAACGATGAGAATGACCATTTTCATGAGTGGTGAGCATTTAAAAGATAGTGTGTGGTCTCCTTGACTTTGTGAAAAGCCATATTCCTTTAAGGACTTAATGAATCACTTAAACCAAGTCCTAGGGGATTGTTTGAGATCAGTTATTTCTTTAGTTTACACACCCTCTTATCGTTGGAGGTCCTTTCAAATCCAAATGGAAATCCATATGCACTTCCCTTCTAGGCTTCCATGCAAAAAGGCCTTTTTAACATCAAATTCAAGTAAGTTCTAATCAAGATTAGCAGCTAAGGATAAAAGGATTCTAACTAAATTCATCTTAGCCACAGGAGCAAATGTTTCTCGGTAATCAATACCAAGAGTTTGAATATATCCCTTAGCTACTTATCTCGTCATGTATATTTCAATGGAGCCATTGGCTTGTTATTTGATTGTAAAAACCCATTTGAATCCCGTGAGTTTCTTTCCTTTAAGCAAATCAACCACTTCCTAAGTCTTACTCTTATGGAGTGCTCTAATTTCCTTAAACGCAATATCCCTTCATTTAGGATCTCTTAGAGCTTCTTGTATATCTTTTTTTTGTATGGTTTGTGATGATAAAGTTATGGTAAAGTCTTTATAGCTATGACTGAGGCAATGGTAGGAGACAAAGTAGGGTAAGGGATATTTAGTGTAGGCTCTAACACCTTTTCTATTGGCAATAGGAACATCCAAGTCATATTTAATCAAAGAATTTGATGGAGTTGAAGGATTAATAATAATACCTTTCTTCGGATATTTATTACATTCTCCCTTCTTCCTGAGTAAATCTAGTGTTTTAAAAGGCTATTAAGGCTTATGCCTTGAGGCAAGTAAGACTTTGCGAATTAGCCTTGAGGCTATTGCCTTAGGTAATTAACGCTTTAGCCTCACCCTATTGAGGCTTACAACTTTGAGGCAATCATGGCTATTGAGGCCTAAGCCTCAAATATCCAAAGGGTTTTTGCCTGTGTGGGCATTTGGTATATATTTTATAAGAGATTTGAGCCATAATGTTCAATAAGTTTTAATGGGTTCTATTATCATCTATGCTTTTGTGGATTTTTGATATTCCAATTTGGTTAAACCTTTTACAAAGAAAGGACTTGGTTAACTTCCAATTAACCTTTTAAATGGAACAAAAAAAGAGAGTTTGAATAGAGATAATAGGGGAATTGTTGTCTATCAAATAAACAAGAAAAGAAGAAAAAGAATAGGGAAATTGTTAACTATTCTATTGGTTAGTCTCACATATAATCATTATTTTATTCTTGATAAATAAAAAAAAGATACTAATGCAATTGGTGGATGAAGAAGAAGAATTAGTGGATATTAACATTGATAGGGAGGATAATATAGCAATTGGATATAATTATATTCCTTTAAGGAATTTACTAGAGATTGTGACAGTAATCTTGAAAATTAGGAAGTCAAGCATAACCATGGAATTTTCTCCATCCCAAGTGGCATAAGTCTTATTCTTCAAATCAGGGGCTTTTGTATCACCAATCAAGTACCCAATCTTTCCTCTCCCTCAAATATACATACACATTGATTAAGACCAACACAGAAAATTGTCTTTATTGAGGCGTATACTGGTTATTTGAACAGAGAGCGAATCAGAATTGGGACCATGATTTTCATTAGACTTAGTAGCAGGAGGGGTGGATTCAATGAGACTTCAGACATTGTGAGAGGCTAGGATTTCAATTTCAGAGGAGAAAAAAATGTGGAGTTTACCAAGGAATAAGTTTTGGTAGTTTTTTCCCAATGCAGAAAAGAGTCAGAAATAAAGTTCCGACTCTGATACCATCTAAACAACAAGAAACTAGTAGAGAATTGTTTGAGTGAAAAAATAGTATTTCATTGATACTGAGAATGATATACACGTACAGTAATTATAGGCTATATACAAGGCACTAAAAAATGAACAAAATAATTATACACCTAACTCTCCTAATGTACAAAGTTGACTAGGTCTATATTTGAACATAAAATACAGCTAGGTAATCCTTAGAGATCAGTAATAAATCTCAACTGAATATTCTCCTTTCCAATAGTAAGTCTTAGGAATAGTAATAGCAATAGAAGACAAAGGTAGAATATATCAAAATGGAGTGGAGTACTAAGCAAAATCAAAGTAATTTGTCAAGAGTGTATTGAGTAGTAGTTCGGTTACACGTCCTTAGAGCAATAGGGAGATCGAGATCAAATGAAACATTAGGCTTAGTAATGGGAGAAAAACCTCTATTATAAGTTGATAGTTGAGTAGTGCACTGTTCAGTTGGAGGAGCAACCTCACTTATGGCCAACTTCCTTCTCACATAAACCTATAAAGTTTTCTCAAACACAAGAATTGCAGGATGGTCAGGCAAAGGAATAGAGAAGAGATGAAAAGGATCAGGGGGAAAAAAGAGTTGCGTATCAAGAATTGACCCTTAAATGGACCAAAAAAGTTTACTTTTATATTGACCAGGTATCAACATGGGTGAGATAAAAACATTTGTAACCAAGGAAAATACACTTTGTGGCTTGAAGAGAAAAATTATTTGAACGTATAACCACGTAATGTGCAACATAATCACATCCAAATATGCGAGAAGGAAGAAAATGGTGATGGACAAGGGAAGATTAATTAAAAAAACAAGCAGTGAGAAAATTTCCTATGAACCTTAATAGAACTTGCATACGAAAAAAAAGTGCTTATAAAAGATATCTATTATTTTCTCTGCTACTCCATCTTCTTATGAAATGTAAGAGCAAATCAAGATAATCCCATTATTCTTACAAAACTTAGCAATGAAAGAATGTGAAAAATCCAAAGCATTACACAAACTAGAGATTTGAATAGGTTTTAAAAAGGTTGAGCTTTATTTGTTGAAAAAAGATTGAAACCCAGAAGAAACTTTCAATTTGTTCTTAACAAATACAACCAACTCTAGAATAATCATCAACAACATTTAGCAAATAGTTACACACTAATATTAGGAACATGAAATGGATGCCAAATGTTTAAATGCAAAAGATAAAAAGGAGTAAAACTCCTATTATTGACTGTACATCCTCCACACACACACCTGACCTAACTTACAAACTTGACACTATCTTGTAAACTGAAGAATGTGGAATGTGGGATGACCCAATCAACAATGTCATTGTATGGAAGAAACAAAACAGTGTGGAGAAATTGGAGCTGAAGTGGGCTTACAAGTTGATAAACTTCGTTAATTTCACATCTTCTACCAATTGTTTTCTTCATCAAGAAATCTTGAAACACATAATAAAAAAGGAAGAAGGTTATAGAAAAATTAAGAGACTTGGTTAATTTGCTCAGCTAAATGATTTACATGGAAGTTATAGGCATATAACACAGAAGACTCTTAGAAAATAGAAGTGCAGGACATGAGAAACAATTTCTTAGGATTTAAAACCTTTAGCAAGGGTAACAAATTAAATATGCCAACAAATTAGCGATGAGCTAGAAAAATTGAAAAACTTATCAGTCATGTTAGAAGAGACTCCCAAATTTATATCATAAGAGAAGGATGGGAGGCAGATGAAAATGGAGTATAGTAGTACCTGTGCAAGTTGAAGTAACACTCAATATGAAACTAGATGGCTGATTCATTGGGTGAGAAGATAGTTAGTGTAAAAATGATAGGAGTGGTAGCATTATCGGAGCTTGGAAGTGTTGTATACTTTTTCAAATGCCACCTGATTTATCTAGGCAGGTTAACCAAGTTCATTGCCACATTTCTCTAACGCATGATTGGTTTTTCCCATAACGCTGAAAATATCTATCTCCTTAGCCTCTACCACATTCTTGATTCTTGGTCTTTGAGTCGCCTAGTAAATCCAGATCTCGCACTACTCATCAAAGTAAAAGAGGTAGCAACTTCTTTATTAACTTGAGGAGACAACTTCACAGAAGCACGCAAACTACCATGCTGAAGGTGAGATTAGGCACTAGTCAAGGTAGGTCATGTTCACCACCTGCACACTCTAGGCCTGGACTAGAAAGAAACTTGTCTACTTTGAATTCCTTTCATTGCTTGTATAACAAATCAAATATCATTAATGAGAGGGATGATATACTGGTTCTTCCCTATACCTTGAGTGCCTATAATACTCGTTGGGAGAAATCTCACTTTGTGTAAAAGAAGAAACTACATAAAGCTTATAAATCCTCAAAACATTTTTGTTATGAGAGGAACTTTTCTATAGTTATTCCCAAATCTGATCAACAGTGTATAGAAACATGACAGTAGGAGTAATGTGAGGTTCCATACTATTCCAAAACCTGGTTAGGATTATTGAGTTGTCCCTATGTCATTCTTCATTGTCTTTTGAAAGCCCATCAGCACTCAAGTATTAAGAAAACTTCATATTTAGATCTGGGTAGAAGTGAAAAGAAAAAAAAAAAAAAAACGGAAAGAAAGAAAAAAAGAAAGGAACACAACAATGAAGAAATAGAGTCTGATCAACACCCCAGAATTAAGGAAGAAACTCAGACCAGCTTGGAAAGAAGTGAACACAGCAGAAATGGCTGAAGTTTTGATCCTTTTGACAGATTATGGCAGCTAAAACTAGGATTTTGGGTGGTAGATGGTGGCTAGGATGATGTGGATGGAGTTGTACAGTGTGGTAGAGAGCTAGGTGCTAGGATTCTAATACCATGTAAGAAAATGTGAAACAGGAGGGAGGATGTTTTCTATATTTGTTAGCCTTCAAAAATTGACAATTATGCCAATATACTATATATATTATACTCTCATAATAACCCTATCACTAAGAATGCAATAATACCCTCACTAATAAAATTTAACAGTCTTGTTTTTTCAGTTGTTCTATTGACATTTTTTCTATGCAATTTTTTGGGTGCTGTTTAAGAGCTTCTGCAATGTATTTTGGGTTTTGTTCATGAAACATCATTCTCTCTCTCCTACACACACACACACACACACACACAAACACATTTATTTTGCTTACTGTCTCTATCACTCAATAGGCTACAGTGAGAACCAACAGAAATGATTTACTCTGGGGGTAGATTGAAAAAAAATAAAGCCAAGTTGTTCATTGCTTTTCAATTTGTGTAGTTACATGGAGCACAAATGAAATGCATGGTAGTATGTTGGCTGATAGTCAAATAATTGAAAATAAATGCTGAGGGCTAGTCATTGTATGAGATTTAATTTTAAAAGTTTGCTATTCATTAAAGTCTCACTATTTGCTGGTCATACTGGGAAGATGAACAGAATAATTGCAAATTGAGCAATCTTGTTTGTGAAAAAAGACAATAAGCTGCCAGATGAGAAGAAGGGGGTTATGACAATTCATTTTAGCGTTTATATTAACTTTTGACAATGTTTAGTATCATGGACATAACATGTGGTCCCATGTTTTGTTGAAAATGGGATGGGATAAAAGGTGAGATAACTTATTCACCCTTTTCCTCGTATTGCTTATATATGAGACTTGATAATCCTCCATAGAGAGATAAGATATACATATCCTATAGATCATAAATTCTTTTTTCTTATCTATTTTCTTCTTCTTATTTTTTATGTTAGTCACTTTCTGAATCTAAAAACTTTAATATAAAGAAATAATAATTACCTATTGAAAAATAAATTGTAAAGGGATCTTCAAGAAATAATATGAGAGAGATTTCAATTTTTTTTTTTTTAAATACCAAACATCTAGAAGCAATATATTTTATATTTGAAAAATAACTTAATATTAGGATAAAAAAATGTTATCCATTTCAATTTTTATTCCTTGACAAAGCAAGCACTAGTATGGTATAATAGAGCTCATTGGATATCATATCCTAGGATGTCATTATCCATTGGCTATTATATCTAAGGATATTATATACTATTGGAAATAATATCCTATGATATGTATATTATATCCAATCCTACCCAACCAACCAAATGTAGCCTCTAGGAAATCAATGTCCAAAAACATGTGTAACCAGTCGCTTTAGGAGAAAAATAGAGGATTCGCCAACTCCTTTTGGGTTTTTCCATGCTTATTGTTTGCTTTGGTTTTCTTCTTCATCATTTCTTGCCTCTGTATCATTTCAACAGGAGCTTGTCCTTTTCTATGATTCATTTAGTGGTGATCTTGATGGCTAAGTAAGCTCACCATTGCTAATCTAACCTAATTTCCTTTTTTTCATTTTTTCTTTTTTAAATCAATTCATGATTTAGTGTTTTGACTCCGTACTACAAAGAAGATGTTCTCTATTCTGATGAGGAACTTAATAAGGAAAATGAGGATGGGATATCAATTTTGTTTTATCTGAGGAAGATTTTTCCTGGTAAGGTTGAAATCCTCAATGTTGTATTGTGATGCTTATTGTTTGTAATAGGAAAAGAACTGATTGTTTGATCCCCGTGATTGCAAAATAGATGAGTGGACCAATTTTGAACAACGTATAAAGGATCCAAAACTTGGATATGCTAGCAAAGACAGGATGGAATTGGTTCGCCAGTGGGTTTCTTGCAGAGGGCAGACACTTACTAGAACAGGTTTGGGCAATTAGGAATGCCTGCTGCCTTTTCTCACTCTGGTATTGTTAATGGATTTTTTTGCTTAATCTATGACATTCTATATATATGTTTCTTCCAGTGAGAGGGATGATGTACTACAGGCAGGCTCTAGAACTGCAAGGCTTCCTGGAATCTGCAGGGGATACTGGTAGATAATCTAGCCCATACATATTTCATCATTTCAAGTCAACATTGTGTCCTGTTGATTTCCTACTAAGGGGAATTCGTTTGACTCACAAATTATTCATTCTTTCCCTTTGCAGCTATTTTTGATGGTTTTCGGACTATTGATATAAATGAGCCTGAGCATAAGGCTTGGGTAGATATTTCACAAGCTCGTGCGGATTTGAAGTTCACCTATGTGGTCTCTTGCCAAGTCTATGGTGCTCAAAAGGTCTCCAAAGATACTAGGGATCGAAGTTGCTATACTAATATTCTCAATCTCATGTTGACGTAAGTTATATTATTTATAGTGAACTGTTGGTTTAATGTTGAAAGGTTCTTGAGTCCCATAAAAACTATACAGGTACCCAAGTTTACGTGTTGCTTACATTGATGAGAGAGAGGATACAGTGGGTGGAAAAGCAGAGAAGGCTTATTACTCTGTTCTTGTCAAGGGAGGGGATAAGTTAGATGAGGTATGTATTGACAAACATGATAGTGATTCAATTTTTTGTTTTGCTGAATATTAAGGCCACATTTGGACTTGTCAATTTGGAGGAGGTCTAGATTATAGCCATTTGAAATACACATACATACACACACACACACACATATATGTATGTATGTATGCATTGGTTGAAAAAACCAATTCATTCACTTGAGCAGAAAATAGCACACACTTATAGAAAGTGTCAAGAGTATAACACTCAATTTACAGCTGTCCTAATCACTAATTTACAGCTGTCCTAATCACTAATTTACAACTGTCCCTGTCAATAGTTGATTGTTGTAGTTGTGCTAATCTATGCAGTAGTTGACTAATTCTACCAACTAATATACAGCCAAAATAGCTCATTTAGAGCTAATCATGCCCTAAGATTTGGAGGTTCTCTACATTTCCTACACTCTCCCTCGAGTTGGTTCAAATATATTCTTTGTTCCCAACTTGCATGTTATTGAGTTCAAGCTTAGATTAGATACTCCTTTCAGTAAATATATCAGACACCTGCAGTTTAGATGAAACAAAAAGAGTGCAAATGATACATGATGTGCTTTAGAGCACGATTTATGGTCTTCCACAATGGTTGATGGTCCTTCTCATCATTTGGGTACTCATTGTCCAATACAGTCAAGACTATACTATAAAAGATAAGGAAGAGCAAGTGGATGGTGTATGGGGAATCTATAAAGCACTTCCATGAATTTATTTGATGGATCTCCATGCTTAGGTTTCCTCATCCTTGAAGTGAACAACAATTAACAAACATGCTAATTTTATTATTAAAGGTTTTTTGCAAAAAATAAGATAAATAATGTAGTGGTTGGAAAAATCTAAAAGCATGGAAATACAACTACTGCATAGTACATACCTAATACAATCATTAATAGAGAATTGATAGCAAGTTTGAACGGTCAAAAATTTTCATGGGAAAAGTTTGTCATTAAATTAAAAGTCAAAAAGGTAGTCTTGTTTTACTAGAACTATAATAAATGAATATATGAAGGCGACCAATTAGATCTTGGAAATCATAAGAAAGTAGTTGAGGGCTGGCATTATAAAAGTAGAAGAATGTACTCATTGTAAGAACTTTTTTTCTAGAAGAAATATAATAAGTAATTAACCAGAATTTTCTGGTTTCAGTTTATGCAAAGGTCTTTTCCCGAATTTCCCCTTTAAGAAATCTTGGCTCCGATGGTGTTTGGAGTAACTTGCTTCTACCCTACTTGGATAGCAACTGTATAAGTTTTTCAGTTTTCATCAATACCTCATATATGTTTGTTCATGCAAATGTTATGACAGTTGCACCTCCCCCCAATGTCAAAGCTAAGGGTTCACTCACTTGAGACCTCTAAAAGCCTTAATTCAACCCCTCCTCCCTCTAGTTTCAGAGCAATAATCCTCGCTGTTGACAAAAAATACCCTAATCACCAAGTCTATTTGGAGCCAAGACCTTGTCTTACTAAAATATGTTGTAGAGAGCTCTAGCCAACTATAATCATAGTCTTTCTTGAACTTCCCCTAAAGGATCACTCTTTTATCTTGAAAGAGTTCTCTTGTCCAAATTTTATTAGGAATCATGGCCACACCAGGAATGTGTCTACTTGTAACAAAGCCCCTTCAAGAAGACCTTCTTATTACCTTTAACGAGGCATGGTCATAAAAAGATAAAACCACCTTTTTATTACCTTTAAGGAGGCATAGTCGTAAAAAGAAAAAAGCATGTAAAAACAAAAAAGAGTGGTCTTATGAAGCAAGGATACAGAAGGAACAAGGTAGTGTCCAATGTGATTGAACTCCATCAACATAAAGCAATGGTTAGAAACAGGCCTAGGCAACACTTCCTTAACAATATTGGGAAATATGGTATCACACCCATCAAAGAATGTATTATGGAATTTACCTTAGTAATATACCTTGGAATGTTAACATAACTACTTTTCTACTAAGAGCTAATCCATCAATTTATATTTCATCATTTCATTGCAGATATCTACTCCTCTAATGGCTGGTTGGACTTAAGAAACATATATGATAATTGGAATGTATAGCTCCTTGCCTTTTTGAACATAGAACAAATCATTAGGTCAGGAAAAGTCATGTGAAATATGAATTAAAATTTTCCAAAAGCTAATGTTGATCTTATTCATGTGTGAAAACTTCAAATTTCTCTTATCATAATATTCCTTAAAAAAAATCTCTTATTTGATAATCCCTTGCCTTTTAGGAAGTATATCGTATCAAGCTCCCAGGTCCTCCAACCGAAATAGGTGAAGGGAAACCTGAAAATCAAAATCATGCCATTATATTCACTCGTGGAGAAGCTCTGCAAACCATAGACATGAATCAGGTAAATTCCATATTGTCCCCTTTCTTCAAAGAAGATACACTATAATTTGATTGATTGTGTATTGTGATCCTTGTCTAAAGGATAATTACCTTGAAGAAGCTTTCAAAATGAGAAATATATTGGAAGAATTTCGGAAGCGTCGCCATGGGCACCGGCAACCTACAATATTAGGTTTAAGGGAGCATATATTTACTGGAAGGTTAGTGTTAGCTTATATCTATTTTACATATAGTTTAATTGGAAGAATGTCATTGCAGGAGTGAAATGGAACAATCCACAAAACAATATTATGTGTGGTAATGTTAATGTGCTAGTGTAAGCTTATTTTCTCCTTCTGTTTTACAGTGTTTCATCACTTGCATGGTTCATGTCCAATCAAGAGACTAGTTTTGTGACTATTGGACAACGAATTTTGGCAAATCCATTGAGGTGAGCCTATCACAGTTTCTTTATTGAATGAAATGTTATGTTGTTTTACATCCAACATATTAATATTTACAAATATTTCAGTGATTTGATCATTTTGACATTTTGTCTCCTATGAATAGGTATGGGGATGGTATTAAGTAATAGCATTCAGGGATTCTAAACCAAAGTTCGCTCATTGAAGCTGAAAATTGTGGTGGAAAACATTTTGAAACATTGTCAAACCAAAATAACGATAAAAATAGGGAAAAGTTTGTAAAACAGTAAGAAAAATGTAAAGTACACTTGGATGTACAAACCAATGGTAATTTGAATAAAAAATTATGATCCAAATGTGTAGACCAATACATAAACCCAGAGGTAAAGATTAATCAAAGAGAGAAATCGTGTGATTGTAATTTAACTGCAACTTGGTACAGCAGGAATGTCCTGCTGAGATGGTTCTATTAACAACCAAATAATTTTGAATGACTTCTTCAGCCTTAGATTTTACTCTTCAAGTGATCAAATTATTAATACTGCTTGATTGAGTGAAAAAAAAATCCAAAAATAAGTATTGTTAATATACTGAAGCACAAAATCATCCAATTCTTTGTTGTTAGTTTCGACTATTTTTAGGAATATGATATTGTTATAATATTTTTATGTAAATCATTTCTGCTGCATATTGAGAAGCTGAAATAAAAGAATTTATACTTAAAATAAAAAATAAGTATTGTTAATATACTTATTTTTTATTTTAAGTACTATGGTTGTTTGGTAAAGTTAACTTAAAAATTTATTTTAAATCATCAAATTGGCAAAATTAACCCTCATTAATTTTAACTAAAATTTATATTTCCATTAATCTTAAGCAATAAATTTATTTTTTAAACATTCATATTTAAAGTATTGTAGAAACATGAGAAAACAATAAAAATCTTTACTATAAACAACGAGTTGTGAATGTAGAGTCATAGTTGTAAAATATATTTTCACTAAATACAGGTAAATAAGGTAAAAGAGATTTGAGATTAAAAATATGTTAACTATTTTGACTTAATACTTAAAATTATTTTTAACTTCAAGTTGTGATATGAAGTTATTTTAGCAAACATGCTTAATCTACTTAATGACTTAAATTAAGTCATTAAGTCATATTAAGTCATTAGGTTGATTTACCAAACACCCACTAAGTTTCTATAAAATAAAAAAAAATAAAAAAAATCTGTTTTCTTTCATTTTGTTTTTTTTTTAAGATTTAATAGTTTTAGGAAAGGAATAAAAGTCTAATAAGAGTTATTACATAGGGTAGGTTTCTATTTTCATGGTTTTGTTCAAATTTGAAGGTTTTCTAAAGCCTATAAATAAGGCTAATTGATGTTATATAGGATTAATACTTGATGATAAATAGTCTTAAGTTCATTTGCATGCTTTCCAATTTTCAGTAGTGAGACTCTATTACTTTTCTTCTAGGTGAGACTCCTAGAAACGCTTAGTGAGACTTTAAGATCTCCCATCTTTCTTCTTTATCTTTCTTTTTCCATTTTGTATTCTAGTTTTTTCCTGTTGTTATAATCTTATTCTTGTTCACCTCCTTAAATCCTAAAAGATTGAAAACTTAGCCCAGTTTATTTGATTGTAGACAACCATTTTAGGGTTTTCCTACATCACTTTATCTTGGTGCTAGCTTAAATTAAGTCTTCTCTAGTTTAGTTAGCTAAAAGAGTACTTTCAGCAAGCAACATTCAACAATATGCTCAATGAGTTTATCCAGCTAATGTATAATGGTAAGAACTCAATGGAGCCATTTGATGTAAGTCTATAATGATTGGGAATACTCTTGCTATATTTCATTTCTTCTTTTGTTAGTTATTGCTCTCTCACATGTGTATTTGATTGTTTGTATCTATTAGATGCAAATTTCTCTTTGAATATAATCTCTTTAATGACCCTATTTTAATCTTCTACAATCAATAAGTTTTGTATATAAAACTATTTTATCTCTCACATTTCCATTAGTTAGAGAGACACAATGGCTCCCATGGATGCCAAGTTCCTTGTACAAAGCTTCCATCAATTATAGAGAATAGTTTCCATGGGTGCCAAACCCCAATCTCTCTCTCTCTTTCTCTCTCTCTCTCTCTCTCTCTCTCTCTCTCTCTCTCTCTCTCTCTCTCTCTCCCCCTCTCCCCACTCCACTAGCAAAGAGGAAAAATTTTGTTCAAAAGGAAGGAGAAATAATGCTTGCAAAGATGAGTAACCCTTCAAGCAAGATGCAGAAAGATAATAGCTAAAAGAACATACAACTAGGAAACCCAAAAGACCCCACTAGAGAACACACAACAGAAAATCTTAGGAGAGAGGAATTCTCTACTAAAGATATCCACCAAAATAACTTCTCCTTTAGCCAAAGGATTCACCACCTAGATTGTTGGCCTAGGCTTCCTACCAAAGAAACATCATGATTGCTAAGTCAACAATTTTCTGAATTCGCATGGCAAACTTTAATGCCCTCCCTATCACTTTAAAGCCTAATAAGGACAATTGTTTATTCTCCTTCTACTCAAAGGTTACTAATACTCAATAGAATGCCTCCGTAAATCCTACAAGTAAGGTTAGGATCTTCAATTCTATGGCCACATTAAAAGCAGTTAACTTAAAAGAAGAAGAAGAAGAAGAAGAAAGGACAATTGTTTGTTCTCTTTATTGGTCTCCTTTCACTCAAAGGCCACTAATACTCAATAGGAATGCCTTTGTAAATCCTACAAGGTTAGGATATTCAATTCTATGGCCACACTCAAAGGTTACTAATACTCAATAGGAATGCCTTTGTAAATCCTACAAGTAAGGTTAGGATCTTCATTGATGATTGTGCATGCATAACTTCAACTTAACTTCTCAAAGAGAAATCGTAAGTTGCCGCAAATTTCAAATCATTTCACACAATGATTTTGATGATGATGAATCTCTGAAATATATATCAAGAAAGGAAATTTGTATTAGTTGCAATTAAATTAGTATTAGTATTTGTTGGAGTCAAATTAGGATTATCTAGTTAGGTTATAAGATAATAAGAATTAGAATCATAATAGGTTATTAGAATCCTAATAGACTTCAGATTTCTTAGAGAAACCTATAAATAAAGCTAATCGATGTAAATCAAATGGATGAATTGATTGATGTTAATAATATTATATTTTTTTCATTGCAATTGTTACAACCCTCAATGGTGAAACTCCATTGATTCTCTTTTAAGTGAGACTTCGAGAAGGCCTTAGTGAGACTCTAAGGTTTCCATATTTTCTTAATCGTTTCTTCTCTCTCTATTTTTTTTATTTTATTTTTCTCTACCATAAACTTTTGTAGAAATTGAGAATAACTCTAATATTCATTCAAAATTGTATTTGTTTACATAATCGGGTCCCTATTTAACATATACAGAGAGAGCAAAGAAATGGAAAAAAATACAAACATGGAAAAAATTAAAATCATACAAATTATCCACAATTGGGGCCTCAATCTTTCCCTTAATATCCTACAAATCACCATTAAATTTATATCGGATTTCCACACTCCCCCTCAAGTTGGATCATAAATATTAATCATGTCCAACTTGCAAATAAAATCTTCAAAGCTTGATTTTTGTAACTCCTTGGTGAAAATATCTACCAATTGTTCCCTTGTAGGGATATAAGTCATGCAAATAATCCCTTTCTCAATTTTTTCCTTTATAAAGTGAATGTCCACTTCTATATGTTTGGTCTTGTTGTGCTGAACAGGATTATGAGAAATACTAATGGCAGCTTTGTTGTCATAATAGAGTTTAATTGGGAGCTCTATTGTAATGTGTAGTTCTTCCAACAGTTTCTACAACCATAGTCCTTCACACATACCTTGTGCAACTACTCTGAATTCAGTCTCGGCACTGTTTCTGGCTACTACACTCTGCTTCTTACTTTTCCATGTTACTAGATTCCCTCAGACATAGGTACAGTAGCCTGTAGTAGACTTTCTGTCATCTGCTGATCACGCCTAATTTGCATTTGTATACATCTCTACCTTCTTACTGTCACTCTTCTTAAAGAATAGTCCTTTCCCTGGAGAACCCTTTAGGTAATTTGAGGATCTTATACACTGCTTCCAGATGACTTTCCTTTGGTGAATGCATGTACTGGCTAACAACGCTTACGGCAAAAGCAATGTCTGGTTTAGTGTGAGAAAGGTAGATTAGTCTACCAACTAGTTGCTGATATCTCTCTCTATCCACGGGTTTTCTGTCGCTTTTCGTTCTTTTTCTTGCCTTGATCGGGGTATCGCTTGGCTTGCATCCCAGCATGCCAGTCTCAGTCAACAAGTCAAGTACATACTTTCTTTGGGAAATACTAATTCCCTTCCTTGATTTGATGACCTCCATTCCTAGGAAATGCCGCATTTGACTCAAATCTTTTACCTCAAATTATAAGACCTTCTTCAACCTTTCCACTTCTCTTATGTCATCTCCAGTGAGAATGATGTCATCGACATACACGATTAGGATGGTCATTCTTCCATCGTTGGACTGTTTGAAGAATATAGTATGATCCGACTGTCCTTGTTGGTATCCTTGGTTCTTAATCACCTTTGCAAATCTATCAAACCATGCTCTTGGTGATTGCTTGAGACCATAGAGAGATTTCTTCAATTTGGATACCCTGGTTTCTTCTTCTTCCTTACAGAACCCTGGTGGTAGCATCATAAACACTTTTTCTTACAACTCACCATTCAAAAAGGCATTCTTGATATCTAACTGATGGAGTGGCCAGTCGAGGTTTGCTGCCAAGGATAAAAGAACTCGTATAGTGTTTAGCTTTGCCACTGGTGCGAATGTCTCGGTATAGTTGATGTCATAGGTCTGAGTGAACCCCTTTGCAACCAGGCGGGCTTTGTATCGTTCTACTGTGCCATCCGCCTTATATTTCACTATGAATACCCATTTATAGCCCACTGGTTTCTTCCCTCTTGGCAAATTCATCACTTCCCAAGTCCCATTTTTTTCCAATGCCCTTATTTCTTTCATCACTGCCTCTTTCCATTCTGGAATCTCCAAGGCTTCTTGAATGTTTTTAGGAATCTGGATTCTAATAAGGTTAGTTGTAAAAGCATGACACTTTGCAGAAAGAGCATTATAAGACACAAATTTCGAAATAGGATGGAGAGTACATGAACGAGGTTGTTTTCTAAGAGCAATGGGTAAGTCACTTGTTACCTGATCAGGATTGGAGCCAAACTCCCGAGGGATTGGAACTATCACCGGTTCTGACTCTTTTAGTGCTTCGGAGATGAGTGTCTCATTGAACTTTGATTTTGGCCTCCTTGAGTAGACGAGTGTTTCCCTATTTCTCTATAATTCCGTATCTCTCCCTGAGTTTAAGTGTCCTTCTATATTAGGCAAAGGGGTAGATATAAGGCACAGAGTGGATTCAAATATAGCAACATCGAGGTAGTCAAAGGTTAAGGGTGGTATAGTTTCACTCACGGACTCCCCCTGAAGCAAGTAGTAGGGAGTATGCTCAAAAAATGTGACATCTAGGCTAACATATAGCTTCTGTGAAATTGGGTCATAGCATTTGTAACCCTTTTGTGTGGAAGAGTAGCCAAGAAAAATACATTTAAGCGCTCTAGGATCAAATTTGTTCCGCTTAGGTCCGTGAGTGTGGACAAACATAGTGGACCCAAAGACAGGAAGTGGAAGATGTTCATCGAGTCTAGAATGAGGAAAAAACTCTTGGAATTTCTAGAGGGGTGTAATAAAAGATAGGACTCGACTAGGCATTCGGTTAATAAGGTTTGTGGCTATCAAAATGGAGTCACCCCAAAATTGTGAGGGCATGTGAGAGGTAAACAGCAAAGCACGAGCAACTTCAAGAATATGTCTATTTTTCCATTTTGCAACCTTGTTTTGCTGAGGGGTGTCAACGCAAGAACTTTGATGTATAATACCATTTTCTTGTAGATAAGTGCTCAAGGAGTGATTTAAATACTCAGTACCATTATCAGTATAAAGAATTTGAATTTTGGTGTGAAACTGAGTTTGTATCATAGAGTGACAGTTCATGAAGACTGATCGAACTTCAGTTTTATCAGTCAACAAATATATCCAACACAGGCGAGTGTGATCATCAATAAAAGTAATAAACCATTTTTTATGGATCCTATTAGGGATACGTGAGCCATAGATCACTATGAATTAGAGTAAATGGTATGGATGGTTTATACTTAGATTTAGGAAAAGACGCCCGATGATGTTTGGCAAGTTCACACACTTCACACTGAAAATCCCATGAAGCTTTATTTGAATACAATGAAGGAAATAAATGTTTTAAGTATTGAAAACTAGGATGACCTATCCTTTTGTGCCATAAAAAAAGTTCACTGTCCTTAGGACAAGATGCAGAATTATAAACAATAGGAGGACACTCTCCACGCACATCAGTTTCGTCAAAGTAATCTAGACCCTCACGTTCCTTAGCACTGCCAATCATCTTCCCTGATGATAGGTCCTGAAAAACACAATGAGATGGTAGGAATTTAGCTGAGCAATTAGACTTTTTGGTTAACTAGCTAATGGACAGCAAATTGCAAGATAAATTAGGTACATGTAAGATAGGGCTGAGAGTAATAGACTCAAAAATACGAATACTCCCCTTGCCAGCAATTGGGGATAAAGTACCATTTTCAATTTTTACTTTTAATTACCGGCACAGGGAGAGTATGTAGAAAATAAATGATGAGCATCAGTCATATGACCAGATGCACCAGAGTCAATAATCCAGGGAGTAATATGAGACATGGTGCCAAGTGCTGTCAGAAATAGCATTCCAAATTTGGTTGGTTGTGCTAGATATAGCATGAGTCAAACTAGCACTAATGCATGAACCTTTCTGCTTACAAATTAGATGTTGCAGATCAGCTTGAGATTGCATTGAGCTTAGGTTGAAGCTTAAGTCAATATATTCTTACTCATTCATGACCTATTTTATACACCTTTATACTATATGCATGTAGAAAGATATTATGACTAATAGCTACTTTCACTTATGTAACATAATGTATTTAATACTCAATGCCTACATATATCAAAATGCTCCTGATCTGCAAAGGGAAAAAATGGTAATTCATCCAACTTGAACTGAATTGCTCAACTTCGACTGGTGTGCCCTAAGATATGGTCAAGACAATGATAAGAGGTAGGGTTCAGTTTGGCAGGAGACAGCCCATATAACCTTAGGCTTGGGATCTGTTGGCCTTTGAACTAACCTGGCCTACTGAGTTGCTGCATGATTGCAAAATGCCTTATTTTTATGCTAGAGTGTAGATTGGGAGTGTACTCATCTAAACAATGTCAATAGAAAATTAAGTCTTTCAAATTCCACGGGTTTCCACAATGCCCAACAACCACAAAATTTATTTATAAAGTTTTCCTGTTTATTTCATTGTTGCCCCATACTGATAACACTGTCCTTGTGACTAAAATATTTCTGCAAAAATGCAATAGATGGATGGAGATGCAAACATTATATGATAAACTCACATTTCATCTACTTCTAAACTTTGAAGATATGTCTCAATTTTATTCTCTTAGAACATAAATTTAAAGTAACCTGCATCGGAATTGTTTTTGCATTTTATTGTGTTTTGAATAACGATTCTTTCTGTTTTTTCTTGTTTATATTGGAACATCAAATTTGTTGAGGATTCTTGAAATTCCTCATATGGTTGAATATAATCTGTCTTATTTCCATTTATTCCCATGTGACTTTCTAATTGAGAAACATCCTAAATTTACAGGGTGCGGTTCCATTATGGTCATCCTGATATATTTGACAGACTCTTTCACATGACAAGAGGTGGCATAAGCAAAGCTTCAAAAATAATAAACTTAAGCGAAGATATATTCTCAGGTAATTGTTTGGTTCATCACAGGTGACTGCTTAACAAATATTATCCCACAGCTGATAGTGTAAAAATCTTCAGGTTTCAATTCAATTTTACGTGGGGGATATATAACACATCACGAATACATCCAAGTGGGCAAGGGACGTGATGTAGGGATGAACCAGATATCACTTTTTGAGGCTAAGGTTGCAAATGGAAATGGGGAGCAAACACTTAGTCGTGATGTTTACCGGCTTGGACGGCGGTTTGACTTCTATAGAATGCTGTCATTCTACTTTACAACAGTTGGCTTCTATTTTAGTAGCATGGTTTGTCCACCAAACAGATCTCCTTATATTATATCTTATGTTTTTACATGTTTTCTAGTCATTCAGATAATTAAACTAGTATGATGGGTAGAAAAAAGCTCAACTATCCTTCCTAATTTTAGTCGGTACGATTTCTTATAGTCACTTCCCTCAGTCTTATGTCTGTCAAAAAAAGATTACTTGGCTCAGATTGTCTTCATTTTGTTTTGATGTTAAAAACATTCCTTATTTGATGGGCTAGGGTGCTTGAGGCGAAAAGGTTTTGTCATGAGAGTTGAAAACACAATTTACTGTGAAATATAATACCAAAAAACTGAAAATTATTTTAAAAGTCAGAATCGGATCAATAGGGTGTCAGGTTCAGACCAACCAGTTGTTGAGTTCATCAATGCAAGCAACATCTCCATTGTTGCATTTCCTATTTGAATGTTACCTCCTCATCCCCTACATATTTAGTGGTATTAAATGGAGTAGTTACTGGTAATTTTCAAATTATCAGAATTGATTGACTTTTCAAATTATCAATCCTCTTGAATTGTAGTTAGATTTGACTTTTTGGACTAGTATACACACTTATCTGTCTTTTTTTATCCTTCTTTGTACTTAATATTTCAATACAATGAAATTGTTGTTTGTCATCAAAAAAAAAACAACAACAACAACAACAACAAAAAATGATTGAACATATGTACCATTTAGAAAATTTCCATCAGGTGCACTTTGTTTTTGGGTTAGATATCTGGAAGAAGCTGAACTTTGTTCCTGGTTTTTGATCCTAGGAATTCAATCCTTATTTACTAAATAGAACTATATGAGATACGAGATAAAGAAAGTTAAAATTCTTTAAGGTTGTAAAAATATAGGTCATATTCCATCCATTGAAGCAACAGTGAAGTCAGAGATTTGACCTTTCTACTCTCCTAATTGGGAGAATGCTAATCACGTTGGGCCACTAGGACAGTGCATACTAGTTTAATTCTGTTTCTTGGATGTGCTTGTAGGAGAACCTTTTTTCTCCAGAGTGTTCAGAGTATGCGTTTGATTTTGATTATAATGTAATCTTTTTTCAGGTTACCGTTCTTACTGTATATGTATTCTTATATGGACGTGTATATATGGTTATGAGTGGGCTGGAAAGGTCAATTCTTGAGGATCCAAGCATTCATCAGAGCAAGGCCCTCGAGGAGGCATTGGCTACCCCAGCTGTCTTTCAGCTGGGCTTGTTGTTGGTGCTACCCATGGTTATGGAAATTGGTCTGGAGAGAGGGTTTCGCACTGCACTGGCTGATTTTGTAATAATGCAGCTGCAACTGGCCTCTGTATTCTTTACATTCCAGCTTGGGACAAAAGCACATTTTTTTGGAAGAACAATCTTGCATGGAGGATCTAAGTACCGGGCCACTGGACGTGGGTTTGTTGTTTTCCATGCAAAGTATGGTGATAACTACAGGCTGTACTCACGAAGTCACTTTGTGAAGGGGTTGGAGCTGCTTATATTGTTGCTTGTATATCAAATCTATGGAGAATCATATCGTAGTTCAAATATCTATTTGTTCGTTACTTTCTCCATGTGGTTCCTGGTTGCTTCCTGGTTATTTGCTCCTTCTGTTTTCAATCCATCTGGATTTGAGTGGCAGAAAACAGTGGATGATTGGACAGATTGGAAGAGGTGGATGGGAAATCGTGGTGGTATTGGTATCCAACAAGATAAAAGCTGGGAGTCCTGGTGGGATGGAGAACAAGAACACCTGAAAAGCACAAATATCAGGGGGAGAGTGCTGGAGATAATTCTTGCTTTTCGCTTCTTCATTTATCAATATGGAATTGTTTACCAGCTCGATATAGCACATCGCAGCAAGAGTTTGCTGGTATCATTTTTAATCTCCACAAATTTTTTTTCTTTTATTATATCAATAACTGTACCATATCTTACCTTGCATTTTGGTTGTTATCTTTTATTTTGGATAGGTATATGGACTGTCATGGATAGTTATGGCAACCGCTCTTCTGGTATTAAAGGTAAATGTATTAAATTCATTAATGTGAAATGAGTGTGTTTCAAAGTAGCTTGAGTAATTGTTGGACTTCTTGGCCTGACGCTTGGGGTGCAGAATGCAGACATTTGAAACACAATGTTCCTTGTTAAAAATCAAATCATTTTTATCATCTGCATTTTATCATTTTACTATTTTTCTTTCAATATATAATGTAAGACATTCGGCCCTTTTTGAGCATCATTGTCCATGGAGATGATATGCTTCCTTCTATCTTAACTGACTTTCATTTGGTCTCATGTTGGTTGCTTGTTTTCGATGTTGCTATAGATGGTATCAATGGGTAGACGAAGATTTGGTACCGACTTTCAGCTAATGTTCAGGATCCTCAAAGGACTTTTATTCCTTGGCTTCATATCAGTCATGACTGTGTTATTTGTAGTATGTGGCCTTACAGTATCTGATTTATTTGCTGCAGTCCTTGCCTTCCTGCCCACAGGGTGGGCCCTTATTCTTGTAAGTTCCAAGTTTCAAACTTCTGCATATTCCAAAACTAGAAGCATGCAGTAGTTTGTATGCATGCATAACAACTAAGCCATCATGATAATCTTATATTAGCTTTTAAAAGTCCAAGGTTATATATATAGCATCTAAACACAATATGGTTACCTTAACTTTTAAAGTTAAAACTTTTATATCAAAATTTTGATTCTTCTTCCAAATGTTACAAAAACGAAAAATAAATGACATAATCTAGAATTGAAAGGATTGTCATAATTGATATGCTTTGTGCTACATTGGATTCTTGTGCTTATGTGGCACAATATGCATAATTTTCTTTATTTTCTTCTTTGCTTTTCCAATATGAAGTGTGATTTGAAGTTGTAGTTTTATGATCATTATTGCAACAAATTAAAGTTGTGATTTTATAGTTACACATAATGTTGCTACTTGAAGTGGCAGTATTGGCAAAAACTATGTTTTATATATCTATATTTGAGTTGCATTTATCCCTGAATGACAATGTGTTCCTGTTGACCAAAGTTTTCACCCTAATGAAATTTTTCATTCCATTGTTTTGGCTGATGTGCTTCTTGGAAATTTTCTTCCTAATACGTTGTTCTCTCTCTCCTTCCCTACTCCTTTCAGATTTCACAAGCATGCAGGCCTATGATTAAGGGTGTAGGATTCTGGGAATCAATAAAGGAGCTGGCAAGGGCTTATGAGTACATAATGGGACTAATAATCTTCTTGCCGATAGTCATATTATCATGGTTTCCATTTGTGTCAGAGTTCCAAACCCGCTTGCTCTTCAATCAGGCATTCAGTAGAGGCCTCCAGATTTCCATGATTCTTGCAGGGAGGAAAGACAGGGATTCATCTAATTGAGCTTTCCAGCATCTCACATTCATCCTTTTTTTTTTCTTTTGAAGGATACTCATATTTATTTTGGAAAACAGAGGATTGCCTTAGTTATTCTGTAAGATCCATCAACACTGATCTCTTTCTTCTTTTTCCTTTTCGTCTGTATTTGTTGTTGCTGTCATCATTGTATAAGCACAGTAGACTTATTCCAAGAGTAATTTCTCTAACACAAAATCTAAACACTAGTACTCCAAAACCCCTAAGGGCATTTAAGAAAGCAGTCAAACTAATGGAGAATTGTCTGTTACATTTTATTCTCCTTCCTCACTTCCCCACTTCACCAGCAGCAGCTCATCATGGATTGGTTGGTGAGGTTGTGAAGATGGCTGTAGAGAATAATACTAAGCTTGCGTTTTGCCAAAGACAATGGTTCAGTTAGATGTCTTTTAGCTCATTTCTTGTATGAAGCTGGACCCCATAGCTAATTCATATTAAGAAATGAACTAAAACCATAATTGGTGACTGTAATTTTGTCATCAAATTGTTCACCAATTTTTTCTCCTCAAAAATCAGTGATTACCAATCAACATTCCACTCATTTTTGGATGTAAATTTTTTTGGAAGGAATAGCATGGCATAGGTGTTTTATGGTACCATAACTCCACTTTTGGAATTGATTGGAAAAAGAGAGTTTTAGGAATTTCATCTTTTTAATTAGTGGACAGAATATGGAAAAGTATGCCAACAATTGACATGTGGAGCCATCCAATTGATCACAGCTATGATGACCTCAGACTATGGCTATTTTTCTTGGGGTCCAAACACCTTATTCATTTATAAATGGAGAGAGGCTGGAAAAATTCTATGACCCAATAATAAAAAGGCAAATATATATATATATATATATATATATATATAGAGAGAGAGAGAGAGAGAGAGAGAGAGAGAGAGAGAGAGAGAGAGAGAGAATTAAATTAAAAAAGAATTTCTTCTCCTTTGTGGCCATTTTGGCTGGCTTGGCGACCAAATCAAGAGACTTACATGATAACAAAAGCACTTTTGGTGAGGTGGGATCCCAAAAGAAACAGCTTGTCTCCAAATGGAAAAGCCTCAACGGCTAACAAAAGCACTAGCCGTTGGAGAAAAGTCTGATTAGTGGAGAAATAAATAATAGTAATGTTTCAAAATGCAACGGACACTCACCCCATGACAAAAAGAATCAAAACATAAATGAATAATTAATTAGTAACTGTGAGTCTCACAATAAATGACTTAAAACTTCTTTCAATAAGCCCGGTAAATAACTCATTTCTCTTTTCTTTTTCGTTTTTTCTATCTTAAAGCATGAATCATAAAACAATTTTTCTTATAGAATTAAAGAATAAGCTGTGAGTAAAGCATTGATAATGGCCCAGCTGTGAGGCCAGCATCATCTTTTGGTGGTGAAAGAACCAAAGCAAAGCTTATATATAAAGCCGAAGCCAACTCCAAGGCCCTAAGCTTTTGTGGGGTCTGCATATATCACAACCCAAAGGGAAAGAGAAGATGTGGTCATTGAAATTGAAGAAGGTGGTGAAGCCATGGAGGCTGTCAGCGTTTTCATGGAAGAAGTTGAGTATTGTTGATGATTTGGTGTTCAAGATCCTCTATGTGTTGGAAGCCATTGTACTTGTCTCCACTCTCTGCTTCTTCTTCCTCTGCTGTGGCTGCCATATCTGAACGTCATGTTCTTTTTATTTGAATTTATTATTAATTTGTCATTCTTTCAAAAAAAAAAAAAATTGAGGCTTTACGCAAATGGGTGATGTTTGTTTTTGTAGTGTAGGTGCTTAATTTCATCATAGATGTAATTGGTTGAATCAGAAATTTTGATTTTTTTGTTTTTTTTTTTTATGTGCCTTGTATTGCCCATGTGATATGTTGTCAATTTTCTATTAAGAACCATGATATGAAATTTTTTTTTAAGAGTAGCAGATCTTCCACGACTTCACTTAGAGTATGTTTGAAAAGCGTTTTTTAGAATAATTTTTTATTTTTCAAAATGAAAAAAACCAATAAAATACATCTTGGAACTAAAAATTATTTTCTATTTTTATAGTCTTAATAATAACAAAAGTAAAGTATTTTTAAATAATATTTTTAATTATTTTTGTTATTTTCACTTATTTTTTATAATTATTTTACCAAATAATTATACAAGCATTTAAAATAATTAAAAATAAAATATTAGATATAAAATTTATTTTTAAAACATAATTAAAAATATTAAAAACATGATATGTTCATAAACAGAATTTCTATAAAACATTATAAAACAGTTTTCAAAGTGGAATTTTTAACTCTATCTGTTACGTTGATTATAATTTCAAAACATTTTTTACAAATAATTTTACTTTTACTTTTACTTTAAGTGGCCAATGGGTTTTTTTTTTTTTTTTTTAAATTTTTTATGATAAGTTTGAATAAAAATGTATTTTGATAATTTTGAGTATAGTTTATTAAAAAAAAAAACAAAGAAAGGTGGATTTGGGGAGAAATGGATGAATGTATTCAATAAATCTCTACCGAAAAATAATTTTAATTTTTTAAAATACATAAAAGTATCTTAAAATTAAAAATATTTTTTAATTAATTGATTAAAAAATATAAAATAATTATCAAAATTGTAAATTTAATCCTTCCTAAATTTTTATTTTAAAAATAACTCAATATAAAATGTAAATCTTATATTTTTATAAGAAAAAAATAAGGGTTTTTTTTTTAAAAAAAAAAGGAAAAAAGGATGGAGGATTATTAAAATTTGGGTTTCCAACCCCCTTTTAATTAAATAATCCAATATTTTTTTTTAGGTATTATATTTTAAAAAATATTTAGTAAAATTATTGTATTGGATTAAAAAAAAAAAAACATATTATTAACGTGGGAAATATCATGACCTTGCCCTATGTATTACTGAACTCATTTAGGAGGATTTTCACATTCGTTAAGCCACTTAGCTCCCTTTCGTCCTCTCCTGCGCCAATCTCCGGCGCCACCGGCCTCTCCTCCGACCAGTTCCCACAGTTAGATGAATCTGATTTCAATGGAAGACCACAGGAGTTGAGATGGACGAGCTGTTGAAGAACAACGTGCTCGCAGCCCATGCAATTGTTGGTGCTGGATCAGTGACTTTGGCCAGTCTTCTCACTTACCCTCTTGATACTCTCAAAACTCTTGTCCAGGTTTTATCTCAAAACCCTAGAATTATTCTTCTTAATGTTTCTTCTTGATTTTATTGCTAATATTTTTGCGTATTTGTTAAGCAGGTTGGTTCAGGTTCTGGTAAACAGTTGGGTGCAGCTCAGATTCTAGATAGGGTTCGGATCTTGTCTGGAACTTCAGGTGAACTTTTCAATTTTTTTTATTCATATTTCTTGGATAATGTGGTTTTTTTTTACCCATTTGTTTGTTAATTTTAATTTTTTAGATTTTTCTTGCCACTGAAATGCTAAAAGAGGGATGAAATTGTGGGTCAGATTTTTAACTGAAAACTCCTGGAAACATTTATGCTATGTTTGTTTGCTGGAAATTTTAAAAGAAAATGATGGGGAAAGAAAATAGAGAGGGAAAGTAGAAGGAAAGAAAAAGTAAGGAAAATAAAAAAATTTATTAAAAAAAAAAAAGAAAAAGAAAAAAGTAAATAAATTATTTTTATATGCTACTTAAACCCATTTTACTTCTTTAACTCTTTCATATAAAAATTAAATAATTTGAACATGCATAAGTTTCTAATTAATTTTATTTATATTTGATTTTCTTTAGTGTTTTCCATATTACAACTAAATATAAGAAAATTATTTTCTTTTGCATATTTTTTCCTTTTCCTCTTAGTACTTTCGGGAACCAAACATGATTTTACACTATTTGAATGGGAAAAAAAATGAGGAACCCAAACACAATCTTAGACTCTATTTGAATGGGAAAAAAATGAGGGAACTAAAAGTGATAGGAAAATGGTTTTGAGCTCTCATCCTTCTCCGATTTTATGCCCCTTTGGTATAGAGAATGTTGAATTGAAAATGCAACATTTTAAAATAAATTTAGTCATATGTTATTTTTCTTCATATGACATGAGAATTTAAGATTTTTTCATTTTCTTCCTTTTTCCTAGTACTTTCTGTGAATCAGATACTGTAATTAGTTTTTCTAGCCGGGAAGGGATTTTATTTTGCAGGATTAATTTGAAAGAAAAGCAGGATATGCAAGAACAAACAGTTCTTAGTGCAAAAGTTCCTTTGATGTATTCCATGGGAAATTCTATAGTGAATGGAATGTGGAGAATTATGATCAGTCTTGTGAACATGATCATTGCACTAAGCTTTTCAAATTGAAAGTTAAGTGATATTCAAATTAAGAAAATTGACAGGTAAACTTAATATTTGGGGAACCATAATGCTGCAAGAATGATGACTTGTTGTCTTCTATCCTACTGCTTAAAAGAAAAGGGTGGATTTTCCAGTTGAATTGATTAGATTTGCATATTGGATGGTTAATTCTTTGATGGAAATTTATTGACAAAGAGATGCAAAAGAAAAAGAGAAAGAAAAAAAAAGAAAAAAAAAAGAAATGTTAAATTAAGGTCAAGGACTCAAGGTGTTTGAAGACACAGTCATGCTTCCTAGCACTCGGTGCCATTCCTTGCTCCTACTTTCTTTTTGTCTTCTGGATGTTTGTGTGAATGCCTATATTGGAACACATAATAATGTGGAACTAGTTTTGCCCATTACTTAGTAAATGTATAACATTCTTAATGACCATTTTTAGGTTTGTACAATGGCTTTGGGTGGTCGACATTGACGAGAATTTCTGGTCTGGGAGCTCGCTTTGGAGTTTATGAAATTTTGACAGCTTTCCATAAAGGTACCCTTTTCATATTATGTCTATTAAAATCTCTCAAGAAATTTAATTTTCGTTATCTCTGTATTGTATGAACTAGTGACACTAGGTGCTTTTATTCAGATGTTGTGTCTATGTTTCGACTGAAAATGAGAATGAATAGGATTACGTTATATAATACCTCCTGCAATCTACACAAGCAGGAACTTGTTTTGTACAAGACTGAAAAAGATTTTGAGTGCATAAGAAGGAACATGCGGCTTTCTTGCTTCTGGAATCTAACTGTTGGTAGGGTAATTGTAGTATCTCTGGTTTGGGAAGACTTTAACCTAATGAAGAGCTTGATTGAGCCCAAAGCAAAAATAAATTGGAACAAGGGAAAGTTTAGCTTTTTGGAATTTCTATCTGATGGATGAAATTGTCTAATTTGATAGACTCTAAGAATCCATATCTTTGCATGATAGGCTATCTAGGGAAAGGGATTTGATCAAATCCAACCCTGCAAATGTCCTTTTTTTGAAGTAGTCTTGTCAGAGACAAAATCTAGAATTCATTGGATCAAGGAGATTGAAAACTTGGTTTTTCCTATTTATTAATTGGCCATTTGAAAGGAGGTGGGAAACTCATCTTCTAAGTTTCTGTTAGGTGTGAAATTCTGGGAAGTTACAGCCAAAGTTCCTACCTTAGTTGTGGGCCCTTTAAAAGGTATTAAACACTAGTGCCCTTCTCTAGAGTGGAATATAGCCATTTATATCATACATTGTTTGCATAACCTGCAAGGGCAACAAGATGGTGTAAGACTAGTTCTCCAATGCACTGTGTTACTATCTATGTCATGATGTCATCTACTTGTGGATATAAGCTGGGAAGCTCTCAAGAACTTCTTTGCCTTTATTGTATCTTTGATTCCCAAGGTTTAAAGATACTTAATTGGAAGTTTTTTGTGGGTTCACTAGCCTAGTAACCCTTTAGTGGTTTGGGAAAAGAGAAGTTTTTTTTGGGTCAACCCAAAGCAGTTGAGTGGAAGCCCAGATTTGAAAAGCACTCTGGTGGGCTAGCAAAGGATGGATCAAGGGGTCTTACATTTGGCAAGCTTGTTAATGTCAAGAAGGGTCTTCAACATTCTCAATCTAGAAGAGAGAAAGGCAGCAACGATGAGGTTTGTGCAGATCCCCTTATACATGAGTGGGTTCAGGGTTCAAAGGAAAGGATTGTAGGACTTCGATTCAACTCGTGGTTGATGATCGTGGTTGGGAGAAGAAAGATCAGTTGAACGAGGGGCTTCTTGGTGGGGCTGTAGGAGAGGGAAATCGATCACTTGAAATGTTGTTTTAGAACACTGTGGAAGGCCCCTGTTGTGAAGACATTGCTATCAGATTTGATGAGTCAAGTCTTCCAAGGTGAAGTTAGGCAGTCGTTCAATGGGGGAGATGCATCCTTCAAATGTTCTCTTTAATAAGCTGGCTAATTTCAATAGCTTTGTAGGGTTGCTAGCGGTGGGTTTTGAAAATGAGATTATCCCTCACTTAAGGAAGATGGATACAAGGAGAGGGAATGGCATCAAAGCATTAGGAGGGATGCGAAAGCCAAATGCGTCTTCCTGTTTCGAGAGGGAGATTCAGAAGTTGGAGTGCATGTTTAACTACAATAGGTCTCCTATGTTAACTAGGGGTAGGGGGAGGAACAACAGGGATCATGCTCTTGTTCAGTGAGGATTTCATGTTGAGTCATTGGTAGGGGTGGTAAGCAGGGGGGGCTTGAGAGTTGACTGGGTAAACTTGTTTTTCTGAGGTGTTAGGTGGTCGGTAGAGTTACTTTTCCTTGTTCTCTTTGCTTTATTATGTTGTGGTGCATTTTGTATACTTTGTGTGTATGTTGTTGCACCCTTTCCTGGGGCTTTTAATTCTTTCTCGTAATTTACCTATAAAAAAAAATGTTCAGTTTATTTAGCTATCCTTTGGTGTAGGTTACACTTTTCTTGATTCTAATCGGGTTTTGTATATTTTGGAAGGATTCTTGTCCTTCTCTGTAATTATTAATTCATTCATACAAATGAATTCATTGATTTTGACTAAAAAAATCTCCATGTATAACCTTTCTGGCTTAGCAAATTGATGTGGATGATTGTATATGTTCTAGTTTCTAGAATTGGGAATGTTTATCATTTGGTCTCTTAGTTTTGATATCGGTTTATTTAATTATCCTTTGGAGTAGGTTACATTCCTTGATTTTAATCAGATTCTGTATAAATTGGAAGGATCTCTTGCCCTTCTCCATAATTGTTAATTCATATTAATGAATTCTTTGTTTATGATTTTTTTTTAAAGAAATTCTTCATGAATTCCTATCTATTGCTTTTGACACTAGCTGGAAGGATCTCTTGTCCTTCATAATTGTTAATTCATATTAATGAATTCTTTGTTTCTGATTTTTTTTTTCAAAGAAATTCTTCATGAATTCCTATCTATTGCTTTTGACACTAGCTGGTGGTTACAAATAATTTGTATGGCAGATGGCCGAGAAGATAATTATGTGTCTGTTCCTGAGGCATTTACATCAGGAATGGTGGCTGGTGCCATGGAATCACTCATAAGTTCTCCATTTGAAATTATTAAGGTTCGTAAGCAAGTAACTTCTGCTTCTCTCATTCCAAGCTCTAGATCTGTTGCAGAAAAAAGAGCTGTTGTGCCTTCCATTGCAAGATTACTACATGGTTATACTCCAGATCAGAAGGCATTGAACCATTCTGTTGGGCTGTTATCCACCTTGACCAGTAAACATCCTAATATGATTGGTGCCTTACAAGAGTATCCATGGATGATGACTGGCTCTGGGAGACCACCCCCTGTTTTTCATGTTAGGAGGCCATCGGATGTGATTTCTCTAGAGGGATGGGGTGCCTTGTGGCGGGGCCTCCGATCAGGAGTAGTTCGGGATACCATTTTTGGTGGGGCCTTCTTTTCCATCTGGCAATTCCTACACCGGGCAATGCTTGACTGGAAGGCAGCTGGGATGGATCCGTCACCCAGGTTTTACGATCCATCTATCAGTGAATCTGCAATCACATTATGTTACATAATACTTCCTATCATGTGCTTACTTTTAGTTGACTTGTGAAATTTATGTATCTTCATGATCCTCTCCATGATTTTCATTTTTTTTCTTTCATTTGGTTGATGGGACACAGTTTTCCTCAATAATATATGTAAAGAGGGAAATTCTGTCTCCAAGAGTTGCTCCCTACAATTTTAGAAGCTCATTGTTTGAATTTTCCACTTAAGACCCTTCAATGGCTACTGTCATTTGAAAGAAAATAAGGATCACCATTTTTCCCCTTTGGAAGTCTCCACTTCAGAATCCTATTCTCTGAATTCTCCACTTGAGACTGTTCGAGTGGGTGGGGTGTGGGGGGTGTGTGGGGTGGGCTATTATGATTCTTTCCAACCCCCTTGTCTCTCACTCAACTCTCAACCTCAATTGAGATGGCCAATCTCCTTTAGCAAGAAGTCCATTTTAAGCAAATAGCATCTTAGAAGCTCTATAGATTTTTGCTTGACTCAGAAATAGATGCATATTCATCAGCTTCTAGTCTCAGGATACACATTCTCTTTTCTTCTTGGCTTATTACTAATACATGTTTTGCTCCTTGCTTATGGTTGTTCTTACTCCTTTACAGAGGCAGTTGCTTTGCATCTAGGCATGCCTCTTGTCTGTCTCTAAATCTCATGTGGTCACCATAGCTCTAGGGTGCACTATGATCTTGGGATACTTATGCAACCACTTCTACTGATTAGAATCCCTTGTCCATAATGTTGGAAATTTTCTAATTTCAAAAGAATTTTCTCATGTAAATTGCTATCTAGGATTTTTACATACAGACTGTTTTGATTGGCTTATGAGACTTTTGGCAGCCAATCCTACATATGCTTAGGTCCCTTCTGGAATGTTTATATCCAATTGTTGTTGTTTTTATCCAGGAAGTAAGAAGGCATTTTCTATACTTTTTTGAGCTGATGCTTATCTGTGGTTCTGTTTGATGCTTGTGAGGAATCTAATTTTCATGGAGCACTCATACATCAAATTTCCTTTTTTTTTTCTTTCCTTTGTATTTAATTATTTTTCAATATATTCAGGTCAGACGATGAAATTGGTCCCTTGTCTCCTTTAGCTGTCAGTCTGGCAGCCGGATTTTCTGGTTCTGTCGCTGCTGCTGCTTCTCATTCTTTTGACACTGCCAAAAGTCGATCACAATGCATTGTGTTACCCAAGGTATTTTATGTGTATCAAAAATACTGTTTTATTATCACTGAATTATACTTTAGAAATCACAGGTTTTTTCCTTTTTATATGTATATGTGGCCACTGTTGCCATTGTTTCAATTCAACATAATAATCACATATTCATTATGTTCATTATTTTGACAATTGTTGATGCCTGATCCTTACATTTAACTTGGTATTAAACCATTTGTTTTCTTATTATTTTTTTATTTGCATGATATTGTTATTCGTCATGCAACCACATTAGCGAGTGATTGCTTTTTGCGCTGATCAGTAATTTGTGGGACCTTGGTGCTAATATTTTTTGTTTCCATTGTGACATGATATCAAAATTTAACTTCTTTATTAAACCCTGATCCTTTTGACATGATATCAAAAGGATCCTTGATTGCTTAATTTTATGGGTTAGTGACTAAAGCTGACATGTTTTTGTGATTACTATTGGTATAGGTATGGGTTATGTTGTGGTTTGATTTTTCTGCTTGGGACTAAATTAAATTTGTAAAAGAAAGGGAAAATTTTAAGCTTTGACTTCAACTTCCAAATTCTGTAAATTCACAAGTGGGTTAGTTCTGGGATGATTGGAATCTCTGGTTAGAGTGAAACTAAATCAGTATCAGTGTGATTTTTGATATTCTGTTGTACTAGGACTGTTGAGAACTTATTTTTCCCCATGTATTGAACGGCCTTATTGGAAGCAAGACATGCATTTCTTACATACCTAGTTGTGATTTTGTAATTCATGTATGACGAGTACATATGGTATATGATGATGGCCATCATAAAACCTTAAATCTATGTTTGATTCCCGAAAATTTTGTGGGAAAATGGAAGCGAAAGACAATAGAGGAAAATAAAAAGGAAAAAAAAGTGATAAAAATAAAAATTAAATTTAAAGTCCACGAGTTTTTTTATATATTATTTCAAACTCATTTTATTTATTTAATTCTTTTATATAAAGATTAAATAATCTAGAAATACATAAGTCTTTAACTAGTTTTAGTTATATTTAATTTTCTTTCGTATCTTTCAAAGTAAAACCAAACATGAAAAATCATTTTTCTTAGCATTTTATTTCTTTCATTAGTATTTTCTAGGAATCAAACATGGTCTAAAGAAATGACAAATCAAAGGCGAATATTCCATGAGTCGGGATTATTTGTTACCTTCAAGTCGGTGACAGCCATCCTTGTGTGCATTAATAATTCTTCGTTTTTTGCATTCCCCCCCATATAACAATGAAGCTGAGTTCAAGTAAAGCATTTCTCTCATACAATCTCTGATTTTATACATTTGTTCATCTCCATGATGTTCTTAAATTGTTTCTCCATATGTAGATTCCAATTATTTTTTTGAATTGTTTTTTGCTGCAGTACATCTCCACAGAGAGGAGGCTTCTCAAATGGAAACGACCAGGGAGGTGGTATGAGAGATATACCGGGATCCATCCTTCCGATAGGAGCCTCCTACATCGTGGCATTTGGTTGCGGATGGGCCGCAGCGGGTTTGCATCATTCTTGGTTGTAGGAAGTTATTTCTTGGCTGTTGATCAGCTTGCTAGATGAATAGATTGGCTGGGTAGTTAATTTTTTAGTAGAGAACAGTGTACTACTACTAGCCCATCAGTAGATGATTTGAAAAAATCCATCTCAATCTCAAATCAATAAGGAAATTCCTTCATTGTAACCCCAGTTTTATGATGTATGGGGCCATTTATCTGTTTGGTTGTACTGAAAGGAGCAAGGCAGAGCTTGAAGAATTGGAAGTCTCAAGTACACTTTTATTTTTTTTTATTACTGTGGATGTTCGGGCCAGTTTACGCGCACCTCAACTAATTCTACGGGGCCCTAAAGTTAACGATCGGGTAAGCTTCTAGTGGCCTTGAGGGGACTCGAACTGATGACCATTGGAAAGTAAATCTAAGGTCAGACCAATTAAGGTACCCCTCAGGTTAAGTCTCACTGCACATATTGCTGCATAATGGACATTCTTGTAGGCAAGAATACGCCTAAAAGAATTGGAAGTCTCTTTATTTGAAATCAATAATTTTTTTTTTTTTAATTTAGGTTTAATATTTGATAAAAATTTAGAAAAATATATATAAAAAATGAAATCCATAATATAAAAATAATAAATATTATAAATATAAAAGTATTATGAATATCAAATAAAATAAAATATTATTTATATATATTTGAAATCAAAATTATTTAAAATATTAGTATTTGTTTGTTTATTTATTTATTAGATTATTATTTATAATAGGTGAGTATATTTTTATATTAAAAATTAATTTATTTTAATGTATTAATTACAAATGGTGTTAAAATAAAATTTTAATAAAGAAAGTGAAATAATAATGAATAAATGAATTGAATTTTTAAAAATTAAGTTAGGTTTTTTTTTAGTTAAGTAGATTCTCAAAAATAGGGAAAAAAGATGAAAATTATTTTACAAAATTAATTAAAATCAAAGTATTAAAAAGAGCAAAATTTAACTTATTTAATTATAATACAAAACTTAATTCGAAGGAAAAATTTCATACTGTTACTAATATATCATTTAGCTTTGGGGCCGTTGATATAATCAGCAAATTGAATCTCAACAGTCCACGTGTACAGAAAGAGCACTAGTCCACCATCAAAATAAGCAGCGAAAACTGAAGCAGCAAGCCACGGGCATGGCGCCTCCAGCAATCCAAAGAGCCTCACCCACCCCTCCTTCCCCTCTCCAAAAACTCTCTACTCCCACCGTCGCCTCCACTCCTACCACCGCCACTGGAGGCGCCTCCCCTCTCGATGCCTTCGCCTCGGACCTCACCTTCTCAGCCTTCCTCTCCCATTCCTTCGATTCCACGCGCTTCTCCTCCGCCGCCCTATCCTCCGGCTCAGCTGCCTCTACCGCCGAGAAGCTCCAGGATGGCATCCGCCTCCTCGAGAAGCAGCTTCGCTCCGAAGTCCTCCACCGCCACTCTGACCTCCTCAACCAGCTCTCCTCCCTCAAGGACGCCGATTCCGCCCTCTCCACCCTCCGCACCGCCGTCTCCTCGCTCCAGTCTTCCGTTCGCCGTGTCCGCTCTGAGATCGCCGACCCTCACCGCCAAATCAAGTCAAAAACCATCCAGCTCTCCAACCTTCACCGCACCACCGACCTCCTCCAGCACTCCATTCGCGCAATTCGATTGTCGAAGAAATTGCGAGATCTCGCCAGTGCTGATCCCGACAAGCTTGATCTCGCCAAGGCCGCGCAACTGCATTGCGAGATCTTGAGCCTGTGCAGCGAAAACGACCTCGCCGGCATCGATATAATCAATGAGGAATTAGCATCCGTTTCTGAGATCGGATCTCGGTTGAGAACCGATGCGATGAAGGTGTTGGAAAGAGGCATGGACGGCTTGAATCAGGCCGAAGTTGGGACCGGACTGCAAGTGTTCTACAACCTTGGTGAGTTGAGGCAGACGGTGGATGCGTTGATAAACAAATACAAGAGCCAGTGTGTGAAGAGCGTGAGTGTGGCATTGGATATGAAGGCCATTTCTGCATCGTCTGGTGGAGGTTTTGGGCCAGGGGGGATTAGGGGGAGTGGGACGCCGCAGATCGGGGGCGGGGCGAAGGCGAAAGAGGCGCTGTGGCGGAGGATGGGGACTTGTATGGATGAGATTCATTCAATCGTGGTTGCGGTTTGGCACTTGCAGAGGGTGTTATCGAAAAAAAGAGATCCATTTACGCATGTCTTGTTGCTTGATGAAGTCATGCAGGTAAGTGGAATTTGATTCTCTTTTGCTACTTGTTTGGTTTTGTGATTTACTTTGATTTGTTTTGTTTGGTTGAACATGAAACGAAATTCAAATATTTATAGCTTAGATTTCTTATTATTTTGGGAATTGGGAAAACTTAAGCCTCCACTAAATCGTGCATCTAGTAAGTATACTAATCTACTCGGCTAGTTGACTCTTGTATACTGAAACTTTAGTCCTGATTCATTACTGCTGAAATCTTCTAGTGGCTGGAAGAGTAATAAGCCATCACTCAAATAAAATGAGGATGCCGAACCTTGATTGGTTGGTCTATACTTTCCAAGTGTATTTGGTGCTCTGCAATGAGTTTGGAGGGTCTAACTGAAGGCATGTCACTGTTGTATGAAGGAGATAAAAGCAACTACTCTTTGGACTTCTAGACAATCTTTGAAGAAAATTTAAAGATCGGAACTTCAGAAAAAGAACTGAAACAGGATGTAAAACAGAATGAAAACAATAATTAAAACCATTGTTTCAGCAAAATAAAAGCTAGTTGTTCTGGAGCTTTTAAATGATGTATTAGCTCATCTTAGTGTTATCTTTTGTTTTTTTGTTTTTTCTGTTTTTTGTTTTTTTGGGGTGGGTAATATGTGATTAAATTTCCCTTTTTCTGCTGACTTTCTGAAATTTAAAATTATTATCAGCTTAATCACTGCCCTTCTGCCTTTTGCTTATGTTAACTCTTATTTGCTTAGGAGGGTGATCCCATGTTAACAGATAGGGTTTGGGAAGCACTTGTAAAATCTTTTACCGGTCAAATGAAGTCTGCTTTCACTGCATCAAGTTTTGTCAAGGAGATATTTACTGTAGGGTACCCAAAGCTATTCTCCATGATAGAGAATCTTCTTGAAAGAATTTCTCGTGACACAGATGTCAAGGGGGTTCTACCAGCCATCAGTTCAGAAGGAAAAGATCAGATGATTGCTGCCATTGAGATCTTCCAGACATCTTTCTTGGCCCTCTGTTTGGGTCGCCTGTCAGATCTTGTTAATACTGTATTCCCAGTGTCCAGTCGTGGAAGTGTTCCTTCCAAAGAACATATTGCAAGAATTATATTACGTATTCAGGAAGAGATTGAAGCCGTCCAGTTAGATGGTCGTTTGACTCTTCTTGTCTTGCGTGAAATTGGCAAGGTTTTGCTGCTGCTTGCACAAAGAGCTGAATACCAGGTAATGTCCTTGTTGTTTGCACAAAAACAGTTATTAGTAGAACATGTAAACAAAGCTTAAGATTGTATCTGTCTGTTCTTATATTTCCTGCTTAACTTTTGTTTCAAGGTAAATAAGTTCCTTCTCACATGGCTCATATCATACACCTTTTTCTTGTCCTTGTTGCTTGTAGTTTTAGTGTATTGGGATTCAGTTTCTATATCAACAATAAGGTATTAGCAGGCTGTTCATGATCTCACAGAGACAAAGATGGGAATCAGTAAGACTACATTCATCCTGAAAAAATTAGAAAACTGAGGGAACTATTGGTCAATATATGGGGCCTAAACGGGACAAAACCTTGTCCAGTATGTCTGTGAGAGAGAGAGAAAAGAAGAAGGGGGGGGGGGGGGGGGGGGAGGAGGAGGGTGGCGCTAAGGAATTGGCTAGTGGATTGTTTAGGCCTTTTGGTCTTTAGAGGTCTGTTGTCAATATTTTAAAATGCTAGAGTATGTGTTTGGAACTTAAAATGAGACAATTATAGAGATTCTTACTGTTGTCTGGATATTCGCTTTTATATACATGAAATGGTTGTAAAGTGTAGATAGGAGGTTGGTGAGCTGTCTTAAGTAAGCTGTGTATTTGTGATAGAGAAAGACTAATAGTGAATAATAAACCCAAAAATAGGGGGAAACTAAGAAAATTTGAAAACCTTTGCAATAATTCAAATGAATAATAAGGCCTTTTGGTCTTTAGAGGTCTGTTGTCAATATTTTAAAATGCTAGAGTATGTGTTTGGAACATAAAATGAGACAATTATAGAGATTCTTACTGTTGTCTGGATATTCGCTTTGTGATAGAGAAAGACTAATGGTGAATAATAAACTAAGAAAATTCTAAAACCTCTGCAATGATTCAAATGAACAATAGTGATCCTGATAATAAAATGAAATTGAAGAAATAGAAACAACATAAGAAGGTTCAAATGTAAATAGAAATGGAAGTGTATAACACTTAAGTAGATAGTTGAAATGTTTAATGAAGAAATTCACTAGCGAGCTACCCCCCAAAGGCATTTTCTGTTTTATGGGCTTTCTTCAGTTGCATGAGTAGTTTGGAGAACTCATCACCAAATTTTCCTTCTCCTTCCCCTCATTTGACTGGATAAAAACAGATACTGGCTGCAGGGTTCTTCCTGGACCTATATAAGTTCATTTTCCTACTATCTGGAGACCTTTCTTGTATAACCCAGTATGAGCTTTTCCTCTTGGCAATCATATGATTGGAGGTTCGAGGTTCGGCTTTGATACTTGATGAATTGTTGGCTCCATTTCTACATGGGAAGATAATTTCCAGTCTGCCATATACAACATTAGAATTCTAAATGAGGTGCTTAAGTAGTAGGCGAGGACGTGCTTTGAGGATGAGAAAGTGATTTGGGAAATTAAGGACTCATTTGGGGACTAAGTTCCAAGTACAATTAGTTTCAGTATGGTACTTTGTAGGTGTTGTTAGCACATAATTTGCAGATATCATGATCATTCTCTCTTCTAATTATTTGATCAATGTAGGGGGCTTTGATGGTATTTACTTATTTATTTTTGGACCATTAGACCTCATACACTGTTAAGAAAATGCTAATGAATATATCATGGTCACCATTATTCTTTCTTATTATTTTTTTTTTTATAGACATTATTCTTTCTAAATATTATTGTTTGCCATCCTTATTTTTATTATATTATCTACATAAGAATAAATGGATATCTCTAAATGATAGGTATCTACTGGTCCTGAAGCACGTCAAGTAACAGGTCCTGCAACTCCATTACAACTTAAGAACTTCACATTATGTCAGTATCTGCAAGAGATTCATACACGAATATCATCTATGGTAGCAGGACTGCCTGCAATTGCGTCAGATGTTTTGTCTCCAGCACTAGGTGCCATATATGGTGTTGCCTGTGATTCAGTGACATCCTTATTCCAAGCCATGCTTGACCGTCTCGAGTCATGCATTTTGCAAATCCATGAGCAGAATTTTGGTGTGCTTGGCATGGATGCTGCTATGGACAATAATGCATCACCTTACATGGAGGAGTTGCAAAAGTGTATTGTTCACTTCCGCGGTGAATTCCTATCTAGGCTGTTGCCTTCTAAAACAAATTCTATTTCTACAGGGACGGAAACCATATGCACTCAGCTTGTTAGGACAATGGCTTCACGGGTTCTGATTTTCTTTATCAGGCATGCCTCTCTTGTAAGACCTCTTTCAGAATCAGGAAAGCTGAGGATGGCTAGGGACATGGCTGAGCTGGAGTTAGCAGTGGGCCAGAACTTGTTCCCTGTAGAACAGCTTGGTGCACCATATCGGGCCCTGCGAGCATTTCGGCCTGTCATTTTCTTGGAAACATCTCAACTGGGAGCATCTCCTCTTCTTCAGGATTTGCCTCTAAGTGTCATACTTCACCATCTTTATTCCCGGGGGCCAGATGAGTTGCAGTCACCCTTGCAAAGGAACAAACTTACACCACTACAGTATTCATTGTGGTTGGATTCTCAAGGGGAGGATCAGATCTGGAGAGGTATCAAGGCTACTCTGGATGATTATGCTGCACAGATTAAGGCAAGAGGAGACAAGGAATTCAGTCCTGTGTATCCTCTCATGCTTCGGTTAGGATCATCTTTAACAGAAAATGCTCCTTTGTCCCAAAAGCCTTGATGGTCTGGGAAGCTCTTGCAAACTAGTAATGTTCAAAACAGACTCAGCTTCACCCTCACTTCTGCTTATAGGAAGTTGTTGCATGTGGGATAATTGAAACTGTGATGTCATAGAAAATGTTAGTTCTACTTCCAACTTAAGGTACATTCTTCACAACGTTCTTTAATTTAATTTTATTTTTTGTTTGATTTGATTTTTTTAGTGTCTCCTTTATGGGTGAATCAGATCTTTTATTATTTTGTTTGGTATGTTAGGTCCATACTTTAATTACTCATCATAGTGAAGACAATGGAGGTCAATGCTGATAAACTCTGCTGGATTGTGGATGCTGGTTCACTTGTATTTTCCCTGTCTTACAATTCATTATGATTTTTGTTTCGTTTCTATTGTTTCTTCTGCTTTTGCACTATCTTAACTACAGTGATAATGACTGAATTTACGTTTATGTATAAAAGAGATTTACACTTGACATCCGACACCTTGTTCTATACACTTTTGGTTGTAAGCTCTAAATAAATGGTACTTCTATTTGTAAGTTCTGGAACTGTGTTCCGAGTTTGCTGAAGTTCATTGTGAAACATCTAAGCCTTCAGGTGGTGGAGATTTATCGTATATCCCTACTTGTTTATTGAAAATAAAGGCTTGTTATACATTGATCTGTTTTCTGGATGGTTCTTGAACTATCAGAATGAGGTTTGTTGAGTTTAGTTGTCTTTTTATTGGTTTCTTCATTATATTGAGATGATTTCAATAAGAAATATAAGGATTTGATAAATTAAAATATTTTGCTTTGACTTGCTCGCTTAGAATATATATATATATATATAAGGTAGTGTGGGGTAATATATAATAGGGGTGGCAATTCATGTAAGTGGGTTGTATTCATATTGTATGAAAGTCTTGACATTCTACTATATAAGTCAATCCAAACGTGATATGAAAGGTGATCGTGTTAAAAACATAAACCCAAATATTATCGAATTATTAAACAGGTGATACATTATGTAACTCATTTAACCCATTTAATAATCAGGTCGAGTTATGTTTTGTATAAGTTTATATGATTAATGTTTTAGTTGACTTATTTATTTAAAAATAAATTTAAAATGAGTCAAATATGAGTTAAATACTTTAAATTCATAATTAGGTTAATCGATACGATCATTAAATGAGTTGATTTGGGTCAAATTTGTATTATGTAAGTTGATTAAAAAATTATCTATTTATTAAACATGTTATATTGGTCGGCATGAATTTGATTTAAATTCAATTATATTCAACTCAAACCTATGAAAAGCGTGTTGGGCTTGAGTCATGGTAGCAATTCATATCAAACTTTGTGATGCCAATCGATAGTTTGGGCTAAAACTAAAGGATTTGAATCAGGTGATGGAAGCAAATATGGAGGCTTGTGCAGCCATTCACTCCGGCTATGCTGTTGATGTCTTTACCTCCTATTGACACTCATAAAATTATGAGATACAATTATTGTTAACCTTCCTGTGTCTGTTCCTATTTGTTTGAGAGCATACTCACCATGAAATACTACTTGGAAACATGCAGATGGTGATGATAAAAAGTGGGTGATACATGTGATCATGGGGCAGAGCCGCAGAGGTTAAATTTGGATTGAGAGAAATGAGTAGATTGACATTTCGAGTAATGGTATTTGTTTGTTATTGTTATGGCTCTGGTTAAGTGCATAATGCATGATTTGCTGCAGGAAGCTAACCCTCTTCCTGGTTGCTTTCATGAATCTGCTATGAGTTTGCCCTGTTCCTCTTTACTCGAAGGCAGAAGAAGACGAGGATGGAATAGTAGGCTACGTGCCCTCAATGTCCTTCTACCCCATACTATTCTAATGCATTATCTCTCATTACTGGTTTTTTTTTTTTTTTTAATTGCTTGTTACTTTTGTCTCTGAAATCCACCTCACAGATTGACATCTTCCATATACAAACAACTCTCGCCATTTTCAATAGAGAGAGATTTTTGAGGCGGAGGCGGATGCGACCTGCATATATATATATGAGTAGGACTTAGGCGAGTTAATATGAATATCATTTATAAGAGGGAAATAGCAGCGACTGAATTTTACACCTAGTTTAGTAGATCATACAACTATTCGGTATGTATTTATGAATAAAGATCTGCCAAAAACGTTGTGTTCACTAATGATTTTGAGGAGACCTCCTTTATGATTTTATTGTAAACAATGTCAATTTGAATTTTTTTAGTAAATTATTTTGATATAATAAGTGTAAATAGTTTTTTTGAAATTGAATACAAGAAAATAAATTAACTCTTTTTTATAAATAAATAAATTAAAATCATTAATTCAAAATCATTTTTAATATTTTTAAAATTAGTTCAATAAATTATTTTACATAATTCTTTTGTTATTTATTTTATACGTTTTTTTAATTAGATTTTATTATCATTTTTATATATGTTTATTTGTATTATTATGTTCTTGATATTCATAATTAATTAATTTATTTCGTTTAGTAGAGATCATAGGTATATGGGTTTAGAGGAATATTATGATTTATCACTCTACCTTTCTAATATGTGACTTAATATTCAAATTTAGACTTAGTTTTTATAAACATGTCTTTTTAAAATAAGGAGTCATAATATTTTTTTTTCTTATTTTGGTTTTCTTTTAAAAAAAATTAATACCTCGTTGTTTCGAGCGGTGACGCATGTAAAAAAATGTGAGTTAACAGAATTATATTTTGGAAAAGGGTATAAATTCCTAAATCTTAATTTTTTAAAATTAATTGAATTTTTTTTATTATGAAAATATAGGTGGTGTTCCTTTTTTTTTACTAAATAGAAAAAAAATAAAATATTTGATTATTTTTTATTCAATTAAAAATAATTTATTTATATTAATTAATATAATTAAATTAAATTTATTAATAATAATTTTATTTTATTTCTAGTTGATTGATGTGGATAAGTTACTTTTTAATTGATTAAAAAAGATTCAAATATTTTAATTTTTTCTAGGAAGTCCGAAACAAACACCGCCTTAGAAGAGTGGAATTGCATTTCGGAGCTGTAATTAAAAATTTATATGAAAATTGAATAAAATGGTAGGCCAGCCCAGCCCACTATCACGTGACCGAGATCACGTTTGCTGGCAGGAGCTCTCTTTGCTCGAAGGCATTTGATCATTCCTTCTCCAAACACTGCTTTTCGGTCGATCTCTGAGTTCAAGCCTTCAAGGTAATCTTACAATCTCTATTCCCAGTTAGTTAAATGGGCCTTTAGATTATATATGATCGTTTTGGGTGCTGAGAAAATAGTGAGAAAGTGAAAGAAAAAGTTTGAATCCTAAAATTTTCAGTCTCAGTGCTTTATAAGTTGGGAATGTATTGCTGTGAGTTTTGAATTCTAGGGTTTCTCTTTGAACGGCCGTGGAACTATTTCCAGTTTGGATTACAGCTCACGCTGAAATTTTTGCTCGATTAACGGTCTTTGTTAGTTGGGAATGTTTTCTTGTATAAAAACAGATTTAGTTATGATACGGAGAAAATATGAAAAAAGCAATTAAAATTTTGAATTGTAAAATTTTCACAAACGACGATTCAGGAATACAGAAAAATGCCACTTTAAAATTGACACAGCGGAGGGGCTTTTTCTTTTTTACTTTTTCGGAAGCAAAAGATGAGAAATAACTTAGGAATGGAAATGTTGGTTTCTTTCATTTCTGAAATTTTTTGAATCCAGGACCAGGTTTCTCTTGAAATGTTTTTAACCTGTCAATGCTATTGTTGTGAATTCTAGGAATTAATTCTGGACTACATGGAAAATGGCAAATGATCACTGGAGTATCATTTACCTATTGATGCTAAAACCATTTTTTTAGTTTTAGGGCTGAATTCTATGTTGGAATTTTTTACATGTGGACTTACATAATCAATGTGATAATGCCATAAATCAATGTTGTTTTATTTTTTGCATTGTGGTCCATAATGGGGTTGGACACATATTGTTATTTGATTTTTTATGGGTTCACCCTAATTTACTTGACTGACCCATAAAGTCAAGTGGTCCAAATAATGTGTGTAATGTGTTGTATATATGAATATATTTATTTATATATATACATAAGTGCAAAAGAAGACTTCTGTTTTTTCTTAGGGTAGAAAAGGGCACGCGCTGCTCGCACTCTTGGGTGTAGAAAGGGAAGAGCTCATTGAACCTGGATTTTCACATCATCACGAACTGAGCGTATTCTTGGACATCAGTGGAGCACAAAAATGACTTTCTATGACATTAATCAAGGTAAGCATTTAATTAATTCCCATTTTTTACTGCATGCTTTAATGTCTACATGTGATTCTATGTGGTTTAAAGTTTTCATCAATTGGTATCAGAGTCATACATGGATAGCATTTAAACTGCATATTTGGGTTATTTTGGGTTTCCCGTTTTCTGGTTTGGAAGCCTTTTTTTTTTAGGGGTTTTTTTCGTTTGGTGTTGATTCTCGGTTTTCAAGCCCAATTGATGTTGGAGACTTGTAGAAAACATTGTTTGGAGCAAAACCCATCCTTTTTTTTTTTTTTTTTTTTTTTTTGGAGCTCATTTGATGGGATTTCGAAAATTAAGGTTTGTTTTGGTTCTTCCTTTTATGCGTTTTTTGTGTAATTTTTGGGTTTAGATTGAAGGATTGATGTTTGAGGATGAAAACCTAATTGTTTTCATCGGAAAATGCACAAAATTTTGATCGAAAATTTTATTTTTTCTTCTCCAGAAGAACTAGGTCGTGTTCAACCTGGTGGAGATGATGATGACGTCATCATGACGTCATAATTTTATTTTATTTTTGTCTTGGTATTCTTGGAATGTTTATGCATATATTGGAATTATTATGCATTTGTTAAATTTGATTTTATTGGGATAGTTATTATTTTCATTGTTTTTTATGGTATAATTTTTTATCTTATACCAATAATATTGCCCTAAGCCATTTTTTGTTAAATATTTCAATTTATTATGACATTAAAGAACACTTGTGTGATTGCCTATCGCAATTCCAAGTGTGTCAAGTTGTGCAAATTGAATATTTGAGTTTATCATGCCAATAGTAAACATATATGTGGTTGTCTATTGTGATCCTATATGTGTCAAATTGTCTTTGTTGAGATATTTTATCTCTCACTTTTGGTTGTTTTATTATTGTGATTACTAAGGTCTATACGGGTATTGTAATTGTCCTATCGATAATTATAATACTTGGTAGGATGCTTAAATTGGTGAAGGAAATTAATTATATATTATGAACTGTACTAATTTTCTTTACTCTTTCGATAATAAAATTAGTGCATCTTAGTTTTAATATTTAATTAGTTGTCCTTACCACTGTGGAATTTTAAAATTCCAAACTATTACTAAATTGAGAAATTTTGAAAACTAGCAAATAGCATGATATTGTAGTAACATGCATATTGTTTAATTTTGTTATTTTCCAGCTATTAGCAATCCTGGAATTACTCTGCAATTATTTGCCATCAAGCCTCTTACTGAAAATAACTTTGAAGAATGGTATGAGTCTTTCAATGTGCATATGACTCTGCACAATTTGGACTTGGCATTGAGAGTTGATGAGCCAAGTAAGCCCACTGATGTGAGCTCTGCTGATGAAAGATCCTTTTATGAGAAATGGGAGCACTCCAATAGGAGTTGTTTGATGGTGATAAAGTATACTATGGATAAATCTATTAAAGAATGTGTGCCAAAGACGGAAAGGGCCAAGGACTTTTTGGAATATGTGAAGGCCAAGATTGATAAGGTAGAAATGACAACTTATTTGAAGCTTCTCACAACCACTATGTATGATGGAGTAGGTGGGGTTAGAGATCACATCATCAAGCTAAAGCACTACTTCAACAAGGCAAATGAGATGAAAGTGGAGTTGAGTGAGAAATTCTTGAAATGGTTGATACTTGAGTCTCTTCCTACTTCCTTTGATGTAGTGAAGTTGACTTATAATGCCTTGAAGGAAGAATGGACTTTGGAGGAGTTAATGTCCATTGTGGTGCAACTTGAAGTCTCACTAAAGAAAAATGAGACTCACTCTCTTGCTCTTGTTACTGACCAAGTGAGCAATATGAAGAAAAAACCTCCACACAAGAATTCTAGAGGCTCTAAGCAATTCAAGAGGAAAGGGAATTCGAGTCAAGGAACCTCTAATGCATCTGCTTCTTCTAATGCTACAAAGAATGAGAGATTCAAGGGGAAGTGCAACTTTTGCCACAAGATTGGCCACAAACAGGCTGATTGCTTCAAGTTTAAAAATTGGCTAGAGAAGAAGAAGAAAGGTAAAATTGTGATTGTGGTTAATTTGAATGCAAACATGATTGAGACTAATGTTGTTGATGTTCATGCTAATTCTTGGTGGTTAGATATTGGTGCCACTATTCATGTTACTAATTCTTTGCAGGAGATGACAAACAAAAGGAGGCCGTCAAAGCATGAAGAATGTGTGTATATGGGTGATGGAAGCAAAGTGAAAGTAGAATTTTTTGGCATTAGAAAGCTAAGATTGACCACATAAAGTTTTTTTGTTGTTACACAATGTTGCTTGCATACCCTCACTTAGGAGGAATTTGATTTTTGTATCTATTTCTGTATCATCAATGGTAGCAGGACTGCCTGTAATTGCCACAGATATTTTGTTTCCAACACTAGGTGCCATATATGGTGTTGCCTGTGATTTAGTGACATCTTATTCCAAGCCATGCTTGACCATCTTGAGTCATGCATCTTGCAAATCCATGAGCAGAATTCTGGTGTGCTTGGCGTGGATGCTGCTATGGACTATGATGCATCTCCTTACATGAGGAGTTGCAAAAGTGCATTGTTCTCCTCTGTAGTGAATTCTGGTCTAGGCCGTTGCCTTCTAAAACAAATACTATTTCTACAGGGATGGAAACCATATGCACTTGGCTTGTTAGGACAATGACCTCACAGGTTCTGATATTCTCTATCAGGCATGCTTCTCTTGTAAGACCTCTTTTAGAATCAGAAAAGCTGAGGATGGCTAGGGAGCATTTTGGTGCACCATATCAGGCCCTGTGGGCATTTTGGCCTGTCATTTTCTTGGAAACATCTCAACTGGGGGCATCTCCTCTTCTTCAGGATCTGCCTCCAAGTGCATACTACACCTTCTTTAGTCCCAAGGGCCAGATGAATTGCAGTTGCCCTTGCAAAGGAACAAACTTACACCACTACAGTATTCATTGTGGTTGGATTCTCAAGGGGAGGATCAGATCTGGAGAGGTATCAAGGCTACTCTGGTTGATATGCTGCAAAGATTAAAACAAGATGAGACGAGGATCTCAGCCCTGTGTATCCTTTCATGCTTTGGTTGGGATTATCTTTGACAGAAAATGCTCCTCTGTCCCAAAAGCCTTGATATTCAGGGAAGCTCTTGCAAACTAGTGATATTCAAACCAGACTCGGCTTCACCCTCACTTCTGCTTATAGGAAGTTATTGCATGTGGGGTAATTGAAACTGTGTTGTAATAGAACATGTTAGTTCTACTGCCAACTCAAGGTACATTCTTCACAAGATTCTTCAATTTTTTTTCTTTTGTTTGATTTATTTAGTCTCTTTTATGGGTGAATTAAATCTTTTATTATTTTGTTTGGAATGTTAGGTCCATACTTCAAATACTCGTAATAGTGGATACAAATCATACAATGGGGGTCAATGCTGATAAACTCTGCAGGATTGTGGAAGCTGGTTCACTTGTATTTCCTTATCTTACAATTCATTATGATTTTTGTTTTGTTCTGTTGTTTCTTCTGCTTTTGCACCATCTTAACTACAGTGATAATGACTGAATTTACTTTTTATGCATAAAAGGGATTTACACTTGACATCCAACACCTTATTCTATGCACTTTTGCTTGTAAGCTCTAAATAAATGGTATAAGTTCTGGAGCTGTACTCTGAGTTTGCTGAAGATCATTGTGGAATGTCTAAACCTTTAACCGGTAGAGATTTAGCAAATATCCCTGCATGTTTATTGAAAAAAAAGGCTGGCAATACTTCGATCTCCTATCTAGATGGGTCTTGAATTATTGGAATGAGGTTTGCTAAGTTTAGTTGTCTTTTTACCATTGGTTTCTAGAGCCTTCATAAAGTTGATTTAAATATTAAAAACATAAGAATTTGATGGGGTGATAAAGGAGGCGATAAATTTAAAATATTTTGCTTTGACTTGCCTGCCAAGAATATATATAATGGATGTCAGCATCGACAGCCAGGGCCAAAACTATAGGGTCTCAATCAGGTGATGGAAGCAAGTATGGAGGTTTGTGCAGCCATTCACACGGGCTATGATGTTGATGTCTTTACTTCCTATTGACGCACAAAATTTAGAGATACAATTATTGTTAACTCTCCTGTGTCTGTTCCCATTTGATTGAGAGGCAAACTCACCATGAAATACTTCTTGCAACGATGCAGATAGTGATGTGATTGTGGAAATATTTTTTGTAATCAATGAATTCAAGTATGTACAGTAGATGATAGAACTATGGTAAAAAGTGGGTGATATATGTGATCATGGGGCAGAGGTTAAATTAGGATTGAGAGAAATGAGTAGATTGACATTTCAAGTAATGGTGTTTGTTTGTTATTATTATGGCTCTGGCTAAATGCATAATTCATGATTTGCTGCAGAAGCTTACCCTCTTCCTGGTTCTTTTCATGAATTTGTTATGAGTTTGTCCTGTTTCTCTTAACTTGAAAGGCAGAAGAAGACAAGGTCGGAATAGTAGGCTACGTGCCCTTGATGTCCTTCTGCCCCATATTATTCTAATGCATATCTCTCATTGCTGGTTTTTTTTAATTGCTTGTTCTGAAATCCACCTCACAGATTGACATCTTCCATATACAAACAAATCTCAGCATTTTCACTAGAGAGAGCATATATGTTTATAGATTGGCATGTGATGTTAGGTGGATATGGACTGCTAATTTCATATGTAATTGTAATAGAATCAAGGTCATTTTCAGCATCTTTATGTCTTGTGGCGTGTTGTTCTTTTTTCCATCATCAAAACATATCTACATCCATTCCTACTTCATATTTATATATATATATGCCTGCTTAGGATCCTCCGCAGCGAAGATATCGGAGGGAGTTTATTCCAAAGCCGTTTAGCGAATAATGGGGAAGAAAGTGATGAGCGAAGCTTCACTTAAAATACCCCACAAGAATGACAAGAACAAACTCAACAGTTTGATAAAGGTGTTGAGGCCTAAGGTCTACATCACAGACTCCTCTAGTTTCAAGAAGCTCGTTCAAGAGTTAACTGGCAATGGAACCTCTGTGGCACCTCCTCCTCCTCCTCCACCTCCACCTCGACCTCCACCTTCAACTGTACAAAGAGCAGCTGAGAAATTCCCAGTTATAGGGGTTGATGAAGACTTCGTTGTAGGGCCAGGCAACAGCGTGGAAAACTCAGGTTATTCATCATCAGAAGTATGCAACCTGCAGCCAAGTTTTATGGTAGAATCAAGGCAAGTTGGGGCATGCGATGAGGCCATCCTGGACATGACCGCATTAGACGATTTTCGGATGAACCAAGATGCAGATGTGCTAGGGTTTCAGGACATGGAATCATGGGTTTTACAGATTGATCCATTCTCTCTGTGTGGTAATGGTTATGCTCAGAGTTTTGAGGAGGCGGCCTGCATATATGACTACGATTTAGCCGGGTTAATATGAATACCGACCATTACAACTGTCCACCACACATTAACTACTGAATTTAACACCTAGTTTGGTACATAGCCAAATGAAGATCCTAGAAAGGCAAAAATGTTATATATTTGAATTACGTTCCCATATTTTGTGGGGTTTGTGTTCATTAACGTCATAGGCATTATGTTGATTCTTTAACCATCTGAATGTATATAGCATATTCCCGTGTGTGTTTGGTTGTGGATTAGAGCCCTTATGGGGAACCTCTCTCATTCTGAGAGATATGAGATGTGATAATTCTATCAAAGAACGATCATGATATTGTGTACATATTTTATGGAAACCAACCCCACTTTTTTTTTTTTTCATTTCTAAAATCTTTTTCTCCTTTATTTATTTATTTTATAATATATATATATATATATATATATATATATATATATATAATCGAAGAACTTTCCATGGTCAAGCTCTTAGGGCTCTCCATGGGTGGCTAAATCTCAAGGTGTTGGTTGCTTCACAACAACCAACATCGGGTGAATTTAAGGTATTACCAATGGTAGAATTCAATTTCAGAACCATATGTTATTTACTGAGATCATATTTTTCAGATTATATACATATATATAACTTGATCGATTGAAATATATTTGTTTCATGAATTTATTTTTTTTTAAAATAAAAAACACGATTTTATACAAAAGAAAAACAATATAGTCATTTTAAATCCATTTTTGTCCCTAAACTTTTAATGTTAATTAGATCAATGTTGAGTTTTAAAAATTATTAGACTCATTAATGAATCTAATATATTAATTCTTACTTGATTTAGAGTTTATTTTTCTAACAAAAAAATTAAAAAAAAATATATAATTATATACAAAGAATAAATTAGCAAAGTCATTAATGATGAAGTTTGGTCCATAACTTTTTTAATATTAATTGGATAAATTTTAAGTTTCTTGACTTTGTAATACTAATTAGACTAGTTTTGGAATTTTATATTATTTTTAAAAATTAATAAATCATATAAACGAAGTGTCATTTGATTTAAAATTTATTTGTCTAATGATTTTTTTTTTTTATTAAAACAAAAGGTTAAAAAGAAATTTAGAAAAAATACGTGTAATTAAAGAGAATTATATGTAAAGAGAAAATCATATTTAAAGATTTTTGATATTGGTTGTTCGAGAAAGAATGAATGAATAAAGAAAACATGCTTTATTTTATTTGTTTTAATATTTTTTAATTATTATTTTTATTTCCCCATGTTTTGTTTTTGTTTTCAAAATGGGTTTACTAATGTGGGGTGAACCTTTTTCTTTTCTCTTATTTCTTTCCTCCATGAAAAAAATCTGAGTTGAGTTTTCTTGAAAACCCAACATATGCTTCTTATTAGGAAAATCTTAATTAAATATTATTATTCTTTATTTGCTTTGTTTATGCAAATATTTATTATTTATTAATTCTAAGTAATTCCAACCAACATATAAAGCTACTTTTTTCATTAAATAATAATTATGTTAATTACTTTGAAATAAAACTAACAATATATTTAGGGATGACAATGAAGTAGGTTTTCTCGGGTACCTACCCCACCCCTCCTTGTATAGGATGAATTTAAATTTTAAATAAATAAATTGGGGATGGATTTGAGAAATGGGTTTGGAGCGAGTTCGAGTATTGTTTTGTCTCACCTTGCCTCGTTTTTTATTTTTTTAATGAGATGAAGATGAGTATTACTTTGAATAAATAGCATGGAAGTGTAAAGGGACAACTCTGAACCCGCTTTGCTACTATCTCTATGAATATCAGAGCAATAAACTAACATTTTTTTAAATATAATTTATCTAACTTTAAAGTAATTATTATATCTTAAATATATAAATAAATTTTCATATGCAATGAAATAAATAATGAGTATTTGTATATAAAAAAATCAGATAAATAATTGTAAGTTACTTCATTAATTAAGACTATTTTTTATAATAAATGCATGATTACTTTACTTTTCTAGAGAAATGCACACATTAATGTGCTCTATGGTTTATGATAAATTAATTTTAGCTATCTGAAGCATTATATTATTAATCTAATAAAATAATTTATTAGATAATTTTTTTACATTTTAATTACTTTTATTTATATCAATAATTATTTTAGAAAATTTTAAATATGATTAAAACTATTTTTATCCCCTTCTTTATTTCAAAATTATTTTTATCTTATTAAATTAATTTTCAACTTTAATTAAATAATTTATTAGAAATATTTCCTAATCAAGGTAGTCATGAGATGCATTTTCTGAGTTTTTTTTTTTTTTTTTTTTTTTTTCTATTTTCTAATTCTGAAAATATATTTCATTGCTGTTTTTTCTTAAAATAGCAAAAACACCATAAATAATAATAATAAAAATAGATCAAAACTCAAGAAAATTCATATATATTTTTCAATAAAATATGGGAATCTTTATGAAATCTGGGTGGATTGACCTCAATATTAGTTGATATATATATATATATATAGTAAGAGACGATCCAACATGAAGACTCTGTGGCCCAATGGATAAGGCGCTGGTCTACGGAACCAGAGATTCTGGGTTCGATCCCCAGCAGAGTCGATTTCATATTTTTTTGTCCCCGTACTAGATACAAATATATTCTTTTAGAGGCAAGACGAGATAGATATCTGAAACCGTTCCATTTTCATCCTTCCTGGTTTGTTTTACTTACCAATAGTTTGTAAAAAAACTGAATCATTTGTTTTAGTTTCCCATGATTTGTTAAAAAAGAAAACAGACTCATTTTATTGTATACAAATGGATTATGATGAATTGCTACAAACAACCACCCCAACACAACCAATCAAAATGAACCAAATCCATCCATGAACCCTGGAGATTCAAAATGAGCTATTTTTAGGAATCAAGAAGCAATGCGCAGCCAGACCAGACCTTCTTGTGTTTGTCAAGGCTTTGCTTGTGCTTGTTGTGGAGGTGCTGGTGCTGGCAGGGTATACAAAGATTTGAGCTGCCTGTTAATAAGCTTGCTGTTGTGCAGAGCTAGTTGGAGTTCCAAGTCTTCAGACCACCATTGTTGTAGCCCATGAGCCTCCATGAACTTCTGTTTTCCCTTGGACATCACAAACAGCTTCGCTGCCATGGGCCCGTTCGTTGGACAGACGTTCTCCTTTTCTCCATTGTTGTCTTCTGCTCCTGTTGGGTCGGTGTAATGGCAACAGATGTAGTCACTGTTGTTCACGTATAGATGAGGCACCCACTTCTTTGCTCCTACACTGGGAGTTTGCCCCCAGTCTTCATTGCTGACCTGAGTTTCACTGCTTGAAGGGAGCATTGATTTGAATCTCTTCCAAGCAAACCCAGCTTTTTCTCCTATGTTTCTCAGACTCATTGCTAGGGAAACAGAGGGAGGGTTGAACAAATGGGTGTCCACAAATATTCCTTCTTTGGCTAGTGTTTTCCCCACTTGGAGGGCAAACCCAGCTCCTAAGGAATGGCCTGCAACACACACATTGCTGCTTCCATACCTGTCTGCAACTGATTTTAATGCTTCAAAAGCTCCTTTGAATCTGACAGAACCCTTTAAGCTTTCCCAAGCCAGAAAGCGGAGATCATCCTCAATGTCTCTTCTAATTGTTGGGCTCTTGAGTAATGTCCCTCTTAGTGCTAGAACAGCCCTAGGTGCACCACTGGGTCTGATGAGGATTAAGTCAGACAAGGCTGCAGCTCGGTCCCATTCTAGAATTGCACCAAATATGGAACCATCTCTTTCATCAACCAAGGTCTGTGCCAACTTGTACTTGAAGGGAATCCACCACTTGGGAGCAAGAGCATTCTCTTCTGTTCTGTTCTCTTGTCTGTCAAGTTCAAGCAAGTAGACTGCTTGTATGAAACAGGCAATTACTGTCCTTTTGTAGTTCCCGTCTTTCCTATACTCCATTGACAAATAAATTCGAGACTGTTATTAATCAAAACACAAGGGATTACCAAAGAAAGTACAGGCAATTCTTTTTTTTTGATAGGAAGTACAGGCAATTCTTTAGCTGGGCAATTTTAAAGCATTGGAAAAATAGTCCCACTCTGCAAATTCTTACAAAAATTCTACTTTTCCTATAATTAGGAAACCTCAAACAACACATTTTTTTTTTCATAAAACATGGGGATCGCTAGAATAAAGGGAGAACTATCCTTGAGATGTTAACAAGAAAAAATAAAATGAAATCATTGTTTGACTGCCAATAAAATGGAAAAGAATTTCAAGCATTGTAGTGACCTCAATTTGAATCCAAAATAGTTTATAAGTTCCTAGATTTTTTTTTTCTATTAGTCCTATGCTCCTAGAAAATAAACAAGCCATCAGATTGGAGAAATATAACACACCAAGATTGAGTTTACTGTCTAAGAATCAATAAGAAGTGGAACATCGAGACAAATGTACATTGAAGAAAGAACCATTTTCAAACCCAAAATTTATGAGACATGGCATTATCTTGAAAATATATCCAAGAGAAACTGGACCCTCTTATCACAAAACTCATAGATTACCTAGTTAGCAATCCCAAAACCTCCTTGATAACTCAGTTAACAAACCCAAATGACCAACAGCCAGCAGGAACTCTTATTCCTACTATGAGACAACAAAATCAAAAGGCATTGAGGTCTTTTGTGATTTCTTATGAGAAAACCACACCACAGTATCATCAGTCAGGGAAAAATAACATACCATCTACCTGAACATTTAAGACTCTTTACTATATCACTTGTCCAAATACATTTGGCTTTGAAAGCAGTATTGTGGACCAACACATGCTTTCTTTCTACCCTCTTTGTTGAGACCCTTGCCTAAGTCTATCGAAAGTATCCAGGAATCATCCCTTGGTTAGCTGAGTAATGGGTCTCTATTAATCACTTCTTTCTACTCCATTTGGTTGCTGAGAAGAGGAAGGGGGTAAGCAAAATTGGAACCTTTACAGCACCACCAAACCAGAACAAGATTCTCTGCTCAATCCCTTCCATATTAGACAATTATGGGTCTCTATTAATCATCCCTTGGTTAACTGAGTAATGGGTCTCTATTAATCACATGTTAGACAATTATGCCCAACACAGTGACCCATCGACTTCAACCAAAGCTACTCCATTTGGTTGCTGAGAAGAGGAAGGGGGTAAGCAAAATTGGAACCTTACAGCACCACCAAACCAGAACAAGATTCTCTGTTCAATCCCTTCCATATTAGACAATTATGGGTCTCTATTAATCATCCCTTGGTTAACTGAGTAATGGGTCTCTATTAATCACATGTTAGACAATTATGCCCAACACAGTGACCCATCGACTTCAACCAAAGCTACTCCATTTGGTTGCTGAGAAGAGGAAGGGGGTAAGCAAAATTGGAACCTTTACAGCACCACCAAACCAGAACAAGATTCTCTGTTCAATCCCTTCCATATTCTCATACACCAAAAGACAGCATTTCCTTAAAAATAAATATGACATATACTGTTGTTTTAAGAAGTGATGAATAATGAGAACCGAGAAGGAAGTATAAGCACAGAAAAAACTAGTCAAACTATGAAATATATGCAAATTGTCAAATAATTGATACATTCATAGGCTAAGAAAACTTTAAACCCAAATGCACGAGAATGGAAAACCCAAACATTCTTTACTAGTTTGTTATCAGAATTCCCTGAGAAGATAATCAGAATCATTAATCTGTGACCGAGTAGGAAACAGACCAATAAATATCTCCTATTCTCATAAAAGGAGGAAAGATAATATGCTTTCACAAAAGGCATCTAACATGAGTCCCATCTGAAAAACTAAAAAGATACCCAAATCCAATCAGATGGATCTTAAAAATTCAAAACCCCTTTTCTGATTTACCAATTGTTGTGATAAATTTTCGGTTCCATCAACTGTTTTCATCGTCATCCCCACAATGAATCAATCAAACCCCAGAAACCCAAAAACCCAAAACCGGCTTCCAATCCCAGACACATTCTCCATTTCCACCTCAACCCAGAAAACCCCATCCACAAAAATGCTCAAAAATTGGTAGATCGCAATTATTCCAGAGACTACACATCACCACCCATCAGATTACGCCATAACACCCAGAATTCCACTAGAGAAAGATAGAAGAACAAACCAACTAGAATTGATGAGGTCTCTCCAGTTGGGTGAAGACACGTTGCGAGGCCCAGACACATGGAATGCGTAGGGATGAGCCGCCTCCACCTCCACCACCGCCTCCTCTACCGCTGTCTCATCCTCTGCGCTGAGCTTTGCCATGAACCCACCGCTATAACCACCTCCTCCACCACTATATTCTTCTTCCTCTTCTTCTTCTTGTCCCTGCCCTCTTGTTATTTGATTTCTTTGCATGCAAGGGCGAGGGCGAAAGGGAGAGAGAGACCTGTGAATCAATCTTTTTGTATGCCTTTACTGAAAGCGTTTGCCTTTCGGCTTGTGTGTGAACGCAGCATCTGATTCCATACATTTGTAGATTGCATTGGATGACAACGTTTATTATTTTTTTATTTTGAAAATGTTTCCCTTCCTCAACGGTCATATTTCTCTCAGGCCCCATGGTGTCGTTATGTTCTTTAATTTCAAGCTGAGCGCTGCTCTCTTTTCTAGAAGGATACTTCGCCTATCTTCCTCATAGTTTTCTCCCTCACTTTCTCCCTCTTCTTATTTCATTTCATTTTTCAGAAGTTTCACTCTTAGATTTTCTTACCATCACAAGTTTTTCTTTTTGATTTCTCTTTTTTTTTTTCCTTTTTTAAATTTGAAATTCCCCCTTATAACTATTGATGAAAAAATGTCTTTGTAGAAGCGACATTTTTCTTTAGATTCATTTATTTATTTTTATTTTTTCAAAAATTTTGAAATTGCCACCAACCTCAAACACCACTTTACCTAGGACTTGGTTAAAAAAAAATCATGATGGAAAGAAGGATCAAAGAAACAATCCCATGACCATGAGTTGCATTGCTATCCAAGACTAGACGATTATGACTTCTTGGGTGTAAGACTGCAATGAATGACAATCATATGTCCATGGCTATTTACGATTTCTTTTTTTATTCTTTGCTTATAATTTTATTTGTATTTAAGTTTGAGAAAGAAAGAAAAAGCCATTGTATGCTTTAGTGGTCTAATTATGGCCCTTGAGATTAAAATAAAATTAGGGTTTTAAGGGAAGAAGGAAGAGTAGTCAAAACGATGACCTTTTGATGTGATGTCTTTCTTATTTTCGTCACTATTAATGATATTTATGTTGGATTATGAAAGCCTAAATGAGTTTTGTTGCACTTTGTTTTAGATGTCGATGTTGAACTTCCTCGCTCAGCTTGTAGGATCAAGCTGTTCAATTAGCTTGCAGGGGGTTGTTGGAGAAATTTTTTAGAATTTTTTTATATATAATGAATGAAGAGTTCGCCCCTATTATATATATATATATATTTATTTATTTATTTTAATATTTTAGGGTTTTATTTTTTTTAGAGAGTATGATCGCAATTGAGAGGTGTTTTTCAAGAACATCATCATTGTAACATTTTTTCATTTCTTTTGATTAATAAATTTATAAGTGTTGGTATATTTTGTGGATGTAGGAATCACATTGATAGTGAAACTACGCTAAAAATATTACATTTTTCTTTATTTTTTTACTCGTGTATATGCATGATTTGATTGACAATTAAAGAGATAATCAACATAGTGAGGTGTTACTTCTATACTAGAACTTCAAAAAAAAAAAGTCATTTTAAACTTATCAAGGCAACCTACCTAAGTAAGAATTGTTTCCATTAATTTTTTAAAAGATTGTATTATATCAATAATTAAATCATATTTCAATTAGAAAAGAATTTATTAAAACTTTAATTGAACTAGTTATTTTCTTTTTTATTTTTCTTTCTTAGTATCATTATTATAAATATAGTTATTGTGATCATCAAACAAAAGATAAAAGACATTATTATTATTTTTGTAGTCATACATTATGAAATACAAGATCAAGCCAAGGATGGATTCATTAAATCTTGTATGTGAAACCCATTTTAACACTCTTAGGTATAAAATAATAATGAGATAGATGACATTTTGTACATGATGATTATATTTTATGCACCACCATTATAATTTGAAAGAATCACTCATTTTCTTACATGGTCTTGTTATAATTTAGATTTATTTATTATTTTTATACCATATAATTGAGCAAGATAGTGCCTAGGGGGCACATTCCCACCCTAAAAATATTAAAACAAAAATACTATACTTCTTGCGATGGAGGGGACTCAACTTCAGGCTGATTATTGACCCCCCATAACAATGACAACTCTAGACCATTGTGCTTAAACCTATATATTGTTTCAAGGGTACTGATTGCCTCCCTGAGCTAAATTGGTGGCTCTGCCACCACATATAATGGTTTTGAAACTATATCATAATGAAACACTATGATTTAAATCATTTTAAAAAATAAAAATTACATAATTTTACAAGAAAAATATATCGAGGTCGTTTTCTCATCTTTGGCTCATATGTGTGAATCGTAAGGCCATACTTGCTTTCCAAAAAATTTGAGGAAAAATGTGAGTGAAGGAAAATGGATTGGAAAAGTAGAAGAAACAAAAAATAAGTTAATAAATTATTGTTATAGGCTACTTCAACCTCATTTAATTATTTTAACTTTTTTATATAAAGATTAAATACTTTAAAAATATATACATATTTAGATAATTTTAATTGTATTTGGTTTTCTTTCATATTTTTCATAACAAAACCAAACATGAAAAAAAATATTTTCTTTAGTTTTTTTTTTCTTAATATTTTTCAGGAATCAATATAACCTAAAGTTATCAATAGCTCAATAAAAAAAAAAATTAAATATATGAAATAAACTCAAAGAACATCATAACTGAGGTAAACATCATAAGCAAACAAGTTAAATAAACAACTTCAATCTCATGATCATGAAATATAACCAAAAATAAAGTTGTCTATTGAGAAACTAAAGATAAATCAAATGAAAGAAAATAAGGTAAGGATGACAAAATAATCGTTCCACAAACCTCCTTAGCAACATCCTTGGAGCTAAAAACTCAATGATCATAATGGCTATAAATGACATATCAAAATTTTCATTTCCTCCATTGCATCTTCATGAAAAATATAAGGAGTGAGGTAACATTGGACAAATAGAGATAGGCCAAGTTAAGACTAATAATATAGCCTACTCCAAAAATGTTTCCCAATTGATAACTACATATAGCTACCTCAAATCATAATTGCAATTTTGTAACCAAATACATAAATTCCCCACCATGGAAACTTGTTTGGAATCATAGAATAGGGAGTGAGAAATATTAGGTAAATGAAGGATTCCAATCATGCAATTGCCAAATGTTTAGATTATGTTTGCTTCTAGAAATTTTGAGAGAAAATGTCAAGAAAAGAAATAAAAAGGAAAAATAAAGGAAAGAAACGTAATAGAAAATGAAAATTAAATTTAAATTCAGTAAATAATTTTATATATTTATTCAACCTCATTTCCGTTATTTTAACTTTTCTATATAAAAAATTAAATAATTTTAAAATATAGGTTTCTAATTAATTTTAATTATATTTTATTTTTTTTCACATTAAATATGAGATTGTTTTTTAGTATTTTTTTATTTTTTCAATATTTTCATGAATTCAAATATAACATTAATAAAATTTAATCATTTCAATTTTAGAGGCAGACATTATGTGTATATTCTCATTTTCATCATGGGTTTAGACTTAGGCTTAAAAAATTAGCCCAAGCTCAGTTCTAGAGAGAAGTCGACCTAGATGTGACTATGTGAGCTGTGATGGGCCTTGGCCCAAAAATTCTTGAGTGGGCCTGATCCTGCTTTTAGCCTTATGGGCCAAATTTACCCCGAAAAAAAAAAAAGGAAAAAAGAAAAAAGAAGGAAAAAACATGATATGTGTGGTGGAGGTATTTTCCAATTTCCCACCTTTTCCCCCATATAAATTGAGGTGTCTAAGACTCTAGACAACATGCCCAATGAAAACAACTCTGAATTATGGCCTCAAAATCCAGGGCAAAACTTCACAACTGTGACAACTTGGAGGGGCAACAGCTTTACAGTTTATACTCCTATGGCCTTGAATCTGATCAGTGCTAGTACTTCTCTTCATCCAAGCCCTTCTCCTCCTTCCCCTTCTCCTTTTCTCATCCCAAAGCACAGGCTCTTCAAGCTCTGCTCCTCTTCATCTTGTTTTAGAACCAGTGCTCAGTCTGGTGGAACTGAAGGTGTTGGTGTCACACAGGAGGATCCTCCTCTTCCTGCTACCTTGTCTGGTATGTATATGCATGTATCAACTGTTTTCTTTGTTCAGCATGTGTTTGATCTGCTTATTTTTGTTGAAATCGATCATTTAATATGCATGGTGGTTTCACAGTCTGGTGTGGGGAATTTGATTGACATAGAGCTTCTTGATTCTGTAGTCTCATGTCTTCCTGAGAAAATTGGAAGTTGGGTTGATAGGGATATGGCCAGATGGATGGGGTTGAAGTTGAATCTTTACTCTACTCTTCTTCACTCCTTTGTCTGTGAGGAATAAACACAAACAGCTAACATGGGAAAAAGTGAAATAATTGTAATAGGACTAGTTATCATTTGTGAAGAGACTTGGATTCGTTGGAAGAGTTGATGTCAATAGTGCCTAGCTAGAGAAACCATGTTCAAATTTAAATAGCTTGAATAAATATTAGACCCCACTATTTTGATGTACTATGATTTGGGTATTCGAGTCTAGGAGCATCGAAAGAAAAAGGGATGATGGGTTACCACATGTAGCATATATTCTTTATTTGCAATTCACAAATTTTTAAGTTTGTTCTGTTGGATAGGATGAAATAGGAAACAAACATTTTGGGCTGTTTAAGATGAGAACAAAAGTGAATATCATAGTATTGTGTAAAAGAGAGGAATCAAAATCTTGGTGAGAATTAAATTTTGTTTCCATGATAATGAATTTTTTATTCTTATTTCCGTTCTGAAATTCAATCCAAATGCATTTATGGGATTTACATATCTTATTTTTATTCTTTATTCGACATTTTAGATGTGGGCTTAGAGTCATTTGGTATGTGGGAATATGAATTGAAATATAATGCAAATAAGATGAATTAAAATAGCGTGTGGAAGAATTTTTATTCTCATTCTTATTCTAAAAATAATCAAAATACATTAATAAATAAGAATGTAAGTGATTTCTCATTTTTTATTTCAAATGCGAAAGTTATTGTTTTCGATATGATATGATATTCTTGAATATTATATCTAATAAAAATGATATTATTGAATGAGATATGTTATATTATCTTCATGTTAAGAAAAAAAATGGAATGAAAAGCATACTATATTGCAATATTTGATTTTTTTAAAAATAAAATAAAATTGCACATCCTAATTAATATTTGTTCTTAAAAAAAATGCTTGTGAAATCTCTTCCTCTCTCTCTTGCATTATTTGAAAATCATTTTATAATTTACAATTTAGTGGGTAATTATTTATTTCTTTGTTAATAAAAAATTACCCTATACTATTAAATATATAAAAGAATTATTTATATATTAATATTATTTTAGGTCATGTTATATATAATTTTTTAGTCCTTTTTTTTGAACTAAAAGTTTAATTTTTATAGTCATTTTTTTTTTGTTATTCCAAATGAAAAATATAAAAAAAGTTGAAAAAGGAGGGGAGAAGTTATTTGTGTGTGTATATATATATATATATATATATATATATATATATATATTTATTTATAGAAAAATATTTTAGGTTTGATATGTTATTTAATTGCTTCCTCTATTTCGTGTTAAGGGAGGGATATCTCATTTTATCCCTTTGCTAGCCAAACATGGTCATATTTCAAAGAATTGGTCAATATGATATGTATCGACGATCATGACCATGATGAATCCAATACCCAAGTTGGTATTCTGCCATTTACTAATAAGCCAATTTTAACTCATCAGCTCAAGATACAACTTAGAGTTACAACACAAAAAATTCAAACTGATATGTCTTGGAACTTGTCGAGTCAACAACCAATATTATCGTGACTATGAATCATTAATATGAGATATATATATCATATCCTATCCCTTCTCTTATTTTATTTCACATGATATCCGGTCCAACCAACTAAATACGATCTAAAAGCAGTTGAGATTGCTAAATCTTTATTTATCCAAATTGGATCTTGAAATCATTGCTCATTGTTAATGATACAAATTGCTCAAGTGAAGTTGACTCTTGGAGTTTTTAATTTATTGATATAATTAGAAAATTTGATTGTCACTTAGTAGAGAGTTTTAGCTTCTTTATTAATTTATTTGTTCATTTCTTGTTTCTTTGTTCTTTGTTGAAAGAATCTCCATCTTCAGCTCGGTCGCAACTGGATCTTTTGGAACAACTCACTTCCACTAGACCATCTCTTGAGGGTATGTAGTAAACCTTGCTCCAACTCCTATGTAGTTTACATATATATCAGCCACCTTGATTAATATGTAATGAATCTCAACTATATATACATTTATTTGTGGATCAGGAGGTTATGAAAGTGATGGTATGTCCCGCAATCTCACCATCCGTGATCAGCTTGCGCGGTTGGTTGGGGAGAGAGATGATGATTTCATCATTCCATTGGGGAAGAATCTAAAGAAAGTGAGTCCCAAGTTCTTAACCATCTCACAGAAGAGAAACATCAAGAGACAGGCTTACCTGAATGAAGTATCTCAAAGGAATGATTCAGTTTTCTTTGCCACCATAGGAGCTTTTGTGATTCTTCCACCAATTATCATACTAGGGATTGCTATAATTACTGGTTACGTGCAGCTTTTTCCTTGACATATATCATATATGTTTATTAAATTATTATAAAGAAATTATATAGTTTCTTCTTCCAATTTATAGATTTTATGATTTTTGTACCTAGCTATTGAGAACTATGATCTCAAATTCTCATAATTAATTTTTTAATGTTGGCATTGGAGAAGGTTATGATCATGAAGGCACATGGGTGTTAGGATTTTCCATTCAAAAAAGAATCGGGTCTTGACCATATTATCTAAAAAGTAATTGGTATCTAGTGAGGGTTGGTCAAACTTTTTATAGCATTTGATATCACATCTTACCAATTGTCTTAAGAGCTACTATTTAGGTGATCCATCATTGGGTTAAAGAGCTGCACTATTGCACCCTTATATATTATTTTTGTTTGTGTTTCATCAAACATGAATGCACACAAATTGAGTCGATTTAAAATGTTCAAGTGAGATGCTCTGGGTTGCTAAGGCTATAGTTAGGCATCATAGGGGAAGCTTTGGCTTTATACTTCATCATCCGCTCCATATACCTTTTAAGTTTCTTAACAATCTAAAACCCTCAAGGATGAGCTATCAATAGAATTAGAATATCAAAACGTAATGGTTGAAAGCAAAGGCTTAATAGTAGAAAGCAAAGGCTAATGGAAACCGCTTAAAACTTGGGTACATGATAGTATGACTAACATTCAGATTGGATGGCTTTCAAATGTAGCTAGAATGATAAATCATTAATTTGAAGGTGAATCTAAGACCTAAGAATATGCATGAAGGTTGCTCTACACAAACTCTCAAGACAATTAGCTAAAAATTCATAAACCGATTGAGTTCCTTAGAAACTCAAATCTTAAACGTTCAAAGGTTTGCTAAAGATATGTTGTAGTTACATTTTATAAAGAAAAAATTTTGTATTCTACTATGTCTTAGATAAAGTGATATAAAATATCGATATGTTTGATTCTTGAATGAAGAAAATAATTCTTTATAATATCAATAACATTGGTATTATTGCATTTTCTCCTCCTATCACCCCTAATTTTTAAAATGAGATGCCTTTTTAATTTTAAAATCAATCTATATATGGGGCTCAAAATTCAATGGATGAAGGAGATTTTTGACTAATAGCATTGTGGTTGTGATAAGTTCTCAACCCAATAATTATTCCTTATTTTTATTTCCTTTTTTGCCATTGAGATAAGGTTGTACCCTTTTGAGCATCTAAACTTGAAATTTGAGGATAGGAAATTACTTTTGTGGTATAACCTTCTCCGGTGCCAATTGAAGAGGTTGAAGTGAATAAGTGCCTCAAAATATTTTACAAAGATTATTAGTCCATAGATTTAACATCACCCGAGTTTTTCTCTTCTTTATTTTTCAACAACCAAGTTCAGCTGTATTGCTATATACATCAACACTCTCTCAACAATTTAAATAATTTAAGTCACATGAAAATGAAATAAAACGAAATTGCACTTTCCCAATCAAGAGTTTGATAACAATTAATTTATCTCATTAAACTTATGGCTACCAGATTAAAATATTAACATTTCATCTAAATAAACCACATGCTACCTTTGAAACGCCAACACTCTCCCAACATAGTATATTAGTCTATAAAATGAAAATGAGAGGGCATAAAGATATGTAGACACAAAGATTTAATGTGGAAGATATCTGAAGAGACAAAAAAAAATAAAAATAAAATTATGGGCCTCCATCTATTGTAAAATCCACTATGAAGAAAAAGAAAATGTGTACAAGGTTCTACCTTGCCCAATAACCTTAATCCTCTATTGCCTACTAGTCTAGTAATTTCCAAATTTCAGCTTTGCACCATCTTCCAGTGAAGCATACTGAGAATCACTATCAAGCATGATCTCGACCTCCTCTTAATATCCAATCAAGAACAATATTGATTTTATTTCAACAGAGAAAAGATGGAAACTGAACTGAATAAGCCTATTTTCATTGGAAAAAGTAGTGCTCTCTCTCTCTCAATTTTCTGCTCCTGTTATAGCATTTTTCCACAACCAAACATTCTCAATTTGGAAAATGAAGTTGAAGTTCAAGGGGTGTCTCTCCATGGCTGCTCTCCCCGTCTAACCTTAATCTAGAAATTTTTCTTTAAATACTAGGGTAACATGATTAATCCAACAACTTGGATTTGATTAAAAAAATGTAAGAGAAAAAATAATTTCTCATGTTGATTTATCAAACTTCGATTAGGAGAAATGGATTCATTATTAAATTGCCCTCAATTTTTAATAGGATCAATTAGACTTAACGTTGGATCAATCACACTTTTAGCTATTTGAGATGACTTTTGAAGCTAGGGCAAACCCTTGAGCTTTCAACTAGATTTTAACCTCAAACTGCTTACCATTGCCTCTAGCTTCAAGGCCTACATGATGAATATTTAATATGCAAAATAGCAAGCAACCAGGGGGAGGATTTGAAAATACCAACTTGGGAGTATAGAACTGAAAATTTTGACACGGAATTGACAACACACAAATGACATTCTCAGATTTTGCTGTCTCATGCATTACTTTTGACGTAGGACCAGTTATGGGAATCTTGCTTTAGTATTAAACTTTACCTGGGGCCATATTTCCCCCCATTAGGGGCTATCATGTCTCATTACTTCATCCTTGTTTAACTTTGACATTCTTTTGACTGGAATCCATTATTTTAGGTTTGATACATCAATCCATGAGCATATTTACTAGATTTTCAAAAGTATTGCATTGAAGTTGAGTAGAAATCTACTTTATCTGCCCATAAATCTACTTCTTAGAGTTCATAAATTATATTCTGATGGATCAAGATCATGTTTCTCGGATGAATGGCGAAAAAAAAATTAGAAATTCTTCTTTCCCTCTTGTTTGTCTTGCATTTGATTCTCATCATCCCTAGTGAATAGGGTTTATTTCAATTTGTGATAATCCAGGAAAAAAATGCAAATATGTTCCTTTAAATTTAAATTTCAGAGGCAAGAAAGTGAATACATATCATAACAAGATAGAAATTTAGGATAAGTGGAGAAGACAAGACTGCACCATATGATTGCGCTGCTCTGATGCCCTATTTGTTTACAAGAAGACCAAGGAAAAGAAGGTGATAAGGAACTAGCAAACATTTGTCCTAAATTATTGTTGTAAGATTTCCTTAGATATATTATTTTCTTTTCCTTCACCTTCTTGGGAACCAAACAGGAAGAAGTGCATTACAAGAAGTGAGTACATGTCTGGAAACACATAAAGGTACTAAGAATATTCAACTCCATGGATGGAGAATCCTGGATGCCTCTTATACACTACCAAGCTTTTATATGTAGACTAGAAAAATCCCATAGAGAAAAATGACAGGGGTGAAAAGAATTTGATATTAGTAGAAAAAAGTGTTAGTTTAGTCGGCTTCTCCACCTTCTTATTAACAAGGCTCCATCGCCAATTCCTTTTTCTTTTCTTTTGGAGAAATCTGTTGATTGGTGGGTCCTGTTGGTTCATTGCCCAGGATCACTCCTTGCTTTTGTATGTATTCCCATTTTTCTTGGAACAGATAGAAGAAGGCAACGAAGGAGATCTGGATAGTAAAAACTATGGTCCAAACCCTAACACTTTTCCTTGTCTTTCTATGATAGGCTTCTAATCCCGTATATATGTTTATGATTCCAAGTAGAGATAGTGCAGTTCCAAGGATCCAATGCGTGAAAAACCATACACTTCTTCCATTAGTTCCCCTGTAGAAATAGAGAAAAAGACAATGAACTCAAAACATAGTTCCACTCACTGTCTCCCAACACACATACATCATTTGTCCAAGATGCTGAAAGTAAACCCGGAATTACGTTTGAATTCATCATCATATTGACTTAAAAAACATTTACGAAATTGAATTAAATCTTGGTGAAAACTGGTGGAGTCAAGTGAATCACAAAGACTGATCAAGTTGAGAAAAAGTTCACTAACTTGAGATGAAGTCATATGACTTATTACCTCTGTGGACGAAAAAAACCGATCAAGGCTGGTAACCATATGATGCCATATAGGGCTAATCCTAACCTCTGATGATGATTGTTGAAGGCGTTCTCGAAGTTCTTTATGGACATAATTGCTCCTGCTGTTACAAGAAGTACTGAAACAATCTGGTTTAACACACAAATATAAGCTTGATCAGTAGAAAATCACATACCTACACTCAATGGTTTAATAAAGAACTTCACTTGTGATTTGTGAATGAATCAATGCAACACCTAATCTCATTATTATAATCTTGGTTTAGGCTTGTTCCCCATAGCAGAAGAAGAAAATATAGTTCTGTTGTGAACTAGAGATTTTTAATAGCTGCTTTTTCTTTCTCTCCAAGCATTCATGATAATCTTTGGTGGATTAAAGCTAAACTTGTGTTGATTAGCTGGCAAGAAACTGTGGGCTGGTTAAAATATTTGCAAATCCAGACTAGTTTTTGCTTTTATTTCTCTTTTGGCATATCATTAAAGGTCAAAAGTCGGGTATCTTCATCTAATAAACAAAGTTGAAAGGTTTGATGATAGCTTTGTTAACTCTTGAGAGACTTGTATGATCATTCGAAAGGAGGAGAAATGGAAAAATATTTAGAGAACTTCTGCTCTTAATATAGGGGGTTGTTTGGAGCCATAGAAAATGAGATGAACTTGCCTGTAATGCAGCATGGACATAGACAAGAATTTTGAGCCTCCTTCTACATTCCTCTGTCTTTGACATTCTGATGATAAGTATCCCAACAGGCATCAAAAACCCCATCGAAGCCCAGAGGAGGAACCCATGAACCGTGGCTTCGAATGTCAGTTGAGGACTCAACTGTGATCATTACCAAGAATCATTTAGTGTTTTTTCCCGGAAAATTTACAGAGAAGCATATAAGAACTGGAAGATTAGCAGGGTTTCTTCATGAGTTACAAAGATATTAGAAAGCAAAGCTTAAAGGTAAAAGAGAATCCCATTTTTTGAAACAGAAGACTCAAAAAGAGAGGAGGTGTAGAGAAGATTGAATCAGTACCTTTGGATTGTTATCGTTGCCTGTACAATTTCCAACCTGGTTGGCTTGTTCCTGAGACGAGACAAGGGATGGTAGAAGAACTAGAAGAAACGTGAAGGGCACCAGCTTCTGTAAAATTTCCATTATGCTGTTGAAAGCCAAGATTTCCCAGCTACAAACTAAATGATTCTAGTGTATCTGCAGAGTACGAACCAAAATACAAGAGCAAGAAGGTGTTCTCAATAGATTCAAGCGAGGAAGCAGGCTCAGCTAGATGATTTCTGGGGAAGCAAACATCCTTTTTGTGCTCCCAAAAAGTAGTCAGCCAGCACTGAACCCTTTCTCCGAGGAATGAAAAACAGTCCCATTCATACTAAACTAAAGTTGATGAAGATTTAGCCTAGAGAAACTGCATTCTCTTTGAGTGTTAAATAAGCTAAAATTGCATTGCATTAAGTTGGATGGTTAGGTGAGAAGTTTTGGGGAGAAAGTGGGAATGGGCATAGATTGCAGTTTTCAACCATGTGGGGTTCACATGCACAGACTTTTGTTTTTTTTTTTTTGGGTTGAATGGGGGGGGAGATTGTGGGATTTCAGAGCAGAAGGATAGTCAGATTTCAATGGAGGGAGATATTTGAAAAGAAGGGTTCTAAGTGGAGTATCACGTAGTAGGATACACTAGACTGGCATACAGTTTCTTGTGTTCTTATAGTAGCACTAGTGGGTGGTTATGCACTATAATACTATGCTTGAATATATTCACATAAAATGAGGTAGTACGTTCTGGCTACATTTCCAACACATTTCTAGGAATAATGACATATTTGAATAAAAGCCCCATATGTTTGAATGAATAGATGCGATGTATCATCAATTCATGTAAAGTTGAGATTGATTGTAAAAATTCCGAGTTTTTGAAAACTTTAGTTTCTTTCGTATCATCAACACAATAATTATGTTGTGTTAATAATTCAATAAGATGATTTAAAAGAAAGAAAAAAGTCATTAGCTTAACCATCAAGTTGTGAAAAAGATTCAACAAAAGATGAAAACAAATCCACTATTTGTTCAACGTCAAGTAATATGTGAGTAACTCCCGATATAGTATTAAAAGTAAGATGTATAGACAGATCGACTCATCGAGTTCCCATTGAAATAGGATCTACATAAGAAAAAGTACTTGCCATTTCTTGGTTATTAGGAGCATCACGAAAAATGTCAGAATCGAAATATGTCTTTCAAATTAAGTTTTGAACTAGTGGATGTTGTTGAAGGGAGTGAGATGTCATATGTAAAAAGGAAAAGACTTATAGAATGACGTAGGCAAATAGAGCTTTTGCACATTTTTGTTAATCCATGACCAGATCTATATAGACATATAGATCCATCACTAGTGATTTTGGAAGAGTCAAAACTATTTGTTAAATAATGTTTGGCTCCTCAAAAGTGTTAAAAAAAACAACAACAAAAAAAAAATAATAATAATATAATAACTTTATCAGGGGGAAAAATATTTTTAAAAAATGAAGGAAAATTCTAAATGATTTTCCTAGAACGAAAAGATGAAAACATTTGAGAAAAATACATTCTTGATGAATTTTATTTATTTATTTTTTAATATTTTATCTACAATAAAAGAATAATTTTATAGTTACTCCTCATGACCTCGATCTTTTGCTTTTTATTTATTTCTATTTCTTTTCTTTGAAACTTTTCAAGAATCAAACAATCTTACAATTTGAAAGCATTTCCTAGAAAAATTAGGAGCTTATTTGGTAATGGTTTTTGAATTAAACAATTTTTAAAAATTATTTTCTAATTTATAGAATAAAAGTATGTTTAAAAACTTTAAATATTTTAAATCTATTTTTAATATTTTTAAATATGTTTTAAAAATAATTTTTATATCTTGTATTTTCTTTTTAATCATTCTATATATTTATATAATTATTTTTAAAACAGTCCTAAATAAAAATACTAGAAAACAACTAAAATTTATTTTCTGAAAATATTATGTTTTCTATTCTTAAGAAAAAAATAAAAAATAATTTTTAGTTGTCAAATATATTTTCTATATTTTTTATTTTAAAAAATAAAAAATTATTTTTAAAAAACAGGTCCCAAAATATTTTAGAATCACTTTTAAAATTTAAATAATTAGTTAATATAATTGGTTAACCATGTTCCTTTCAAAGTTGATATTTCTTATACCATATTATATTATGATGAAATTAATGTATTCATGCAGAATCATGCTGAGGGAGGGCAAGGGAATCTGAGGGAGGGGTAAAAGACAGGTGGACCAAACACAACTTTATCTTAAACCGACTTTTTGGTGTCTGAGAAATCCAACTGTGCTTGCCACAAAAGCTGCTTGTGGCCACCCCATTATAAAAAAATGAAAAGAAAAAAATATTGCAATTGATTTTCCTGCAACTCATGATGATGATTTGGACCTACGTTGTTATCATATATTCTTGTATACTCTTTTCGTGTGTGGACAATCCAAAAGACTTGGCTATGTAACATGTATGAGGTCCAGCCATGCATCCAGTGGCTGTGGATCTTAACCCACTTAAAAGTGTGAAAAGAATAATATCATCCCATGACCTTGGCTGCCTACATGGATTGTAAAGATTTGATTTCACAAACTCCCATATCATTACTTAAGATTACTCTCTACTCTTCCAATTGTTTAGGTGTATGGAAAAATGGAAAGTGTTTTTTCATTTTTCATCTATTATTACATTTCAATGAATTATTAACATTAGAATCAAAATTAAAAATTAAGGGCGTGTTTGGTGATTATTTTAAAAAATAGGTTTTCATTCTAGAGAAAAAAAAAAAACATGTTTGATAAACAGAAAATAATTTTCTTTTTTTTTAAATAGAAAATATGGTATTTTTCAAATATCATCTTTTAATTATTTTCACTTATTTTTCGAAAATTGTTTTAAAAAATAATTATATAACTATGTAAAAGAACTAAAAATATAATATTGCATATAAAAGTTATTTTTAAAACATATTTTAAAATATAGAAGATATGTTAAAAATATATCATGTCCCCAAACATATAGGCCTTATTTGGTAATTGTTTTTAAAAATAAAAAACAATTTTTGGAAATTATTTTTTGATGTTTTGTAGAATAAAAGTCTATTTGAAAATCTGAAATATTTTTAATATTTTTAAATATATTTTAAAAATAATTTTTATGTCTAGTGTTTTATTTTTAATCACTCTACATAATTGTATAATTATTTGTTTAAAACAACCTTTAAAAAACAAATGAAAATAACTTTAAAAAAACTGAAAAATGTTCTCTAAAATACCATATTTTCAAATTTTAGAACAAAAAAATAGAAAACGGTTTGTTTTATTGTCAAACACATTTTTCTGTTATTTTATTTTAAAGAACAGAAAACTGTTATCGAAAATAGTTGTCAAATAGAGCCATATTTATTTTATAAAACATTAAAGAACAATTTTTAAAAACTATTTTTAAAATTGTTTTAGAAAATAATTATCGTATAGACCCTTATTCCCGTAAAAAAACAAAACTCACTCATGAATTAGGATTTTTTTTGTCGTTTCGTTCTTATTCTCATTCATATTCCTAATCCTATGTACTCTCAAAATTCATTAACAGCCTAGAATTGGATTAGTTCAAAATGTGACATGTTATTATAATCAAAATTGTCCACCATATAATCATGATTTAAGAATTTGACAAAATTTTGGATATAACATTTCAACTAAAATGGGGACATTTAGTTGAAAACAAGTGTCAAAAGATGACGATAAAGTGAAGTCCTCAAGCACTCAGCTGAATTTGGGAAAGTAGAAGGTCTTTCAGGCCACAAAGAAAACCAATCACCTCTCAGTGAAAACATTTGTTTGACAAACTGTCTTTGGAGAATGATCAAAAGGTGTCTTAAGAAAAGGCTTCATTGATGAATCTAACAACCCCTATTTTGAAGTAAAAATGGAGAAATTTTGATTGAAATTTGTTGGGGTTTCATCCATTTATGCAAAGAAGATGCGACAATGTGATAATCAATGAGTGTGGAATTTTCAAGCAACTGGGGTCAACAATTGACAAGAGTAGCAAGAGCAATGGTCAATAAAGCAGTCATTACTTGTTTTTTTATTTGACTCCTTTTCCTTTTCTCCAAACACAAAAGCACATTTCCTTTTCTTCTCTTGTTAGGTGAGGAAGTGCATGATGATTTTCATAGCATCAACTTCCATATTCATTGCATGGCCACATAGATGGAATAGCCCAAAAGCTGAGTATAGGTAGAGATGATCAACCTACTAGTTGATATAGTTTAACTTAGAATGAAAATGATAAAAAGAACTAAATATGTAGAAGATGATCATTATGGGAACTGCAAATTGCTTTCATTAAGAGTCTGTTTGGTAATACTTTTACAAAATACTTTTAACAAAAAATCGTTTAGCAAAATTAGAAAGTATTTTTAAAAAGTTGTAAAATAATTTGTAGTGATTTTGGATAAGTACTAAATAGGTGATTCTCTCAAAAATACTTTTACTAAAAGCATTTTGAATAAAAATATTATCAAATGCATTTTAATTACAATGTAATTCTGATTCCAAAACTAATACCCGATCGTCTTAATATTATTCGATAATAAAGACAAACCCTCATACCACCTTTTGATCAACTTGTTATCAGCGCCTTATAGCCTTTAATGGATGTATAAAGTCTTAATAATGCTTTTACGGGTTACATTCTTGTATGCTTTTTCCCCATATAGGGGGTACCTTTTCTATCAATAATCATTTTGGTCATGTACACGATCATAAAGGATATACTAATTATCAAGAAGTGTATGGGCACTTGAGGCCTACCCAATATTTGGAAACACAAAAGGGGACACCTCTCATACTGTTGAACTTTAACCACATGAGTGAAGTATGCCACATATGAATGTAGATGACCATCAAGGCAACAACTGATGATCATTTTATCATCAGTCTTGGCCCCAACTCTTTCTTTAATTCTCCATACCAATAGCAATAATGATACACAACAACATCCACATATTTCATCATTGAGTCATGTAGGTTTCTGATAATTAATTTACTATGGTTTTTTCATTATTATTAGGTGGTTATCGTCTTAATCAATTTGCAAAAGTATCCGGTTAGCTCATTGAGGTTGGGATGAACATTGAGGGGGGTTTATTAACCTTGATGATGGCATAATTTAGGGACTTGAGAGGGCTTTTGAATTCTTGAAAGTTGGAATTATTTCTCATCATTTGCTTAAGTTAAAATGTGATTATCATTTTGTACAGCCGATATTATTTTATCAACCCAATGGCACATGAATGAATCTGCTTTGGCTGCAAATCTCTATCATTTTTAGGATTCCATGAAATGATGTGCTTTAAGTTTGTATTTTTCCTCCCCTTGGTGCACTATCTATATCAAATGGATCTATCAAATTTTAATAGCTAGGGTCTCACATGTATTTAATTGGAATAATTACCATATCAAGTATTGATCTGCTTCAACTTACCATGCATGGAGAACATTAATTTTTCTATATACTTGCATAATCATTATCGACTTGAGAGGCTTTTGAATTCCTTAAAGTTGAAATTATTTCTCATCAATGGCTTCGGGTAAGATGTGATCATTGTATCATGAAGTTGACATTTCATTTAACCTAATGGCAAATTGAACATGGATTCTAGATCAATTCCATTGCACCTGACTGGTCATCTATGCCATCCTCTAGTTTTTCTCTATTTTAAATTGAGTTTGCTTAGTTGTGCAATGACATCATTTTTTGGATTTTATGGACTGATGTGCTTCAAGCTTGCTTATTTTCCATACACTACCTTGCTAGTTGGCCACCTATATTACATATATGGATTGACCCGTTGGAAAGTCTCCAAAATTCATATATATATATATATATTCATATGTTATTGTAATATTAGATTTTTAATAAAATAAAAAAAGTTATTAGAAATATTTTTATAAATATTTGAAGTCAAAGAAAATATTATAAGATGTAGATGATCTCGCATAGACCATACTTGGTTAATAGAGATATAAGGAAGAATAGGAGATGCTCAATGGAATGAGGGAGCTCGTAGTTCAGGGTGTAGATACAAAAAGTGAGGAAATATAAAATGTTTCATGAACTCAATAAGTGTATTTGATTTTTGTCTTATATAATATTCTTTGTAATATAGAGAATGATTTTCTTTCATCGTGAATGTAAATATGGTTGACCAAACCATATTAAAACCTTATATACCTTTTATATGGATTGTTTCATCTTTATATTCTTGAACTAACATTGTTTGTATTAAAATTTCGTTTGCACAACATAATTAAAGTTAATTTTCAAATACTATATATTGATCTTGGACTTATCTTTGTAGACATTTCTATATATTTCCTTGCATATGCCTAACCATTACTAACTACAAACCTTTCTCAAGAAAACAAATTTTCTACACCTTAGACTGATGGCTAACTCTATATTTGTAATGAACCCTAACCTATGTAACCTAGCCAAGTTCAGGTCGTTTTTCTTGTAGACGTACGTGCTAGTTACTTCAAAGACCTAAATTATTAGGTGATGGTGGACTAATATTGTATTTCAAGCCAATTTAGGCTAAAACTTAGTGCTCTACTTCATGGGTAATTATTTAGATTTGTATGTGGACTTTATATATAATTCTTAAATTAATATAAAATGAGGTTTAAACTCATGACCTTTTAAGGAGGACAATCAACTCAAGCCTTATATATAAGCTTAAGAAATTGGAGGATCATATGTTGAGGTTTGAATTCATGAACTTTTGAAATTTTAATACATGTCAAATTAAGTTTGCAATTAAATTAAAAGCTTTGGTCTTTAGTTACTAGGTTATGATCAAGGTTTTAAAAATCGGATCGAACCGATTAGTCTGATCGTCAATCGATCATTGTTCCGATTTGGTTCGACCCTTTAAACCATCCATCCTTTGAATCGACATCAAATTGTCGGAACAAGTGGTCAACCTGGTGAATTGATTGAACTAGTCGGTCTCCCCTAACCGAATAGTTCAAAGTTGTTATTTTTCCTCATCAAAACGACATTGTTTTGGGTCAGAGCCTTTACCCCATAACAAAACCCTATGTTGTTGCTACCCTCTACTCAATTCTCCCTTTCCATCCTGCTGCTCTAGGTTCACCACCGGTGCCGCTGGCCAACAGGGACGTTGTCGATAGCCTGACGACTACACCACTGACAGCCCTCAGACAATGATAAGCATTTCTCCATTTTCTTTATATTTTATATTTTTATTTACTTTATTCTCGTTTTATTTATTTTAGTTTTACATTTGTAATTCGTTTAACTTTTTTGTTTTTAAAATTTGTTATTTGAATTTAAATTAATGAAATCATTCAAAACATTAGGAATTAAAATAAATTTCTAGAAACAATCAAATGTGTCCCCGTTTTTAAATAAATGTAAAATTTTCAATTTTAAAATAAGTTTATAATTTAAAAATAACATTTAAAATTTTAAATTTTAAATTAAAATCCTATTTTAAATCTAAATTTCTGATTTGAAAGAAATTTACTAATATATATAAAATTCTTATTTTTAAAAAAATATTTTTAATTTTAATAATATATGACATATATATTTATGATGTCACCAATTTGACCATAGTTCGATCATTGATCCAATCAATGAATCATGAACTAATAACTTTTCCGATTCAATAACATGTCCAATTCTAAAAACATTAGTTATGGTATATCAAGTTAATTTAAAATAAACATGTAATGATAATTAAAGTCCATTGGCGGCCTGATCGATTATAAAATGCTTTGTCATAATCACAAATAATATTAACTTGAGACCTAGTAATTTGTAAAAGATCGGAATTAAAGAACACTAGATATTAAGCAGAACTAGATAATCCCACTCCAAAGTAGCAAAAGGAGACATCTCATTTTTCTACAATCCCACCAATCCACCAAGTCAACTGATTATTCTGTCATCAGTCCTGGCACCAACCCTTTCTTCCAGTACTCCATTTCACTAGCAATGATAATGGGGGGACACTTGGTGATTGAGTGTCTGCTTTTGTTAAGAAATGACCATTACTTTACTACATACTTTTACATTGTTATTGGATAGTTATCACCATTAATCATGCAACTTTCCCTTAATTAACTAGTTGCAGTCGAGATGATCAGTCTTTTCTTTTTGCTAGTAGAGGAAAAAGGGCCTTAGCACCCAAAGTTCCGGAAATCAAGGGGCAATGGTAATCATGATTTTATTAGATCCAAGGTTTTTAAGGATTTGATAAGCTTTTGAAATCTTCAAAGTTGGATTTGTTTTAATCAATGGCTTTCTTGAAGACATGTTTTTTGTTTTGTAAAGCTGATATCCATGTAAAAGAAAAGGTAATGAGAAATAACTCATAAATACAAGGTTTTGGCTATAATACCGAAGACTTTAACTATAAAAAGTACAACCAATTAGGTTGGATTATGCGTACATTTAGGTCTCGTTACTTTATACTTTAGTCTCATTTTTTATACCTAGTCTTATCTTTTGTACTTTAATCTCATTGTTTAGATCTTTGTCTAAATATCAAACTAAAATTTTCATTCATTTTTCAATGGAGATTAAGAGTTTGATAGGTACCTCTTTAATGCCTTAGTTTTTTTCCTTAAGTACAATTGGACAGTCATAGATAATGACTTATGAACAATGTCTCTCAACAAAACATACAATTTGTCATTTTGGTGTGAAATCAATTTTTTGAAATAAAATTATTCATGACAAAACATTACTTTTTTCATGTCAAATCATTAATTTCCTTTTACTAGAAACTTTGCTAAAAAGAATAGAAGTGTTAGCAAAAAGAAACAATTTATCTTGAGTGTATTCATGATAAAAAGTACAGTACATTCAAAAACCCATTTTAAAACTCTCACTAAAGCATTATTTTATACTCAATAATTTATACAAAATAAACTACATATATGTTATTGAAATTAGATATTAGAAAATATAATATAATTTATTTGTTTATTTTAATACCAAGTAATTTTGATGTTAATAATTATAAAAAAATTTATCATTCAATCCAAAAAATATTTTTATTCATTAAATTAAAATACTTTAATATTAAAGAGACAATATTTCAAAATTTCTTTAAAAAAAAAATACTATCTTCATTAAAGAGACCAGATCATAGGAGATGTTACCCTAATATTAGAAAATAAATGTCATCTAAAACTCGAGGGTTGTTTTTATCCACTTGAGTTTAGAAAGAATTTCATTTTGGTTTCTAGTTTAATTAAATAGATGTAATTATTCAGTTTATTTCAATAAAAAAAAAAAAATTTATAAGAAAAAACAATTCATTTATTTGCTCAAGCCCATTGATTGATAATCTTTATCACATAACTCTTTCCTATATTTTACCCAATGTCAAGAATAATCAAATTTCATTAAAGAGGAAAGTACTTAGCACTAATCAAATTTTCTTTTGGCCTCTTCATATAAGTCATATTAATCTAAATAGGATCTAAAGATTAGTTGAATTTGGATCATTACACTTTTTTATTCTAGTAGGTGTTCTAGTATGTGAATCCTGTATAAAAAGTAAAATTGCCAAAAACTCATCTACTGCTAAAGGACATAAAGCCAAAGAATGTTTGGAGTTAGTGTATACTTATGGGTGTGATCCTTTTAATATCCATGCATGTGAAGGGTATAAATATTTTATCACCTTTATTGATTATTACTCTAAGTATTGTTATGTTGACCTTATGCATAGAAAATCCGATGTCTTAGACAAATTCAAGAAATTTAGAGTGGAATCGAAAAAGCAATTAGGTAAACACCTCAAGGCACATTGACTAGATCGAAGTGGTGAGTATATGTTTGATGAGTTTGATTCTTTCCTTAAGAAGCATCTAATTATATCTCAATTGAGTACTATTAGAACCCCATAGAAGAATAGAGTGGTAGAAAGATAAAATCAAACTCTAATGGACATGGTGAGATTGATGATGAGTTGCCTAACTCTCACTACATCCTTTTAGGGACATGCCTTGGAAATTGCAGGATATCTTCTTAATTTAATTCCTTCTAAATCTATACCTTTGAATCCTATGAAAATATGGACAAGTCGTAAACTTAGTTTATATCATGCTTGCATATGGGGATGTCCAGTACATGTGCTAAAGTCAAAGGTAGATAAGTTGGAATTAAGGTTAGAAGTTTATCAATTTATAAGATATCCAAAAGGAACAAATTAAGGGTTATTATTTTTGTAGTCGGACTAACCAGAAGGTATTGCTAGCACAAATGTTATATTTCTAGAAGACTATAAGATAAGTAATAAGTCTAAGAGTGATGTCGATTGGAAAGCCCTAGAGGCCAAACCCATGATAACACATAATACTATGGATTTGATAGTACCTACACCTACCATTCTTGACAATTCTTATACACGAATGCCTTGTCGAAGTGGAAGGATTGTTTCACAACCAAATCGATCATGTATTTGGGAGGCAATTTCAATGGAATATGAGATTGATCCCATAGATTACAATGAATCCATGAGTGATATGGATGCTCATCTATGGCAAAAAGCTATGAAGATAGAGTTAGAATCTATGTATTTTAATAAAGTCTGGGAACTTGTAGAAACAGCTCAAGGAATAAAACCCATAGGGCGCAAGAGGATCTATATACCCTTTGATTACATGTCCATTTATTTTTGGTTTAATATACCCTTTGAAGGACCTCTTCTTCCAAATTTGGATTATAGATGCACTTTTTCTTCCAAGTAGCACTACTTCCCTACATAAAAATCCTCCCAACATATATACATTTTTGAAAATTTTCTACTGCCATATAGGTTAACAGTAAAAACTACTTAGTGAAAGTTGAAATTTGTACAAATTGAGGGGTAAAATCTTCCAAGTAGTTGCAGGAGACACACTACTTCAAATGTGTAGTACTGAATTTGGTTTTGTTACATGCTTGTAATGGTTAATGCATAATCTTAAGAACTTCAATAGAAAAAATGAAAAAAAAAAATGTTGAGGACAAAGAGGACTTGATGTGTTGTTACATATATATATCATGGTTTCAAATATGGTAGTTATTGATAATAAGTACAAACAGAAAATGATACTATTTAAAGCTATAAATCAAGTTGCAAATTGAACATAAAACAATTAGGAGTCTTCATACTGCCTCGCCTAGCAGTTTTTTCCATTCAAGAACAGAATTATATGCTTTGTCTTTTTTTCGGTTTATAGCTGCCAACTTCTTCTGTAAAGAACCTACATCCTTCTCTATGACATTCATCTCTTTCTCAACATGCTTAATTTTAGCCTTGATTGGCAGATGTTCCTTCCTTATTTGATCCAAATCATTACTGATAATCTACAGAAGGGGCAAAATCAACAAAACATTAGGTAACAATCAGCCCAGAAAACCATTCATACCCTAACCAAAAGCATAGGCTATAGTAATATAGTTGATCAACTAAATTATTCAGACCCATCAATCTTACTTTGATATGGTTTTGTATATCTTCTTTTGAACCCAACAAATGGGAATTACTATTAGAGAGAGCTTTGTCCCTTTCCACTTCAAGCTCTTTGATGTTTCTAAGGAGCTGCTTTTTCTCAGAACTGTTTCTCTCCCATTCCATCTTGTTGTACAACATCTTGATCTGTTTCAACAGTATCAAAATAACCCTTGTAAAGGAGGGAGAAAGAAGCCAATTGATCACAACCCCAAGCAGCCAACCATAACCAAAAAATGAATTCAAAGTTGTGTCTTACTCTATAGTTAAGATTTTCTACTGAGATGCATGAATCAACATCCCTCCTTTGGCTTCCATCTATCTTCCTGAGGAGCTGTTTCTCCTCTCCTAAGTTTTTGGCCTTATGCAGCATTTTATAATGAAAACTCTGAATTCCAACAGTTCCCAGGAACCAAAAAGAAAGTGCAGACAAATAGTCAATAGGGCAGAAACAAAGAAACTAAACTGAAGTGTGCTTCATTGTGTAGAGTTTAATCTTACAAAGGGATTAAGCCCTTCTGCAGATGAACATGAACCGATATTCGTCCTGCCTCGGCATGCTTTGTTTGCAAAACAAAATCTGTCTAGAGCTAGTTGCAGAGGTTCCAGATCCTTTCTCTTCAAAACCTGCCTGATCTTCAACCACTGATCTGGACATTTTACAGCCTCCAACCGGAAAGTGGTAGAGTTCCAATCTAACTGTTTTAAAAAATTCAGCAACATAAAAGTTTTTATTCACTTCAGTTAAAACAGATAGAATCAAATGACTTATGGATGAATAAACCCCACATGATCAAAGGCTCTAATACCATTTTTGATCTTAGTTTTTCAGCAATCTGCTGCCCATCTTGATTCCATTTCTGGATCATCTTCTCAGCTTCTTCAATTCTGGCTTTCACGTTAAGCTCTTCATATGATTGAGGGATTTGCTCCGAGGCAGGCAATTCATCCAAAGAAGAATCCATGAAGTTGACTTGTGCCACCATATCCTCTTCTATATGAGATTTGCTTCCTAGATTTCCATATTCAGAGGTTTAATCATAGTTTCTGATGCATAAAGATGTAATAAAAGTCTAAGTTGGGTTATATAAAGAATTCATGATCAAACAATTCTATACAGCCATAGGTTTCAATCTGATAATTGAAGGTATGGCAAATCATACAGAATTGAAATAATGTAAATGAACTTACTCAACATTTATTCATAGACGAATTGAGGTAGCTAAGTACCCAAGCCACAAGATCTTTGGTGGAAGAGAGATTCTCATCTTCAATGGTTTCAATTGTCTAATTATTTAAAGGGTGAGACCCAACTTGGCCAACAAGGGACTTGCACTCCAAGTGAGCCAAAAGTCAATTCCCTTCAAAACTATTTTTAAATTAACCTTTTCTTCCCCAACATGGACTCTATCCAAATGGGCAAAACATTATTTCAAGGTAAAAAAGATTTAAGTTAAATTTAAGAAAAAATGAAATAGTTTTTAAGAGGTTTGAGAACTCCTTTCAACCCAAATTCCTTGAAGTCTCTGCTTCCCAGCCCACCACACTTATTGCTTTATGCTGGAATGTAGAAAATAATATGAACTAATTAATATAATAAGTTTTAAAATTTTAAAATAATAAAATACATAGATACTTAAATAAAATTAAATATTATAATTTTCTTTTTATATTTAAATATTATACATATATTTTTAATAGAATATTTATCATTTAATTGACATATCAAATATAAAAAAATGAAATGTTGTTAAAAATTTTAAATATATATAGTTTTTAATTTCTTAAAATTATTTTTAATTTTAATAAAATATAAATTATATATTTATGACATCACTGGTTCGATCACAATTCGACCACCGGTCTTACTAGTGAAATGTGAACCAGTAATTTTTTTGTTCAATAACTAGTCCAATTCTAAAAACATTGTTAAAAAACCTTTCAGATGTAGAAATCTAAAGTATGTGATGAAAATCCAATAATATGAAAGAAAAGTATACAGATTTATCTAATCCAAATATTGTCTACTTCATGAGTTTTATATTAACCAACATCTATACTTTTTCATCATATCTATGATGCAACAATCCCCTATGCCCGTTAGTGGATCACCCCATGAAACAATATCGACGCCTAAAGCCTCAAATCTATGACCTTTTGCTTTTCCTCCCTAAAAAGACCTTGAAGATTTCCTTTAACAATTCTTGAGTAGGAGTTTTAGAACTAAGAATAAAAATGGACACTAAGATTTTTTCAAGGGCTCTAACAAAATATTTTTCACTTGGTGTGTGTCTAGGAAAACCAATTTTTTTTTCATGATTTTTTTAAAAAAATAAAGGCAAAAAGATAAAGAATAAAAGATGTGGGGTGCTTGAGTGCCCTACTAAGGTGCAACAATGCGACTCTCAAGCCAAGAGATGGGTCACTCAAACGATGACTTTAGAAATCAGCCTATGGAAAAATGAAAATACTATCAAATGTCATAAATGATTTAACTTATTAACCCCAATATCTAAAATCATGGTTTAGCATAACATTCAAGATACATAAACATTTTGAATCTAGAAGTGTGAATTAATGAAAATGGTAGTGTTTGTGGTTAAAATTTTCTTATTTAGGAACCATTAAAACATAGTTTTTTGGCTTGGAAAATTTTAAATCTATCCTTTATGTTAACTTTGTTGTCTTGAATTCTCACAAAGTATGGAAACTGTCATTTTTAAATTTCTTAGTTTAAAATAAAAAGTAGGAGAAATTATTATTTTTATCACATTAGTATAACTAAAAATATTATTTTAAAAAATTTTCCCAAGCCTAACCTTACTTTTCACAACCCATTTAAGCAATTTTGTCAAAATTTGTTACTTTATAACTAAATTGGAAAAATTATATTTTGATTTACTTGAAATTAATTTTTAAGAGTATTTTTTATTAAATTCAATGAGATTATTCCGTTATGTAAATTGTAAACTTAAAGTAAATGGAGAAATAAATAAAATTAAATGCAAAACAAGAACACTTTAAATATAATTATGATATTATTGCTTAAGAAAGTTGAAGGGAACCTGGCATAGATACTAGTATCGGTTTGCAGTAAGGTAGAAGCCATTTCGAGTGTACCCATTTTTTCTTTAGTTTTCCAATGATGTGATCTTCATCTTGATTCAAGTTCTCAATCAGCTTCTCAGTCTCTTCAATTCTGGATTTCACATCCAGGGGCTCACATGATTGAAACTCGAAAAAATGACACGAAGGGATTTGCTCCACGGTTGGCCTTTCATCCACAGAATCCTTCAGATGAACTTGTCTTCTTCCATATCCATCAATTCAACCTGATATTTTGCTGCAGAAAAATGAAACTATTATAAAAATTATTTGATGCTGCAAGCCTGCAAATATGCAATCAAAGCTGAGAAAATGTGAAAGATGACCCAAACATATGAAGTCATAATATGTTTAATGTTCGAGGCTCTTTCACCCCACGCCAAGCAAGTCAACTCTTTCCAAAACCCCATGTTTTCCCATTTTCTACCCCAACTCATCTTGGCCCATTTATCCAGCAAGGTAGCTAAGCATGCCTGCTATAAATTAATATTAGATGTGCATTGTGTTATTAAATAGGTGAATTAATTAAATTGAGACAAGGAAAATGTTATGTACATATCTTTTGGCTTAAGATCCCGAGTGTTGCAACCTTTTCCCTTGCCTAGAAGTTCATGGAGATTTAATTCATGTCCGACTATATGTTAAGGTTATGTTTGGTCTCTTGTGACCCTCTTATTAGCATCTCTCAGAGCTCCAGAAGCCACAGCTTTCTTTGCAACTGAACATCAATGAAATTTAAGGGGATGCTGATCAAGAGTTGTTTTCTAAAAAAATTGTTAAGATATTCCATCTTTCTATGTTTGCCTTCTTATTCTGTTGATGGTTTCAACCATTCTGAAAAATTATGCAGAACTAATGATACAACTATGACAAATGAATTCAGGTCCGGTAAGAATAAATCAAGTTGGAAATGATTTCAGTTGCTGCTAAGAAGGTGATACATCAAGTTCTTGAAGAGAAGGGGAAATGGTAAAAATAATCTGCAGTCATCAATGTATCTACTTCAGATAAAATACCGAGAACTTTCATATATACCAAGTCAACTTTGTCCCAAACATTTCATCATTCAAGGAATTTTTTTGCATTGCACATGGTATTGTGAATCAGAAGGAGGCCATCATACCCCTTCATCTTCTTGTTTTCTAAGTTCAAGGAGGTGTTTGTATGTTACATCCTTTTCCCGGTATACAGCTACCAATTTCTTCTGTAAAGGAATCATACACTTATCTATGGCCCTCATCTCTTTCTTAACATGCTTAATTTCAGCCTTAACTGACAGGTGCTTCTTCTTTGTTCCATCCAAATCAATGCTGATATCCTACAGCAAGAGAAAATCAATACATAGACCTTAGGAGCATTTCAAAATAATTAACAAGTTACAGAAAATTCAAGTAATATTCACTCAGGAAAACCATATTTCTACAGAATCAGTAATATATATAGGTTTAAAAAACCATATTTGGGGACTGTGGATCTTACTGTGATCTTGTTTTGTATAGCTTCTTTTGAACCCAAAGAATCCCAAGTCTTTCCCTTCAAGTTAGCAGTAGAGATCATGTTGTCTCTTTCCACCTCAAGCTCTTTGATCTCTCCGAACAGCTGCTTTCTCTCAGCTGAATTTCTTCTTTCCCATAGCATCCGGGAGTACAATCCCATGATCTGTTGCAAACTCCCAAATAAATTAAAAAGAAAAAAAAAATCTGCAGAAAAAGGGGGAAAAGGTGAAAAGATCACAAACAAATTCAAAGGTTAATCTTACTCTAGAATTGAGCTTTGTCATAGACAAGCATGGATCAACAGCCCCCGTTTGGCTTGCTTTTATTTCTCTAAGGAGCTTCTTCTCCTCGGCTATACTTTTGGTCTTATGCAGCATTTTGTGATGAAGACTCTATATTCCAACAGTTCCCAAAAAAAAATGAGAAAGAAAGGGAAAAGGAAGATTCAATAGGAAAGAAAAGAAGAAACTGAACTTCTAGCTGCACTCATTGTCTAAGTTTAATCTTACTAAGGTATTTAGCTCTCCCCCTGAGCAAATAGCTCCCACTTCGTATGCTTTGTTCACAGAACACAGTTTGTCTCGAGCTACTTGCAGAGGGTGCAACTCCCCTCTCTTCCAAACAATGCTTCTTTCAAAATCCTCTTCCCGATACCTTAGAGTCTTCAACAATGAATTCAGCTCATCTCGATCTAACTGTTCAAAAATTCAGCAAGATAGATTTCAATTCTATTATATACAACATTAATTGATGGTGTATGCATGATTTGATTATTTGATGAAGTGAAGATGACTTGCATGGAGCCAACACAATTTCAGCTTTATACTAGCTCAATTATCACTGTAAATATGTGATGTGCAGATGCTGTAAGGTAGAAGCCATTTTGGGGGTACCAATTTTTTCTTAAGCTTTTCAATGATCTGATCTTCATCTTGATCCAATTTCTCAATCATCTTCTCAGTCTCTTCAATTCCAGTTTTCACATTCGGGTGTTCACATGACTGAAACTTGACTAAATAAGACTGATGGATTTGCCCCAATACCGGCCATTCATCCCTCAAATTCTTCATGATGAAGTTGGCTTCTTCCATATTCACCAATTCAACCTGATATTTTAATGCAGAAAAATTGAAGTATGACCAAAATTATTTTCTACAAATATGCAATCAAAACTTGAAATGAACAATTCAATAACAACAAATTAATAAACAAAGGAAAAGAAAACGCCAAACAACTAAAACTCTATCATTAGCACTTTAATGCAAGGGATAAATGAACTTACCATGAGGCCACAAAATCTATGGGGGAATGAGGAGGGACTCCTATTTCAGTGGCTTCAAAGGTATGGTTGTTAAAGGAGAAGACCCACCTAGCCTCCAAGCCAACTTGCGCTCCACGCCAAGTAAGTCAACTCATCCTAGCCTGTTTAGCTCGCAAGGCACTTGCATATTATTTTCATGAAGCAATGAAGGCGTGCATGTTGTAAATTAATAATTAGATGTGCATTGTACAGTTAGGGTCGGTTACCAAATAGTAGCTTTTTGCTACATATAGAAAATTAAAATAAAAATTCATTGTTTTGTATCTTTATAATGGTCACATTGTCCTTTTTTTTCTTTTTTTTTTTCATTAGTCTTATTTCTTCTTGATTTCGTTTCTTTGCATTCAATCTCATTTCTTTGTACTTTCATTTAATGATCTAAATTTAATCATACACTTTAAGGTTTTGTACTTTCATTTAATGATCCAAATTTAATCATACACTTCGAGGTTTAGATTGAATTAAACTTCAATATAATATTAATTTAGTATGATAGAATTTAATTTTCTCTATATTATTTATGATCAAAGCTAGGACAATAAGGGTAAAAGAATTTTTGTAATCTTGATATGATAAAACTACCAAGAGGCCATTGAATAGGTAGGCCAAATCGTTCCTAATTTTAACATTAATTTATTCTCAATTTATGGTTTGTCCTTTTAAGTTAATTATTTATCAAGGGCTCAATAATTCTATGCATATATAAATAAAATCAACCGTACAAAAGCACACAGGATAGTAAGGAAAAAACACTCATAACCCTTAAGTGTAAAAAAACCATGGATTGTATCTTGACTACCAAATAATTGACTAAATATGAGAAAAAGATGCATAATTTTATCTAAGATGATGCATATATAATTTTATCTAAGATGATGCATATACTCTCTAGAGTTTTATACCATCATCACCTACACCCCTCTCTACTTCCAAAGTAGCACTTTCTCGTGTTCTTTGTCTAAAACCATTTTTAGGCTCCATCCAATTGGAAATTCATCTAAATCATTTAGAATTCATGATTTTTCATTCTTTTAGGACACATTGATATACTTTTTGAAAGAAGTGGCCATTTAGAAGGTGCCACATGTCTCTTTTCGGGTTAGAGCACATATATATTTATTTTGTCTTAGGGTTTAAAGAGGAAGAAAGAAAGATAGACCATGTTTTTTATCTCTATAATTTTCCTTTAGTTTAATCAAGTTTTAGGTTTTATTTTCTTTTTAATCCAAACATAGGTTGTGAGAAGAAATTTTCCACCATGTTTGGCTAATTTCATGTAATCCAACGATGCTAACATGAAGGTGAACAAGATAAATGCAAGCTTTTGATTAGTCAAACTAAAAACTAAATTAACCGATATATCTAAATTGGTTTAAGAGATCCATTTTCCAAGCTTAAAAACTTAGTCTTGGATGTGAATTCACATCTGTCTCAAGACTCAAATTCAATCTCAAGTAGACTTTGATCTTAAAACCTTAGATTATATGGTGCTCTCTCTCGTGATGGATTCAACATCGGATTGTGAAATTTTCAAGATGCTTTCATTTTTATTTTTATTTTAGAAAATATTTATTCATTATTTTTTTTTCTCTTATTTATTTCAAATTAGAGTTTTATTTGTTTTAGTAAATAATTAATCTTTTCAACTAAAATAACTAAACACATTAGTGTTGATCTCATTGAATTGTTGGGATAGAACGTTACAAGGCTTGGCATGATGTAACAATTTTAGATCCATTAATCAATTTATTTATTTATGTTTCTTATTCACTTTACTATCTTGTATGCATTAATCGGTTATATGAGCATATATGCTCATATTACTTGCATTGTACATAATTTAGGTGCATTAGGAGTTGCACAAAAGACACAAATCATAGGTTCCTCGCAAAATGATAAGTTGTTAACAGTTAATTCATGAATTTGGGCAATCTAGTAGAAACTGTAACACATTACCTCCTAATTAGAAGAATGACTTATCTTAACTATTGGGATGAGTTTTTCAAAATGAGTGTACTAGTATGTATGGTACGGTGAATCATGACGTAAGGTTATCAATTTTCATGGTTCATCAAGCTACTAAACTGCATGGACTCTTAACCTTAAGAAATTATTGAGTTTGTGTCAAAATCAACATAAAACTTTGACCTATGAGTGATGCCCTAATATGGTCACATATCCTCATAGATGAGATCACTATCAATAGAGGCTAGTGGCAACAAATATTTTCAATAGAGGCGAGGCACCGTGATATTTCATGAGATTAAGATAGTGTGTCCCTATGGATGATCTAAATGACATATAATCAAGAAGACTATGGTCATAGTATTTCTTTTAGTGGAAATTTGATTTATGTTCTTTGAAGATAGAGTATGTCAATTAATCACATAATAAATGGATTTATAACTCAAGAATTAGAAAAATAATCTTGATTGGTGATAACACTATCTTATTATATTACAAACATCAGTTCATAGGGGGACTACATGCAATGGATAGTAAGGCACAACTCAGAGCTTCACCTTATTGTAATTACATAGAATATTGGAGTACAATTGATTTTCTTTAGTGGAATGTTGAATCAACTTCAAAATTGGATTTTGAGGGAGCAAATATTTTCCTATGGGTCCCAATGACCACCCCTTGAGCTCCTAATTCATGGTGTCATGTTTGTCTTAAGGGATTTGGTTTCAAGTTCATAATGTGTATAAGGGTTTTGGTAATAACACAATGGTACACTAAACCTTATGACTTGTCTTTTTGGACCTTACCTAATTAATTAATTAGAGTCCAACAGAGTTAACTAATTAATTAGGACCTAGGTGTATTAGTTCAAGTGACCCAAGCCCAATTTGGGCTCTGTAGGGACCCCTCCCCCTGATAACACGTGGCACGCATCTCTATCCGGATGAAGTTCATCCGGATCCTCCCAAGGGTACACGTGCCGCGGCTCTCCTATCCGGACTCCCTCAGAGAAAGGCACACGGCACCCACAGGCGCCACATCCGGGCCACCGCCATATTCTATCCGGATATAATTGCTCGGATTGTTGACCAAGGAAAGCATGCCCCCAATACGTCATTCTAACGTCCTCTCACAGGCCACATTCCGACGCTTGCAGAGTGAAAAGACAAGAATGATGGCTGGTCACATCCCATGATCTCTGACAACCGCCTGTAGGGCGAGGATGTCCCTGCCACCACCTAGGGGCATCATGATAAACCAAAAAGTCTTCCATCATTAAAGGAGGAGAGAGAACCTCTGTTACTATATATATAGACCTTCACACAAAGAAGAAGGTAAGCTTGCGATACCTAGTAAAATACCGACTGTACCAAACTTCTCTTCTTCTCCATAACCATGGCTGACAAAACCATCGGAGGGTGTGTCCGGACGCCCCGTCCGGGCATCTTTTGCAGGTACAACTGAGCAAGAACTCAATAGTGGTTGAGATCGTGCGCCCACTTGGCAACAACGTGGATCACAGGGACGCAAGGCCTCAACATTGGCGCCGTCTGTGGGAAACTCTTCGCTGATTCAGTCACCGGCAAAGATGGCCACACCTTCCAAAACCCATTCGTCTGTTAGAGAAGAGGAGGATAACTCTAAATGGCGCGAAGCCATCGAAAGAAGACAGCTAGCAAGCGAGCGACAGCTGCAAACTCTCCTCCAAGAGACAACGAGGTTAAGAGAGGAGAACGCAATATTGCGTATCCAAGCATCACCGACGGGACCTCCCCGTCGCCAACATTCAGGAGGCCAAGTAGCCAACTCAAGGCCTCACCCAGAGTCGGTATACCCCGGAACTGCGGGACCAATCCTTGAACCACACACACCCATGCCTCGAGCTCCCCGAGAGGAAAGCTCGGACTCTACCCGCTTCTCGTCTAAGAGACAGCGCGACAGAAGATCCCAGTTGTCGGGCGCGATGCGCGCGAGACTGGGTCCCCAAGAGCCTGACAGGCTAAGCCCACCAATAGCCACCACATGGGGAGTGCGCCATGACCCTACGGTCACTCCTATGACACAGAACGTCCCTCCACACCGTGACCCCTTGGTCGCCCCCATGGTACAGAACGTTCCCCCGCGCCAAGCGGCACGACAAGCTGGGAGAAATCCCCCAAGCGAGCCACCCATTGGCTCCATCAGCAAAAGGCTGGACGACATGCTCTCCACGCCCTTTTGCTCTCATATTATTCATTACGAGCCCCCAAGGGGATTCCTCGTACCCAAATTCTCCATGTACGACGGGTCCAACGACCCCTTCGATCATATCATGCACTATCGACAGCTCATGACTCTCGATATAGGCAACGACACATTACTATGCAAAGTGTTCCCCGCCAGCCTACAAGGACAGGCGCTCTCGTGGTTTCACCACCTACCTCCCAACTCTGTTGATAATTTCAGAGACCTATCGGAAGTCTTCGTGGGACAATACCTATGCTCCGCTCGACATAAGCAGAACATCAGCACTCTGCAGAACATAAAAATGGAGGACAATGAGTCCTTGAGGGAATTTGTGAGGCGGTTTGGTCAGGCCGTCTTGCAGGTGGAGGCCTGCAGCATGGATGCTATCTTGCAAATCTTCAAAAGAAGCATCTGCCCAGGCACCCCATTTTTCGAATCACTCGTTAAAAAACCTCCCACGACGATGGATGACTTATTCCGGCGTGCCAACAAATACTCAATGCTCGAAGATGACGTACGAGCAGCCACCCAGCAGCAAGTCTTGGTTGCCGGGCGGGTATCCAAAAATAGTACGGAGAGAAATACCAAACATCTGGACAGGCCAAGGCCATCCGATTGAAGGCAGGAAAGGCCAGATCGCCCGGAAATGCCGCCCCTCACACCTCTCTCCACATCCTATGAGAAGCTTCTTTCCATGATCCAAGGTATGTCCGATTTCAGGTGGCCTAGACCCCTTGGAACGGATCCATCTAGAAGGGATCGTACTAAAAAATGCGCCTACCACAAGGAGCATGGTCATACAACGGAGACATGTAGGAGCCTCCAATATTTGGTGGAAAGGCTCATAAAAGCGGGGCATCTGAAGCAATACATCCGCTCGGAGACCGAAGGAGGAGATGCTTCCCGGAATCGTAACTCTGAAACCCCTGCGACTCCAGCGGCCCCCAAAGCCGTCATAAACTACATTAATGGAGGCCCATCGGACGAGGAGCACAGCTCCAAACGAAAAAGACAGAAATTATTGCGGGAAGCGACGGTGCGCGAACGTGTCAATTCCATCCGGCCTAGGATAATGGGGGGGGGGGGGGGGGGGGGGCCCTCGCCCCATAGACGGGACAATCATTTTCCCACCAGCAGACCCCACACGGATATTGCGGCCACACCGCGATGCCCTCATTCTATCCTTAGGAATGGGCAAGTTCGATGTAAGACGCATCTTAATTGACCTAGGCAGCTCAGCCGACCTGATGCAAGCATCGGTGATAAGCCACATGGGACACAATCTAGTTGGTCTCGAAAACCCTGGGCGAGTCTTGTCCGGGTTCAACGGGGCGTCAACTATTTCTTTAGGAGATATTGTGCTGCCAATTCAAGCTGGCCCAGTCACTCTCAACGTTCAGTTTTCAGTGATACAAGATTTATCACCCTTTAACGTTATCTTGGGACGCACATAGCTGCATCATATGAAAGTCATCCCCTCCACGTACCATCAGATAGTAAGCTTTCTTACCGAAGATGGGCAAATTGACCTGTACGGCAGCCAGTTAGCCGCTCGCCAATGCTACTAGATAGCAAGAGAAGCTGGGACCAGTCAGGAGGACCAAACCCTCCCTGAACCCACTCATACACTCGATCAATAGCAATCACTGTGTCCGGCGGACAAAGATCCCCCGGTAGCAGATCCCTTGCAAGCAATCCAAATCTCGAAAGAGAACACTCACCTTACTCATGTCAGTTCCCTCCTTACGCCTGAAGAAACCCAGAACATCCAAGACGCCCTCCGACAGAACCATGACGTTTTCGCATGGGCGCATTCTGATATGAAAGGAATTCACCCCTCCATTGCCTCTCATAGGCTTAACGTCTTTCCAACAACGAGACCCGTCCGGCAGAGGGTCAGACGATTTCACCCTGACAGGCAAAAGATTATCCGGGACGAGGTTGACAAACTGCTGGAAGCCGGATTCATCAGAGAAGTAGAATATCCGGACTGGTTAGCAAATGTAGTAGTGGTACCCAAACAGGAAGGCAAATGGCGGGTGTGCGTCGATTACACCAACCTCAATAAGGCATGCCCGAAAGACAGTTTCCCCCTGCCACGCATAGATCAAATTGTGGACTCCACCGCTGGACAAGGGATGCTCTCCTTCTTAGACGCCTTCTCCGGATATCACCAAATTCCCATGGTCCCAGCCGACGAAGAAAAAACAGTCTTCATAACGCCCCACGGACTTTATTGTTACAAAGTCATGCCATTTGGCCTCAAGAACGCAGGCGCCACTTATCAAAGACTGATGACAAAGATCTTCAAACCTCTGATTGGCCGCACAGTAGAGGTATATATTGATGATATCGTTGTGAAAAGCAGAACACGAGAAGAGCATACCCTCCACTTACAGGAGGTCTTCCACCTCTTAAGAGAGTATGGCATGAAGCTAAACCCTTCCAAATGTGCCTTCGGCATAAGTGCTGGCAGATTCCTGGGCTTTATGGTCAGCCAAAGGGGGATAGAGGTTAGCCCGGATCAAGTAAAAGCAGTCATGGAAACACCACCCCCCAGAAATAAAAAGGAATTACAGCGCCTCACAGGCAAACTCGTCGCGCTAGGACGCTTTATAGCCCGCTTCACTGATCAACTACAACCCTTCTTTTTGGAAATACGAAAAGCTGGAGCGCATGGGTGGACGGATAGCTGCCAAAGTGCCTTCGAAAAAATTAAACACTGTCTCATGCAACCACCCGTTCTAAGCAGCCCCCTCTCTGGAGAAAAGTTGTATATGTACTTGGCTGTATCAGAATGGGCAGTAAGTGCTGTTCTATTCCGCTGCCCCTCACCCAAGGAACAAAAACCTATTTACTATGTTAGCAGAGCATTGGCGGACGTAGAGACAAGATATTCAAAGGTGGAACTAACAGCCTTGTCACTTCGAAGCGCCGCCCAGAAGCTCCGCCCTTACGTCCAAGCCCACCCGGTGGTCGTGCTAACCGACCAACCCCTTCGCAACATACTACACAAGCCGGACCTGACAGGAAGAATGCTTCAATGGGCCATAGAGTTGAGCGAATTTGGAATTGAGTTCCAACCCAGGCTATCCATGAAAGGCCAAGTGATGGCTGACTTCGTGCTCGAATATTCCTGAAAGCCTGTCCAGCAAGAAGACCAAAGTGAAAAGGAATGGTGGACTTTGCAGGTTGATGGAGCCTCCCGATCATCCGGATCCGGAATAGGGCTCCTGCTGCAATCACCAACATGAGAGACAATCTCTTGGGATTCCAACCGTCCAACTACACTATCACCGAAACGACACGCCGCCTTGAAATTCCCCAAGACGACGGCTCGTCATAAATGCTCTTCTACCCCTTCGCCCTAGCGCACCACGTGGCCCAATGAGGGAACGAGGAGGCCTCAGTTTACGAAAACGAGTAGTCATTTTTTTTAACTTACCCATATTTGCCCGGACAAAATAGGCAAATTAAAAAAGGGGCATTGTAGGGACCCCTCCCCCTGATAACACGTGGCACGCATCTCTATCCGGATGAAGTTCATCCGGATCCTCCCAAGGGTACACGTGCCGCGGCTCTCCTATCCGGACTCCCTCAGAGAAAGGCACACGGCACCCACAGGCGCCACATCCGGGCCACCGCCATATTCTATCCGAATATAATTGCTCGGATTGTTGACCAAGGAAAGCATGCCCCCAATACGTCATTCTAACGTCCTCTCACAGGCCACATTCCGACGCTTGCAGAGTGAAAAGACAGGAATGATGGTCGGTCACATCTCATGATCTCTGACAGCCGCCTGTAGGGCGAGGATGTCCCTGCCACCACCTAGGGGCATCATGATAAACCAAAAAGTCTTCCATCATTAAAGGAGGAGAGAGAACTTCTGTTACTATATATATAGACCTTCACACAAGGAAGAAGGTAAGCTTGCGATACCTAGTAAAATACCGACTGTACCAAACTTCTCTTCTTCTCCATAACCATGGCTGACAAAACCATCGGAGGGTGTGTCCGGACGCCCCGTCCGGGCATCTTTTGCAGGTACAACTGAGCAAGAACTCAATAGTGGTTGAGATCGTGCGCCCACTTGGCAACAACGTGGATCACAGGGACGCAAGGCCTCGACAGACTCAAGTCACTTATGCTCATAAGAAGCCCTATAAATACCCCTTGAGGAGTTAGGGCTCTAGACTTTTACTTGTCTTCTTCCAAAAAGAGCCTCTAAAGAGAAACCCTAGCCACCCTTTAAAGAGGAAAGCCCATACTTTTCTTGTGCTAAGTATCATGTAAGTGTTGTCATCTTAAATCTAAGTAAAGGAAGAAATACCAATTTTTTTTTAAAAAAAATCTTTTAGGATTAAAGTGATAACCTTTAGATTTGGATATTCTCAAACCTTAAAATATTCCAAATGTTGAAAACGACTTTAAAGTTGTTAGAAGTCTCGTAAACTCATGATCTTCTACACAATGACTCAATCTTATTCTTGGCACACTTTTGATGGGGAGGAAACAAGGGTAAAGACTATGACTCTCTTTCTCTCTAAATGGTGGAAGACAAAAGTAATAGAAACCTAACCTCTATAAAATATTTATAAGATTTCTAATTGAACTTAAGTGACTTAAGCTCATATGGGCTTAAATCACTTAATCTAACCCAAATTGGGTCATACTTGATTAATTAACCCAATAAACCCTACTAATTAATCAATTAATCCAATTCTTTACTCTTAAAACAATAAATGTATTTAACAATATTTCTACTAGAGATATTTTACGATATCCCACATTATATATAGGAGAAATTTTTTTGTATAAGTATCGATCTCTCTTAACCTTGTAAATGCATTTTAAAGTCATGAAATCCCCTTTAGACCTAGAGTGAACTATATTTATTTGGTTTCATATGTAATGTTGAAAAATCACTTATAATATTTTATGGAAAAACATTTGATACATAATTCTCGTAAAAACATTTTCGATAAAAATACTTCAAGTATAAATATTGTTAAACATATTCTAAAAGATTTCTTCAAAAAATGCTATAATTTATTTTTGAACACTATAATTAATTTTTCAGATTTTTAAAAGCGTTTCCTAAACTTTTACCAAATATCTATTTTTTTAAAAAAAAAAAAGCACTTTTTAAGCTAAATAATGTTATGCGAAATGGAGCACATGTTCACATCCACCGCTATTTAAGATTTTATTTTCAAAGTTAAGTAGCAATGAACCAATAAATCATATTTAATAATTTTAAAATCAGCTCTTAATAAGAGCATAGCTTCCATGGGCTGTCACACGAGGGTTGTTTTAGCCCACTTTGCTTCAGCTTTCATGCTTGGTTGTTGTTTTTTCGACTTCATCCATGTGGAAGGCAATTTGTAATTGCAATCAAATTCGTAAGAAAAGTTGTTATTGACTCACTAATTTTAAAAATTATGAAAAAAAAATTACTTAAATTTTTATAAATTATATTTATCTTTACCTATTTAAAAATATTTTAAAATATATGCACTTTTTTCATAATTCAAATCATTTTATATGCCAATAATATTAATTAATATTTTTTTTAATATGAGAACTTATTTGAAATTAATAAAATAAAATAAAAATTTAAATTAAAAATACAATTAAAAAAAAAAAAATTCAACACTAAAAATATAAAAATAAAATATTAACTTTAATTCAATTAAAACACTCAAGTAGAAAATATAAATATCGAGAAAGAGGTAGAAATACAATGAGAGTAAATATTTTATTTTTAAAATTTTTAAATTTTTTTGTTTTAAATTGTATTTAATTTTTATGTATTTTAGTTTTAATTATATTTTTAATTTTTAAAATTTCCTATTTTATTGTTGATGTCAATTAACAAAATTTTTATTCAATTTTATTAAATAAAACGAGAAGATGAGGGGATTTATATAATATACGATATAAAATAATTATCAACTAGAAGATCATAAAGATTTTATTTATCACTTGACAATCCTAGAAAAATTTTCCACAATAATTTGTTTCTCATATTATATTTATTTGTAAAACACTTTTATCAAATTAAAATAATAAATTAATTTTAAGTAATTTTATTTAATATTATCACGTAAAAATGGTATTTTAAGAAATAATTATTTGAGTTATGAAAAAATGCATATATTTTAAAATATTTTTAAATAAATAAAGATAAAACTAATTCATAAAGTTTGGATTTTATATATTTAGATTCTTAGTGATTTTTTTTCAATTTTTGGCTTTTAAATGAAAAATATTTTTGACTTAAAAGATTTTAAAATAAGATATATGGTGGGTATAATTTAATGTCACCTTATGGGAAATTTCCTACTCTTGTACTTCTTATGGTTTGTGGGCCTGAGTCGCCTGACCCGGGCCCAAACCCGTTACTGATCATCCGGGCGATGTGATGGACGAATGATTGACATTAGCTTTTGGAACAATGAAGTCATTTAATTTTTGTGTCACTTTGTATTTAATTATTACTGGACTTGGAACTGCTTCGTTTCATTCCTCGTCGATTCCCTCTGCGAAGTTCTGATTTTGCCCTACAATTCTAGGGTTTGGTTTTGGTTTTAGGATCAAAATCTGGGTTTGTTTCGAAAACCCTAAAATCAATATTCAAAAGGCTAACGTTTCAGGGACCGTACAATAGCTTTTCCATGACAACTTAGGGTTTGTTTGGGTTTGAAGATCAGAATCTAGGGTTTCAGGAACCCTAGAGTCGATATCCGAATTGGTATGGCGAACGTCTCGGTGGCTGCAGAATGGCAGCTACTCTACAACAGGTACTACCGGAAGCCGGAAATCTACCCAATGCAGTGGAAGCACATCGACCTCAGTCGAAACAAGGTCGCCGGTGCCCCCTTCGGCGGCCCAATTGCCGTCATCCGTGACGACTCCAAGATCGTCCAGCTCTACGCCGAATCCGCCCTCCGCAAACTCCGAATCTTCAACTCCGCCGGCGTCCAAATCTCCGAAACAGTCTGGAAACACCCTGGCGGCCGCCTCGTCGGCATGGCGTGGACTGACGATCAAACTCTCATCTGCGTGGTTCAAGACGGCACCGTTTTTAGGTACAATGTTCATGCTGAGCTCCAAGAGCCGAACATTTCAATGGGCAAGGAGTGTTTTGAGCAAAATGTGGTTGAGTGTGTGTTTTGGGGCAATGGAATGGTCTGTATAACTGAGGCCAATCAAATTTTCTGCATATCGGATTTCAAGAATCCGAATCCGTGTAAGCTTGCTGACCCAAATTTGGATGAGTATCCACTTTGTGTAGCGGTGATCGAGCCGCAGTACACAATGTCGGGCAATGTGGAAGTGCTTCTTGCGGTGGATGATCTTGTCTTGCTTGTTGAGGAGGATGGTGTTCAGCAGTTGGGAGTTGGAATTGGGCCGCTGCAGAAAATGGTGGTGTCGCGGAATGGGAAGTTGCTGGCATCATTTACACATGATGGACGGCTTTTAGTTATATCCACAGATTTTTCGAAGATCATTTTTGAGTACAGTTGTGAGGTTGGTTAATGATTTTTTGGTTGAAATGGCTTCGATATAATATGACCATATAAATATATATATATATATATATATATATATATAAATAGTCTCATGAAATGGGATCATGAATTAGGGATAAACTGCCCAACATAATATATCTTCATATGTGAAATTGTTTGGGTTGGATCAATAGAATGCAAATTTTAGCACCATGTTGCCAAGTATGAATGTTTTTATTAATTTCAAAGCTTGTTACAGATATTATGGATGAACTGTCTTCATCTGGGCCTGATGGGATCAGTTCTGTAATTTGTTTGTTTGTTCTAATTTTTTTCAACTTTCAACATCCTTGAAAATCAGCTTATTCAGTATATTGTCAAGCATCGTCTCTCTTTCTATTTTTCGGTTTTTAATGTATGTATTATTTGATATATATGTGTGTCTTTGTATGTCAACTTATTTTTAAGGTAAATTTTTGTCCCCATTGGGACTTGAACCTGAACGTCCCACAAACTCTCCCCAACCTTTTACCACTTGAGCCAGGCTTCAAGGGCCCAACTTATGTTAGTTCAGTTCATTTGTTTTCTATTACGTTCAAAGGAAAATTAGTTGGAAGGAATACCATTACAGATGAAACAATACCATCACAGAAAAATGATTCACTAAGGCTACTAGGGAAAGGAAAAGAAGTAGGAAGGAATCGAAAGTCTCCAATTTGGTTTAGCACAGACAATACAAAGGAAAATAAAATATAACGAAAATTAGTTAGAAACTTATATATCTCCAAATTCTCCATTCTTTACAAAGGAAAAACAAGAAGAAATAAATTTGGGGAGCATGTGAGGAAAACGTACTAAAAATTAACGCTATATTTGATTTTTGGAAAATTTGAGGAAAAATGAAAAAATGCAAGGAAAAAAAAAGTGTAGAGGAAAAATAGAAGAAAAGAAAAAGGGAAAGAAAAGAAAAAGGGGAAGAAAATAAAAAAATAGATTTGAAGTTAATAAATTATTTTTGTCTACTTCTTTAAACTCACTTCACTTTTTTTCCCCTCTTCTGTTTATACATTTGAAAATATTTAACTTTCTAACTAATTGTGATTATATTTTATTTTCTTTTATATTTTTCATGATAAACCAAATATAAGAAAATAATTTTCTTTAACATTTTTTCCTTTTCTTAGTACTTTCCGAGAATCAAACATAGCTTATATCCATATTTTATTTTTCTTCACTTTCACTTCCCTTCCCTTTTTCTTCTCTATTTTCTTTCCCTTGTACTTTCCTTCAAATTTTCCAAGAACTACACAAAGAGGAAAAAGCTTTGATAGGTGAGGAAAAAGATTTAATAGGTCACTTTGTAAAACACCTCTTTTTGGACAGTTGCTGAGAGAAATTAATAGAATCACTTAAATTTTACCAGAAGTGCAGTCAATCTATTTCAAATGCTATGTGAAACAAAACAGAGTGGTTCCATCTTTATTGCACATTAAACTTTCCTTTACTATTTCTCTCCATTTTGAATCCTCTCTGCTTTTATTTTTCATTTTGGCATTTTATTTTCATGTATACAGTCAGCTCTTCCTCCTGACCAGCTATCTTGGTGTGGAATGGATAGTGTGCTACTTTATTGGGATGATATGCTTTTGATGGTGGGTCCTTATGGGGATCCAGTGCGCTATCTTTATGATGAACCGATAATTCTTATCCCAGAGTGTGATGGAGTGAGAATACTTTCAAATACAAGCATGGAATTTCTGCAACGAGTTCCTGATTCCACCGTGTCCATCTTTAAGATTGGAAGCACGCTACCTGCAGCCTTATTGTTTGATGCCTTGGATCATTTTGATCGGCGTAGTGCCAAGGTAAGCCATTCTTGTATGCAAAACAGAATAAGTTATTTATTCTTATGTTATTTGTACACATCATCAATCATCATAAACTCAGTAAGAGCTTCATATTTTTTTATATTAACTATTATCTGTTATCTACCTTTTGTTCATTAATTTGTAGTAGTAGTTGTTGTATTTGTGTGTGTGTTTTTCTCTCTTTTGTGCATACCCTTGTGCACTCGTAACTTTCAATATGGCTTTGTAAAAAACTTGCTTATTGACCTCTGCTTATAAGGTTTGATGGAAATATGTCTAGCAGTATACCTTTGTTAGGTAGTGATGCAGGAATTGGGATTTTAATTGGATTATTTCTATCTGTGAAGTGATATGTATTATTAAATGATCTGTTATTTTCCTAGATTTTGTCTGAGTTCTTTGTTATTTAAGGAATTTATAAGAAGCAACCTTGTGATTTAATTTTAAAAAAATCTCTCAATTGTTTTTTATTTTGATGCCACTATTAAATATATTGTTTTTCTTCATTCTTTTGTTGTAAATGCATGCTACTGTATTTATTCAAGAAAGATGTCCATGTATAGGATATGGAAAAACATAACAACCGGTAGGCCTTTCATCATTGGTTTATCAGATATGTATTGTTTCTTATGATAAAATCCTAATATCATAATATTCATTAGGCGGATGAAAATTTGAGATTGATTCGCTCATCGTTGCCTGAGGCTGTTGAAGCATGTATTGATGCTGCTGGTCATGAATTTGATGTTTCACGGCAACGTACACTACTAAGAGCTGCGAGCTATGGCCAAGCCTTTTGCAGGTTAGTCTGGCTCCATTTTGCAGTTGAATTGGTGTTATTTAGAGTTGTTGGTTCAGAAATTGAGATTAGGATTCACTTTTCTTTTTCATGGATTTTACATCATAAATTAATCTTAATATGTTCACTATACGGGAATGTGAATTTAATCCAAATTGAGCATTGGAGCTCTGCTCTGGTATGGAGATTTCTGCTTTTTGATGGTTGGTCCTACCATCATGACTAACATCAATCTTTGGCTCATATTTGTATTTTAGTTAGTACTAAATAAAACAAATAACAAAAAGGAGTTGAAAAACTTGGAGAGGCACAAACGTCCAAAAGGCCACAAAGTTGAAGGCCTGATGTACATTATATTTATGCGTAGAAAAGCTTGCATTGCATTCATTTGTAGAGGTAAGGCGCATAATGATAATCATAATAATCGGAATCATTATTTTGTAGTAGTAGTAGAAGTAGTTGATTTGACTATTTATCTGTCTACCTTTTTACGTCACTCAAAATTGGTTAACAGTTTAACCTTAGTATTGGTATATCATTTTATGTTTTTCAGAATTGGTTAACACCTAATCTAATTTTAGAAGGGACAGTGTAAAACAATGGACTCAGTCTTTTGTTTATTTTCTTGGTTTCCTTTATCATTCACCTAGAGACTCCTACGTGGATAGGCACGTTACTCTTTTAATTAAGGGCACAGATGAGATTTCCCTTACCTTTGTGTCAGGTCTGACAGGCTTTGGTCAACCAACCTACTCTGGTTTCTCTGTATATTGCATATATATAAGAATATTGTTAAAATTAATATTGATTCTGTTGGGCCTTGCATAAATTATTTTCATTGGAAGAATGTTTGGGGAACTATTGATTTCCATTGTTCCAAGAACTGTTGCAAAGAACCTTTCAAAGCCACTTCTGAAATGCATGAGAAAAATGTTATGATGCCTATGCAACTTAGGGCTCATTCGAGAGTGATTCTTGTAGAAATGCTTTTAGCCTGTAACACTTTTGTTAGTAGCACTTCTATTAGGAATTTTTTTGGAGAATTAATTAGTATTTAGATATGAACAACAGAAGTGTTTCTCATAATGTTTTTAGTTACATAACAAAGAAGTGTTTTTTAAAAGAAACACTTACCAATCGCTTGCCCAATAATCACTTTAAGTGTTTCTCTAGATTTTCAATAGTAATTTTAGAATGTTGCCAAACATCTAATTTTTCTAAGGATAATATTTCCAAGCATTAGGAAACACTTCTTTCCTTCCAAAATCACTCTCAAAGGGGCTTTTATTATGTTTCTTTCCTTGAATGTTACAAGAAGATGTAGGACAGTACCACATTGATTAGTGAGAAGAAATTTGAGTTTCAACACTCCTGTATAAGTAGGCTTCTTTGACACAGCCTAACCATCATTCATCTGTTGATGGCACATGAAGTTGCTCATTTCAAGTCATATAAATAGGAAATTAAATAGTTTGGACTGTTTCTGTCTGAGCTCCTCCCTCACATGCTCTTAGTCCTGTGCTGCATCAGATATGGAACAGATACCCCAAAATTCTTCCCTGATGCCATCCAAGCACTCCTTTCTACTTTGGAGCAATCTTACCGATGTATGTGGGATGTACATGAGAAACCTAGGTCTTCCAATTAATATAAGGTAATTGGCAGGTGAATGCAACTGCTCTTTGGGTTAGACAAATGTGACATAGTTAATATTGTATTACCAAAACTAAGCAAATTGAAACAGATCTCCTGCAAAACAAGGTACTCAATGTCAACTCATCATATCATAGGGAGTAATATATTCTGGTTATGCTGTAAAATGAAAATAAAACAAATGAATTTACTATTAAGAGAACATTTAAAGATTTCAAGTCGTCCGTAATTCTTCAAATTCCCATCAAAATTCGTCGAAATTTTATGTTTTTTGCCTAGACTTATCCCCAAACTAAGTTTCAGGAATTTATAGTATTTCACTCTTTAATGCTTATAGACTGAAGTAAATGCATTTCTGCACACATTGTTGGCCTTTATTTACCCTTAAGTTTTTATTATTTAATGGATGTTTCCATTTGGTATTTGTTGTTACATTTTGTTAACATTGCATGACTTGTATTTATCTATATCTGTATCTTTACTATATATAAAAATCTGGAGAATCTTCAACTGTTTGTAGACTTTTCCTTGCCTAAAATACCCTCTCTCATTTTTACTCATATCTCATGTTTTTATTACTGGATTTTAACAGCTCTAATAAATACTTCCATTATTTAATTGTAATGGTCCTAATAAATGCATCTTTCATTGTTCATTATAATGGATAATATGAAATTGATTTTTAAATTTGGTCCTTTATTCAAATGTATGGGTTTTGGATTTCATTATTTTTCTATTTTTGAAGGGGTCTCTATATTTCTTCAACAAAATCAAATATTTGTTTATTTTTTGGTTATAAATAGGAAAGAGAAAATTTAATTCCTTGAGAAAACTGAATTCCTTTTCATAAAATTTTTTAATAAATTGCTTTACTTATTCATTACTCCAAAGCTTTAATTGTCTTTTCTGGTGATTCAAATAGCTTTTCCTTATTCATAATTTTAAATAATTTATTTGCCTATTACTTTAAAGATTCTATTTCCATGTTTCTTTAATATTATTCCTTTTTATAAATAATTTATGATTATTGGATATATTATAGTTTGGTGGTTTGAAAGGCCACTGTATATTTCACATTTAGATACAAAAACTTAATAGAGATGATGAAAGGAAAAATGTTTTGAATGCAATAAATTAGTGAAAAAAGTGAATTCTTATGCTTGAATTAAACATTATTTTTGTTTCAAAATTTACACTATATATATATAAATATATATCAGTGTGTGTGTGCGTTTCATTTTTATTTAAAATCTTCTATAAAAAAATAAAATTATATTTATTAAGTATAAATATGTATTTATTTTTTAATCAGCTGCATAACACGTGTCATTTTACTAGTAGTTATAAATTTATTAAAGGAATAAACATATTTTTTCCTGATTTCTGCTCTCGGTAATGATATCCAGTTGGCTTTGGCAGCCATGTTCAACGTGATCGTTTTCAAGAGATGTGTAAGACTCTACGGGTCTTGAATGCTGTCCGCAACAGTGAGATTGGGATCCCTCTTAGTATTCAGCAATACAAGGTACAAGGTCTTCAAAGCTTGCAAGTTAATCTCCCCTTTTTTTTTTTGTTTTCTTTTGGTAGGCAAAAGAATAAAATATATTAAAAGAGCTAACAATGGGCACACCAAATCTTCCCAGTTTCATTTCTGAACTTGTGTGCTACTCTCTTAAGTTCATACTGACTTTGCTCTTCCTTCCCAGTTGCTTACAGCACCAGTTCTGATTGGTCGATTGATTAATGTGCATCAACACCTTCTTGCATTACGGATATCAGAATATCTTGGCATGAACCAAGTATGTTATTTGTTAAATATTACAAGTTTTTACTTCATCTACGTTATTCATTGTGACTTCCATCTTTACTTGTATATATATAGATATATATTATTTATATAGTTTCTTTAAATTTCTTTTTTGGGAATTCAACACAGAACCTCCAACATTCCAATTTATGAAATTATTTGTAAAGATATGGTATAGACTACTTAAAAGATATACATTTTGTCATATATAAGTATGTAACAAATTTTATCTGTGTCAAATATCCGACTGTTTTCAGGATTTGATTTGTTGGTGTGTCTGTTCTGATTTTATCTGTCCTATCTTCCACACAGGTTTCAATTTTTGGTGTTGAGTTCCACTTACCCAGTGGGGAACTGAACATCAAACTTTTACCATTCCCCAGGTCCTATTTTACATGGTTAAGCCCAATGTCTGGAGAACCTCATGGCAGTTGAGAAAGTCACATTGGTTTCCCCCACCCACACACAAGCGCTTCAACAACACTAATGGTCACAGCATGAACTCCTCACTTTAATTGAACTTATGAAAGTATCATCCAAAAGGCGAAATTGAGATAGCAACCTCTAACATATTATAAACACACCCTTAGAAAAATCCCTCTCCTTGCCCTTCAAGTGTCTCCAACTTCCCTGATCATCTCAGCATGGCTGACTGACTGTAATTGAACTTACTAAAGTGTCATGTAGAAAGCAGCAGAGGCAGTGCGGCCACACAAGTGCCATCATATCAACAATGTTTTTTTTTTTTTTTTTTCCGTAGGCAAATAAGAATATTATAGAAATTGCCTAAATCCATATTTGGAAGACCTTTTGATTACGGTGTTCATGTACTTAAATATTTGGGTTGCCAGCAACTTTTAAGAACACTACCTGTGACCCATGCTCTGCTAGATATGATTGAAAAATGATAACATACCCTTTTCAATATTGTTGTATACTGTTTACTTTTTCTAGGAGCAATCTGTAATTTTTAGAAATTTGTCCAACTTCTGAATGTTTTTGTAACTGTTTATATCCTCTTCCCTGACACTGAAATCTGAATGTTAAGAAATATTTGCCTGGTTGTTTATATACAAAAATATATATTTATCTAGTTTCATAATCTGGTAGTGGAGACCATCATAAAAAGATGTAAATACATACATATGTATGTGTGCGTATATATATATATGTAGGTATGTATGTATGTATGTATGTATGTATAAAACCACACACATATGAACAAATGTATTTATCTAGTTCATAATCTAGTATTGGAGACCAGTAATTCTGTAGCTTTGAGTTGATTGCTACCTTCTGTTTTAGAACTTGAAATTGAGACCTCATGTTTAGTGTATTCATGATTCCTTTGGTTGGCTTTGTGTAGGAGGTGGTGATAATGCATTGGGCATGTTCAAAGATAACGGCGTCATTAGCAATTCCTGATGCCACTCTCCTTGAAATCTTACTTGATAAGGTCCATCTCTTGCATAGTTGTTAGGATTGGCCTGAAAATTATGTTGACTGCTAAATTTGTTTTATGCAAGTGCAACATCTGAAATGATGTTCTTGGAGTTTCAGCTCAGATTATGCAAAGGCATATCTTTTGCAGCTGTTGCTGCTCATGCAGATAAAAATGGCCGTCGGAAACTAGCTGCTATGCTTGTTGAAAATGAATCACGTTCTTCCAAGCAGGTTCTTTCTTTTTCTTTTTCCTTTCTTTTTATTTTAAAATTGAAATTTGATTGTGATAAAGGGTTCTTCCTTGGCTCTCATGCATTCTTTTCATTGGTGAAAGTTTGCTACATGATGACAACAAACTCCTGCAATTCTTTTCCTAAGAAGTCTACTTTCTATGTTATAATTCTGATCCTTTTTCCTCAGGTTCCTCTCTTGTTAAGCATAGGGGAGGAAGATACAGCTCTGACTAAGGCAACTGAAAGTGGTGATACTGACCTTGTTTATCTAGTTCTCTTTCATATTTGGCAGAAGGTATTTACGTACATGAAAACATCTTTGTTTTTTTATCTATCGCTTCAGGACAGATTGAACCAAATTTAGGATGTGACCCATGAACACATGTTGCTTAATTATGTTGTGATTGCTGTTGCACTCACATTTTCCTTTTCTCTAATTTAGAGGCCTGCACTGGAGTATTTTGGAATGATACAGGCCAGACCCCTGGCACGCGATTTGTTCATAACTTATGCAAGGTATACTGAATTGTGTGATTTTGTTAATATTTTGATTTGTTTTCCTTAGCATCCTAGTTCAGAAATGAGCATCAACTACTCATTTTCCTATCAAAGGGTAGTCTTGGATGATCACTCATTAAAAATTCTGTTCCAGGTGTTATAAGCATGAATTCCTAAAGGACTTCTTTCTATCTACTGGGCAGCTTCAAGTAAGTTTGATTTGTTTGACATGGACCATACTAAATATTTTAATCTTTCCCTGGCTTGTAAATTGTTTTTGGAGAAAGGAAAGAAATCATTATAGGTTGCAGCACAGGGTTACACTTGGGTATGGATAAGACATATGGTTAACTGTCCAAGGATCTTACTTGAGCGATTCACTCACCTATCATGGTATAGGTATGCCATATGGTTAACTGTTCGAGCAGTAGATTCACATGATTCCTTTGCCTGGTCTTTCCAAGGATCTCCTGATCCTATAAATGTTCATATTACAAATATATTGGTCTATTCAATTACTTGATGCCCTGGAATTTTCAAATTCTCCGGAAAATCCAATGACAATAAGACTGCAAAATGAACTTCCCTTTCTCACTTTTTAGGGAATGTTTAAATCTCTAATTTCTCCTTGAACAGAAGATGCTATCCCTTGCTTGCTATGTTGCTTTCTCTTCACTCTCCTTCGTTCAGTATTTTCTTAAAGTCCCTATCTCTTTCTTTTTCAGCCTGCTAAACACAATTGGAAGGTCAAATTTTCTCCTGAAGTCAAAGCTCTAGAGTGATGCAAAAGGGAGCTTTGGGAGGGTTTGGTAGGGGTAGTTCATTCTTGCAGGAGATTTGAATTGAAATAGAAGCTAGAAATTTTGAAAAATAAGAATGCCTCCTAGGAAATTGGGGATTGGATGCTTCTTATTGTGTCCCTATGGGAACTGGATCTGAGGAATTACCCGGTGTTCCGTTTTCTACTAATGTGCTTAAATCGGTAGCTGCATGCTCTTGGGGGCAAAGAAGGGTGATTGTTTTCTACTCAGTGCCTCCTCCAGGGGCCCTAAGTTTCACAACTTTAATGGGTTTCTTTGTGGGAGCTCTAGGCATGATGATGGCTATTGACTTGCTGTTGGGGCTGATATTTTTGCCTTATTGCATTGTCTAGATGGTCCTTTTACATCTTCTATTCAGGGGACTCCATAGCATTGGGAGATGGGAGTTGTAGCCCCTGGAGTTGGACCTTTATTTGATGCAGAGTTTAGATCATTCTCAGATGATAGCTAAAAGAGAGGATTAAACTTTTTTCACTTTAGAGGCCCTTGAGGCCTAGCTAAAGTGGTAAAGGGATGGGGTTTGTGGGAGGTTCTAGGTTTAAGTCCCAATGTGGCAAAAATTTACCTATCAAAAAAAATGAAAATTTTTTTTTTTCACTTTAGAGAATCCATCTATATGTTGATGCATGATGGGATTTAGCTTTGTTGAAAACAGTTATAGTTTTGATACTCTGTTTTGCCTTTTTGGCTTTCTTTAAGTTTCTTTGTCCGTTTTGTGGTATTCTTTTCTTTGCCTGAGAATAAAAATTGTTGTTTCTATATAAAATATATATTTATGTTATATCCACCGCATAGGATACTTGAAAAAAATCTGTGGATAAAATATCAAACTTTAAGCATGTAATATTATTTTTGGTATAATATTTATAATTCCTTTGTGCTTTCATGAATTATACTTTATTAGAAGTTTTCAGATAGGCCTCAGTCATGTTCGTTTCAGATACTATATCATGTCATCCCAACACGGATCTCAGATCTCATGGGATTTCTTGGTCCAACATCTGTAGGGTGTATCATGTATTCATAAACATGAAATAGTTCAGAATTGCCACTGTTAAATGAGATTGGTACTAGCATTCTCTTGTGAATGGGTGTTTAACTATAACAGTATCATGTCATCCTGACACACAGGTCACAGACATTCTGGCTTTTAATGTCCAAATACTGCAGGGTGTTTCATGTATTTCATAAACCTAAACAGTTTGGAATTGCTATTGTTCACTGGTACTTTAGCGTTGTCTTGCCAATTGATGTTTAACTGTAACAACATTTTATATTAGAAAGGCAAGTGTTATCTGTGTATGTGACAGAGCAAACCTGGGTCTAATTCTTCTATACTCCATGGTACCTTACAATATCAATTTATAGTTGAAACGTAAAATTTTGAACAGGACATCTCAATTGAATATTGTTGCCATTAAACAACCTATGTTAATCTTTTCTTTCTTATAGATAATCAATTATAAAATAAAATTCAATGGGATCCAATGTCTATATCTACAGAATTCCAATTTCCAAGTGTCGGGATCAATAGGAAGTTTAATTCTATTTGAACTACTCATTTTCAAACAGTATCTGCATTGTTCCCAATTATGTTTTTCTCTTAAATTTTTGTTATAATCTTGTACCCTAATAATTATTGCATTAAATTCACAAATACCTGTTAATTAAGGGTTTGTCTTACTAAACCCTAAAGGGTTCTCTGTCAATAGTTCTGCTCTATTTTTTCTCTTTAACTGAAGATTGTTTGGTTTGTAGGATGTTGCTTTTCTGTTATGGAAAGAGTCGTGGGAACTAGGAAAGAATCCAATGGCAAGCAAAGGATCTCCACTTCATGGTCCACGGATCAAGATAATTGAAAAGGCCCAAAGTCTTTTCTCAGAAACCAAAGAACATACCTTTGAGTCAAAGGCTGCTGAAGAGCATGCTAAATTGATAAGGTAAATTTCAGTTTATTTAAGTTCTGCATGCCCTAATTTCATGGAAAAACTTGTCATGTTTATAACACCACAATCTGGTGTATTGCACCCTATGACACTGTTTGACATAATGGTCTTATACTGGACATTTTATACAATCACACTGGTAACTAAGTTCAAGGGTTTAGAGTTGTTGAAAGGTGTAAGACTAACAGTCAGTTCCATTCCCTTTGAACTGGAATAGATAGTAGGTATTTACATGCATATATAAATGCATGGTGTCAGAGGGTTGTCAGGAGTTCAATGTGGCTCTTTTTTTATTAATTCATGCTTAACATCTTTTTCTTCCTATAATTGTATTCTTTTTCCCCCTTTTGGTGGCTCCATACTTGGAAACTTCATGATCCCTTCTGACCACTTACTCCACAAATGATGCAGAATTCAACATGAGTTAGAAGTGACTACTAAGCAGGCCATTTTTGTTGATTCAAGTATCAGTGATACGATTCGCACATGTATTGTACTGGGAAATCATCGTGCTGCAATGAAAGTTAAAACAGAATTCAAGGTTTGTAATGTTCCTGTATGCACTTAAGCAAAATGCATCCCACTATGAATCTCCTGCTGATTAACTACACCACTTTGAAAAAGCATGTGCATTTAGGTGAAAAGAAAACTTTCTTCAGTATTTTTGCTTGTTATGAGTCTAGATTTTGTTTTATCACCAGAAGCTGGTACAATTTTGTTTTATTATCTTTGTTATTAACTTGTCTCAGGTTTCTGAAAAGAGATGGTACTGGCTTAAAGTTTTTGCTTTGGCTACAATCAGAGATTGGGATGCCCTAGAAAAGTTCTCAAAGGAGAAGAGACCACCAATTGGTAAGTGCAAGTTCTAGTTTAATTTTGGCAGGCAAGTAGCTGATATGAGTATGGCCCCACCTGGTTTAAATATATTTGACTATTATAAGTCTGTAGAGTTGGTCTTTAAAAAGATTAAATTTGGAGGTAAAACCCAAACTCAGGCTTGGTAGGTGGTTCTTCGAAAGATTAAAATGGAAGTAAATCCAAAATTTGGCATGAAATTTTTTGGACCTGATCTGATAGGATGATCTATCAAATTCCAACCCCAAAATCAAATTATTTGTTACTGGATGTCTGATCCCTACCAACCACTGAAAGAAAAAGAAAATAAAAATGGAAAAATGAGAAAAGAAAGAGAGAGGGAGGGATTGTAATTTTGTGTACAAAAAAGATGCACAGAGATTGGAATTCTGTGCTGTTCTTTGTGACTTTGTTTTACCCCTTTCTCACACATCAAATAGGTTATATTGGTATCAATGATAAAATCTGGTTTCTTTATGTTGTTTATGGCCCTTGCTTTCTCTCTCTCACACACACACACCAAATGGGTGTTGGTATAATGATAAATCTGGTTTCTTTGCCTTGTTCTTTGCAACCTTATCTGTAAACCACTTAATAACAACCTTTTGAACTAGATTTACCGTTTTCTCTGCCTCTCTCCTGCAGTACTGATAAACTGAATACCTCTGTATTTATCAAATAGGTTATCGGCCTTTTGTGGAGGCTTGCATTGATGCAGATGAGAAAGGTGAAGCACTAAAATATATTCCCAAACTTACAGATCCACGGGAAAGAGCTGAGGTAATTTGAACTGTCCTGACACATCTTTGGGTATTTTACTCAGAAGACAGTAAAAGAAAAGTATCACTTTGGAATCTTGCTATTATATGGGCTTGGAAATGGTCTGTATTTGCTTTCCATGCTTCTCATAGAAAAATGTTGCATTTTGGAGTCTATATTTGCTTTTCAGTTGACTGCAATGTTGTGTTATATGGGTTTGTATTTGCTTTCTGTTGACTGCATTCATCACTATTAGCAGAAGCAGCAATGTGGTCGCAAGTTCTCATCAAACTGATTCTTTTTCTCCCGTTGTGCTGATTATTTGATTCTCTATGTTACCCTCTACAGTCTTATGCTCGGATCGGCATGGCCAAGGAAGCTGCAGATGCTGCTTCTCAGGCAAAGGATGGTGAATTGCTTGGTCGATTGAAGTTGACTTTTGCACAAAATGCTGCAGCTTCATCAATATTTGATACTCTTCGGGACAGATTAGGAGTCGCTTAATCTATTCTTTCCCCATTTGTTTTTCTCTTACCTTCCCCTTTATTTGCATTTTGGTTTCAGTTTTGTATGTGTGTTGTGTGCATATCTTTTTAAAATAAGTCTTGGGCTGACACAAGGTTAGATGCTCTGTGACTACGTGGTTGAAACCACTGAATCTACAGCTTGTAATCTTTTAGAAGTTGGTTTTTTAAGGGAATCGGATTTTAAGTTGCCACTGAGGAACCTGCTTGGGCATGGTGAATCTTTTTTTCGATTTTCTTTGTATATTAAATCTTTGTATGAAGACAGTTAACTTTCTCTGCCGGTTGTCTAAAAGAAGCCAATCCTTCCATGATTCTTTTGATTTATTTATTTTTTTTGTAGTTTGTATTGGGAGAATATTAGCCCTAGCCATCTGTTTGGTTGGGGAGAAAACATAAGAGAAGGAAATTGGATGATTTGTTAGGGAAGTTATAAGAAGACTTTATGCCTCTCATGGCTGCAAAATGTGCTTCTTAGGTGGTTTGAAGTGTTGGGAGACATTTAATTACGGAACCAAGTATACATTTCTGGCAGTGACATTTCTCCTCCCCCACCAAATGGTCAACACTTTTTGAATTTTCACTGTACTTCTCTGGCCATGCTTGATTCTTCTCCTTTAAGATATATTATGATTCAATTGCACTCTGACTCTCATGGACCAAACACACCCAAATGTATGAGACTAAATATTACAATAACTAAAATACACAAATAAATCCGATATCCTACTAAAGAGATCTGGGTTGTATACTTGCTACACCTAAAATATCCAACCTTTTCTTGAAAGAGCATGTTGGGCGATCAAAAGGCACTTCGAAATCAAACACATTATAAAGCACTTTTTTTGTTTTGATAGACAGAGAAAACACGCCAAAATAGGGGGCGCTCCCTACGTACACAGGCAGTATACAAAGAAAGCCAAACCCAAGGCATCAAAAGAAGGAAAAACACCTATAAAGGAAAAAGTTAACCAACAATCCAATCACCCAACAAATTCAGAAAAGAGAGATAGTTCAAGTCCATAAACGGTTGAGACCACTCAAGAAGAGACCGAAAAAAAAGGTTCCTCAAGCTCGTATTTGACATCTCTTCCTCTTGGAACATTCTTCGATTTCGCTCTCCCCAAATGCACCAAAAAAGACAAATAGGCGTCATTCTCCAAACTACACTCCTTTTCTTCCCTAGGCCCTTAATTTTCCATTCAAGAAGCAGATTTCTCATTGAAGCCGGGAACACCCACACCACCCCAAAAGAAGAAAGCAACAAAGTCCAAGGCTCCCTTGTCTTACCACAATGAATTAGGATGTGGTCCGCCGATTCCTCATTCTCTTTACAAAGATTGCATCTATTAACCATAGACCAACCCCTCCTCATTAACATATCTACAGTAGAAATTTTACCCCAAACTGCTTCCCAAGCAAAAAAACGAGTTCTTAAAGAGGCATACGAACCCCAAACCTCTTTGGCTGGAAATAAGGGGCTGCTCTCATCCTTTAAAGACCTATGATAAGATTTAACACTAAACTTTCCCTTCCTCTCAATCTTCCAAACTAAAGAATCCTCCCCTTCTTGAACCTTTACTGCAGAAATGTGATCCAGAAAACGATTCACCTCCTCCAATTCCCAATCTTGAAAGGATCTTCTAAAGTGCACCTCCCAACCCCCACCACCACCTCCTTGTCTCCCCCAAAGATCAGCCACTACAGCAGAATTATGGGTTGCAATTCTGAACAGCAAAGGGAAGAGATCCTTCAGCTTAGAATCTCCTACCCAAATGTCCCACCAAATCTAGTGCGTCTACCATTTCCAATACGAAAACTAGTTCTAAGAAAACTAGTTATAAAGCACTTCGACCATCACAATCAACTTTCAGGCGATCAAAAAGCTGTATCAAATCCAATTGAACATCCATCACCATTTTTTCAACCACTAAAACCATTTACTAGGACACCTAAGAAAATCTAAGGAAAAAAAATACCCATGTTTTATTTTCCTTTTCCCTTGTCAAAGGATAGTCAGTAGTAAACACTTTCCAATCTTCCATCTTCTCAAAGTATGCAATAGTGCAATACATTTCTGACAAAAATAGGCATAACCTTGGCATTTTTATTTTTTTTTTAATATTTAGAATGTGTGATTAAGGGGATGGACATGTCAGAAAATTCTTAAGAGTTGGTTGGATGACTGCAGAAAGCAACTTTGAAACATATAACATTTGCAGAGAGGTCTTCATTTCTATTATTTCTATTTTTCTCTATTGAGAGTGAAGACCTCAAGCACATTAAAACACAAATAACCAGTCCAGGAAAATGCAGGAAGATAGTAAATCAACATCATGGAAATTGTACAGAATCAGCAGCTGCTGACCGAAAATTATTTTGCTTCCTCAGTCACCTGCGCATAGGCTGAATGTTCATATTTTCCATCCCATCTGTGAGTTAGAAGGATGAAAAAAAAAAATTCATCAGAAATCAATTCATTAACAGTTAAATCACATCAGTAATTTGAACCTTAACAGTCAAACTGACCTGCATTCCTCCTTCTCTGGAATCTGGAGCTCCAATTCATCTTTGAATGGCTGAAATACTATATCTACTTTCTCACCGTTCACTTTGTCAAGAGTTGGTGGATCCCACTGCGTTAAGTTGTGAATCAAGAATCATTTGATTTTGTTCATATGGTTAGCAGAAATTTAAGAACACAAGAGTGCATGGGCAAACTCAGAGAGGACATACCTTTGGAGCATTATCCTTGTCAATGGTCAGAGCTCGAATACCCTTTTAAGAAGAAAAAGGAAACAGAAAGGTTCATTCAGTGGTTGGAAAGCATTTTTAAACATGAAATAGTTATTGACATAAATTCAAGTGAAAGCTCAATAAATTCAGTAATACTACCTCATAGACATCGTTAGATATTGTAGTTCGCAGGATGTTCATTGTGAGTCTAAATTCCTTCTTCAAGGATTCTGTGAGTGTTTGATTTCTTCCTTCTCGAATCTAGACATGTTTAAAAAGCATAGTTAGAGGCAATTAATACATGAAATCCAAGAAATACCACTAACATTTACTTGTTATGCTGTTGTTCCATCAATGCCTAATTGACTGAACAAAACTGATGATGGACACATGAACAGAATGCAAATTTAAAGCAAAGGGCTAATTTTCATCAGTATCTTGAAGAGATAAGGTCCAACTGATAATGGACACATGAACAGAATGCAAATTTTAAAGCAAAGGGCTAATTTTCATCAGTATCTTGAAGAGATAAGGTCCAACAGAGTAAAGGCTTCAAAATTTAAGTACTGGACTACTGTTCCTACAAGATTTTCCGTATATATTGTGATTTTATGTCATAAATGCTCCTGAAAGAAATCATTACCGATCTTAATGTTATCTTCAATCCTGTAGGGGATGATCTTTTCAGGCTCTTAAGCATTGGACCAATCCAAGCATTTCCTTCTTTGCTTGCCTCGGTTTCCTGAATAGCATATTACAAATTAATTCATGTAGACATGTGGTTTGGAGAAGATAGATATGGAATTGATGAACTTCTCCCATGGAAACTGTGACATTAAAAAGAAAAAGGAAGGAATTACAAATGATTTTATGATCTCCTCCACAGAATCCTTGGAAAAGCACTCATTGATTGTTGACTGCCTGAAAGGAAAATGAAACATATTGGTTTAATTGTCAAAGATACCATAATCAGCAAACATGCTAAATATGCTCATCTAGTTCAGATTTATTACTTGTTTAACACACTTTCTTCATCAACCTTAACATCTAAGGAGAACTCCTCGATTGCGGATTTGACAGCATTGCGATCACCAGAGTTCAAACACATCAGGCGCTTCTCTAGCTCAGGCATTTTCTGACATAAGAAACAGTGCAGCATGTAATTAACTCAAATATATATATTGAAAACAAAATAATACAATGTTCAGTAGAAGGAACGTATAAGAATGATTCACAACTAAGAAGAATGTTCGTATCCCCAGATCTTGGATGTACTCATTTCCACTGTTATTTACTCATTGACACTGCATTTTTTTGCTTCATTGAACCTGCCTGTTGGGTGTGTCTAAAAAAGGACTTCTAGTAATATCATGTTGTTTCGTGTCCAAAAAGGGCACCAATACATATTTATGTGTCAGAGTAATATGGTTAACATCAAATTTCAAGCTATGAGGGGTGTCCATGCTAGAATCTTAAGTTTTGGGAGGTTTCCCTGCTAGATGCCATATATCCATGACTGATGTTGATCGGTTGATCCCATGTCAGGGTTCTTATTTACATGAACAATAAGATATAGAACCATGTCTGAACATCATGAGCCTGTAATTCAGAGAGAGTTTGAACTCACCTCAGAAGGGACATAATGGGTTGCCAGTCCAACCGTAACCAGTTCCTTGCCATTTAGCCTTGCCCCTGTTAAGGCTATAAATTCCCCTGCACACATACCCACACAGATTTAGAGAAGCAAAGAGATTATCTCTTTTGTTTCTTTTTTTTTTTTCACAACAAAATCAGAACACTTTTCCATGTTACAACATGTCAAACACTTCCCTCCGTGACTAGCATGCTTACCCAGATGTCCGGGAAGATGGGAAAGCATGTATGAGAAACCACAGTCAGTGTGAAATCCAATAGTCGCTTCTGGAGTGGCAAAAACCTATATCAAAACATTCATTTAGCAGGCCCACAAGAAATTTAGTGTAACACGGAATTGGAAATTGAGCCTTTTAGGCCCAACAAATCAAAACCACAAAATTTGTGCATGGAAGATCCCCAACAACTAAGAGATACTCACAGTCTTTTCTGTGACAACTGAAAACTTCATTGGAACCATCAAAGACGCACCTCCACCCATGGAAATTCCATGAACAAGAGCAACCTGGCAATGGCATTAACAGTTAACAAGCATAGTCTACTACAACATCAAATAAGTAAATTATAATAAACATTTCCTCAACAACATAGAGGGCCTTAGCATGAAATTGCTTTAAAAAACAGCACCTGGGTTTTCTTATAGGTATGGATGTGATAACAAAGCCAATACATTCTATAGACCACTTCAAGGCAAGAATCCCCTGCCAAAATCAAATTTCAAAAGTGTGTATAAGTCAAATGTAATAGAACTAATCCCAGGCCCCAAATTCCAAGGCGTTTGTTTTTGCAAACAAGAATGTATCTCATGTGAAAATTATTGAGGAGAATGCATTTACTTGGTTCCCTGCCATCATAGAACATTTTCAAATCTCCTCCAGCAGAAAAAGCCCTGCCAACTCCCTAAAATAAGATGCATGACTAACATTAGAAAATTACCAAATGAAAGCAATTTACAGTCATTATTCTTATTCTATCAAAATCAATTTTTTTAATAAAATAAACAAATGGTAGACATGAAAATCCAGAAATTTGAACTTCTGGGTTCTACTAATACTTGCCTTGATTATCACAAGCTCTGCCTTGTCATCTTTCTCCCATTTTTCTAGGTATTTTGCTAGCAGAGAAACCTAATGGCAGTGAAAGGGAACAACCACTTTAACACACAAGAATCAGATTAGAAAAAACAATAAATCTGACATGGTTTTGGTTTCTCCAACCTACCACTTTTGATGAAATGACATTCAATTGTCGAGGGCGATTCAAGGTGATCACTCTGATATTCTCTATTTCTTCCCCTAAAACAACCTAAAAGAGTGAATACAGCAATACCCATTTAGTAATCAGCGAAGCACTTTGTTTTTAGGCATCATTCCAAACAAGACCCAAATACTTATGAAGATAAAGAAAAACTCAAACAAAATAATGAGTCACTGACAGAGATAGAGAGAGAGTACCTGCTCATCTGGTTTTACCACTTCTTGTGCCATTTAAATTATTGATGTGAATCCAACTAACTGCAGAAGCACCATTTGAAAGCCATGAGAATCCCAACAAGGCAATCAAGATGTAATTGAAGCAGAAAATAAGAAAAATTTAAATCAAATTTGCAAATTGGGGTTTTAAATAAAAACACATTAGGTGAAACTATGAACTTGAACTCGAAAGATACAAAACCCAAGTGCCAAAACTTGGAATTGAAACAAAACACTGAGACAGAAGAAATTATGCAAATAAGCAGACATACCAGTGAGGGAAGAACAGTGAAGGTGTGGGTTATAGTCTATAGAGAGATCAAAAAACAAAAAAGTGAGGTTTTGTGGTGTGGGTACTTTGGTAGCTTCACCTGCAACTAAATAAACAGGCTCTTTGAGAAGGATCACATTGTTGACATCATGGTTCCCCATTTTCCACATGGTTTCTTCTACCGAACTCCAATTTCACCCACCCACCACCACCTGGCACCAACTACCGCCCTCACCTTCCATCCCTAGCATTACCAAATTGTAAAAAAAAAAAAATAGAGAGAGAGAGAGAGAGAGAGAGAGAGAGAGAGAGAGAGTGAGAGAGAAGGAGTTAATAGATTAAAAGGATTGAAATGATATATAAACTTAAAGAAAAATATTTTTTAATATTTTAATTATTTATACTTAAATTTTAAAATAAATATTTTTTGGGTTGAAAAAAAAAAAGTTAAGGATTATGTTTAAATTTGATCAAAGAACCCTTAAAACCATTTTTTTTTTCTTTTTTCTTTTTTGTAATTTATAAATAGGATGATAGGTTGATTTTTCAGTCAATGAAGATCCCAGGAAATCCAACATAGCTCTTGATTTCCCCAAGAGATTTCATGTCACATCACTGCAAAATGAAGCAATCGAAAAAAGCTGCAAATTTCTCATTTTTTACTTTTCATGAAATCAGGCTTTATTTAATAAAAATGTCTTTAATAATGTCTAAATCAAATTCAAATACTGTAAAATTTTCAAATTTTTTCTTCAAAAAAAAAAAAAAAATTCCTTTGAAGAGATGGGTGTAGTCTGATTTTGAACGAGATTAGGAGATGGTAGGTGAAGACCACTTCATGAAGAATGATATTATTTTTGTTGACCCATATTTCTGCATTCTGACTGATGGTTGGATGAATCACTTTTAATTGGGTTTGTTCACCATCATCTCCAGTATCCAGCAGAGGAAAAAAAACCAAGAAGCTCTGAAAAAGGAAACAAGATACCATTCATGTTTTTGCACCTACCATCACTTGAGACGTAGGTGGTCATTGGTCAAGATACGTTATTGGAATATATGTATAGGTAGTAGCTAAATGATGGAAGAAGGGGTTGGATTGGGCCTGACGACTGAGGACTGAGGACTGAGGAGAGGTTGTTAGGCCTGCCATTAGAATCTTATCTTCCATCCTATGACGCCATGACCAACAACTCTGGTTGTTTGTGAGGGTTTGTGTTTTGATGGTGACCACGAGTTCCAACACCAACATGAAGCAGACAAAAGCTCCCTCTGCCTTGCCGATTGAAGAACATGTAGGCCATATTCGTCGGCAATGAGAATGGATGCTTTGCTTTGAGATAAATTTTTAGAAACTTTTTTTAAATATTTTGTAGTCTTCTTGAACTTGAAATATTTTTCATATTCTAAAAAATAATTTTATATTTTATTTTTAAATTATTTTTTGTATTTATGTAATTATTTTTTAAAACAATTCTAAAAAAATACGAGAAAAAAACTAAAACATATTCTCTAAAATTAGCCTATTTTTTGTTCTTAATAATAGAAATCGATTTGTTTTTTTATTATCAAATATGTTTTTCTAGTTTTTTAGAATAAAAAATTGTTATAAAAACAATTACCTAACTAAATCCAAATATGTTTATTAATTTTTAGAATGATTATTAATTTTTATTTCAATATTTGATAAAAATAAGAATGAGAATGGAATCGAAAATAAATTGAGAGTAATACTCTTACATATATGTTTAAAATAATTTTTTATTTTCATTTTAAAAGAATCTTTTGAGAGATTTTTTTGTTTTTTTAAATAATAAGGCTGAGAAAAATAATATATATAGTCAATAAATAAAAATTAATCATAAAAAGTCACACAATCCAAATATGCAAATACTCAATTATTCTTTTTATCAAAATTTTGAATAATTTCTCATGCACAAGAAATTATAAAATTATATTTCACAAAAAGAAAAAAAAATATTAGAATATTCAAGCTCTTTTTTTTTTATAATCGTGGATGTCCGGGTCAGCTTACGCGCACCTTAACTAATCCCATGGGGCCCTGAAGTTATCGATTGGGTAAACTTCCAGTGACCCTGAGGGAATATTCAAGCTCTTTTATGAAGTGTTTTCCAATATGATTTTGAAAATTTGTTTTTGAAAATTGTTTTTTGATTTTTGTGAAATCTAAGCTTTATTTGTAAGCTTGAAATGTTTTAAATTATTTTCTATTTTTTTTAATATGTTTTAAAAATAACTTTTATATGTAATACTATCTTTAATTATTATAATTATTTAAAAAAAAACAAGTAAAAATAATTGAAAATAACTAAAAGATGGAAGGGAAGAATCTTAGTCTCTCTCTAGAGATGGAAGATGGTTCTCACACCAAAAGATGATTTAAACCCTAACCTCGAAGGGGTATTTATAGTTCCCTTACTAAGTTTAAGTGACTCGAGTCTACTAAAATTTAGGTCACTTAATTTAGCCCAAAATGGGTCATGATTGATTAATTAACTACATAGGGTCATCTAATTAATCAATTAACTCAATTTAGAAAACTTATTCACTATCCCCTATATAATATTATGTAATTACCAAAATACTCTTATGCACAATAGTGAACTTAAAGGCAATCCAACTCTTATAAACTATGTTATCATAGTATATGATCTCAAAGTGGAGACCATTAAGACCCATAAGAGTACTAACTTCCTCATAATCCAATTCTGAAGTTGACTTAATATTTCGGTAAAAATGATCAACTGTATTTTAGTATCCTATATAAGTAATAATGAAATGAAACTTGGGTTTGTGACTTACTATCTATTACATACAAACTTTTCATGAACTAATATCGATAATCTAACAAGGTAATACTATCACTTATTAAGATTACCTCTTTAATTAATGCAAACAAGGATAATAAAAGGAATTATAATAATAATTAAATAAATAAATTTATTTATAAACTTGAAGAAAAATATCTTTTAATATTTTAATTATTTATACTTAAATTTTAAAATAAATATTTTTTGGGTTGAAAAAAAATAAAACCTTTAAAACTATTTGCTTACATTCCATTTTTTTTTTTTTTTTTTTTTTGTAATTTATAAATAGGATGATAGATTGATTTTTCAGCCAGTGAAGATCCCAGGAAATCCAACATAGTTCTTAATTTCCTCAAGAGATTTCATGTCACATCACTGCAAATTGAAGCAATTGAAAAAACTGTAAATTTATCATTTTTTCTTTTCATGAAATCAGGCTTTATTTAATAAAAGTATCTTTAATAATGTCTAAATCAAATTCAAATACTGTAAAACTTTTAAATTTTTTTAAAAAAAAATTCTTTTGAAGAGATGGGTGTAGTTTGATTTTGAACGAGATTATGAGATTGTTGGTGAAGACCACTTTATGAAGAATGATATCATTTTTGTTGACCCATATTTCTACATTCTGACTGATGGATGAATCACTTTTAAATGGGTTTGTTCACCATCCCCAGTATCCAGCAGAGGAAAAAAAGTTTTGGGACAAAATGGCCCATCTATTAAAAAAAATATTACATCTAACCACTTTATGAAATTTATGTTTAAATTAGTCTCTTTGATGCCACATAAGAGTCATGTCATAAAAATATATTTTTTTTCAAAATTTTAATAAAAGTCTCAATTGAAAACTGAGACTTCATTTTTGAATTGAAGCCATAGTTGCCAACTAAGGCTTTAATTTTTGAACTGAAGCCATAGTTGTAAATTGAGATTTCATTTTTGAATTGAAACCTTAATTAACAATGAGACTTCATTTTTTAACTAAAGTTTCAATTATCAATTGAAGTTTTAGTTTTTTTTTTTTTTCACTTTAAAATTTAATTAAAAACTATTAAATTATAATTTATTATTGAAATTAAAAATTTATACTTTAATAATAAATTATTTATAATTAAGCTTAAGAATCTAATATTCCTTCAAAAAATATAAATTGATAAACCCGAAGATATTATAAATGAATATTTTATTTATTAATAAATTAATAATGTTAAAATAATAAATTTATATAACATATAAATAAGATATAAAATTGTATAATTTATTAATTTAAAATATTTAATTTGTTATTTTTTAAGATATTAACTTATTTGTATTATGACAAATTTATTTTTATCGAAATAATAGCATACTCCTAAGTCGTATTTGCCAATTGAGGCTTCAGATAATATATATATTTTTTTACTTTCAAATTTAATTAAAAACTATTAAATTACAACTTATTATTGAAATTAAAAATATATACTTTAATAATAAATTATTTATATTTAAACTTAAAAATCTAGTATCACTTCAATAAACATAAATTGATAAATATAATACAATAAATGAATATTTTATTTATCAATAAATTAATAACCTTAAAATAATAAAATTATATGACATACAAATAAGATATAAAATTTTATAATTTATTAATTTAAGATATTTAATTTGTTGTTTTTTAATATATTAATTTATTTGTATTATGACAAATTTATCTTTATTGAAATAATAGTATTTTCTTAAGTTTCTATATATAGATTTTTTGACAAAATTAGTTAATGAAATTAGTTAGAAAAAGTCTACAACAAAATATAATTTTTAGTAGTTTCATCAAAGTTACAAAAAATACCTACTATAAAACATATATAACCTCATATGCCTCTACAAGGAGAGAACCTATGGATAAATTTGACATAATACAAATAAATTAATATTTTTTTAAAAATAACAAATTAAATATCTTAAATTAATAAATTATACAATTTTATATCTTATCTATATGTTATATAAATTTATTATTTTAATATTATTATTTTATTAATAAATAAAATATTCATTTATAATATTTTTTATCTATCAATTTATGTTTGTTGAAGTAATACTAGATTCTTAAACTTAAATATAAATAATTTATTATTAAAATATATTTTTTTAATTTCAATAATAAACTATAATTTAATAGTTTTTAATTAAATTTTAAAGTAAAAAAAAAATTAACTAAAATCTCATTTGACAATTGAGGTTTTAGTTAAAAAAGGAAGTATCAGTTACAAATTGAGGCTTCAGTTAAAAAATGAAGTCTCAATTGACAACTGTGGTTTCAATTCAAAAATTGAAGTCTCAGTTAACAACTACGGCTTTAGTTCAAAAATGAAGTCTCATTTGTCAATTAAGGTATTAATTAAAATTTTGAAAAAAAAAATATTTCTATGACGTGACTCTTACGTGTCAGTAAAAAGGCTATTTTGACCATAAGTTTCATAAAATTGTTAGATGTAATATTTTTTTATTTGTTTTTGTATACATGGCCATTTTGACCCAAAACTCGCAAACAAGATATCATTCATGGTTTTGCACCTACCATCACTTGACACGTAGGTGGTCAAGATACATTATTGGAATATATGTACAGATAGCAGCCAAATGATGGAGAAGGGGTTGGCTTGGGCCTGACGACTGAGGACTGAGGACTGAGGACTGAGGAGAGGTTGTTGGGCCTGCGATTTGAATCTTATCTTCCATCCTATGACGCTATTGACCAACAACTCGGGTTGTTTGTGGGGGTTTGTGTTTTCATGGCGACCACGAGTTCCAACACCAACATGAAGCCGACAAAAGCTCCCTCTGCTTTGCCGATTGAAGAACATGTAGGCCATATTCGTTAGCAATGAGAATGGATGCTTTGCTTTTAGATAAATTTTTAGAAGCTGTTTTTTAATATTTTGTAGTCTTCTTGAACTTGAAATATTTTTCATATTTTAAAAATATTTTCTATGTTTTATTTTTTTAATTATTTTTTATGTTTATGTAATTATTTTTTAAAACAACTCTAAAAAAATATGAGAAATCAGTTAAAACATATTCTCTAAAACCATCCTATTTTTTGTTCTTAATAATAGAAATCCTTTTTTTTTTTTTTTTTTTACTGTCAAATATGTTTTTTCTAGTTTTTTAGAATAAAAAATTGTTTTAAAAACAATTATCGAACAAAATCCTTGTTTTATTTTTAAATGGGAATGAATTTAGTGATTCAAATTTTTGTATATGGATGAACCTAAATGTATGTAAGGTTAGAATGATTATTAATTTTTATTTAATATTTGGTAACAATAAGAATGAGAATGGAACAAGAAATAAATTGAGAGTAGTACTCTTACACATATGTTTAAAATAATTTTTTATTTTCATTTTAAAAGAACATCTTTTGAGAGATTTTTTTTTGTTAAATAATAAGACTAAGAAAAATAATATATATAGTCAATAAAAAAAAAATAAATTCATAAAATGTCATATAATCCAAATATGCAAATATTCAATTATTCTTTTTATCAAAATTTTGAATAATTCCTCATGCACAAGAAATTATAAAATCATATTTTACCAAAAAAAGAAAAGAAATATATTTATTAGAATATTCAAGCTCTTTTTAGGAAGTGTTTTCGAATACATTTTGAAAAATAGTTTTTGAAAATTGTTCTTTGATTTTTGTAATATATAAGCTTTATTTGTAAGCTTAAAATGTTTTAACTTATTTTCTATTTTTTAAATATGTTTTAAAAATAACTTTTATATGTAATATTATATTTAATCATTCTTCATATTTGTATAATTATTTTTAAAAAAACAATCATAAAAAAATAATTAAAAATAACTAAAAAATGGAAAGAAGGAATCTTAGTCTCTCTCTAGAGATGGAAAATGGTTCTCACACCAAAAGATGATTGAAACCCTAACCTCTAAAGGGTATTTATGGTTCCCACTTAAGTGACTACTAAAATTTAGGTCACTTAATTTAGCCCAAAATGGGTCATGATTGATTAATACACAAGGTCATCTAATTAATCAATTAACTCAATCCAGAAAACTTATTCATATGTAATATTATGTAATTATTAAAATGCCCTTATGCACAATAGTGAACATAAAGGCAATCCAACTCTTATAAACTATGTTATCATAGTATATGAACTCAAAGTAATGACCATTGAGACTCATTAGAGTACTAACTCCCTCATAATCCAATTCTGAATTTGATTTAATATTTCATTAAAGAGAATCAACTACACTTTAGTATCCTATATAAATAATAATGAGATGAAACTTGGGTTTGTGACTTACTATCCACTACATACAAACTCCTCATGAATTAGTATCGATAATCTAATAAGGTAACGCTATCACCTATTAAGATTACTTTTTTAATTAACGCAAACAAGGATAATAAAAAGAATTACAATAATAAATAAATAAACTTATTAATAAAATTACATTTTGGTACATTATATCATGCTTTCAAAGGCTTTATCCTAACAATTATTCTATCAAAAATAAATAAATCAATCAATTTTTTTTTTAAAAAAAAAAACCCTCTAGATACAATAGAACCCTCCACCCTTACAAGGTAGTTGTGGTATGATCCGATTGGAAGTCTTAGGCTAGGTGCCTAAAATAGATATTCTACTAATCATACTTAAAGGGTTTTTAGTAAATCAACTTAATAATTTAATATGATTTAACAACTTAATTTAAATCATTAAGTTGATTAAATATATTTAGTTAAATAACTTAATTTTACAACTTAAAGTTATTTTTAACTTTAAATATTAAACTAAAATAGTTAACTTATATTAATGTAAAATCCTTTTTACTTTATTTGTCACACTTATAAGAATATATTTTAGAATTACGATTTCATATCCATGACTCATTTTTAATAATAAATATTTTATGGTTATCTTATGCATTTACAATACTTTAAATATAAATGTCTTAAATATAAATTGATTGCTTAAAATTATTGAAATTAACTATGAGTTAAAATCAATGAGGATAAATATGAGTTAAAATTAAAAAAGGTAAATAAATCAAATAATAAATTTTAAATTAACTTTATTAAATAGTATTAATACTTAAAGTAAAAAATAAGTAATAAGTTTTAAATTAGTAATTTAATAATAATTTAATTTAAAATCAACTTATTAAATAATAAGTACAAAATTTTACCAAACTACCACTCTGTGGAGACTCATTTAGAGAGATTTAGAGGTTGAGATTGATAAATTAATTTATCGACTTAATATGACTTAATTTAAATTATTAAATATATGTGATAAAATAAATTAAATATTGTAACTTAAAGTTTGGTAAATCAATTTAATGATTTAATATGACTTAATAACTTAATCATAACTTAGAATCCTTTCAAATTATTAAGCATTAAGGATTAAATTTTAACAAATGCTCCTTTTAATCCCGGAAAAACAAAAGTCAATAGAAGTGTAGAGTTTAGCTCCATTGTAAGCATCTTTAACCTTATAGAAGAAGCATTGCATGGCTTCGCCCTGTTTGTATGCAGAGAGACAACTGAAATCAAATCATAACCCTATGAGGTTTGGACCTCCCCCCACCCTTTCCTCTAAAAACTTATACACTAGAATGCCACAAATATATCGAATTCCGAAACGATATCTAAATCCCACAAAGAAAAGGCAACAAACTATACAAAAAACATTAGTATGATCCAACAACATGAAGAAAAAACCCAAAAAGAAGAAAAAGAGAGAGATGGGCGATAGATGAAAACCATCTCAGCACCTCAATGAAGGATATGATCCTACAACAAAGACTTCAAACAACTTGTTCCTCTCAGCAAACCATATCCAGAAACATCTAAATGATCCATAGAGATGAATGAATGCTAGTCCCTACATTTGGACTCCTGCAAAGGTTTGATGGAGGGCTGTGCAGCCCTTGCAGAGGACACCTTCCAAGCAAGCAAGCCAAATATAGAATCATAGACTCAAACATAGTGAAAACAAAGCAGCATGTGAAGTACCAATGAGAAGAATAGAAGAATAGCACAAATGTATGTCAATGAATGTATTCCTTTTTGGGGATATGATTTTTGCCATAGACTTAATATGCAAGATGTTAGGTGATTGCAATTATAAGGGACACGGCTTGGCAAGGACCTGTGGCTACTTGCTGAATGCTGACCCTTCTTGAACAGGATTCGTATGGTGTTTAGCAGACAGGCACAAACTAAAGCGGGCCATGCTTGGCACACAAACTGCCATCTACAGACTACTACACCAGAAAGTGAGCCAAGCCAATCCTAACTACAATATAATTACAGTGTACACACCAAGATGAGCATCATAAAGCAAGAAAAAAACATTTAACATGTGTGACTAGATGGGCAGAATCTATGACACAGAAATGCTCAAACATTAGATGTCCACGAGAAAATGATGCATCCATACACCACTGCCTCCAAAAGACAGAAGTTTGATTTGCAGAATGGTAGGTCATGATGCAAAGTCCAACAGTAAGAATCACATGAGTCAAGCAAAGAATGAAGCAGTGGGCTACCATAACAGGACAAGCAGACAAAAATAGGGGAAAACCTGTTGGGAATACAGTGGAAGCTCTAAGAAAGACATGTTTCTCTTTCCTTTGGCTGCAAGCCTTTTTAGGGCTAGTCTTCAACAAGCTGATTATCAGCAAACAGAAAGCACTATACAATAAAATGTCAAGTTTTCCCAGAAAAAGAAAAAGGGTCTGAAACTTTTAAACCCACATAAAGCTATAATTACCACAGAATATAAGGAAAAGCATGCACAAAGATTTAAAAGGAGGCAACAAATAACAGATCCCTCTAACTAGGTTCTTCGGAAAAGTCACTCATCTACATACATATCAACATCAACAAATAGTTTTCAACACTATTATAAAGATCTCATTTTGGGCCTTTTTGAGTGAAATCTTTCTGATAAAATTAGGATCACTGATTTGGGAAAAAATTGGTGAACAATGGGAATAAATGCTGGTAGAGAAAATATTCAAAAGAAATGAAACTAAGGCCTAAGAGCAATCATATGACCAAACTCTTGCATTTAAGAGTTTGATTTTGGATGTGTACAAAAAGGAAATGTAAATTGAACTTGTACATAAACTTACATGTCATTTACTGATATTATTCACTGTCAAACAACAATTTCAAGCCAAAAAGGGATCCAAAAAGGAGAGGTTAAAATGATAAATACATTTAGAATTTCTCTTGATGGAACCATCAGGCACCAGTGATCCCTGCTTATAAGTATGCAGTCACCTGAACTTCAACAGAAGGAAAAAAAAAATGAATGCAATTTCATTTGTGTTACCACTTTAAAGAAGAACCAGACAATCGACCTCCTGCACCTGTTATGTGAAGAGTTTTTTCTCCTACCATCCAAATGCTTAGCAATGTCAGACATCAGCACACTTTGTCGGTGCAAAGCCCAGCCTAGACTTCTTTGTATCATACAAGATATGGAAATTCTGCTGCTGGTAGTTTCCAATTATTGAAAGGGCCGAAGGCGGGGTTCCCAAAATCGCTAAACAAACAACTTCCCTTGGTGCAACCTCGATAAAGTAGTTCTCAACCGGGAAATTCCAGACAGCTCCATCACTAAAGACAATTCCAAAGTCAGGCAGGTCCGGTTGCTCCACTCCGGTAACATTGTAACAAGGCTCCAAAACAGGAAAATCCTTTACTACTGGGTATCCTTTCACCTTGGCCATAAATGCCTCCTTTATAACCTGATATGCAGGCTCAGCAAAGTAACTAAGTGTAGTGCCTGAATCGATGATTGTACCACCAGCGCCATCAGCGGCAATCTGCCACTTCTCCTCTGGAATATTGACCACCTCTCCCCCAACCACAATGGATTTAATCTGGACATAATAAAATGTATCGACTGGGTTTTCTTTCCCAGCAACCAAAGTAGTGAAGTTCAACTCCGGATGGCTCAAGAGGTCCGTGTCCTCACCAAAAATCAACTTACTGCTGACATTAGCATCACTATCCCGATCCACGAGGCAATAAGAGAAAGAGTGGCCATACAGAGATTGGAGCTGGGACGAGAAGGAGAGTGGCCCCCTCCCCAATCCCAACAATCCAGCAGCCCCATGAAAGAGGCCTCTATTCCAATGACCACAACCAAACATGACATTCTCCACCCTCCTCAATTCGGGCTTTCCAGAGGACATAGTGAGGTTAACAGTGAAAGTTTCTAGAGCAAAATCACCGGTGGTGTTAGAACTATCACCGTACCAGTAGTAGTAGGGACAGGTCTGGTTCTCAGCCTTGCAGGGCTGAGGAGGGTCGGGAGAGGAAACGAGGTGGCACCGGGAATCATGGCAACCGATATTGCGATAAGAAGAGGACTGCCCAGGATCATAATGAGGTCCATTTTGCTCAAAACATTCGTAACAAGGCACACATTGAATCCAATTAAGATCACTACCAGTATCAAGTATAAGAGAGAAGTGCTTAGGAGGTGTACCCACAAACACATCAATGAAGTACTCGCCTGACCCAAGGCTCACACCGGACTCCAACGTTGCAATGAGCTGGCCGGAGAACACGCTTGCGGAGGACTCCGGCGCCGCAGCTGGCGGTGCAACTTGGGGCTTCGATTGCTGTTTCTTCAGCCTTGACACCGTGTTTTGGTTCTTTTTCTCAGTCATTCTTTTGTGGAGAGTCTGAATTCTTGCCAAGTCCCTCATTTTTGACACACCCACCGATTCCTTCTCCTTCTCTGTGCCCGCCCACCGGCGCTTCAGGTTTAGCTTCACCGTCTGTTTCACATCGCCGTCGCCGTCTTCCGCCTCGTCGTCGTCGTCGTCGTCATCGACATCGTCACCACGATTGTCAAACCCTTCATCTTGTGAGGGGTTCGATTTCTTCGAATTTGGGATGCTACACCCAGTAGCAGCTGAAGCTGTGACCGCATTGAAGCTGGGGTGCTCGGGAAATTCGATTCCAGCGAGGTGAGAGCCATTCTTTGATTTGTGATCGTGGGTTCCGGCGGCGCCGCAGACTAACAGAAGAACGAGGAGGAGCAAAACCTTGAGCACCATGGTGGTGATGCTGATCCCCTCCTGTTTGGTCACTGAGAAAATAAGAAAGACAACAAAAAGGCAGACCCAGAAAAGGGGAGAAACGTTTTCACCTTTTAGCAAATGCCAGAAAAGGTGTTCCGAAATCAAAAGAGTAATTGAATTCAGAAAACAGAAGCCCAGAAAATAAAGACAGAAGAAAAACAAAAAAAGAGTAAATAGGGTGTGTTTGGGAGGAGAGAAATTATATAATGGAAAAGAGGAGGATTCAAAGTTGATGAAGAAGAAGGCGAAGCAGAAGAAGAGATAAAGAAGGGTATGTGCTATGGAATTGTAATTCAACGATTTGAACACTGTTGGTAACGCGGTTTCAAAGGGGCCAAAAAAAATCAAAAAAATCAAAAAATAAAAAAGGAAAAAAAAGTTTGAAAGACGATAATATAAAAATATATATATATAAGTAATTTTAATTATAGAAATGAGTATGAATGAAAGATTTTTGCTTGGTCTTTCAGGAGAGGCCAGAGGGAGGTGTTCCTCACACTTTCCTCTTCTTCCAAATTCCAATTTGCCTCCCACTACTAATTAAAAGTCTGCAACTACAACACTTTGGCCTGGGTTTTACTTGGTCAAACTCCACACCTCTCTCTTTTCCCTCAAAATTCAAATGCATGTGTTCTTATTTTGCAAATTTAAAATTACTTGATTGCGTTTTGACTTTTTGGGGTTGCCGTTCAGCTGGCCATCTACAGAAGGGTATTTTTGTCTTTTTATTTTATCGAAAGCAGCAACTTTTTAATTTAGGTATAATATCACCTTATAAGGATTTATATATTATATTTTAGCATGGAAGATTTTCTAGGCCAGTCCACAAGGGTATTTTTGTCTTTTTATTTTTTAAATTTAGGTATAATATAGAGAAGATATATATATATATATATATTTGAATTTTCTACCTTATATACCATGTTTTAGCATAAAAATTATATATTTGGATTTTATTTTCTACCTTACATACTTACCAATTTAATTTTTAAAATTATGATTGTAATAAATAAATAAATAAATTTTATTATTTATTTTTATAAAAAATAATTTTTCAATTTTAAACGTGTTAAAAAAAAATCTATTAATTATATATATGAGAAATGAAAAAAAAAATCTTATTGTAGGTGTTTATAAACTAACTTAATAACTTAAAAGTGATTTAGAGTGTGTTTGGTAGCGATTCTAGGAAACTTTTTTAACACTTAAATGATAAAAATTTTCAAATATTAGAAATGTTAAAAACGATTTTTTAGTCACTACCAAACGAGATCTTAATAATTTAATTTAAATTATTAAATAAATTAAGTATGTTTAATAAAATAACTTAATTATTGACTTAAAAGTCAAAAATAATTTTAATTAATAAATAAAAATTTTAATTTATTATTAAGTCCATATTTTCATTTTATATTTTTTACCCTTATTTATCTTAGTTACCTTCATCATTCCTTTTACTACTCTATGATCTCTTAAATCACCCGACCTTCTTTACCTTAATTATAATTTATGAGAATAAATATATCAATTTCACGATTTAGAATAAATTTTAAATTAATTTTATCAGACAATCTTAATACTTATACTAAGAATTAAATAATAAATTTTAAGTTAATAATTTAAAATCAGATTATATCAGTAAATAATAAATATTAAATTTTATTAAATAATTTAAATTAAGTTATTAAATCAATTAAAATTATTAAATTGATTTATCGGAGACCCACTTAATCTGCTTATTTTTATCTTAGATTTAACCTAATGATGCAGATTGAAAGGGAATTTTCATGATTAACTAATAATGAAATTCAAGCAATATAAAAATGAAAAATAAAAAATATTTTCCATGGCGTACCAAATAAATGAGATGTGGATGAACCAAACGTAGAGAATCCAAAATGCAATTGGTCCTTTGCTTTGACTTTTTTTTTAATAAAAAAGTGGTCCATTGTGGACTACATCACACGCGCCATGAGCGCGTCGCCGTTTGACCCCACCACGGGTGCCCGCTGATACAAGAAAGAGATTAATTCAATGAAATAGAAAGGCTTGTCAATCAAAATCAAATTAGTTTTAGACTTTAAGTTAAAAATAAAAATAAAAATAAAATAATTTGTTTTTTTTTTTTATGATATCATTTTCAAAGTATCAAGGGAGGACCAAATCAGAGAAATTTGACCCAAGGGTTAGTTAGAATTAAGCCATTGACAAAAAGAATAAAATGACATCTTGATCCAATTTTAAGGTCATTCTTGGTCAAAGGAGAGAGAGAGAGAGAGAGAGAGAGAAGGGAGAGAGAGAGAAAGTAACTCATTTTTAATTTGATAAATGGTAAATAATTCAAGGTCAAGAGTACATAAAAACTTTGGGGTAGGTTGGTTTAAATTATGGAGTCAATAGAGTTGATCAATGAACCAAAATGCACGTTTATGTACCACCTTTTTAGGCAATGACCATAGACAAAGACCTTGGAGGTCATCATTTGCATGCCTCTAATTTCTAAAGGGATAAATTTTCTTACTTCACATGTTCCTTCCTTTTTATAAAAAAAATAAAAATCTTGTAAGAAAAATATTCTTACTTTATTTGGTATTCTTCCCAAGGAGATAAGTGTGTCCTCTTTTTGTGTTTTGGGTCTAATCTAAACAAGAAGGTGAGTATGAGGTGTGGGCATTCTTCCACATTTTTATTATTAAAATAGACTTTTTGATGTAAGTGAGTTTTTTTTTTTTTTTTTTAAAAAATTAGGTTGAAAATGCATTTTAAAGATATAGGGTTTATTTGAGAATTATTTTTTAGAATAATTTTATGTTCTTCAAAATAAAAAACATACAAAACACGTTTGAGAACAAAAAACTATTTTCTAATTTATGTTCTTAAAAATATAAAATAAAGTATTTTCGTATAATATTTTTTAGTTATTTTTTGTTGTTTTCAATTTTTTAGGGATTATTTTAAAAAATAATTATGCAAATATATAGAATGATTAAAAATAAAAGTTAGATATAAAAATTAATTTTAAAATATTTTAAGTTTTTAAAAAGGTTTTTGTTTTACAAAAATTAGATAATAATTTTTAAAAATTATTCTCAAAAACTATTTTTGGGAATTGTTTTCGAAACAACTATCAAACAAGCCCATAGTTTCTTAAAAGGGAAGACATGGTATATAAAAGATATTTAATTCAAAAAAGAAACTATATTAAAAAAAATGCAACTTTAATTCAAAAATAAATTTATATGAAGCTGTATTTTAAAAATATAGTTTTATATGAATAATAATAATAATAATAGTAATAATAATAATAATAACACCAAGCATCAAGGTGATCACAAATGTTTGAAATAATATTGAGGTATGATATTATTTGGTTAAAAAAAAAATCATTTTAACTTAAATCTAGCATTCTCATACTAATATTGGAGGTTAGAAGCACATACTTATTATTTATAAAATAAAGTTGGATTTAAAAATAAATAAACAATTATTGTTGAATTATTGGGTATTATAATTAGTAGATAGGGTATCAATTGAGGATTTATGGGTATTTAGTATTTAATTAATGCAACGTGTACCAAGAGAAGAGAGTTAAGTGTTCCATTTCAAACTTCAATTGCTAACCCTAAAGATGTCTTTTGTGGACCTTTATTATATTGAGTCGCTATTGTTGACTCCACTTTCTTCCCTCACCTAATCCTTCTTCTTCTTCTTTTTTCTTTTTTTTTTCTTAATAAAAAATTGTTATTGTTGCCAATATGATTCATCAAAATGGTAAAAAATAAAATAAAATAAAAATAAAAGGCAAAATTGTCTTTTTAGTTGATCTTGGTGGTAGTCCAAATCATTATGAGATGCATTGAATATGGAGTTAATTTTAAATATTTTACTACATATATTGTACGGAAATAGAAGGTCAACCAACCCAATTTGGGTTTATTGCCCTTCCCATTTTAGTTTTTCCAGTCCAAAGTTTTAGGCCACCATGGATTTGATGTTCATCTTTCTTCAGCAATTAAAAGATATTAAGATTTTATTGCAATTAATTGTTCATTATTTACTTCTTTTTTTTCCCTATCTTTAGTGTCTTTTTGCTTCTGAATTAATTTGAAAATTCCATCATCTCATATGGTTCATGGTGCCCTTTATTACATCATCCACATTGAGGTGAAAATGGGATACAAGGATGAAAATGTAAATAAATAAAAATAAAATTGAAACGATATAAGGTTCCTACATATCGAAAGGTGAAAGAGATGGGTCGATTAGGTCAACCCTCCATAGATGGTTAAGTTGATCATAAAATGAAGTGAGATGACAGCCTATAGGAATGAATTATTTTTCATACCTTGTTGCGGAGCTCAACCTCATTTTTTTATAGTTTCCTTTTGGGAGATCGCTTATGAAAAGATAATAAATGAAGACATAAGTTATATGTTACTTTGAATGATTTCTTTATGTCTTGCTCGAAGATTGGTTAATATAAGGTCATTTTCAAGACTTTAGCTGTTAAAAATTATTACCTATGAGAGGTCAAATTTTTATAGGCGATGATCATTGTTGACGTTGTTGCTTAGATGTGTTAAACCTCCTATTTGTGAAGTGATGACGGTGGTGATTTAATCACATGTATTGTATTGTAATTGAGTGAGTGCTGCAAAGGTGTCATGACAGGCAACATGTGAAGGTAATACGTCGCTCTTTTGACCTCGTCACACTGCAAAGAATTTTCATGTCACCATATCTTCTTCCTATTTTCTAGGTCAATTTAGTAAATAATAGAAAAATCAAAGTGGAGGTGACGCATTTTTCGAGCCAATTTGTTTTTTCGTCTTCTCAAAGTGTCATCGATAAGTGAATTGCCATTTGTTCTTATATGGGCTTTTGGTCTTAACAGTTTTGTTTTCTTTTTTCTTCATCCTTGCTTCTTCTTCAAAAGGTACTAGTGAAGTTTATGACATAAGACAATGCTTCAAGATTCCATTTTTTGTGAGGATTTATTTTTTCATCGAAAGAATGAACTTCCTCTACTCAAGTCAAGAGAATGATTAATTCCTATTAAGCATTAGGAGGTTGGTCCTCATCTTCCTTTATCATTGCTTCTATGACATTTTTTTAAGGTGCCCTTGCACCATTTGATCCCAATACTATAAGTGTTTTGATGATAGTAGTTGTTATGAACTATGTCCCTAGCTACAAGATTAGTTTGAGGGAGTTGCTCTTCCTATATCAAGTGAGTGCCATAATACTAGTGCAAGGTACATTTCTCCAAACGATAGGTCAAGAAGTTTGGTTTTTGAGACTCCAAACTCTAGGGGAAAAAAATAAGTGGACTAGGGTTTTTTGCTGGTCGACAAACAACAAGAAGGGTTGAATGTGCAAGAGATTGTGCCTCCAATGCTTCTTAAAGATGATAGAGTTAATATGTTTGCCCTTCCCCTCTTTCTATTTTGAATTTTCTACTATAATCTTAAATTGATTTTTTGTATTTTGGAGAATCTCAAGGGTATCATCAGAGTGTTTTTACGAAGTGGTCAATTTTAGTTCTCCATATCACTCATCTGTTTTAGAGTCATTCTAGTTTGACAAGGTTAACATGTCACCCTACTTTAGGAGTAAGTTCCAATTAAGGTTATTAAGGGTGAGCCTTCTTTTGACTATAAAACCTTTGCTCTCGTGTCGATCCCTTCATTTCAATTTAAGAATTTTGTGACTTGTGTCAACAGAGACACTCCTGTTGAGGACATGAAAAATCCCATCCTTAACTTGCTAAAGGCATTGAGAATTCCTATGCTTCCTTCGACAAAGAGGTCAGTCAATAGAAAATGCTCGAATCAATGTAAGAAGAAATCTAAGAAAAGATTGTCTTTTGCATAATCATTGTCTAATTTAAAGAGGAGGAAACTGTCTTCATCAAAATCATTGTATGATCAAGCACAAATCAATATTCAATCTTCTTTATATGAGATGGACAACCTCTAGGAAAAACCAATACTTGACCACATGATGGTCAAGGGTTTTTCTTCTCATGATGACTCGACCCGTCAGGATGTACTGAGCTCTTCATCTGATGTCCTTTTGTTAGAGATAGAGGGATAGTTGTAAGATCCTATCCTTTTGTTAAAGATAGAGGGATGGTTGTAAGATCCTACTCAAGTTTCTCCCTATAGAACTCCTTTAAAGAATGCTCCAATTGGAGATACCTTTGCTATTATTCCACCTCATCCTTTCCTCTCCAAGAAAACACCCCCATGGTAGCATCCTGCACGTAGTCATCTTAAGACCATTGTGCATGGGTCAATCGTTCTAAACTATCCTTCTTTTTCCCAAGTGTGGATGTTGATTCAGACCTAAAAGTCTTAATTGCCCCTCAAATTGTCAATGAGTTTTTTGAAGAGGAGACTTGTTGGCATCTTATATCTTATATAGTAGAAGTCATAACAATTCAAAAATTAAATCCTTTTAAGGTTAAAAAACTATACCTTTAGGTTTGGATGTTTCCAAACCATATTTTTCTAATTTGGTGAAGCTCTCAAAGATATTGTGTGTCTTCCACCTAATGACTCCTACTTGGATCTTGGTACATAGAGAAGAGTAGTCTTCTCTCTTAAGGAAAATGAAGACTCGGGTTTTCTTTAAAAAGATGTAAGAGTAAGAATTAGTTTAAACCCAAACCCTAAAAGGGTTTATATAGATTAGAGATGAGTTTAAGTGACTAGATGCAAGACATGGGCGAAGGTCACTTGACCTAGCTTATAAGGTCATATTTAATTAATTAGCTAATAATATGGACTTCAAATAATTAAATAACACAAATAAAATAAAATCCCAACAAACAATTAATCATATGTTTTAGTGCAACCTTGTGCAACTTATTACACCCCTAATGCACACAATATAATTCATTGAATTAAAATATAATTTTCTCAATAATAAGTGTCAATAGGAATATGAACTCGAGGGAGAATCAATGGGACTCAGAAAAATATTGACTCCTTTAGAGTCATAATTCTAAAATTGTCTCTTCATTCCACTAAAGAGAGCTAATTGAACTTTTGTATCCTATTGAGATAGAATTAATTACTTATTCGAGTCCATGACTTACTATTCATTACATGCAAAATCCTCATGAATTTATGTCAATAATCCAACTAGATAATAGTTATCAATCTTTCAAGATTACCTCTCTAATCCTTGAGTCTTATATCCATTAAGAATACATGTTAAATTCCACTAAATAAATTATTATAGTCATAGATTTTATGATCATAAATACTTAAGATCAACTAAGAAGACATTATCTCAAACTCATGAGATATCATGATATCTCTATTTAGAATATATATTAGTAATTGCTTAAACCATCAATCATTCAATCCATAAGGAATATATGATCATATTAAAATCAAACCAATAAAATCAAAGTCAATCATAACTTAAGCACCAGTGTAATATTCTCTCAAAGTTAAGAACTCATGCAACACAGTAGCTTGAAGAAATCATGATAATTTGATAGTCATTCAATCGTGATTCTTCATAGGTCATATTCAATGTCTAATCATATACATTAATACACATACCATGAGACATTTATCTCGATGACCAAGACAAATCATTCTACCACTTTGGAAGTGGTGTACTATGACTTCTAATGAATTGTCCAAGTCCATGAATGAATAGTGAACAACTTATCATCTTGTAAAAAACTCATAACTTGAATCTTTTTTTTTTTTTTTACAATTCCTAATATACTCAAGTCATGTACAATACAAGTGATATAAACATAAATGCTCAAATAAATGAATAGTCATATAGACAATGCAAGTGGGATAGAATAACTGAAATCGTATAAAATAATAAATCAAGTTTGTTACAACATGCTCTACTTTTAAAGGTTCTATCTTAACAAGATCAATCTTATTTCTAGCAATGAGGAGCATGATATGATGATTAAGTACATCAATAGAGGAATTAAGATTGTTGTTGCTCTAGTGATTATGTGACCCAATGTCATCCCTAAGTTAGTTGGCTTAAACCTCCCATTGCCTAGAATTAGAGCCCTTCTATTGGTGAGTGTTAAGTCATTAATCGTCCTCTAGACTTTGCAACAAAGATTGTAAGTGTTTTTTATTTTTTATTTTTAAGGGACTTCTACAATTGCTTATCGTTGTGTAGGCATGTATGATTACTTCTATTGGAGGTAGGGTCCTATAGGGGCATCGTGGGGTGGCCTTGCAAGAACGTCATGGTAGACAAAATGTGGAGATAGGGCATCGCTCTTTTAACCTTGCAACATGACAAGGAATTTCCATGTCCTCACAAAGTTTCATTAATTTTTATTGCATTTAATTATTTTATTAAAATAATTAAAAATAAATCATTGATTACGTAATACATTGTAAATTAGACTCCTTTCAACTATCAAAATAATTTATTTTATTTAGTAATGGAATTGCTTCCATCATCATAACCATCATCCTTCACTAAAGGGTTTCTCCACCTAACTCATTTCAAAGGATGTGCACCCCTTTGGAAATAATTTAAGCAGCCAAGACCATTGACCCTCTAGCATTTATTTTTATTTTATTTCTTAGGTAACACATTATAATAATTAATAATGCTGTCCTCATAAGCCTATATAAATTCAATTATCTTTCAAACTGGCTCACTTTATGGACCACAATGGTCACTCCACACACCGGCCAATTTAGCTAGGGATTAAAAAATTATTATGCAATATGAGTTTTTGATCTCATGACCTCTATTTCAAAGAAAAATAAACCAACCATTAAACTAAATGTTACTTTTTGACTCACATTTGTCCCTTGAAACTAATATCCTTAATATCGTCCCCTTAAATCTTATTTCTAGTTTTGCGCCTGACTTCACTTTTTGACTCACATTTGTCCCCTGAAACTAATATCCCTAATATCGTCCCCTTGAATCCTATTTCTAGCTCTGTGCCTGACTTCACAAATGTAATTTTTTTTAATACAAAAAATAAGAATTTTTTCCCTTAATAAAATGAAATAAAATTAACAAAATAATTTTTTTTTCTAACAAAATACAATCTCTTACTTTTGAAATAAAATAATTACGATATATCTCATTTTAATTATTAATAAAACAATTCAAAAAATGATTAATTTGCTAAGGATGTCATTTTTTTCTTAAAAAAATGTAATGGCATGTTTGGTATATAAAATTAGAACACTTGAAAAATCAAAATCTTGATGAAAGTAGGTTTGAATTTTCATGAAAATCAACTTTTGATTCATTCAAAGTGTATTCTCTTTTTCAACTTTTCAAATAATGTCTATTATAAAAAGATGTCAAAATCTTATCATTTTTAGACCTTAATTTTCAAATATTTTCAGCCCATAATTTCAAGCATCTAGCTCTATCCAAATTTAAATTAAATTAAAATCTATTCAAATTTAATATAAAAAAAAGAAAAGGAAAAACAAATTCCCACTTAAAATTTAATATTAAATAGAAATACATCATTTACATCTATGTGCTTAAACCATAAAAGATATTTTACTAAAAAGTTTTATGTAAAAATTTAGAAATTAGAATTTTCTAAGGTACTAAATAAAATCCTCTTCTTCATTTAAATTTCCTTATTAAAAAAGAAAAAGAAAAAGAAAAGAGAAGTCTTCTCATCTTCATGAATGGCTTTCATGACAAGCTTGATAAATGTGTTGAAGTCTGTTGGTAAAAAAGAAGCCTTGTACACAAGTTTCCAGGTCAAACATGGTTCAAAATTGGCATTCAATTAAGATGGAATTCAGGCATTTCAAGGGCATAACACCATTTGCATATGGGAATGTCTGCCATTAACTTCTCTAGAATTTCTTAGTCTATGAAAGCCAACACCCCATTTCAGACCTAGAAAATTGGGAAGAAGAGAGAGAGAGAGAGAGAGAGAGAGATGGGGAGACTAGTGGTAGCTTGGACATGACTTTATTTTATTTGTTTTGGGTATGCGTAATTTCATCACATTTTATGGTATTTGGTAGGAGTGGACCATTGGAATGTATAATGTAATGTTGTTGACTCCAATAGTATGATTCTAATAAGCTTCTATCAAATATGTATAAGGGGAGATTGTTTCCTTGAGTTTCTCACTTAGCCCATTGTGTATGGCCTTGTCTCCTTTCCCATGTGCTTCTCACTTTGAAATTACACTCTCTACCAAACTCCTCGATTTCTTTTTCAAGGTGGAGGTGCTCAGATTTTAATAAAAAGCCTATATATATATATATATATATATAATATGACTAATATATTAACTTTATGTGATAAGATTTAGGCTATTAGATTAAGGTAAAAAATGTATTTAGGTATAAACAAATAAGACTCGAAGAAATCTACATGATCCCACATGATTACGGGTAATTTTTTTATATCCACTAAAAAAATACGTTCCGATACGGTAATGGAATGCTTTAAAATTGATAAATTGTATATTAATATGATGAAATAGATAATAAATGATTATAATGAAGTGAGAAGAGAGATTATCAATTTATGTAACAACCCTTTTTCAAAAAATAATAGTGGTAACATCATGGATTTGAATGAGGGCGAAGGTGGAGCTCACATATGGTGCCACTTATCCAAGTTAGGCACATGCTAAGAGAAGTCCAAACCATGAGGTTGAGAATAAGGGAGAGCTCATTAAGAGGTGTCTCTTAGTACACATCATATGCATCCCATCTCAACAACCCATCACCTACTCAAAGGGACAACCAAATTAAATTCAAAGCATTGAGGTAGAGTTTTTCTATACACGATTGTGAAAGCCAAAGACCCCTTGCTTTGATTATGGTGTTTTTGTCCCCTTTAGTTGTGTTCTAAACCATGTTTTCAAATAAACCATATAGTAAAAACAAAACAAACCATGATAATGTGTGCAAGTGTTTTACTTTGACACACCAAGTGGGAGGTCTTTGTAGCATTCCCAACACGCTATAACGTTCCGTTTTGCCTCAAAAATCTATCTTTTATTCACTTAAATTATTGAGAATTGCTTACTTGCTCATAAGAATAAGTAAAGATATTAGAAATAGGAGTTCAACTACGATACTGAGTCGGTATATATTGAAAAATATGATCAATCAAATCATATATTTTGATCTCATTATTTTGTATCTTAATCTCAATGTTTATATCTAATATTTCTTTCTTTTTATCTAATCCCATTGCTTACACCCTTCATCTATAATATGTTTTCAATGATCGAGATACAAAATTCAAGACCCATAAAATTAAATTTTCTTGCTTTTGTCTATATATACCAATGTCGAAGCAAGCTCCACGCATAGGCTCTAGCATAACCAAACAAGTTTATCATCATTGTTTATTAGTTGAAAGCATCTTAAACCCTTAAAAGAAAAAGGAAAAGTCAACCAAAAAAAACAAAATGGAAAAAGAATTTACAGTGTGATTCATGTCAAGAGTGGCGGTGGGATTGATTATGTAAAAGGTTTCGTGTTGGTGGTGTGGCTAAGAATGAAGACCCTAAACAACACAACAAAGTCTCATGTGTTTTAACTTGTGGGAGAAGATACATATTAAAGACTTAGAATTTAATGACACATTGACCAAATCAAAGAAATGCACAACATTAGAAGAAAATACAAGGAGCGAGTCCCATTTTCATACGGTAAGAGAGCTGGTCTTCATATTGACGTCACACATGGTTTATGCTGGCTGTTAGGCTTTGCTTTGGACCAGCGTGGGAAAGATGAAACCCTCGACACTGCACAGATGTAGAAACCATACATGGGGTAGTAATGTGATCTAAGGCATTTTTCAAAAATTGTTTTTGAAAAATAGTTCTTCTTTTTGGAAAAACCAAGACATGGGGTAGAATCCAAGGCCCTCTTTGAAAACTATTTGCTTCAAACACTTAAGGTAGAAGCTTTTCAGTCACCCTCACACATGGGCTTACTGATTTAAGAAAGGTGCGACTTTGAAACAGAGAACCAGACTAACAACCAAGATTTAAAAAGAACATATTAGTCCTTGATTTAGCCCCACCAGTGGGGCAAAGCTTTAATTGCTAAAAGCTCGTTCTACCTATTAAAGTTTTTATAATATATTTGATTGTTATTAAAGCACTTCCATACAAAATAAAGCAAAAATGCTTGAAGCATGAGGTTTAACAACTATTTTTTGAAAACAGTTTTCTATTTTCCATAACAATAATAAAAATTAAAACAAAAATAAATTCAATCTCGACAAATTTTTAAAACTCTATGTATTTCCAATTTAAAAATATAGAAATAAAAAATTGTTATTTCTTTTAAAAACTCTATTTTAACTTATTCAAAAAGTTCTTTTCCATTTAATAGAACTTTTACAATTCTAATATTTTTAAAATTGGGCCTTTGACTTCAGCTTTAACATCCTGCAAAAGCTTCCTACCTCAAGATTAGAATAAGGGCTGTGAGTCATGAGAAGAGATCCCCAGAGTAAATTCTGTACTCTAGGCTCCTTGCACAAGTACTTAAAAGTAAGCATGTTTCAGAAGTCATGGAAGAAGATTAATAAAGCTTGGTTGGTTCTCCTTTTTAAAAACCCAAAAGCGAAGTGAAACAGATTGCTAAGTAGTGAGTATAGTAGGTTGTAAAGCAGATGGAGAACAGATCAATTGATGGTAACTGAAGGGCTAGGATCAGAACTACCCAGAGATAGATTATCAAGTTGGGATAAAACAGAAATGCCTTCAAGATCAAATGTTTACAGTGATGGTGGGTGGCTTTCATATTAACATTTTAAATGTGCCTCATAGAAAAACTTACAGGTTTCAGCACTTGCTTGGGTCTATACTCCCAAAGTATTATCAAGTGGAAGAACTATCTGCAGCCAACAAGAAGTGAAACAAATTCTAACAATATTTCTCAGTTTCATATCAAGAAATAAAAGATAGAAAATTAATTGTAGGCTATATATTTCCTTTATGTAGCATGTTACAGGAGGCTTGGGAACATTATCGAAGGAGACTTAATAATACCATAATTTTTTCCTGTAAACCCTCAATTGTCTTGGTTGCTAAAAAGCAAGAAACATGGAGATCAATGACTTCCAACCAGCCGATTCAATTGAAACTTTACATAAATCATTTTTCCCTGTACCAAAGTGCACCCTCAATTGTCTTGGGTGCTAAAAAGCAACAGATATGGACATCAATGACTTCCAACCAGCCAATTCAATTGAAAGTTTACATAATTTAGTTCAGACATAGTTCTCATGAAACTTGAAACTCATCTCTCTCTCTCTCTCTCAATTCAAGCTTTCACAGCTTTTTACCCCTTTTTTTTTTAAAGAGAATTGCTAGGGAAAAGAAAGTAGTTTTGTCAGCATTTACAACATTATGGACTTTACACATTACCAAATTCAGTAAATCTCACTGTCAAACAGATAAAGTTGGCATCCTTTACAGTGTTTGCTCAAAGTCAAAAGATGCTAATTGCTTGCCCCTTCAGCTGTTCATGAGTATGATTCTACAAAAAGAAAAAAGAAATAAAGAAGGCTCTCACAGATCAACCTAGGTTTATCACCTCTTCGAAATAAAGCAGGCCAGCATATAATCAATTGATCAGGACTTCAGAGTTTTCGTTTTCTTCTTAAAATGTGCTCCCAAACAATTAATCTGGAAATTCATAGTGAAATGGTATGCTCTAACTAATCTTTCAGTCTGGAAAGCCTCCAATAGCTTGCTTTTTCAAATGACCAGGAAGTATTATTGTACAAGATCAAAGCTCCAAAATCTGCCAATATTTATGAAGTTTTCTGAAAAGAGCATGGAAAAATGATTATGCAAGTTATTTGCGTATCTCTTCAACATACACTACATTTTTTTTCGTTTCATTTTTTGATTGAAAAATGTTATTGTAATCCATCCTCTGAAAACTCAGAGTGAATATTCCACTTGCTTATCATCTTCACAAGCCATGCCTGGATTCTTTTAATAGTGCAGTTCAAAACCATACCTGACCATGCATCTGGTCAAAAAGAGCTTAAGCACCCTTTGCAGAGAGATCTTGCAACCCACAAACCATATTTGCAGGGACAGCTAAGTCAATCATTTTTGGATAAGATAGGTTCAAATCTGAAAAACAATTAATTCACACTCTTAAGGGGCCATGTAGAAAATATTAAAGGGCAGTGTAAAATAGAGAGTAACAGATTTATCACAGGTTTTCCCTGCCAGATAGTTTTTACTTACTTTCCATGATATCCTTAAATGTTTCCTGCGAAAGGAGATCCAGAATAAAAAAAAACAATTAGGAAGATAAGAGAAGTTTGGCCAAGATCTAGGTAAATAAAGAATGTTTAATTGATTTTCTTCCAAGTCTTTACTCATCACAAACCCAATTTAATCAGCTAATTATCTTAAAGGTCAGATATATCCTTTTTTTCATCAAATGCTTTCAAATTCCAGCAGTGTTTTTGTAAAATCTCAACAGGAGAATCATTTTATTTAAAATAGCATGACTATGTTAGATTATTGTGAATGTCATTCACTTTAATGAACAAGCCAAATTGGCTAGCATTCATTGAACAAGGACAGGTTAACCAACAAAAGGGAGGCAATGGTGTCATAGAATCATAATCCATTTGGTAATAACCAGAAAGATAAATGAGAAATAAAAGAAAATATGAAAGTAACAATTCTGGCTGAAAGAATTACCTTATCTTTTGTTAACCGAGGATTATAGAGCATTTCCTCCCCCACAGTACTTACCTACATCTCAAGCATAGTCATTGCATAAGTTGATAATTAAACAATTTACATGTTCCAGGAGAGAGAGAGAGAGAGAGAGGATGGTTACATACAGTGAATCCCTTGTAATCATGAGCAGGGTAGATCAATGTGTCTTTGGGCAATGTGAAAATCTGGATTGATATGAAAATTTTTTAGAAAAAGAGAAGTGTAACTGTACCATAATGGTGTTTGAAATACCAAATATATAGAAGGTTTTTTCAATTTTCTTTCCCATGAAAAAAAAAAAAAAATGTCCACTCTGCTTCATGTTCTTGCCTGTGAATGCACCGAATTGTAGAGTTGATGTGAACATCCACCCTGTGAGTCAATTATAAAGATTAAACAATGCTTCTTAAGAATCTTTTAGAAAAGTTCTCTTTTAAGAATGAAACAAATTCTTGACACTTTCAGCCTGTAAATATTTAATAACTACATTAAACCTGAAAATCTGTTCTTCCACATCCACGAATCAGCAAGGCATCCCCAGTGAAAGCCATCCTCGGTTCAGGTTGATCAGGGGCATCTCCTGTAACATAGGTGACACAACCTATTGTATGACCAGGAGTAGCACGAACCTGCAGAAAAAGGAAATAGGAAAAAATAAAGTTCTCGAAGATCGAATCAACAACTTTCAAACTTCATACTCATAAAAGATGAAAATTCTGCAATAACAGGGTAGTATTTGCATTTTGACTTGATTTTTTTTTCTGAAGTAGACTTGATATTAAACACCAAAGGACATCTTGATTCACTATATACCACCAAAAAAAAATCTAAAAAAATGTGCCTTATAAAATTACTGGATATAATACAGTGGATGCAAAATGACATTTTTTTCTCTTACAAAATGGTAATGATGCATGATGCATGTGAAATTCACCTAATTGGGGTTATTTTTTAATAGACAATTAAAAAAACTCTTTCCTCAAGAAAGTACTATTCAAAAAGCATTTTTTTTTATCAGAAATAAAATATATATTGATAATAGTAAACTTCTTTCGGACAAGAATGCTTTGGACTGTGATGTTAACTTTTTTGGACTGGTTTGGGCGTTCTCGGATTCAGTGAGAAATCTCTTTCTAAAATGGAAAGTTAAGGGGCTGAGGAAGAAGAAAAGAGCAATGTGGGGATTGGCTCCGATTTGTCTTTTTTGGTGTATTTGGGGAGAACGAAATCGAAGAACTTTTCAGGTGGAAGAGATGTCTGACCAAAGTCTAAGGAAGCTCTTTACCCGATCTTTTTTTAGAGTGGTCCTCAGCAGGTTTTGGGGTTAGACAATCCCTCTTTTTTTGAATTTTTGGGTGTCCTTAATGGAGACTAGCATCTCTATTGTAGGTCTTGTTTCTCCTTTCTGCAGCCTGTTTGTGTTTTGCTTGTATACTGCTTGTATACTTAGGGTTCGCCCCCTGTTTTTAGGTGTTAATTAATTCAATCTGCCTTTGTCTATCAAAAAAAGAGTAAAGTTTATGAGAAGGATGAGAGGTCCTTCCCACAAATACAAAACTTGATCAAAATAGGACTATTCTCCTCCACTATACAATGATAACTACAGATGAAGACATGTACAAAATATCACAAGAAACCAAAACCAAACTCTCTCAAACGTTATCCACCCCTTTCGAATTACAAACTGATGTCCAACTTAGTTGAATAACCTTAAGTGGGATTCCTCTAAAAGCGACGGTTAAAGAGGCCCAAAAGGAGGAGTAGAAGTGAAGAAGATCCCACAACATCCCTTCTGTTTTGTACTTATCCTCAAAAATCTAGCGTTTCGCTCTTGCCACACAATCCACGGTACAGTGAGGCAAGCGATATGCCAAAGAGTCTTGCCTCTGATTGAATTCCTCAACTCTCTAAATGAAATAACCATTATATCTCCAGTACTCTAAGGGGGAACTCAATTGAAATTAGCTATTGTGAAGAGCTTATGCCAGAGGGCATTTTGAGATTCTATTTACTATCTTGAGGGTGTTTTTAAATTTTTCTTAGAACCTCTATTTGCTACTACAAACAGTACCAGGAATCGAAGATAGTTACTACTTTCTTCTAACATCCATGGCAGAGCGCTACATGAAAATTTAAAAGGCATGCAAAATTTTTACTAAAGGGTAAATCCAACAAGCTTAGAAGTGGGATAATGAAACATGATATTTGGGACTTCAACGAATCCAGTAACACATAATTATATCATAGCTTATGAATATAGAGAAGAAGAAATATGTAACTACAAAATAACAGTGTCACCTGCTAATGATTAAACATTGAAGTTCCTAACATCATGTTGTCATCATCTGGCTATGCATGTGTTAAATTTATTTTTTCTAAACCATAATTCTCAATATTGGATTACCTAGAAATAAAATGTATGTACCATGGATGATGTGATTACTTAAGGCAGAAGTTTCTGAAAAGAAGAGGTATAATTAAGAAAAACAGTTGACTGCACAGGAGATGATGCCTCTGTTTTTGGGCTTGTGTTAATGAGAGAAGGCAAACTAATTCCAAAGTACACCTGCATCAACTTATCTTTTTAGCAATCCCTGAATTCAACAACTCATAGACATCTCATGTACCAACAACTGCATCCATACCATGCAACAGAGACTTGGGATGCACTCTACAAGAACAAATTCTATTTAGCAAAATAAGGTGACTCATGAAATGGGAAAACTCAAAGAGCATGGAAGAAACATTTGAAGGAGAAAAACCAGTGCGCCTCCAGAGTCCAAACTAGAAATAAATTAACATATTATTGTTATTGAGAAGCCCAGAGAGTGAAATAAATTTACAATCATTTGGCTTTGTTGGGTCAAGAACAAATTCCAGAAAGCCCATCAGGGCAGCTATGAGCAAGAGAAGGCTACTTGCACAGGAATACATCCTTACAAGCAGATCCTCCCAAAATCTGCCTTTTGGGAAGAGATACAAAGAATTTCTCTCGTAATCAGTCTCTAGGAGCATATAGCTCTCTCCACAAGCTGTAATACGAGGATCCAATCCATCTAAATAGTCTCTCTAAACTATGCACAGCCACTCATCAACTGATTCCTATTACTTCAACCCACATTACAAATTCCTAAACCACTAGCAGCTTTAGGTTCTGAGGCCATGCAACAAATCAACCAAGTTTGTTTTAGGCCCAAAACCAAGCAGCATCTCTTATTATGTTCTTTTCATTAGTATAACAACACAAAACAGATTGCTTCAAATGCCTAATTAGGGAGGCATTAGTAATGCGACAATTATTGTCCTAGAAATATTAGGAGTAAAATGTATAGCAACTGCCCCGCTCCTAAAACAGAAACTAGAAAGTCAGTACATCTAGACCGTAGGTTCTTCAAAAATTTGAAAATTAAGTCCTGAACTTTCTAGTGTGGTTCTTATAAGGAAAAAAGAGAAAAAAAACTATAAATACACAAAACACAAGCAGTTCCCCTGTTCATCTTAAAGAAAATACATGAACCATGCCCTTACCTCCAGATACAGATCTCCAAAATAGATTTTATCACCATTTTCAACCAGAAGATCAGCTTTTGATTTGCTCATTTTAGAAATTATAGATTTTACACCAGGAACTTTAGTCTGCAAAAAAAGAAAGAGAGAGAGAGAGAGAGAGAGAGTGAGAGTGAGTTACCATTTGATATAAGACTCTCAGAAATGCAATGAGAGAATTTTTTTGTGAATGAATCATATCAAGAAAAGAATAAGAATCAACCTCTACATACTATGAGAGAGAGTATGCGTGTATGTGTGTGAATGAACATGCATCAATACTGAAAAAGAGTTAAACAGCATTAAAAATGTTAGAAACCTGCAGCAATACTGAGAAAACAGTTAAACAGAATTAAGAATGTTAGAAACCTTTATCAGCCCAGTTCCAGTTACATGATCAGCATGTACATGAGTATTCATTGCATAAATGAGCTTCAATCCTAGTTCTTTCACAAGGGAAAGGTCCCTCTCCACTTTCTTGTCAACTGGGTCAATCAACTGCAGATACATGAACTCAGTTAGCATGTATTTCAGAATATATGCTAATGAAGAAATTAATATATAAGTGAGTGGAATGCTGAGCCTATGCATAAAAGTCATCACTTGGGTATTGTGATAACTGAAATAGGGCAAGCAATTTCGCTGGATAGAGCATTCTGGTTGGAGCAAAAAGCAATGATTTTTAGGAAGATTCACCCATGGCAGAGATGTGGGATAAAGTTCATTCCTATGTCTCTTCAGGCATCTTCTCACTGAGGTGTTCCTCAGCATTCCTACAAGTTTCATCTCTTTGGAATGAAAAGGTGTTTGCATTGGTAATCAAAGAAGTTGTTTCAAGAAGAACTTTGACAGATGCATTTAGGATTCCAGATTAATTTTGCGTAGGGGGCTTTATTAGAGACTGTGGAGGGGTGATGATTTTGGTCTTTTCCAGCCTGAAGGGTAGTGATGGCTATTAAATTGTGTTTTCAGCTCTTCGAGAATGTTTAATTGGGTTTCCAGTTTGGGTGTTAAAACCCTGATCAAGGAAGATGAAAAATCAAGACCATAAACTCGATAGTACTACCATCATATTCCAAAACAAAGAATCAACATTAACGCAAGCTCACGGACTACTGAAAAAACTGAGCAAAAGAATATTCAAATCAAAGATCATACAATTGAAAATCAAAATTCCCATTTCCTTTTTGTACGGATTCTCAGCAACAACCAAACCAAGTTCAGAAAACAAAACCTAACCAGTGCGGGTTTATCAGGGTGAGAGACGTCAGCGAGCAGGTAGGTGTAAGTAGAAGACTCCTGCTCAAACAGCTGGCGAAACAAAAGCTTTTTCGACGACTGTCCAAACGACGTCGAATAACACTTCACCATCCGATGTGACCTGAAGCCACGGGCCTTGGCGATCGCTGGCGTTGACGAGAATGAGCCTACACGGAGTGGAGCTAGAGAGAGTCGAAGCATTTTCGCTTTGTCATTGATCGCCAATGGGGCCCTCTGTTTGGCAGCCGAGAAAATGGAACTCCGGTGGGAAACAGGAAACTACAGCTCTAACCCGAGCAAGAGGTTAGTAACAAATTAACACCAAATGTGTGTTCTTTACCGGATGAGGAAAAGAAAAGGGTTATTTAGTAAATTTGCTATTGAAAAATTATTTTTTTTAAAAAAGAAAAAAAAGGAAAATGAATGAACGAAGGGTTGGGTTCTGAACGGCACTTTTAAAAAATCTCATCGAAATAGGCGTTGAAGGTCTTTGAATGAGAAAAGCGAGGGACTTGGTGAAAAGCGTACCGCGCAGCTTCTCTACTGCCCGCAGCCCAACTCCCGCGCAAATGGATCCATCAGACCGCTACTGCTACAACCCCGTCTTGCGATGGAACCCTCAGGTGGAAGCCTACTTCTCCAAGGCATACGGTCCTCACCATTTCTCTCGCATCTCTCAAGCCCTAGCGTACTCTCCCTTCTCCTCATTTTACTCTTGCTTCTCTTTTCGTACTTTCTCTTTCCCCGCACTTCCCACTCTGTTGGGTTTCTCATAAAGTGTAGTTATGCGACTTTTTTGTTTTTTTGATTTCTGATTTTTGATTCCCAGTGAAAGCAAAATCCGGTAGGAAAAGAATCCGAATTCAAAATTTGTTGTTCTTTTCTTGTTTCTTTTGGTTTCCTTGGTTTTCTGGTAAGCGAAACAGATGGCCTGTTATGGAGTTTTTAGCATATGAGAGTTCTCTTTTGAAAATGGTTGTGGTTTCGGTTAATTCAATCTATCAATTGTTTGCAAGTTGTTCTTCGATGGGTGGAAAAGAAATGTACGCCCTTTATGGTTTTTCAATTTTTGAATTTTATTCAGAGGGAGAACAAAATCGCGTAGGAAAAGAAGAAAGGCTCAAAATTTGCGTGTTTCCTTGTTCCTTTTGGTTGCCCAGCTTTCTCAGCAAACAAACGGGGGCAGTTTTGGGGAGTTGTCCTTGAAAATGGTTGTAGTGTCTGTCCATTCAATCTATCTGTTGCTTGAAAGTGATTTTTTAATGATTGGAAAAGAAATCTGCCTGCTTTATTGTTTTTTTTTTTTCCTTCAATTTTAAAGCTTGATCACAATGAAAGTAAAATCATGTAGGAAGGGGTGAAAATCCAAAATTTGTGTTTATCCTTTCTTTTTTCTTTTTTAAATTTCCTTTGATATCCTGGATTTCTTGGTGACCAAATATAGGGTTTGTCGTGGTGTTTTTTAGCATGTGAGAGTTGTCTTTTGAAAAATGGTTGAGGTTTCATCGGTCTAATCTAGATGTTAAGTGGTGATGCTCAATCTTGAGTAGTTTCCGTTTCTACTGGGGTCTAAAAAGTTTAATTTTCAATGGTTATTTCCTCATTAACCTAGGAAGCTAGGGATTGAAGGAGTCTTTAGAGATCATTGTGATGGAGTGTTGAGAGCTTTTTCTAAGTTGGCAGAAGAGTGTTTAGCTATAGAAGCAAAGATACTAGCTCTTTTAGAAAGTTTGTTGCAGGATAAAACTTTGAATCTTTCATATTTATGGGTTAAGGGTGATTTCTATTGCTATTTCACAGGTGTCCTAGAAGGCAAAGGTCCATGAAATAATGCTGGATGGATCTATCAAATTATTAGTGTTGTTAGTTCTTCTTGATCTCCACATTTAGCTATTCAGGTGGTGAATCATTTAGCCAAGAAAGGGCCCAAACACTTGGTATCCTTCATTGAGTTTTTTCCCTCCTCTGGGATGTATAAAGCAGTTTTTGGTTGTATTATGCTTTGGTATCCTCTATAAGATATACACCTTGTTTTGCTTTCCTTAGAAGTGGTATGCACATATTTTCTGTTAGATTATTGTTTGGTGAAACTTCGAAGGATTTCTTAATCTTTCTCTGTACTTAATTTACGGCAATGGATGTGTTTATTTCTGACAAATAAAAAAAAAAAAAAAAAAATCTCCATGAGTAGTTTTTCAATTAGCAGAAAAGGAATGTGTTTGCTCCCTTGCATTTTTTATTTTGATTAAGAGTGTAGGCAAAATCATGTGGAAAAGAAGCAAAATTCAAATTTTGTGTTTTCCTTGTTGCTTTTGGTTTTGACATCTTAACTGAAAAGTGGATCTGTTATTGTGTTTTGCACGCGAGAGTTGTCTTTTCAAAAGGGAATGTCTTTGCCTACTTGTTTTTCAATTTAGAATTTTCTGATGCAGAGTTAAAGCAAAATTATGCAGGAGAACTAGCAAATTTCAAATTCATTTTTTTTTTCCTTTTTGCTTCCCCACTTTTCTCATTACCAAATGGAGGGTCTATTATGGATTTTTAGCTTTTGAGAGTTATTTTTTTGAAAAGGATTCCGCTTTCTATCGATTCAATAAATTAATTCTTTGGAGGTACATATCTTGATAAGTGGTAAAGGAATATGTTTGTTTCTTGTTTTTAAATTTTTGACTGAAGTGATAGCAAAATATTGCTTGGTAATTTGTTTTTCTGAAACAGTAGTTTACTAAAATCTGTAAAACGAAGCTTTTGTTTTGGTGGTTCCGTCTATTGAAGCTATTGGATGTGCTGGTGTTGGTGAGGAGAGAACAAATGTTTGCTCTCAAATCAATGGCTTAAAAGGGATTTTTTTTTGGTTGTTTTGAGAGGGCATGGTGATTGTAATATGTTAGTATGATGTGTTTTCTTGTGTGCTTGTGTTGTGTTTTTTTTTTTTAATCCTTGTCTTTATGGTCGCATGTTTTCACTAGGCGTCCATCTTGCTACTCTTGTATCCGTGTGAATACACTCAAATCAACAAGTGATGCTGTTATTGAGAAGCTATTGGCAATTATACAGGAAACAGAGCTTGGTAACACTGTTGATGGCATGCATTTAAGTGAAAGTAATGCCACTGCCAAAATTGATATGGGAGGGAATTTAAAAAGCTCTCTGAGAGAATATAATAATCACCTGAATTTGGATGAGCAAAAGAAGGTTGCCTTTGGAAACTTTGAGCAGTTGGATTCTCAGAAGAAAAGCTTGGAAACTGGTTCAATTTCTAAGTGCCAGTTACCTGGGCTAGACTATGTTGTCTTTGTCAGAGGTTCAGGACCACACACAATTGAATATGGCTATGAAATTGATAAACCTCCAAAGGAGGTTATTGTGAGTCGTAAATGTGCTGAGGCAGTTCTTCGAGGGGCTCAGGTATTAGCATTCTTGTAATTTTATCTAAGTTTGGTACATGTGTTAAATTTCATCGGTCTGGCGCTTCTTAGTGTTTGAATTCTGTAAAATATGAATATCCCAGTATTTACGCTTTTTTTGGATTCAAACTCAACTCAATCCAACAAACATGATCACAACTTCTGAGAGCAAATCTGGCATCCTGGTACTCCACATTTTTATGGAGTTTTTTTACACTTTCAATTTCATGGGTGTATCAAATGTTTGCAAAAGTTTAAGGGCATCAACTCTCCTTGCTTATTATTAATTTTTAGCTTATTCCATTTTGTACATGTCCTTTTTGTTTAGACTCCTATGGCCCTTTAGTATTATGTTGCATTTACTTCTAGAAGAAATTACTAACCATAGTTTGAATCTTACTTTGGATTTAGTTGAGTTAATATAAGATCAGGTTGTTCTGTATGTGCCATGGTGGTCTACAGGACATGGGTATAACATAGCAGTGCAAATCCTGAAAGAGTGGGATATGTAGAACACATCAATTCTTTTATATACAAGCACATCATAAGTGAAATTATTTAATATAATTTTTTAATGTGCAAGTGTGTGATGATATTATATGTGACAAAAGGTTTTATTAATATATCTCAATTTTGTTAGATCCTTACTCAAAATTGCACCACTCAGAAGAAGCATCTTGACAACTATAGGTAAAAAAAATTTTCTCTCTTTTTTGGGTCCCCATTGGGACTTGAACTTGGAACCTCCCATAAATCCACCCCAATCCCAACCCTTAACCATTGCATATATATATATGGTTGTTTTATTTCTTTTCTCTTGCTATAGTTTTTTGTTTGCTTGTATTCATGGTCTTGATGAAGTAATGATAGGTTAATTAGTAGAATTTGAAGAAGGTACAATAGGCATTGCTTTGAATTTGGAATCAAATAATGTTGGTGTTGTATTAATGGGTGACGGTTTGATGATACAATAGGGAAGTTCTGCAAAAGCAACAAGAAGAATTGCTCAAATACCTGTGATCATTTCAATTACAGCAAATGATGATGTTATAGCTTCAATCCGATTAATTCTTAATAAATTAGTATTCGCTATTTGTGAGGGTTGTTCTAGCTATATAAGAAATCCTTGATTAATAATAAGATAAATAATAACTTTGGGAACTCCATAGATTTATGGAAATGGAATTGGTTACTAGTTTTGAATCTCAAAAGAGATATAAAAACTGGGGATATTATGTGACTAGTTAGTATTTAAAGTGATGTGTCATGATCCAGATTATGTTTTGTCTATTTCACTTAACTTAATAGTAAGTATGGGAATGCATTCATTTCCTCTGCATCGACCCAATTTGTTAGTCATATCCTAATGTGCCCACTGAGGGTTTGACTTGTCTTGGTCTTGTGTGTTATTTGAAACTTTAAAGTTTTGAATGTGTCTAACCAGCATAGAATTTCAGAGTACTATTCTGTCTCATATTGTCTTCAGACGAAGGCATGACTTTTGAGTATAATTTCAGATTGTTCTGTAAGAACTAATAGTTGATGCATTTTTGATATATTTTCTAGTGAAACAGGGAAGTAATGATTGCTGGATGTTCTCTCTCCTGTTTTCTCATGGTATGTTTATTTGTAGGTATATGTCCCTGGTGTATTGGCTTGCAGTTCTCATGTTGAGAAAGGGGATGTAGTTGCAGTTTCAGTTGCTGTGGAGCAGCCTGGTACTGATGGTGGATGGGGTGTTGGTATAACACGTGGGACTGTTCTACAGGGTCAGCAGACAGGCAAGAGTATAGTATTACTCTGCAGTTATTCTTCTGATTTAACTTTGTATTCTTGGGTATAAAATTAAGACCATTTTTTTTGTTACTTGATTCTCAGGAAGCAAGAATGATATTGTTTTGATGGTAGCAGTTGTTATTTATGAGTGTTTCTGGATTAGGCATTGAATCTCGATGTTCTTTTCCTTTTCAAAATTATTGTTTGGGAATAGATATCTAATCTTTTGAAAAGAGATGGGTAAATTTTGAGCAAACTTTTGTTAAATATGAGTCAGATATCTAGTCCCTTTTTCCAGACATGCCTTTCCATGTTTGTTGGGAAAGCTTAGTAAATGTTTGAAACATGAAATATCTTGTGCAAATTGGAGAGATGTTCAAAGACATTGGTAGAATATTTGTATGAGTGATCCTTAATTAGAGTTTCCTGGTCCTGATTTCCAACTTGGAATTGCAAGTAATGCTGTAAATAAATAGATATTTAGGAACATTTTTTGTGTAAGATACAGGGATATTGATAACAACGCTAACATAAAGAATAGCTATATTAGAAAAAGAAAAGCGCATTTGAAGGTGACGGACATAGCTCTACAATTATTAATACATAATCAACCGTATGTATGTATCCTAATACAGATCTTTTAGAGTTAAAAGGATCCAAGTCTGATCATATGTAAATTCTAGTAAACAGTTTTGGTACTGCAGGTTTCTTTTTAAATGTTAGAAATCCGATTTTGATCATTGTCTAGCCTTTTTTATTGGAAATGGTTTTTAAAATACAGTTATAATTCCGAGGGCTACAAAAAATTCCTCTCAAAAATGATAATTTACCTTGCAATCAAAATACTACTAAATATGATAATATACTTTTTTATATGTGCATAAGCAAATTGATTGCAATTAAATTAAGAAAAAGACAACTTATTGAGAAGGGGATGTAAAGTTGACTCCTTAATGTCGTAGGGACTAACTTGTAGTTCTTGATTTTAGGCTTCCTGAGTCTTCTCCATGATCATATCAAGAAAATCATTATGTTCTCGATTCTTCAACTTTCTCTTAAAATGTTTACAACTTCTAGTACCCGATACCAAATCTGATGCAGGAACTTAAAATTCCCCTCATGTAGCATTTTCTTGAGTTATAGAATGAGGTGAAAAGAATAAAAGATGACTTTAAAAGAAAAAAGATATCCTAGGTAATCACATCTAGATTTTGTTAAGCAATTATTCTTGGAAGGAAGACAATCAAATCCTCAAAGAAAGCAGGAAAGATGTTGAAATCCTTTAGTAAATGGCTTTGAATGACTACCTAGGTTTATATAGACCCTTATAACTCTTTTCTAATAGGATAGTTTTCCTAATTCCTTGGTTTTTCTTGTCGGAATAGGAAATAAAAAACACATAGATAGAATATCATTTAGAAACTGAAAAAAATAAAAACTCTCATGGTATAATTTGTGTAAAACAGTATTCTCATGGTAAAAATGTGGTAAGACCAATGGTTGCAATGCAGAGATGATATGGCTTCATATTTTGTAGTTCTATGACTAAAAAGGGAGCATAAAAGCATCTTTGATTTTGTACATGTTGAACCTACACCCTGCATATGTCTTCCTATACTGCAGCTTGTTCTCAAAATGGTGTTGTAACTAGTAAGTTTCTGTGTATCAATTGGATGTGAGACATATACCCTCCCATTCTTTTGTGATAGCATAAATAACAGTTATGTATTGAATGGAACAATGAGAATATTTATGTAAGATATTGAAGTGAATACCAACTAATCAAACTGATTTATTTTCAAACTTGAATAATATGAGTGGTATGACTAAACCTAAACACGTAAGCCATATGACATTTATACCTTGAGCTGGACTAAATCATATGAAATACTTGTTTCCAAAATCATGTAATCAATTTAACATATTTGGGTTACTCAAAGATTAGAGTTTCAATCAGGAAGTGGGTTTTAAAATGCACTTGTTAAGGAATTAGAAGTATATGCCTATGTGTGTGGAAACAATAATCATTTCTCTTGTGGCAGGATTGTGAACCTTGAGATCAAAGGGTAAATATGATCAAACATGAGGCATTATATATACCTGGAATAAAAAATCTTTTACAGTAGTTTCTTTTCTGTGTGTCTGTGTGGATTGTGTCTGCCAAACCGCAAAAGTTCCTATCTTCTGCATAAGTATTCCTGTGAAAACTTCTTGTAGTTTCTGGGGTTGACACAAGTTGTTGCTATTGCAGATCCTTATCATTTTGAACGAAATGCCCTTTATATTGGCCAAGGGGCCACAATGATGTCAAGGGCTGGGATCTTCCGTGCTTCAGGAGGAATTGCTGTGGATATGAATAATAGAGTATTTAAACTGCCTTCCTTTCATGGTATAATCCTTTCTTCATCCAAACTCTTGCCTAAATTCTTAATTGGAAAAAAGATTTTTTTTTTTTTGATTATTTTTTCGTTTCTGTAAAACCTGATTTGATGCTTAATAGAATGCAAGAATATTGTTTTAGGACTAAAAAATATAGAATTGACTTTTGTTTTCCCTGGATGGTGTGTATGTGTGAACAAACATTGGGGTGGGTCTATCATCTTACATAACTTTCAGTAGATTATTTGGCCGAAAAATGCTTTAGTCCATCATGAAGTGGGTGTGTGCATTCTATATGAAGTTCTTTTTTTTTTTTGGCAAATAATGTAGCATGATGTGTGGTTATTGTTGTTTTTTTTTTCTCTTCAATCTTCTTGCCGTGCTCCATGCTTTCTTTCCCTTGTGCTTGTAATTTCTACTTCATATTTGACTTCAGCGATGCAAATTTATTTTTCTGGAAAAAGTTCTCATTGTCTTTTCTTTGTTTTTTCATCACCATGGTGTTCAAAGGATTGTCATGAGAATTATGACCTCGTTGGTTTCCTTTTTATTGATTGCTACATTTTTATCCCATATTTGCTGATACTTTGTTGTTTGGCTTTTGTCTTTTTCATTGGGAATGTTCCAGTTTCAGGTGTTCAATTCAGGAAATGCTTAACTGCTCTTCTTATTATTATTTGTCTTTCTTTTTGGTTTCTAGATGTGCTTGAAGGGGAAATATTTCTTCAAAACCTGCCAAGCATTGTCACTGCACATGCCCTAGGTAATTATTACAGTATTATATATATATTTAAAGTGATTTACATTATTGTTTCTTACTCTGGTGCTTGCTTGTTGTAAAATTTTGTTGCATATAATTTGAAGGTTCTTTGTTTGTTTCCCTTGTTCCTTGGGTATTACTTAAAATTTGGAGCATATACTTTGAAGGTCCTTTGTATACTTACAATCTTTCTTTGGGTTGGACAACGTACTGAATGTCTTTGAATGGGTATTACTTTATTGATGGTCGTAAAAATGATTTTGACTGTAATCAGTGAGATGTTCCTAGTTAGGAGGAATTTTGGAGGGTCACTCATATATTATTTGGGTTTAAGTTGATTAATTGATGGGTTAGGTTTTCCTACCTACCTACCAACTAGTCTTGGCTAAGATTCATTGCAAGCCCCTCTTTTGTCACGAACTTGCCCTCAGGATTTTGGTGTCAAATGATTAGTGTTGGATCCCGTCAAACTCAAGCTTGAGTGAAACCTAGTGTGGAGGATTTGACTTATCTTGCATGTCCATAATCCATGTGCTATTTTAGAACAACTGTGGGTTTCTATATGGGTTAGCTGATGGGCGGATAACATAATGGCTTCCCAAATGTTTATTGGCTTTATTCTATATGCACTGGCTGTCAATGTCAAGTTTTCAAAAGCTTTAAAGTTTTTTTCATTACTTCGGATTAAACATTTTCTTATTGCGAATCTTAACATTTATTTATTGAAATTTCCTTGGGTGCTTAACGTTATCTTTTTGTTTCTGTCTTAGATCCTCAACAGGATGAGAGGATATTGGACATGTGTGCAGCCCCAGGAGGGAAAACTACTGCAATTGCTATCCTTATGAAGGATCAAGGGGAGGTTATTGCAGTTGATAGATCTCACAACAAGGTACCCATACAACTTTTAAACTAAAAGTATGATTTTGAAAGTCTGTCAGTTGCTTCAATTATCATATCACTCCTATAAAAAATTCTGAACCACATCATACTAGTTGAATTTAATGCCAAATGGCAGGAAAGGATTTAGTATATGCCCTCAATTAGATGGGATATGGTTTTATTGAAAAAGAATACTTAATAGGCTAATTGGATGCACTATGAATGAACTTGTCCATCCTTATTACTGATACAAATGTTCAATCTATTATTCTAGAAGAATCAGTGGAGCACATTCTCATCCATTATAGGCATGAGAGTAGCATTGCTTCAATGGCATGGAAGTTTTGGTGGAAAGGATAGTAGTCTTATTTGGAATTTAGCTCCATTATGCTTATTTTGGACCATTTTAAAAGAGCGTAATAGGATCACTTTTGAAGGAGTGGAGTATTCAATCTTAGTAGTAATATGTTTGTGTTTAAAGTCTTTCTTTCTTTTTCTTCTTTCTTTTTCATATAGAGGGTAGATCCTTGATGTTCTTGAGTTTGTAAATAGCAAGAGGTAGGATAGTTAAAAGTTCAGTTTTTTGTTTTTTTGGCTTTTGCGTGCCTTGTAAACTCCTATGTACTCGGATTGTGCACTTGTTTTGCAGATCGCACAACCTTTTTCGCTGGGTATTGTCAATCTATTCTTTTTTCTTGTTTGCCTTTAAAAGAAAAATCTATTATTCTAGAAGCATATCTAAAGATCGCATTCTGAAATATGTGACTATGAATCTCACATTGATGTCTTTTGTGTCAGTTCTAGTTTATTATCACCCTTTTAGTGCTGAGATGTTTTCATGAAAGCATAATTCATGCAGGCCTTTCAGATTGAAATTTAATGTCACCAATATCTACTGGTGAACCAAGATTTTTTTTTTTTCCTAGAAATATATATCCTAGAAAAAAAAAAAAAAAAAAATCTTGGTTCACCAGTCGATATTGGTGACATTAAATATATATGCATGAAGACTGATGGGATTGGTGGTATTGCGAGTGAAGTAAAAAATAGGAAGCTTCAACTTTCTAGCTATTATATACTGCAGCCTATATGGTTCAATGCCCAAAATCAGGTGTGCTAAAAGAAGAACAAATGCTGCTATTGTTTGAATAGGCTGAAATTACTGTAGTGTACCTTCATTGCTCTAGTACCAAAAAAAGTCAAACCAGCAGAATCTTAGATTTTCGACCTATCAGTTTGGTTACTAGCTTATACAAAATCATAGCTAAGGTACTTTTAGGGTGATTGCGTAAAGCCCTCCAAGATACCATTCTCATGTCCCAAGGAGCCTTTGTGAAGGGGAGGCAAATTTTAGATGTCATCTTGATTGCTAATGAGTTAGTGGATGAGAAAAGGAGATCAATAGAGGAAGGGGTAGTTTTCAAAATTGATTTTGAAAAGGTCTATAATCGTGTTGGTTGGGATTTTTTGGACCATGTACTTGAACAAAAAGGGTTCAGTTCAAAATGGACATCTTGGATGAGGGGATGTTTGTCTTTTGCAACTTTTGCCATCTTAGTGAATGGAAATGCCAAGGGTTGGGTGAAGGCTTCTAGAGGCTTAAGACAAGGAGATCCTCTTTCTCCTTTTCTTTTTACCATTGTGGCTGATGTTTTAAGTAGGTTGATGGTGTGAGCGGAGAAGAGAGGTCTTTTTTTAGGGGTTTCTAGTGGGCAGAAATAGGACTAGAGTGTTTCATTTACAATTTACCAATGACATTATCTTTTTTTCTAGAGCTTCCTTGGAAACCCTTAAGCTCATTTTGTTGGTTTTTGGGAGGTTGCCAAGGCTTAGGATCAATCTTAATAAGAGGACTCTTTTTTATATCAACATTAATCAAGATCAAATCTCCAGGATGGCTTTGATGCTTGATTGTTCAGTCTCGGATTGGCCTTTAACATATTTGGGTCTTCCTTTAGGGGGGGAATCCAAAATCAAGTTCATTTTGGGATTCAGTGATTGATAGTCTTTAGGAGGTTGGATGAATGAAAAAAGGATTTTTTTTTCCCTAGGAGGTAGAATCACTCTAATTCAGTTTTGTTTATTGCACATCCCAAGCCACTTCTTATCCCTTTTCAAGATTCCAGTATCAATAGCATCAAGGATTGAAAAAATGCAAAGAGATTTTTTATGGTTGGGTTTTGGGGAGGGTAAAAAGGATCACTTGGTCAATTGGGATCTAGTGTATAGGCCTAAGGAGTTGGGGTTTCTGTTTTGTATTTTATTTTTCTTAATTCCAAACTAGTAAATAATTCCTAATTTCCTCTTTTAAGCAACATTATGTCCAGATGAGTTTTGTTTCAGTTGAAACTGAATTTTCCACATTTAATAATCCATTGTCTTCCTGTTTTGCTTTTATAGTTTTAAAAATTTTATTTGTTTTTTCCTTGATTTTAATTTGTTTACAGGTGATGGATATTCAGAAATTGGCTGCTGAGATGGGCTTGCATTGTATAACCACATATAAACTAGATGCTCTTAAAGCTGTTTGTCGAAGCAATGAATCCAATGATATGACCACTCCATCTTGCAGAAAGGATACTGAGGGTGTAACTCTTCAAAGTTCAGACTCTCCAAGACTACAGATGGAGAAAAATCAATGCAGTACAGAAGCATTCGCTGCTGATTTTGCTTGCCAGGAAAATGGTAGGTGAATTCTCTCTATGTTTGTTGTTCATGAATTGCTTTTTTATACATGTGTGGACTTCTCTGGTGCTATAGTTTCTCATAGTCTATTAACTACATTGCCATATGGTGTGCTAAAAGGGAAAAAAAGAACTTTTTGTTGCTTTCAGGACTGTATATAACTGTTATGAGCTCATGGAATTTTCACTGACTTCCAGAAAGTGTGTACAAAGAAAATTTGGTGTTCATGTTTAATTTTCAAATATCAATTGAAATTTCCATTTCTATTGAGTTTAAAGGAAAGAAGCTTTCCCAATTTTTCTAAAACAATTCCATTGACAGTCGAGAGATTGCTTAAAATCAATATTTTGATATATTCTTTACTGTGATAACCAGACTCTCTCTAACCTTATCCAATTTAGCTGCATTGACAAGATGCAACATGAGTATGGGTTTGAGATCCTTACTGGATACTCTTATTTTGCTTCAGTTGTGACTGACTGTTTTGGTTGATTGTTTTTTTTTTTTTTTTTAAAAAAAAAAAACTTTCTTAAAATAATGCATTGTAAAAAAAAAAAAAAAGAGAGTTTGCTGGAAAGTCAACTTTTATAAGAATATTTATAGGGATAAAGGATAAAAGAGGGGGAATTCTTTTAGAAAATATCTTTGCTTTTTATTGATTTCTTATTCATTTTTCTTTTTAACAATGAATGGTTCAAAGTGTTGTTGTTGAACCACACAATGAGTCTGAGACAGGAGTAGAGGTATGAATCATTTGGCTAGGCTGAGATGACTCAAAGTCAAATATTGCAACTTGGATTTGCTGAAAACAGGAGGAAAAAATAGATAATCTTTACATTTCTCATAGATTCTCCACATTCTCCACATATACGTTAATTCATGACTAGAAACAAGAAATTCAGAATATCTTATTTTCAAATGCTTATTGACTCATTATTAATCACATTTCCTTTTCTTATTTTTGTTTATCAGTTACATTTATAATAGTTTTGATATTACAATATGATTTGATATATCAATTATAAAAAATTGGTATCATGTATAGAAATGAGTATAATAATGTTTTAAGAGTTTTCGGTTCTTAATATTATCATAAACCAATCCAAGTGCACACTTCTATAATTATTTAAATTTAAACAATGTCAAATGTTATAAACTTTTTTTATTAGTTTGTGAAATCCATCTAATTATAATTACTTTTCTGAAAATTTTCATCATCTTCTTGGAATTTTTTTTTTGAGCTTTTGAATTAGTATATTGTGCGTATTGCCTGATATTGATCTGAGATTTTGAGACGAATCCACCTTTGAACCTGTCTTGTTAGCCATCAATACTGCGACTTTGAACTATGACCATGCAGTAAAGATTCCTAGTATCAAATTTCTTGAAAGAAGTCAAATTTTCATCAGAAGTTCTCAACAATTGTCGAAAGTTATTGACTACATGGTGCTCCTTTCTCCATCTCTGTGCTGTCAGCCACTTTCACTTTTTTCTCTTGTTCTTCCACTACTCTTTCTCTCTATCATATGGTATTCTTTCCATAACTGTAAGTTCTTAACTTAGTATATCTTTTGGGCATTTTATTGTATTTGGATGAGGAAGAAACCTATGGATTTGATTCTTGAAGTCAAATATCATATTGTCTCCTAGGACTTACATCTTGTACTTGATGTATGGCTTTGGTAGTTTTTGTTGTTCCAATTTATGCATCATCACATGAATTGTTTAAATATTTGCTGTGATTATTATGTTCCGCCTTCGTCATGGTCAGATTTTGACAAAGAAACATGGCTAGTGGGAGTGATCACAGATGTTCAGAGACTCAGACAAAGCTATGACACTATACTTATTCTTGAGTTACAAAAACTCCACAATGAATCTTATCTTTGTGCATATTATTGGAATTGCAATTATCTCCTCCATTTCTTTTCTTTTTTGGTACAATCAACGATTGCTTAAATATTGATCATGGTTATGCGCATGAAACATTCTTTCCTCTATGGATATACTTCTGTCCTTAACCCATTCATTATTTCAGTTATAAATGGAGAAGGGAATCAAAGCACTTACACTAGCAAAGCTGATATCAGGAAGAATATTCGTCGAATGAGAAATGGGCCAGGAAGAAACCAAGGCATGGGTGGTAGGGTTGAAAAATCAAAAGGTTTTTCACCTAATAGTTTTGATCGAGTCCTCCTTGATGCCCCCTGTTCTGCCCTTGGCTTGAGACCTAGACTTTTTGCTGGCGAGGTAGGGTCTTTTTTTATTGGAATTTGTTTGCTTATAATTTTTATTTATTCCTTCTCTTTTACTGTTTTTATTAAGCAATGGGCATGCATTGAGTCTTGTGGGACCATAAAAATTTAGCTCCTGTTTGAACAAATAATAAGGCAAAATAGATGGGCATGGTGGATCTCTAATTAAACTGAGCAAGACAGATGGGATGAATAGGATTTGGTGTGAAAAATGTATTTGATTCAGACAATATACTCACATTGGGATTGTTAAGCATGCATGGGCTCATACTGTGGGTGGGAGCATTCTGTTTACTTCCTGTTTTCTGGTATGGTCTGGAGGGAGGGGCTTTAGAGAAATTTGCCACCTTAATTGTTGTTTAAACTGATGAGAAATAATTCTTCTTGAACTTTGCGTTTTTATGATCTTTGTATGTTTGTGTTTAGGAGGAGGGTGAGGGTGGTTGGGTCTGTTGGTTTGCTGTGGTCAGGTTTGGTTTCTGAATAGCATGATAGCTAAATACTGGCAGTATACTGAATCTGTGTAGCAGGGAGACTTTTAAGTAGTTTTCTTCCAACTGGAATTTCTCTGGCTACAACTGTAATGAGTAGGACATGCCTTGAATGTATCCAGGGTTTTAAATTAAATAATTTTGATAGAGTACTAATGGGGGACAAACATGTGGGGCATGTCAAGATACAAGTGTCTTCTGTCATATCAGACAGGAGGGATAGTAGAGGGTGATATGGTATCATATGTATATTTTGTAAGGATTATCATCCTTCGCTTGTACTTAAAAATTCATATAAATAAATTTGTTTGTTTCTGAATAAAAAGGAAAACAAATATGGTACCACCCTAAGAAGGAAAGGTTTACAAGCATTATAAGCTTTATTAGGTTTTTGTTCCTTCAAGATCCCTGGTTTTGCTCATTATCCCTTTTAGCAGAAGGGCCAGTCCTTGTTAGTGGACTCTCCTCTCTTATTGGTTGTCTCAAGCATAACTTCTTGTTGCTTGATGATAAATCTGGAATGCTTTGGCCATCAGGGTGTCCTCAGAGACCATAATTTTAATTCAGACCTTATTTAACCTGCTAGTAATATGGTTGGGCCATTGAGGCCGAGTGATTAGCATTATTGGAGGGCTTGAAAGAGGCTTTGTGGGCTGTACAAATATCATGGTTCAAGGGGACTCCTCAATGTTATCTCTTGGGCTTCCATGGGGTGAAGAGGCTTGTGCAGGTCAGCTAATCAGGAGGCTGATAGTTTGGTGAAGACAGGAGCTTCTTCCTCAGTGAAATGTGAAGGGATCTCACTCCCTTCATGATTTGCAGGAGAGGGAATTGTATTTGCAGTTTGTATTGCAGTGTGTGTATTGGCTGGGGTTGTCTCTTTACTTTTTCTTGTGTTTGAAGGTTCTATTATTTCTTTTTGTACTTCTGTCCTTTCATTTTAATAAAATTTCCCTGTTTCCTGTAAAAGAAAAGGGAATGATATATTAAATTTTGTTATAGAAGATTGTATCATGTTTTAAATCTTCCAAAAGAGGATGGAGGTCTGAGATCCTTCTTGCCTTGGTTCAGCCACATGATAGCGAGTTTCTGGTGTGACCTTTGATTGTTCTCACTGTCTTATGTTCCAAATTCACAATAAAAGTAGCCATACTTTTAAAATTTGGCCTTTCTTTCTACCTTCAATTCTACCTTGTAGGGGTTGCTTCTCTTTCATCTACTTAAAAGTTATTACAGGTTGACATACCCTTCTAAGCTTTGTGCTTATTATTGATAAATCTCCTAGCCTTGTTCAGTTGTTTGAAGACAAGTGAGTCATTATTTTCTGTGGATTCTGCTTTCTATAATATGTTAGTTTACATCTTTCTACATTTGTATTTGAATTCCATTTTTTGTTTCAGCTGGAAAACTAGTTTAATTTCTTGTGTTATGGCAGGAGACTATAGAATCATTAAGGAACCATGCAAGGTACCAGAGGAGGATGTTTGATCAGGCTGTTCAGCTAGTTCGCCCTGGTGGAGTCATTGTGTATTCCACGTTAGTGTGCATTTTAATGAAATCTGTGTACCATGCATTTGAAAAGACGCAAAAGCTGTTTAAAAAAAGGAAAAACTTGCTGCCACAAACAATAGCTATCATAATTTGTGGAGGTGATCTGCTATTTATTTATGTCATAAGCAGCATGCTTACCTTCATCTCCGATTTATGTTACACTCTGATCATTTATTGCCTTCAGTTGATTTATACGTATGTCTATCTGTCCATACTACCTTTCATTTTCAATTTCTCACTAGTTACTACCACAGAAACATTATATTTTACTGAGATGAGGTTGAGGTCCAAATTTCCTTAATGCAATGCCTTAAAAATTGAAGGTTTCATTTTTTTTTTTTTTTGGTTGAACAATTGAAAAATGATTGAGTTTTAGTTATTCTACATATATCTTTGTACCTAGTTTCTAACAGAAAATCTCTGTTGATACTACTGCATTTTTTTTTTTTCCTTTTGTAGTTGTACAATAAACCCTGGTGAGAATGAAGCGCTGGTTCGATATGCTCTCGACACATACAAGTTCCTCTCATTGGCATCACAGGTTAGATGGGATTCACTTCCTCAATAACACATTTGGTTCAGGTTTTGGTTTTGCAGATAAAAGATATTTACTGTCATTATATAAAAGTAGCCAATGCAAAAACTGTTATTTTATGAAAGTAGTTATAAGTTGTAATTTCATTTTTTTGATTGAAGTTCATTTGTGACAAACTATGAACAAGCAAAAATATTGCAGCTTCTTTCACCATGGGGAAATCTGCCAAATTGACTTAACAGAAGCCCCATTTTTTATAAAAGCAGTGGCTCAAATTCCTTCTTGGTGTCTATTATGTTTACCTGTCCACATTAGATTTCTTTATTCCTTTTTAGGGTTAATTAATTTGGTAGACTGAAAAGTTCACCTTGATAATATCTGAAACAAATTCCATTGATAAAACAATTCCTCTTGGAGCCAATCCTTCTAAACTGACAGGTGAAGGTTAGTTTTCCAAATCAGATTAGCATCAATCTACTCTTTAGGTAATAGCCGTACTAGGATTGAACTCAATTTTTTCAGAGTTGCCCCAATTATCATCAGGATAGTTGAAGGAAATCCAGAATTTTACCCAATCCTGATGGTAGTAAATTGGGACTCGCTACCCTTGCAAATCCAGAAATTTAGTCAATTCCTGATGGCGGTAGTTTGGGACCCCAGCGATATTTGAGGGCCAAACCAATGACTAGAACCTGATTGCATTGCAAGAAAAGATGTTTCAGGCATTTGCACTTATGAAAACTAGAGGATAAAGTAGAATTTGGATTTGTCTTGAACCAAGTTGACACTGAAAGGAAATTACAATGCTTTTTTTTTCTGACAACATAATAATCTTAAGGCAAAGTTTGAGTCACCAAACTGTGTTCTAGGAAGTGGGAAATATGCTGTTGGGTTGATTCGAACATATCTGATATCCAGAATCTTGATCACCTGTTAAAGAAAGAGGGTGGTGGGGCGGGGGGGTGTGGTTATCTTCAGTTTTAACTGTACAATTACCTAACTTTGAATAATAGAAAATAAGTTATCTCTGTAGCTACATGAGGATAAAATATAGAAAGTGAGAACTTTATTGATAACCATATGTAGAAGTCCAAACATTAATTTAATGCCCAGAGCTGATGCCTTTCTCAAAAAGATCCCAACATGCAAATTCTCCTCCATATCCAGGATCAAAACTAAGAAAGCTAAGAATTTGCAAATTAACATAGAAAATGTCTAGTTTCTCTTGTGGCACTGCACGTCTATCTTCTCTATCTCCATAACACTCAGAGAAATGATTGATCTTCCGAAGATGCTTTTATGAGTCCTCTATTGTGTTACATAGTCCACAAGAGCTTTATATATATAGATGTATGGTGGATATATTTGGGTTCTTCTGTTCATCTTTGAAATTCGATCAATGAAATTAACACTCAATAGTTTTGAAACTATTATATTATTTTTCAAGCTACTGAGTATGTTTCTATTTTCTTTTGTTGTATGCACTTCAGCATCCAAGAGCTGGAGGACCTGGCCTTGTTGGTTGTTTTCAATTTTCTGATGGGTATACTGAGTAAGTACTTTTGTCCTGTTATTCTGTTCTGTTATTAGCCGAGAATGTTATCTTTATATTGATCAAAGTTCTATGCAATTCAATTCCATTTATAAAGACAGGGTGATGCTGACAATACTTGGTGTTGTTGATTTTCGATTAATTTAGTATATGTATTTTTTAGTACTTTTTTCTACGTTTTATATTTTAAGCTCTTTTATGGTTTCACCATGTAGTTTTCCTTTTGGTTTTCTTCTTGTACAATGTTTACCCCCTGTTCAAGAGGTTCATACTTAATTGGAGCAACACCTGATAGATTTCCAAGTACCAAGGATTTGCAAATACTAAAACTTCCTACAAAATGAAAATCCAGAAACTAGTTCAAAGTTATTCTAAATGATCTTTTAGTAATTTGCTGTCCTTGCGTGCTTATATTACTCTGGCTGCAACTCTTCTTTATTGAACTTGAACTATTAACAACTACATCCTAGGTCAGACCCAAATGGATAAATTTACCCTGTTTATCCTGGCTTATGTCTCCATGTTGCTTGAACCATTTTTGTGTAAGTTCTTTACATCATTTGACTGTTCTTAGATATGTTTTCCTCATACTCCATTTTAGAAATCTCTCTTCTCGACTCTTGCCCATAGCACATTGAAAGATTTATCTAATTATTTTCTAGTACAGCAATCTAAAAGAAATTCTCTGTTACATGCTTGTTGATTGTTTTTAGAAAGCCTTTCTTCTTGACTCTTACCTAGCCCATAATGTGCTATGGTTTCTATTGTATCTGGAGCATTCTATTAGAACATTTATCAAATTTTATTTTATTTTTATAATGATTTTTCTAATTATATTTTGGTAGCTAATCTTTGGTTTCTTGTATCACTCAAGTCCCATCTCTTTTATGTGTTGTGGGGCTACAATGTCTCATTAAATTTGTGAGAATGTCCAAGTCCATGTTGTGCCTTTTTTTTTCTTTTTGCTTTTTTCTTTTTTTGTTTCCCTCTATCAGAGGCTCTAATTGTTTAATAATTCTGAGACTAGTTCTGATGCCTGATTCCCACAGGGAGTGGTTGAGACCTGGTGAGGAAGAACTCGTTCAGAGGTTTGATCCATCATCCCCGCTTGATACAATAGGGTTTTTCATTGCCAAGTTCAATGTTGGCCCCAAAGACGCCTGACTTCTCTTCAGAAAGTCTATAGCTTGGGAAATGGCTACATAAAATGGTTTTCAGTCGCCATGCATCTACCCTGCAAAGAGCAAAGATGGAAATTGTGGAGGAAATATGATTACCATTCCTTCTGCTTAACGAGATCTGGTTGGAATTCAACTTTTTAGGATGCTGGATAAAAAGCAATTGACATTATTTTTCTCAAGGATACCCCACCTTCACATCTGGTATGTAATCTATGGAGTCCATTGTATGCAATTGCGTGCATTAGGCAGGAAAGCAGGAGCATGACCTGTAACACCATAGCTATCAGTCTGCTTGATTTCTTGTATCAGTTTTGGTCAATCCTGTCATTTCTGGATAGATTTTGGCAAACTAAATTCGAGTATAATGATAGTTGTAAACTTGGCACCTGCTGGAAGCATGGTCAGTAGATTTTTGAATCTAGGCACACAGAATTGAGTGTTTTCTATGGTCTGATAGCTGTAAGCTTTATGATGCCATCCTTTCTGTTTAGATCTTTGATACATGTTTTTGCCTATTATGTTCAGGCCTGATAGATACAATATCGAATTCGTTGCTTTCTAATTTCTAAAGAATTAAGGCTGCATTCAGAACGCTGAAATAGAGAATGGAATGAGAAATCAATTCCATTCTCATGCATGTGTTTGGATTCTTTTTAGAATGAGAAGAGAATTATAGGAATAAAACATTCATTAGTGTGGAAACTAAATCCTACCTTCACTGGGATTTGGAGTTCTCTTTCAACACGGTATTGTGATTCATCTTCATTCCCATTCCTATTTCCACATACCAAAAGCATCCTCTGAGTCTGTGTTAAGCAAGGAGTCAATTAAGTGAAGGGTCAAATAGCAATAGTACTTGTACTACTGATCACATGGTAAAATATTATATAAGTTTTAGCCAATGGTTGGAAGGCTCTTAATGTCATGTGTTCATGCTTTTGAATCAAATGTATACTGAGTTGTGGAGTCTATTAACGTGGCTTCTATCATTTACCCCAATTTTAATCCAAGCAAAACAATTACTCTTCAAATGATTTGACTTGCCAAGAACAAGATTGAAATAAGAGATTTTGTGCCCAAATTTTATAGTTGGAAATTATTTCATTTTTTTAGTTTTCAACTTTTGTGTTGCCTTTTAGATCACATATTTTTCTTCATGATAGATTTGTTCAATGGTAATTAGACTTTTGGGAATTTTTTTTAATATAAAAAAAATTTAATTTTAATTTTGTTTCTAGAAACTTCTTAATGTCAAGGAAACTTATAATTGTAGGAAAGTTTTTTTAAATAAAAGAAGCTTTTATTTTGCCAAAAAAAAAAGTTGCCAAGGAAAATGAACTTTTTTGTATTTGAAGAAAACATAAATCCTATTTTTTTTATTTTAGAAAAGTATAAGGAAAGAAAAAAATATTATTATTTTTTGCTTGATTATTATAAAAATATGAAAGAAAAAAATACAATTAAAATTAGTTAGAAATTGTGTATTTTTAAATTATTTGATTTTTATAGATAATAGAAAAAATAAATTAAATGAGTTTGAAATAACATATAAAAAAATTATTAATGTTTCTTTTTGTTTTCTTTTTTTTTTTTAACTCTATTTTCTTTTTTGAATTTTCCTTTAAATTTTTTAAAGAACCAACTATAGACTAAAAAAAATAGGAGAGAAAATATTAAAAGATCTTTCTCTATTTTGCTTTAAAAATATTTCAATACTATAAAGATATTGATGAATATATTATAAGTGCGTGTGTTCCCATCTCATACCCAATTCCAAAGCATTATTTTCACTTCATCTACAAAATAAGGATTCAAATATATTCATTTCAAGAATGAAATAGTAAAACATAGGATATACTTTTAATCGATATTTAGGATCTAAACCATGTAATGAATCTTGAAACATGTATGTATACTTTTATCAACATATAATTCACTATATAATAATAACATTTCAATAATTCAATCTCAGTTTTATAGTTATTAGCTATAACAAAAAAGAGTTTCAATTTGAAATAACAACACATAAACTCAACTTACCTTAAGTTAAACTTCACAAATTATGAAGTTTACTATACAATGAAGCAATGCAACACGTCCCGTAAGTCAAAGATCCTATCAAAGCAATAATATACTATTATAGTAAGTCTGACCATACCAATAATACTTAAACCATAATTTTCCATACATGAGATTTATTTTTTACCATCATTTGACTTTGTCATAAGAATAAAACTTTTCAACTCTATTTAGACTAATTATTGATCTTTCTAAACTCCTTTTTCATAGCTAATATTGGAGGTTCTTTTTTTTTTTTTTTTCTTTTTTTAACTTTTAATGGTGAAGTGAGGTTTTAGATTTCCTTATTATGGAGGGAAAAAAAAAAGAAAAAAAAACCCGATAATATAAAAAAAAAATAATGTTAGTTGTTTTTTCAGGGTCAATAATGAGGATATATATATTTTGCAGGAGAATAAAAAGAAGAAGCAAAAAGATAGTTGAATAAAAGGAAAAAAAAAATGAGATTAAAATAGAGGGAAAGTTGTGTTGGAGGAAAAAAAAAAGGCATTTTTGGCTGGAGGTGGTTGGTTTTATAAATAAGAGGGGGAGTTTTAATCCTTGATTCCCTGTCAAATAACAATGAATAAGTCATATTCAAACACATGTACAAGTTTTGTTTAACAATTTCCTATTATATATCTATATTTAATTTTCCAAATTTTTCAGAATGACAAAGCAAATGAAAATATCTTACATGTCTTCTCCGAGATCCAAGACCCAAACGAGACCTAATATTAGTTATATACTTTCCTTAAGCATTGATCACACATTTGCATATATAGTATGAGTCCCACAGGACTGGATGTTACTAATAACTGTACTTTTGAGTTGTCCACTTTGTGCATGGAATTGTAAACCCACGTTTCATTTCCCTTCTCAGCGGCACTGTAGGTTTGGACTTTTGTGGCTCAAGGGCTCTGCTCTTTCAGTGCTTCACGCTCCAACTTGTCTTGATTATTTAAGCTAACGGCTCACATCAGATGAAGCTTCAAGATTGCTTGCATTTACCTAACTTTTTCTTACTAATTTCCACATCTAAATAACTTAACGAAAACCTCTAAAATTTTTGAATTCAAGTCTTTAATTTGTTCTTATAATTGGATGTTTAGACCATCATTTTTCCGACAGTTAAGACTCCCCTTTTCTTAATAATATATCTAATTTGTTATATAGGAGTTTGTTTCGTGGACTACTCAAACATGACTACTTCTTGATCAACTATTTATTATCCATAACGAAAAAAACAAAATATAAATTCACAGTCAATAAGGATAGACATCACCACCAAAGAGACCCAAAAGTTGGGTGGGGGGAGGGTGGCTGCTTGAGGGCCACACATTTTTTATGCGTCCAATTGGTCACTATCCATCACCATAGCTGTTTGTAGACCATATCTAGTGCTTTGGATGTCTCCTTGTCCTCATTGTATAAGCTCACGTATTGCCTAAGGCAGAGAAGATAAACAGTAAAGCTCACATGTTGGAAACCAAATAAAAGGTATAACTAAACATGCAGAGCACATGCATACACATTACACATGTTGTACATCTGGAATTGAAAATGACTGAAACACTGCATACCACACTGCCTACCAAGAGTTAGATCACAGTAGTGGGCATTCTATTTCCGGGATGAGCCCAAGGGAGTGGGAAGAGGGGCTGCATACTATTCACCTGAAAAGGCCAAAAAGTGGCCAAAAAGTGAGCAATGGAACACATCCTTTTGCCTTTCTTGAATCTAGGGATTGGGTTTGATCCACCTCTGAATGTGTTACCTTTTGAACTGTAAGTCATGGACTCCAAGGGGGCAATAGGTCGCTTTTGCTGACTCATAATGCCGTATGAGGTGGGCTAAGCCGCTAAGTAGAAGTTTCTTGCCATTTCTGTGCTTTGTCTGATCTTTATGGTCCCCATTTGTATTTGTACCATTTTCGGCAAAATTAGGTACTTGCAATTGTCAGTTTGTCCACCTGATTTGGAGGACCCTTCTCTGCCTACTTAAGGCCTAATCCCCATCAGCCACATCACTCCTTATCTAGTTCTGTGGCCGGGGCTGCTGCTTTCCTTCATTCTAGCTTCCTCCCTTTTCTTCTTCTTGCTTGCTTCAGCCTCATTTTCAGACAAAATGTCATCTGAATCTTTGGAGGAATCGAAGTTGTCGACAGTTTACGATGATATAGAAGAATTGGAAGTTACAGAAATGGACGCTGCCCTTCTAAGAGAGTTACTAGAAGAATCGGAGACCGAGGAGACCGGCGATGACACAGCTGGGTATAAAGTTGAGCCTCTAGATTTGGAACCCCAAATTGATCAAAATGTTGTGACAGATGGCCGTGGCTGTGATTGCTTGAAGCAATATGAGGCTCACATCCATGACTTCGATAACTGGTTTGGTATGACGGAAATGGCTCCCCCATTGCCAAGTGATGCTGTGATGGACTGGTATGTGGACACAAGCATGGATGAGATGGTTGGGATGATAGATTTTGGAGATTGTTTGCAATTCTACAATGCAGTTTCCTCTGATGAAACACCTTACAGTTGCTTGTGGCAGGACGACTAGTACCCCCTACTATATATATTTATATAATCATATATATGGTGCTGTCTTGGCCTAGCTGCCACCTTAATTTAATCTGCCAGCATGAAAATTTCGTTCCTGTTTGTTTATATTGAAGATCATGTAGTGTCCGAGGAAGTCAAAATGTTTTCTTTCCGTTTTTTATTTTCCTTTTCTTCTTTCTATAAGGTTGGACAAACTCCCAAGTAAGGCTTGAGTTCAAATCAGGACAATCCAAATGATGCCGGTATAATTATATACCAAATGTGGCAGTGTCGGTATTTCAGTTCCATGGGCATGCTCATGTGGAAGAGTTAACTTTCGTTACTATAGTCTATAGTTGATGCTGGTATACATAAATTGGTAAGAAAATAAATAGTACCTATGCAATAGAATACCAAGGCTTTGACATGACATGAGCACGACCCAAATATCTTCTTTTTTATTTCTTTTATCCAAAAATTTGGTATTATAAGATTTATACATGAATTAAAAATTAAAGAATACGATGATTACTGTTTCTTTTATTTAAAAGGATTTTTTTTTTTTTTTTTTGAGAATTTTTAAAATTATGATAATTTTAAAAATATTTTCAAACTTAATATAATTGTAAAAGTTATCTTTTTAAAAAAAAAAAAAAAAAAAGAATTTTGGTTTAAATATTAAATTTTAAAATTATTTTTTATAGAAATAACTTTAAAGTTTAAAATTTAGGTTAAAATTATTTTTGAAATAGCCAATTTGAGTATAATTATGGTATATTAATTGAACTTTTTTTGAAAAATAATTTTTGTGTAAATTTTTAAATTTAAAATTCACAAAATTCAATTCTTAAATTAAATTACCCTTCAAAAAATAACTTATTATTGGTTTTAAAAACCATATATTTGAAAATTGCTCTTCATCTACTATAGTTTAAATTATTAAGAGTCTATTTGGTAGTAGGATTAAAAATAATTTTTTATTTTTAAAAATAAAAAGAAAATATGAAGTTATTTTATCACATTTTCTAAAACATATTTTTAAAAATTATTTTTTATTTTTTAAATTAAAAATAGTTTTTAAAAACAAATAGCTGTTTTCCGTGTTTTATAAATGTTACCATGGAAGGCGGCCTATATTGTAGCTTTGCTCCCACTTCTGGGCGTCTCTTTCTCGGGAGGAGTGGAAATTAAATTATTGGATGTGACTTTTCAAGGATATTTAATAATGCAAATGTGATGTTATCTTTCAGGTAAGTCTTGCCAAAAAAACTACAAGCAAATGAATCCTAACTTTCATTTAAAGCAAAATAGTATAGGTGATTTTAAATAATTTATAATTTTTAAATTACACTTTTGGGGACCCCTGTGTAAGGTCGTCCGGTGTCCTTCACTCTCTTACTACCGTTGGAGTGTGCAAGTTGTCTCGATGATCATTTTCAACCGTATGGCCCAACGGCCTAAAGTCGAGTGATTGATTCATCCTACAATGAGTCAGACAGACAAATCTTACACGGATAGCAAGACTGACGTTCAACTGTCCTTCATGCATTTACTCACTCATTAATATGTAGATTGTGCATCGGACACACTCCATATTAAATGCAACTATTATTGGAAAATATTTCATTCTTAGCGGCTCATCAAGGCAAGACAACCATTATGCATCGATAATTAATGTCATAATCTCACGCAATCAAGTGCAATTAAGATGTTATTAAGACACTTGGAAAGACGTTACACTGCAATAAGAATAAATAATCATGCAGACTCTATAAATGGTATATATTTTCTTTCTGACAAATTTCCTTGCTTAAACCACTTATTAACTCAAGTATCAGAAGGACGTGTCCGAACAAACCATTTGGACAAGCTTTTTGTGCAGATACTGTAGTCGTCCGCATCTCAAGTGAGATAGATGGAACCATTGGTTGGGCCATTCATCTGGCTCTTGGAAGCTAGACTAAACCATCCATTTGGATCATGCAACAATAACTTTTACCTTTTTTTTTTTTTTTTTTAATGCTAATCATTATAATAAACTTATTGATAAAAATTTATAGAGATTTTCACCAGTTCGAGTCCCCTTAGGGCCACTGGAGGTTTACCCGATCGTTAACTTTAGGGTCCCGTGAGATTAGTCGAGGTGCGCATAAGCTGGCCTAGACATCCACGGTTATAAAAAAAAAAATTTATAAAGATTTTTCCTTTTTTTTATTTATAAATACACAAAAATAAAAACTTTGAGATTATGTTTGGTTGATTGGCTAGATATGATAAGGTACTATATTTATATTTTACAATATCAAGTCTCATTTATTAATATATATATATATATATATATTACATCTCATATATACAAGATGTAAAAAATAGGTGATCGAGATAATATATTCTATTATTTATTTTATCCTATATTTGATTGATGATAATTGATGATATCTTTTATCTTATCTCATATTATGTCCAAACAACCAAACATAACTTAATAATTTATTATTTTAATCGTATTTTATTTTATTGATAAACACATTTGAAAGGATTGCAAATAAAGTTATTAAGAAAAAGTGTGTTTCCACACCCTTATTTGAAAAAAAAAAAAAAAAAAAAAAAAACCGTGAATTAGGAAATCTAAACTTCATGCGCTATTAAAAAATAATTAGATTTTTGTCCATTTTTTGAGTCAAAGATAATACCTTTAATCATTTAGGTACAACCTTTTAATAACATAGTAATAGCAAAAATAAATAATTTAAAAGTTTAATTTAACCATTAATATTATTTGTTTATTGTTAGTTTGAATTAAAATAGAATATAGAATTAGAATTAGAATAAAATTTTACTATTAGTTTGAATTAGAATAGAGGATGAAGTTTGAATTATAGTAGAATTCAAATATATTTGTACATAAATATGTTGGATATTTTGGTAATTATGGGCCCACATATTAACACATTATGCATTAAGCTATCTTAGTTTTTGCCTAATTAAATGTGATCAATTAAGTTAATGATGGGCCTTTAAACTACAATGTGTAGGGACTAATTTTATTATATTTATTAATAATGGGTCAATAAATAAATAAAAATAATAAGGGGTATAAATAGGGTTATCATCCCCAGTCTAAACGAGATAAGAAAAAAAAAATTACTTATTATTCACATCCCATCAGTGAGTGATTTGAGGCTGCAATACTCATTTCAAACTTGAAAGACAAGATCCAAGTATATAATCTCAATGGATTTAGGATTTACTTATGAATATAAAATACATATGGTAGAAATTAAAACTACGTGCTGGTACCCATATATTTGAAATCATTATAAATACTTTTTTCCTATACGTGCTACATCAATCATCGCTTGATGTATATAAGTTAAAAAGGTAAAATTTCTTATAGGGATTGGGTACATACTTTCTAATATAATTTATCTATATTTTGAAAAAAGTAATAGATTTTAATTTGATTAAATTTTTTAAAAAAAATTATAACTCCTCTTATATTTAATAAAAGCATTTTTAAAAGACAATTCTAAAATATAAAATTCAATCACACAGCAGTAATAATCATCTCTCAAACATGGCTTAAATTTTTGTGTCAAGACTATTTAGCTACAATGTTCATGGAAGCACTAACCACTGTAAAGGTATACATGCTGTTAGAGCTTCTCCTTTACTATGGCTTGACCCCTTTATAGCATATATTAGTACAGGCTCCCCTTCCTATATATTTTTACATTTAGAATCAATTAATGATTTTCTATCCCAAACTGCCAGTGCCATGCGAATGATCGATGCATAATTGTTCTGGTATGGGAGTCGGTCATCATAAGTTCTTTGGCCTTAATTTTTGGTGATCCTTCCCTACTGCTACTTTCTGAAAATAATATTTTTTCCTCACTTCAGTATATATGATTCTGCCCACAAATTGGAAAGATACTCAGCAATGATGTAAAATGTTGCTGAAGGAGAGACTGAAAATAACCATGGTAGCATAAGCTAAAACCGGAGAGAAGATTTCTTTTATTTGCAGGATGAAAGATTGACAGTTACAAATTTGAAAAAAGTACCTTCATCACTTAGGAGCAGACTCTGTAATTACTGTAAAGACTAGTACATACATGCCATGAGTTCAATCTTCGTATGCATATGATCACTTCTCCTTTGATATCATCTCAATACTCCGTCTAAGGCATTCCACAGCACATGGATTTTTAGGGTTCCTTGTTGCTGGTACCCAAACTCATTAGCAGACATCTCCAGGAGTGCAACAATGTATGGATGCTTGAACAGCTTTGTCGGTATGAGTAGTCTCTCCATCACCTCACCCTCCCCAACGAGCACAGGGACCTTCCCTTTGCGCACTCGGTCTTCCCGGGTGTTGTCATGGGTCAGTCTCACGTAGGCCGGAGGCGGGTTCGCCTTCTTTCCCATGCTCCAACCTCCTCTTTACCTCCACTTTCAGCTGGTCATGTATGCATAGTTTTATAGCAAGAAGGTGATCAATATTTTATTATTCTAATTGTAGTTAGTGTTAAATAATGTATAGCGTTGAATATGACCCTGTTGGACTTTTTGCATTAGCCCAGGGTTTTGTGTTTTTGGGTTTTTTTTTTTTTTTTTTTTTTTTTGTCACTTCTTTTGTGTGTCCTTCCAAGTACTCTTTTAAGGTACCACCCATCCAACCAAACTGGTTCGACCATTGTACATTAAAATTATATTTTTATTTTTCATTCATGTTTTTTGAAGATGAGAATTTTAAAAATCTTCATTTACTTCTAAATTTAAAGAGAGTTGCAAAAAAAGTATAGATTTAAGGTACGGTAGTATTTGTTTTTTGACTTAATAAAAAAAAGTTAAAATATTTTATTTTTTTTATTCAATTAAAAATAATATGTTGGTATCAACCAACATAACTAAATTGAGTTTATTGATTATAAATTTATTTAATTATATTAGTTGATATCAATAAATTATTCTTAATATAATAGAAAAAATCAAATATTTTGACTTTTTTTAATCAATCATAAAATAAAAGCCACTTATAATGTAACTTTTCTTTCTATTCATGAAACTTTTTCTCACCTTTAATTTTCTCATTTTTGTTCTAGTTTTCAACTATCAATCAAAAGCTCCAATTCAGACAACTTAGCTTGAGGAGAAATTATACATCTAAACACCAACCAACTCCTTAATATTTCATATTATTTAGATAGTGGGTCAAGTCGATGAATATCATGACCTTATTTGTTAATTAGAAGAGCACTAAAATAATATCAACTATTTTAATTAATACCATAACTCTATTTTTCACTTCAAAATTATAATTTGAAAAATGTAGAGCCAAGATTTCGTGACATCAATTAGTATCTCAATTAGGTAGGATAATTTATTTTCCTAGTGTTATATATGTGAAATTAGGCATGACCACACCATATTCTCTAATGGAGATACATAGAAAATTTGGAGGCAATTCTCATGCCCCATCTTGAGTGTGACTTTCAACAAATTCATTTAATAATAGAGAAGTTCTGCTTAATTCTATGCTAAATAAAATTTGAATTTATCCTAGCTAGAAACAATTTTACCCAAGTTGAATTCACAAGCATTTAAATATTCATTAATTAGGTAATAATTTGAAAGAAAAAACTAGAATTTAGGGACTTGAAAATTCAAGTAATTATTAGAATTTTGTTAGATAGAAAATAAATGTGAATTTGGAACCATGAGATAATTAGCTCATGAAAAGCAATATATCCATCTTAATTTCTTTAGTAACAAGTGTATATTGAATAGGATTGCAACTTGTGTCGGTTGGTCCAATTGACGGCTAACCCAAGTCCAATTCAAGCTTAACCCAACCCAACTTTTAACCCGAGGTGCTCAACCCAAGCTTAACCCAACCTCATTTTTTTAAATTCGGGTTGAACGAGTTGGACACAGGTTGATCGAGTTAATTGGGTTGTATGATTCAAAATTCAACAACAATGGTTTTTTAAAAACTTAATTTTTCTATATATTTATGTCAAATTTTAAATAGTAAATAAGACAAAATTTCAAAAAAAAACAGCAAAAAAATAAAAATAAAATTATATATCTTTTTTTTTTAAAATGATATAACTATAATTTAACATAAAAATAAATAAATATTATTATATAGAATAATAAACATTATAAATATTGTAAAATATAAATGAATTTGAGTTAGACTTTGGTTGTTTGAACCTTGACTCAGGTTAACTTAGGTTGAGTTTGAATTAAGAAAACTTAACCCAAACTCAATTCGAATATTGAAAATGTTTGTCCAAGACATTCAAATATTGGGTTGAGTTTGGATTGGATCGGATCAACCAGTACAAATTGCAACCCTTCTAAAAGGTGAAAAAAGTTGGTAAAATCGTAAGAAGCCCATATATATAAAAATTTAGAAGATATTGATTACTTAAAAGAAGATAAGCATGCTTTGGCCCTTCTATTTTTAATTGGGTGGTATAAAGACCTGGATCACGACTGCCAAATGGATTGACATCAGTGTTTTATAAAAATATTGTAGTTAAAACAATATGACTGATTTGTAAGGTCTACTTCATGCTTTTGACAATTTGGTGCTCTTATCTCCATGGAAGGCTAGGCCTCCATGAGTCGTCTCATCAAATTAGAATGAAACTTAAGAGAGAGAGAGAGAGAGAGAGAGAGAGAGAGAGAGAGAGAGAGAGAGAGAGTGAAGGAACTAATCTATCAAGTTTCTGCAAATGGGTATTCAACTTGGTTTGTCAACAGATGACAGGTAAAATTTAGTTAATTCTACATATGACCATGTCATATTGTATGTGAATACAAACAAGTTGGTCCATATTTTACTAACATTTTTAAATGAGGTGTTGGAGGGACATGGATGACTTCTTGGCGTTCTCAATGTTGTTTTGATTTGAACCGTTTTCCTCCTTTGAATTTGTATCTCATTTTTTAAGTGATAAATAATTGTTCTCAATCCAACATGGATGGACAAGGCTATGTTTGGGAACGGCCTCAAGAACAAATTTTTGCTTTCAAAAACAAAATATTTTGAAAACAAATTTGATTATCAATGGTCTCAAAATAGGTTTTCAAGATTTAAAAGCATATTTTAATTATTTTAAGTTGTTTTTAGTTTTTACACATATTTTGGAGGTTATTTAAAAAAATAATTATATAAATATAAGAAATGGTAGAAAATAAAAGTAGACTAAAATTATTTTTAAGAAAGATATGAAAACTAAAAAGAAAACAAGTTGAGAACTTAAAGAATGTTCTCAAAATATGTTTTTTGATAATTATTTTTCAAAACATTTTCAAATAGATTCTAACTCTATTTTTTACTTAAAATCTCATCAATATCATTGTCATGTCAAATTATCCTGTAGCAATTTTTAAAATATTTTTTCACATGAAATTTGCCTTTTAACTAAAAAATTTTAAATGTGATTCGTTGACAAAAGTTTATTGTCTATTAAAAAAAAAAAAAAAAAAAAAACTTTTGTTGAATGCAAATAATTGAATGGCATGAAGTCTTCACATTCTTAGTGCGGGGTTGAACTGAAGTTTCATATGAGAAATGACAGAAAAGAGAGCTGCAACTATTGACAATGGATTTAGTCATTGTGATAGGAATGCTCCTTTTCAACTTCAATTTCTCCGTCAAGAAAGTAAATGAACATCAAACATCAAAATGCCATAAGGTGCTTTGCTAATGTGGAGAAAAGGATCATCACTACTCTTAATAAGAATAAGACAAAAATGTAAGACGAACATGACCCGATCATTTATGAAAAACATTAATTAAAATTTTAATAAAAGTAATAGTACGTTTGATAGTGTTTTTAATAAAAATGTTTTCTTCAAAAGTGATTTTAAGAGAATCACCTATAAAATATTTCTCCTTATAAATGATTTTTTAACATTATAAATAATTTATCAAAATTTTTAAATTTTATAAAATATCAAATTTTTTTTTTTGAAAATATTTTTTAATTAGAAACATTTTTCAAAATCACTTTCAAAAGAACTCTAAATTTTGTTTTTATTTTTATTTTTTACTGATTTTCTCCGTCTAGTAGGAGCCTTGATCTCTTTAGCATGTGAAAGGGTTTGTTAAAGGCAAGTGGCTTAAATTACTAATGAGACGTTTGAAATCAAATCTTTATGTTAAGATTTAATACGAGTAGGTTGGCATTATTCAACAAATCAAATCAAATTAAAAAATGGTTTGAGTCAGGCATCACTCTGACTTAGATGCTTCACAAGCTGAAAAGATTGAACGTAGACAAGAGTCAATTCATCCATTGTGCACTCGATCATGTGGATGCAGTCAATAATGGTTTTGTCTTCTTTGGTTGCAAAGGTAAGTAGGACCTCGAGACCCATGATTCGAGTTTTAGACTGATTGGCATACAAGGTTGCCAACTTGGTCTACGCCTGGTGAGATGTTATGGAAGTGATGTGAGGCGTATAACAACATCAAAAAGTGATGCAAAGATTACATGAAGTGAGAGACCATCCTGCTGTATCCAAAGAGAAGAGGTTGGATTTGGTACCAAGTTTTCTTTTTTGATGATGGTACTCAATAAGCATGGAAACATTCCATTAAGATAGATACCTGAGGAGATCATATCTTAGCAATTAGGAGTGAAATTGCACATGCCAAGATGTATAGTTATTAGGAGTAAGTTTTAGCTACAATTCTGCACTGGCATTGATGAAGATTAGCACCTGGGATTGGCAGTTCCACATTCATGGGGCAATTTTTAGGCCCAAGTGGATCAAAAGCACAATTCTCCCTTTGATTTGTGAACTAATGGGCCCTCCAATGTTTATTAATCTTAAATGTCAGATAGTAGGTCAACAATTTTGACTAGCATCCAGACCTAAACCACTAGTGGAGTACTAGAAAATTATCTGATGCTGTTGTGCTAGTCAACAAAGGCGTATTCAATAATTTAAAGCAATGAATTGACAGAAGGACCAACATCTAATCCTAAACGACTAGTGGATTCTAATCACCACCCATTAGTATCATTATCTAGAAAGTTACGCAAGAAATAAGATACTGAAGCAATCACCCAAGCTCACCACATTCTGCCACGCCCATATATCATATGAACATATTCAATTACACCTCCTGTCACTGTTCGCTTAAAGCTGAGCCATTTTGCCACTACACAACTTGGGAGTTCTTTTATGACCAGAGCCTTGGTTTGATTTTACCTACCCTTCAACATTCTACAATTTCTTCCAAACAAAATAATCCATGTGACAGCTACGAAAAATCCCCCCTTCCAAAACTCAAGCGAGAGAGAGAGAGAGAGAATAGAAACACGGAAAGCAAGCCTGGATCAAAGGGATTGCCCCCAGAATGATCACCCATCACAATGACCGAACCATCTCAACAACTGGATCTCAAAATTACACTGAACGTCTCCGAAGAAAGTTCCGGGTTCCTCATAGGCCCTTCCCACCTTCACGAATTACAATATCAGCTAGCGGTTCACAAGCCTTCCCTCGTAGCTTTGCTATCACTTCTGGCATAACTTTTGTGGACACACGGATTAAAAGCAGCACCTCTGATATGGTATTCCTATAATGATTTCTAGCCCCTCTTTTCAGTGTCAGATGATTTAAAACACTGCAAGTTCTTTCTAAAGAATTCATGTCTTGGATAGGATATGTTATATGAGATACAAGCAGTAATCAACGTGGTGGAACGCAACTCGAAACTTCTACCCCATTTGTGATGCAAGTGGTTTCTGACCAGTACTAGAAAGAACTACTTTGGGTATTCCTATTGACAGCTTAATAGTAGCTAAGATTCTCTTCAAGGGGAATTGTCTCTAAATGCTCGTCATGTTCTACATCCCCAATTAGGAAAATCTTTCCTTGACAGATTGGACTGAAGAACTTGACTGGCATCCCTCCCACAAGACAGAAAAAAGACTAACACAAAGATTCCAAAAAGTGATATTCCTCACAAAAAGGTAAAAAAGATAGCACTTGCACAAGTAACTTTAATGGAATACCTCTGATACCTCCAGAATAGGCCACCTTAGCTTTTTCCAATAACAAGTTCTGCACTGCTACAAGTTATTATCAATTTAACAGTTGGGGAATCTATATAATATTCAGCACAAAGCTAAATGCAGAATCGTTCTTCCATGTGCTTGATTACAAAACACTGATCCACAAAATGATGATAGCTTTAATGGTCCATAAAATTATTTGAAGATTATAATCAGGATACATACGCTAGGTTAGACCCAGAATGATGAACACGGAACTTTATTTATTCTCTTGTTCTTCATTTATAGATAGGGATGAACAAATACAGATTGGAATAAACTAACCCAGGTTCAGCGGCTCCCTCATTAAAGAGAATTATGGATCAAGGAGACACAAGAAGAAGTTCCTGTTCTTATGCAGGAGCAGGCTCTACAATTCGCTTGGCTTCAAGAGTCTTCTCATACTCTTCAATGGATTTGAAAAGTTCTGAAAAGTTGCCTTTCCCAAACCCTCCACACCCACCCTTCTGGGATACCTTCCCTTCATCATCCTTCACCATACACCCTAACCTCTGAATTATCTCAATAAATATTGTGGGCCTGCACAAAAGATACAAGTAAAACCAATTAATCCAGCAATAAGATTTTTTTTTTCTGCAGTTCCTGCCATAGCTATCTTCTGAATTGGAAAAAAAAGGGAAGACAGCCTCAAAACAAAAGGTATCCAAAAGGGGTATCACAAGTTGGATCAATTAGCAACTTAAGATTATTTCTGAAAAAAAAAAAAAAACAAATGTTGTGAGAGATGAACGGAAATGATAGAGATAAAAGAGAGAAAAAAATCAGCTTTTTAGGGTATCCCTTCTGCATTAGATTTAGAATCCTGTCCTCCTTGATGTTACTGTATCAGTTTAGAGGCGCCTCTCCCATCCTCTGTTTCTACCCATTTATTCTATTACATCCCTCTGTCGCAGCCCCTTCTATTTAAAAGAAAAAAAAATGAAGAAGAAGAAAAAGGAAAAAGGGTAAAGCCTAGATCCCCTGCATCACCACTCTTCCAACACAAGGATTTAATCAGAATTTCCTGAAACAAAAAATATCACTTAATTGGAATGAATAACAGCATATATGGGTTGCGGGCATACCTATCACCCAAAGGCTTGGTGAAAATCTGGAGCAAGGTACCTTGATCATCCTTATCCACCAAAATCCCCAACTCCTCACACTCTTTAATTTGATCATCCGTCAGCACATCCCCAGCCCTCTTCTTCACATTACGGTAGTAAGTTGGTGGTGGCGAGGGCATGAAGTCGAAGCCCCCAACCCCGCTGCGCCGCCTCATCTCCCGCAGTGTCCGGAAAATATCGTCGCTCATCAGCGCCAAATGCTGCACTCCAGGCCCCTCATTGTGCTCCAAATACGTCTGTATCTGACTCTTTCTCTTTGTTCCGAACACCGGCTCATTCAACGGCAGCAACACCATCTCATTGTTGCTGGCTAGCACCACCGAATTCAGTCCACTCTCGCTAGTTCCCACGTCCTCCGCCGTGAACTCTGCAAACTCGTGAAACCCAGTGAATTGCTTCAAGTACGTGACCACCGGCGCCAGCTCCGGCACGTTACCTACGGCATGGTCCAGCCGCCGGAGCCCGAAGTCCCCTGGAAACGACGATCCTTCGTCCACCGCCTCGAATCCGGGTAAGAACCAGGAACTAGGGTCCGAATTAGCGTTAGGATTAGGATTTTTGTAGCTGACGTAGCGCAGAACGGTGTCGCCATAGAGATGGACCTCGGAGATCACGACGGATCCACCCATCGTGACCGGAGGCGACATCGGCCTCGCGCCGTGAGCGACGCTGGTGTGGAACGCGCCCTCAGCGTCGTCGACCTCGATGGCGACGGCGCGGACCCCGAGGCCGTGAGAGGCGGCGAAGGCACGGCAGGCGGAGTGGTCGAAGGACGGAATAGAAGCAGTGGCTGCGGCATCTTCTAGATCTCCGGCAATGGATGGAGAATAAGGTGCGGTAAAGAGGAAGTTAAGGTCGCCGGAGCGAGCAAGATAGGAAGCATGGATAACGTTTCCAGTGGAGAGGTCGGACTTGGCAACAATGGGCATGCCCAGACCCCAGGAGAAGCGGCGGGCCAGATTGGTGGCGTCGGTGGACCAGAACTCGATATGGTGGTACCGCTTGACACCGAAACGATCGGACATGGGGTTGGTGCGCAAGAAGTTGGAGAAGCCCACCAACTTGAACCCCGGCGCAGGGTTGCTAACTTGCGCACCGCTGTCGCTTGCTTTTCCCATTTCAGTGGCGTAGAAGCAGTGGCGCGTCGGGCGAAGGCAGGTGTGGAACTGTGGTGAAAGAGGGTGGATATAAGGAGTCCAAAGAAGGGAGGGAACTTCTGGACACGTGTTATCGTTGGAGTGATTTATCTTGTTTGATTTTTCAATGGCGGATGCTTATCTCAATGACGATGGCTTAAGTACATTCCGCGGTTATTTTAAAAAACGGTTTTCTGTTCAGGGACAAAAGAATACGACAGTCACAACAATTCTCTGCGGTCAAAAATATAAAACATAATGTTTTTGAAAACATATTGTAAAATATTTTCAGAATTTTTTTTAAATGAAAATTATTTTTTGAAAATTTGAAAAAAAAAAAAAAAAAGCAAATAGGATAAAATAAGTTAATAAATATAAAAAAATTACTAATATAAGCAAAATATTATCATTTATATATTTGAAATGAAATATAATTTGGATGTAATCACACACACTCACCCGTCCAATCTCGCAAATATTAGCTTTAAAATATATTTACATAGTTAAATTTAAATTTAAAAAAAAAAATAAAGTTTTCATTTTTCTTAATCAAAAAGCATTTTCAAAAAAAATAAATAGAGAAATGTTTAAAAAATATAATTATCCTAGTTCAGATAATGATTAACTAAACATAATTAAAAGAAAATTAATCTTGTAAAAAATAAAAATAGAACTTAAAAATTTATTTTCGTATTCACTTTTATCGAGATTTTAAGTAAATAAATAAATAAATATTTAAAAAATATAATTATCCGAGTTCAAATAATTTGATTAACTAAACATAATTAAAAGAAAATTAATCTTTTAAAAAAAAAAATAGAACTTAAAAAATTATTTTCATATTCACTTTTATCGAGATTTTAAGTCATCTTTTTGACATACATTATGATTCACTACTAATTCGATTATGTTTTCATTTCAATTACGGTGTTCTAATACAAGCGGTGTTTGGTTACCTCAAGATGAGTTGGGATATATATATAGTATTATTTTGAATTGAATATAATATTTTTGGATATTATATAATTTACGCATATCCTATAACATCATTTTTAGTTAAGTATGATATTTTTAGATACTATATCTGATGAAATGATATTAGAAAGTAATATATTCAATGGGTATATTATGTATATTTATGTTTAGTTTATAAAATTAGAAAGAAAAAAGAGAATGAAAAACTTATTTATAATTAAAATATATGGAGTAAAAATATTATATTATATTGTTAGTTGTAATATACATAATTTTCAATTTATTTTTAATAAAATTTTCATTTTTTGAATTAAAGTTTTTGTTTCACAAAATAATAATTAATATAAGAAATTACAAAAGATGAAGAAAATAGGCAAAAAAGAAGTAAAGTTGAATACGTACACCTTGTATCTTAATATAGGATGATTATATCTCATATAGGGGTGCAATGTAGGAAGGTTGACTCTACCTAACTCAATATTTGGGCAAGTTTAGGAAATTATTTTTAATATTATAATTGAGTTGAAGTCATGATTCAAATAATTTGAGTCTAACCCAAATTCAAGTTAATATTTTTATAACATTTATAATCTATATTATTCCATATAATAATATTTATTTTCTTTTTAGCATTTTTTTTAAATATCATATTACATTGTATCATATATATTTTTTTCCTTTTTAGAAAGATATATAAATTTATTTTTCCTTTTTTGTTGCTATCTTGAAATTTTGTCATAATTATTATTTAAATTTTGGCATAAATATAAAGAAAAAAAAATTTCTTTTTTTAAAATATTATGGATTTCAAATTATACAACTCAACTAACTTGAGTCTAATTCAATCAACCCAAGTATAACTTCACAATCTGAACTCAATCTGAATTTAGAGAAATAAGGGTACGATTGAGTTTGAATTGAATACCTCAAGTTAGAAGTCAAATTAGACAGAAGTCAAGTTGAGTCAAGTTGATCGTTTCTTAAGTCAAATTGAGTTTGGATTAACTATCAATCCAATCAACCTCCCCAAATTACAACCTTAGTCCCATAGGAGATATAAAAATTTATATATGAGCATATGTCACGTGTTATATCCAACCAATGAGACGCGAAGTAGAAAAAGAAGAAAAATAGTCTCAATCAATTTCATTAATGGGATAATAAAGTAATATATTATCGAGGAAAAAGATAGTAAACATCAAACCAAAGAAATACCTTCAAAATCATAATTCAATAAGAAAGTTAACCGATAAGAATGTTGTACCTTAAGTAATGCTAAATACACCCAAACTTTTTTTCTTTGCATGGGCCTCATTTAGAAATAATAAAAACAAAAAGAGATTGACGTTTAGAAAAGAAAATATGAGCTTTATAAGAATATAAATATTTTTCTATTTTTATTTTTATTTTAAGTTTTTGTCGTATTAGATACTAATCATCCTTATAAAAAAAAGTCAAATTTGGTATAAAAACAAGTTGATTTACATGTGAATATCTAATATATGAGAAAATCATTAATTAATAACAAGAAATTTATTTTATTTTCTATTATTTCTAGATTGGTTTCTAAAATAAGGATAAAATTAAAATTTTGATTTCGGAAACCACATTTCACTTTTATCGAGATTTTAACCCTTTTCAATATAGTTATGATTCACAACTAATCCAATCATATTTTCTATTATAGTGTACTAAATACTCCTAAAAGAATTAGAAAATGCATAATAAAGAGGATTTGGAGGAAGAAAAATAGTCCATGTTAGTTTGGTTAATAGTGTAATAATAGTAATGTATTGTGAGGGAGAAACATCTAAGGAATGGAAAAGTAAACATACCCATCTTTTCCCAAAAAAAAAAAATTTAATTTATCATATTAATGAAAATTTTAATAAAAAATTAAAATAAAAATCATGAAAATTTAAAAATTGAAAAGTATATATATATTTTTAAGAAATGATCAAACAATTAGTAATGTAACCATGAAACTAATTTTGTATAAAAATATTATATGATGATAAAATTTGTGACATTGGTTAGTAATATAATATAATATGTGATGATAATAAATATTGAATACCTATGGTTGATTATATTATGTGCTATAGTTTTCTTATTAAGTTGCTAGTTTTTTACACCGTCAAATCCAGTGAAAACATTTGTGCAAAATATAATCGGTGGGTTTATATCGGGATATTAGAATAAAGAATAAAAGAGAAAATAAATTGCAACTATATGAAAGAAAACTTGTTTTGACACTGGCTTCTCTTATTTACTTGATCTTTAGATGGGTTTTTGGTTTCTGTAAAAGGAAATTTGAAATACAAAACTAATTTTAGATTACGTTTGGTTCTCGAAAAGTACTAAAAAGGAAAAAATATTTAAAGAAAATGATTTTTCTCTATTTGATTTTATCATAAAAATTTTTAAAAAATAATTAAAATTAGTTAAAATTTTATGTATTTTTAAATTATTTAATTTTTAAATAGAAGAGATAAAATAAATGAATGAGTTTAGAGTGGTATATAAAAATGATTTATTGATTTAATTTTTTTTTCTCTATTTTGCTTTCCCTACATTTTCCCTCAAAATGTCTAGAAATTAGACATAACTTTCTTTTTTTTTTTTTTGCATTTTTTTTTTTTTTTGTTAGTGTTTCACGTACTCAATATGCAAATTATGAAGTGTTTGTGAAAATTAGATTCACATGTATTTTATTATATATGCTTATTGAAATTTGTTCACATATCCCATTCAAAACCTATGCGTAGAATTGAAAATAAAAATATGAAAAGAAAGCATAGGCCAAAGGAGTTAAAGAAAAACTAAAGATGAGGAAGCCCTTTCAAAGGTTTAAAGAAGTTTTTCTACTGGCTTACATTGTACATTGACATTGCAATTGATGATTATGATTTTTTTTCCTTTTTTTTTTTTTTATTCCTTACATTTTTTAGTGCAAATTGTAAAGAAAGTATTGATAAATTAGTATACATTTTCTTTTTCCTATATAAAGAAAATTAATACACATTTTTCTATGTATTGAAAATTAATCTATTCAAGTGTATTTTAACTTTTCTATCAATGTAATCGATTGAGGAATGCTATGGAGGTTTAAAAATCTATAAATGTGGTCAAAATAAAATCACCACTAAATGCCTTGGTCCCTAGGGATTATTTTGCCTATTGCACTTTTAGTCACAACCATAATAAAAAATGTAACTATATAAAACCTATGATCGTGAAACATAGCAAATTTGTAGTTGTATATATCGTTTAAGTCTCAGAAACTAAATGATCATGGTTATATTTCAAACTTTTAGTCACATGCTCTACTTGGTTGTTGTATTTTGTTTCCACAAAATACCTTCAATAACTTATATCATATCATTCTTAATGGTTTTAAGCCCAATTAATTCTAAACGATTATTGGTATTGAAATTGCTGTCACTTATCATACAAATTGAGTAAAATTTCTATTCCTAAACAAAATAGAAGTTGTCTCTAGGAAATCAACCATTTTCTCTATCTCTTTGGCCATTCAATTTTTAATATTATGTCATCCATTAATTTATCAACAAAAATGTTAAAGTATAAAAGTGACAACAATTGAAGAACGATTACATTAAGACAAAATGTCCTATAATTTACAAGTAGTTTACATGGTCTTTCCAAGAGAAACATGTTGGATACTTAAGGAAAGACATTCATGGGTAATTCAAGATACAGCTTGCTTACATATATATATGTGTGCAGCTTTGGCAATCTTCAGTGGATATTGAAGAGAGGATCTTGCTCGTTCTGAGGATTTTCGAGAGCCTTGATATGTTTCATAAATGAAGCTGCAGCTTCTTCCCTTTCTTCTAGCTGCCCCAATTTATCAAATACCATGGCCATCAAGTAGAAAGCCTCAGCCGCCAATTCATGATACTATACAACCACAAGCATTGTCATCCCATTAATGACTACAATGAAATTCTCCATCATAGAACAAATGCATACAGTTACATATAAGAAGATAATATAGATGGAGAGAGAGAGAAAGAAAGAGGTCTTGGCCCCAAGGTATTTTAAAGGTTTTATCTTTTGACAGAGACCAACTACAATTACAAAGGGATTAACTCTTGAACGTGTATTCCTTTTCTGCACGAGATTCCTGTTAGTCCTCAGATAGTTTTGATGGTGAAATATCATGTAACAGAACAACGAAAGCATGCAAGCCCTTCTAAAACCTACTATATGCAACCAAATGTTTGTTTTATCTACAAGACTAATCAATCTGACTCATTGACATGGATTTTCTTGCTTTTCTTTTTCCATGTGGAACCAAACCTAATACACTTGTTATCCACAGGTACTGGAACCAAATTGCTATTCTAAACTAGCAATGAACATGCTACCACATAAATCACATACACAAAATGGGTATGAACAAAAATATTTTTAGCTAAAACAAATGTGTAAGCATCCTTACTCTCAAACTCAGTTATTAACTGACCTCCAAAATTTCAAGCTCTTCAGTAGCTTGCCTTAAAGGATCCAGCACAACCTCAGAATTTTCAAAAACTGGCATCAATATTCAACAGGCAGAGAGACAATAGATTAGAAGCTTCAATAAAGGAGAAAATACAGAATCACAGCACCGGTTTGCTGATTGTCATTATCACTTATTTGAATATGAAACCGAAATCCTCTTTTAAGATGTCCATGTATCCTGTGCTATTCGAACAACAATTTCATGAAACAAAAAACTATTCAAGTCATAGCTTTAGCTTTAGGTTGAAATTAAAAAATAAAAAGTGCACAAGACTTTAGTTTCATATACATTGTAAAATTGCAAATGATACACCAAAACCAGCCAGGTTCAATGGTGTTTCTGAGACACAATGGCAAAAGCCATTCCAAGGGCCACCAACCTACATTTCAATACCAACCTAAGTGACACTCAACTCCCATGAATCATCAAGTCCAATGTGAAACTGTGAATTCACAGGTGTGTGAATAAAATCGCTTATAGCAGTAGGCAAATAATGAGCTAAAGCCAACGACTTAAAGATGGATGGCTACCATACCATAACAAGTGAATTATCTGAACCTCATGAATTTGCTCCACCAACAGTTGTCATCGATGAAGTTTGATTATGCTCCAAATATCCCATCTCTAACATTGTGCACATTTATCACTTCAAGCTGTCCATTGTGTGTTTGCATTATTGTTTTGTTAGAGTAGCAAAAACAGAGTATCATATTATAGGGTGACAATCAAGTACTGAATCTTGCTGGATCTTACCACAACCTTTCATTGCTCTAGGAAATCTCTGTTGATAGGTATTGCTTTAGGAAATATTGTAAAGATTGTTTTCTCATATCTTGTATAGATATCTAATTTTGGGGATTTAATCCTTGATTCATGCAGAACTATAGTTGCAACCTGATTTCCGTAGTTTTATCCTATCAGAGTATTACTTTCTATTTCCAGTATTCCTCAAAGACCCTTGCCAATTGCCAAAAATGTTTTTCTACATGGTTGCACAAGGAAAAGGCCTATATAGATTGTCGTTATGGCTTAAATTTTCCCCTGCTAAAGGTATAAAGAAAAAGTCTATATGACTTAAAAAAAAGTTTAAGAGTTCCATGTGATTTATTTAGCCAATGGTTGGCTAAAGGAACACGAGGCTACAAAGACAATTCAACATACCCCATCAGATGCCTAACAAGGACATACTAAAGTTTTCATATTTATCAAAATGATTTCATGATACTAGGCAAGGGTGCATAATAAATGAAGGCACTGAAGAATTACTTAGCCAGAGATTGGGATCAAACACATTGAGGACCTAAAGCATTCCCTTAAACGGAATAAAGTTGCTAGGTAGAGGCAAGATGTATTTACATCAGAGGAAAAAACATATAAAGACAAATTTTGGGATGTGAACCTCTGGTACTCCAATAACTCATTGGTTTAAGATGATGAAAGCCCTTTTCAATTGATGTTGTTAGACATATGGGTCAAGTTACTATTCATCCAGATAGGTAATCCTGTCAGTATAGTGAGTCAATTCATGCACTGTCCAAGGACAAAGCACTTAGAGATTGTTTACAGTCATCTGGAGGAAAAACTCTCATGTTAATTAAGCATAGATGAATGATTCATTTTTAATTGCAAACTAGATCTATCTTGGAGAATTTTACTCTTGTTGGAGGGAATCTAGTGGCGATGAAGAGTCACAACATTTGGTTTCTGTTAGGTCCAGTGCTGAAGTTGAGTTCAAAGCACTAGAAAATAGGTGTGCAAATTCCTTTGGTTAAGAATTTTGATCAGGGAGATTGGTGTCACTTCTCAAAATGAAAGGGGGAGACTACTTTGATAACAATCTCCTACTCCTAGCACAATTTAACATGACTAGGAAAACACATTGAAGGTGGTAGACATAATGCAAAAGAGAAGTTCAACCCCCATCCATTTTTGCACCAGATGTAACGACTGGATACTTACTAGTAGCTATCCTAACAGGGGATACAAAGTTCATCAGTGCAGCTATTTGATTGAGTTGTCCATCAGACTATGGGTAACCATGCTGCATGCCACTCCAAAAAGTAAGCCAACTTATGAGGCGCAACCTAGGGACTTCAGTCATACAATCAAGTCCAATCTAAGCACTATTTGCAAGCTCTGGGCCGGACATAGTTAATATGTTTATATCCCACATTAATAATTCTATACAAAATATGAGGGTTGGCTCAAGTCATAAAGAAATGGTAAGGGGTGTGAGTTTATTGGCAAAGACCAAATCTCTTAATCTTCTTCTATATGTATCAAAATACAATATTTATATATTGATATACAAACCCTCAGCACACTCAAACCCCAGATGGCCACCCCTGCATGAGACATATACACCTCTGGATGTGACCTTGCTAAACTTCTATAACCTATATTAGCTCATAATCACTTTCAAGCTTAACCAATAGAGCTTTATAGATAAAGGTACGGGGCCCGCTTCACTTTTGTTGTGTGGCTTTCTGCCCTACCACCCCTGCTTAGCATTCACTTGTGATATTTTACTAAAATTCCAGATGTTGTGGAATCCTAATTAATTAAGCAACTGAAAGAAAGTTTGATAAGGTTGAAGCAAAAATAAGCTTAATTGCACAAAAATCAATATCAATAGTAAATAGACCTCCCCTAAGAACTGAAATTAAAACCTAATGCACCAAAAATATAATTTGTTAACATTGTAGTAACAAAACTAATACCAAAAGAAGAGAAAGAAAGTTCACTTGCACTTAAAAAACATCTTATCAATACCATCAGAAAATATCAAGTACCTGAGAAACTAGGATTTGATAAATAGCATTTTGCTTCAGCAATATAGGCCCGAGAGCGAAGCTCCAAACCTCCATGACCAAGAATCATCGGAAGAGCCCCCTGTACAAGGATTGAAGCCCTTTCTGCATGGTTTGATCCAAGTGAGAGCCACAACTCAGCTAGTGTGAGAGTGGCTGATGCTTTGAGAAGATCCAAGTTAAATGACTGACAAAATGAAAGGCTAGCCAATGCATATGGAAGGCCTAAAACAGCATTGCCTGATTTCTGAAGACAGGGAAAAAAAGGGGAAAAACTACAATTATAGCATTTGAATAGAAGAAACAAAGGAAAAACATGTAGCAGATCTCTTCAAACAGGACTCAGACATGAAAGAGACATTGAATCTTCAACTGATTCCTTCAGGGAATTTGAATGCAAATTTTATTCTAATAGATGACTAATAAAAATTAAAAATAAATTATCTCCCCTCCTTGGAGGAGCAACTTGGAGAAGAAAGTGATTATTGTAATGTTTTAATTTAAGGTCACAACCTTATAATGTGACATATCTTGGTTGCTCCAATAGCAAAAGAGAAAGGGGATTGGCGATGAATTAACATCTTCCACACTTGTGTTTTGTTCCAAGAAAGGCTATGCACTTTAATTATTCATGGAGAAAATAGCTCAAATATAGCTTCATGAGAACTTGTCGAGGAACTTAATCTAAAGATGGAAAAGCATCCAAATCCCTATCAAATAGCATAGGGTAGATGACAACTCTATTTTGATGAGTTCTCTATATCTAGTAATGTTTAATTTTAGTAATAATTTTAAGTCATCAATATCGTGTTATGTTTTGCCAATGAAAGCTACTCATATTGTAGTTGGAAGACCATGGCACTATTTTGTAAGTTACATGAATAGTCAATCATGATCTTTGGATTAGTTATGATCTCTAGATTAACCAATGCACTGAGCAGATTGATCCAAGTCTCAATATGGGTTTTAATTGTTAATATTAAAAAATACAATAGTATACACACACTGTTTGTATGTCCATTGGTGGTTCTTCAGGACTCATGTGAGTGTAAGGAAAGTCAATGCTTGGATTTTCGAATCAAAATATCGTTATAGTTGATTTGAAAATTCAATAATTTTAAACTTATATGATCAAGAATATTGGAAAGACTACATCTATAATATCTTTATTTGATGGAAGGCTTGATTGTCATGTTATGGAGAGATTAATTGTCAAGTTCCAACATGTGTTTCATTCTGAGAGATTTTGAATCCTCTATTATCCTAGTAAAAAATGAACTTGAAGAACACTGGAAGATTTCAGTTGGTAGTTGCATCATGTAACAAATTTTACAAGGTTCTAATGAAGAGTCCTACATTATGCATTATCAATTTGTTAGTATATGTTGACGAAGAAAGAATAGGTGAAAGACATTGCTTGGGGTTTCAATTGACTAGAAAGTCATTAAAACACAAGGTCGAGTTTTTTTCCAAGTTGGAGGGAATTGATGTGGATGAATTTTCAATATCTCTTTAAGATAGAAATGAAAAGAAACAAATATATCTTAAATTACTTTATCAAGGGAATTTAAGTAATTTACAATTTTTTAGATTCTCTAGAGTCATAATTAGTTTAATAGTTGGAATTTGAGTTTTATTTAGAATTTGAGAAATTTTATAATTCGCCTTAAAAGAAGTTTCTAAACTTCATATTTTCTAAATTAGGTTTTTTTTTTTTTAAGTTTTTATTTGAGTCTTTAGAATCTAGAAGTCTTCTTTATTATAAACTCTGATTATAAGAAGTTTTTATAAAGTAAGTTCTCTATTTTCTTTAAAAAAAAATTAGCAAATTTAATAGTTTTAGAAAAGAAATAGGAGTCCTAATAGGTTATTGCATAAGCAAGGTTTCTATTTTCATGGTTTTATTCAATTTTTAAGGTTTTCTCAAGCCTACAATAATGTCAACTAATGTAAATGGGATTAATGATTGATAATCAATAATATTAAGGTTTTTGTTTCTTTTACATACCTTGCAATTTTCAACAATGAGACTACATTATTTTTTTTCCTAGCTGAGAATCCTAGAAGATCTTAATGAGACTCTAAGGTTTCCTATCTTTCTTTTTCATCTTTCTTTTCTAATAATTTTTTTTTCTCTGCTACTATAATTTTATTCTTATTCTTCTTCTTAAACCTTTAAAGATTGAAACCCCAACCGGCCTTATTTGATTGTAGGCGTATCAAATATAAGGGAGGCTGTTAAAGTTGCTCTCCAACATTATTATAAATGCAATTTAAAGTGGATATACACTTCATTTAGGAGAAGCTGAATGATGGTTGAGCAACTTCCATGTATTTTGACCAACAGGTGCCTAGTAGGAACTTCGTAACTTTTGAGGCAAGCCAGGACATGTACAACATCTATGCCCAACCTTCAGGAAAACCTTTGGACCAGAATGTCCAGTAAAACAGAAATTCTATAAGCTAAGGGTAATTGGGTGCAAAACACAAATGAAATGAGATAAAGAGTAGCCTTGATTCTAGCAACTTTTTGTCCATTCTCCTCTCCACTCTTTTATTATATTTCCAATTGGATCCATCTGCCCATTTCAACTAATTTTAACAATACAAACATATTCATGTGTGGTTTCAATTTCTTGAAAATTGATCAAACTAGTATTGCAGAAAAATTCTGCAGGTGAATTCCATTGACAATCAGTATGTTACCCTCCATGTGCAAAGTCATAGCTGTGCCATTGATTCACTTCCTATGGTCCAGAAGACAGCTAGCTTAAGCTTAATCTAGCTGAATCTCCTTATCTACCCTTGAATCTATTCTGAAAGGATATAACAACATTTTATGCAGTCATACCAATTGCAATTTGACTATGTAGTCATATTTATTGTGAATCAATTACGCAGTCATACCTTGTGGATCTCTGCAAGCAAGAGAAGAACAGTGGCATTTTCAACTTGCAGATTGAATTTGTAACACATGCAGAAGAGGGAGTGTGCAACAGCTGCTGCCTGCAGAGAACATTAAGTGCCACAGCATAACGAAAAATTAGGCAACATAAACAAAGATTTACTACCTTATTACAATTAATCACTTCAGTGATGCATCATAGTTAGAAACCCGTGCCAGACAACAAGATTTAGTTTACCAAGCTAAACAATAATTTGCCAATAATGAAAACAAACTACCATGAAATTCTAGGGTTTTGTACAATGTTTAATGAACCCAAGAAAATGAATAAGATGACGAAATAGAAAAAGGAAAAGTGTTTCTCTAATCCTCAATTCTATTTTTAACAACACTAAGGGCATGTCATGACTATGGATATGAAAAGGAGATGGCATTAAAAAATGTAGTTGCAACAGCCAGTGAGCTAATTCCAAAAACCTGAATTGTTTGTGCAAATCTTCAGACTTCTAAATCACCCACCTCTAATGTGCAAGTTGGAGAAGATAAGGAGACCTTATGCCATACTTGCCCATTTAATCTTTAAATCTCTGCAGTAATGTGGGATTCAACTTGACTCACACTCAACCCTCCACCAAACCTACCTTTATGTAGTTACTGTATTCAGACTAACCAGGCTAATACAATAGCAATCTCAGCTTTGTCTTTCTAACTCTTGGCCAATGAAATTACAACCTACTTTATGTAGTTACAATATTCATACCAACCAGTGTAATGGGATAACAAGACCAGCTTTGATTTCACATACCAGTCCATGAAGCCAAAGTCCAACACAAAGTTGAGTTCAAAGATCACATATGGTGTATCAAGGAATTATACTGTGGGAATCAACACAGGACCTAGTGTTGATACCCAATTTTGTGCTCTCCACTTGTTGCATATGCTACAACACAGTAGAGTGGATTTTCTCACTTAACCGCCTATAATGCACCACCACATTGCCATTGCCACAATTTCATAAATCAAATGACTCCATCCATATGACCCCATGCATCTAGCATTTCCATCTCCATGCTCTACAAAGTATCACCAATTTGTTCACATTGGGATGAAATTGAAACTTAGCACAGCATCCTACCTCTTGGATAGATGTTCAAGCATCTCAAATGGCCACACGATGTACATTCTCACAGTATATGGATACCTGCTCATGGAGGACATCAAGGGAGTTCTCCCTATCCCCCTTCAAGTAAAAATGACATTCCATTCCTTTGCTCAATCTAACAGCACAAGATTCAGAGTAAAGGCATCATACAAAGAATTGAAGAGAGGAAAAGATTACAAGCACTAAGCTTTGTAGGTATCTGCTGCTAAGTAGCAGCCAATGTTGCTAAATCAGTGTTCTGAGTAGCCTCTACATATTTCTTGAAGACTTTGATTCCCAGTAAAGTCACATAAAATACTGTGTATCTCGATGGCCAAAGCAAAGGATCTTGACATGGAGATGCTAACATTGTTTCTTTCCAACTCTTTTTCCTTTTACATGGGTAATATTCACCCTACCTCTCCTTTTATGATCACAAAGGTTCCATTCAAACCAATAGTAATCCATTATTTCACAAGTTGAACAAGCAAAATAGAATAACTGTAATCACCTTTGACACTAATCAGAGTGTAGTTAAACATTATTGCCCCTTTGATAGAATACAACGAGATCACATTAAAGATGCCACATTTTAATTTATGAAGTTGCTAGATAGAAAGCTGTGGTAAATTTAGCAGATGGAATAAACTAGCTATATGCTAAGAAGTTTTGTAAAATGGAAAATATTGAACCTGGCCAAACTGATTCGCTGCAAGCAATGTACGAGCATGGCGAAGGCTTGCTTCTGTCTTCAGTTCCATATCCACACCAGTTACAGAGGATGCCAGAACTCCAAGTTCATCGCATACTTGTTGGGCTAGTTTCAGATGTCCCCTGCATGATACTCAATATAATATTAAACAGAGTTAATGCAGTTGCAACAAAGTGGGGTCCATATACTGTGCTATCTAAACAGCCATGCAAATTGAATTTCATAACCTTACAGGTGTAAAGCACGCTCATGGAGCAGCTGCAGCTTTAGTAACAGGATTCGTGACTTTGAGATGGAACAAAACTTCTCCTCCACTAGCTTAAGAGCAGCAAAGGCCTCTGTGCAGAAATGGGTGGGGTTGTTATGAGGCATAGGAAAGATGAGCACTTGTGAGCATGCATGCATGAGAAAGAGAGAAGGAGAGAGAGAGTTCTTACATGTATCATAAAATATATATATATATAAAATAAAAAATAAAAAAAGTCAACTTCCAAGAAATAATGACATTTTGTAACTTCACAAGAATATTTGAGTGGAAAAATAAAAATAGAAAAATCAAGCAAAATAAGTTAGCCAGAGGACTATTTGCATATAAAGGTAAATGAGTGCATGGAAGATAACAATATTGAGTGCAAAGGACTTGAAACTGAACATCATTTAACAGACACCAATGGTAGGAATTCATATTTGAATAAAACCTAAAAATGAAATCAGGCCAACATCATGTTGGAACACCTACCTTCAGGAACATACAAACAGGTTAGTGATTTAGTCTAAACAACCTTCAATAATGCTGGGCTATGAGAAGAATACAGCATCGTCAAAATCTTGTTTACGGCTGTATAAATTAATAAAAGAAACAAGTACACCAAAGTACACAAGGCATATACAAGGGGCACATAAAAGAAAGGTCTCAAAAGAGAAGTCACAAAAAACACCCTTACTCTCAACAAGACCCCACCCAATCTACAAAATCAAACAAAGGCATTGTGCCTTCTCTTATGTAGACGTTAACCCAAGCTAAAGATTACAAAGGAATGAATGTTTTATCTTCTTATCAGTCTATTCCTTGTTGTCAAAAGCTTTTGGATTTCATTCCCACGAAATTATCAAAAAAATGCAAAAAGAAGCAACCCTCCACACCTTCATCCTTTTCTTCCCTACAAAGGAGTTATGCCAACTTAACAAAGTATCTTTCACTAAAGAAGGAACTCGCAGAAACTACACTATATAAGGCAATACAATAACCAAAAGTAGTTTTAGTAAACTAGTCTTCATCAAAAGTAGCATTTTACAAAGAAAAAAGGTTCTCGTCCTCATTTTAGTAAACTAGTCTTCAGATGGAAATAAAAGTTCATCAAAACAACAACGCCCAATAATCACTTTTAATAACTTAATGCAATCAAAGTATAAACATTTATGTTTTTTGGTGTATCGACTGTAAAGTTGTAAAAAGAAGTGACACAATATCTAATGAAACCTTTTAAACCAACTATAAGCTTAGACTAAGTAGTAGTTGTCTACCAAGCAATAGGGACCAATGGACGATGATTTCCAAGATAACAAAAAATAAATGTTAGAATATGATAGCTAGATACACCAGATAGAAGGAGGTTTAAAACAAGTAACTACGATGAATATGGAGAGTTCTATTGGGGCCAGTATGACTCACCATCCATGAGCTTTCAAAGGGCTTGTTGGTGGTGTTGAAAAAGATAGGATCGGTTCAGATAATTAGCAAAATATTAGGAAATTTAAATATACAAGATATTAGGAGATTTATTCTTTTGTAATCTGTTAGACAACTGTATATTGTTGGGTTGTTAAGTTGTTTCCTATTTTAGTGTTGAGAAAATCCTCTATAAAGAGGAAGTCGTGTATACAGTTTTGAATATAGAATAAAAATACAAAAAAATATATTCCTTTCCTATTATGTTTACATGGTATCAAAGTTGCTCTAATTCACCCAAAAAAACCTTTGCAATTTTTTTTTCTTTTTGTGTATTTCTTTTCCTAACCAGTAGCCATGTCTGACGTTTCTTCTAAGTCAAACTCACTTGTTTCCTCTTCTAGCCCAGCAACTAAACCTACAACCTAAACCCATAATACCGAATCCCATCCTGTTCAGATTACCATCATTGGCCTCAATGGTGACAATTTTTTAAGATGGTCTCAATCAGTTCACATGTATCTTAGGGGAGAGGGAAGATCGGGTACTTGACTGGAGACAAGGTGGCACCGGCATCAGAGGATCCTCTGTACACAACTTGGGATGTAGAAAATTCAATGGTGATGACATGGCTCGTGAACTCTATGAATAAGGAGATTGGCTCCAATTATATGTGCTACTCCACAGCCAAAGAATTGTGGGACAATGTCAATCAGATTTACTCTGATTTGGGTAATCAATCCCAAGTGTATGAACTGACCCTAAAACATGGTGAGATTCGGCAGGGAGAAGAATCTGTCACCAAGTACTTTAGTTCGTTGAAGCTTCTTTGGTAGGATTTGGATTTGTTCAACGACTACAAATGGAAGTCTACTGATGATGTTAATCATTACAAATAGACTGTGGAGGCTCATAGGATTTATAAGTTTCTTGTTAGACTCAATGTAGAGTTTGATGAGGTTAGAGGACAGATTATTGGCAGAGTTCCTCTTCCTAAAATCAATGAAGTCTTTGTTAAAGTTTGAAGTCAAGAAAGTCATCGACACGTAATGTTGGGAAATAAATCTAATAGCAAAACTGTTGAAAGTTCTACTCTCAGTGTTGCTGAAGGTTCTACCAATAAAGCAACCAATTTTCAACAAGGGCCTAGAGAAAGGTCACGGGTCTGGTGCAATTATTGTGACAAACTGCACCACACTCAAGAAACCTGCTGGAAAATCCATAGAAAACTAGCAAATTGGCAGAGCAACAAGCCTAGAAAGATAAGCAATCATTCAAATCCCAAGGCCAATGCCATTGTCAATGAATCAGAGTCAAGTCACTTCAGCAAGGAGCAGATGGATCACCTTCTGAAATTGCTAAAATCCAATTCTCCATCAGGTATTCCTAGTGTTTCTCTAGCACAAACAGGTAGTGCACCTAATGCCTTTTCATGTTGTTTTAATTCTACTCCATGGATAATTGATTCTAAAGCTTTTGACCATATGACTGGTTTTTCAAATCTGTTCAACACTTATTCACCATGTTCTGGTAGTGAAAAAATTAGGATTGCAAATGGTAGTTTTCCACCTATAGCTGGAAAAGGCTTGGTAAAATTATCCGAGAACATAGATCTTAAATTTGTTCTCCATGTTCCAAAACTAGCATGTAATCTTTTGTCTGTGAGTAAACTTACCAAAAACTCTAATTGTCGTGTTTTTTTCTATAATTCTCACTGTGAATTTCAGGACCAAAACTCAGGGAAAAAGATTGGCAATGCTAAGTTGATAGATGGCCTTTACTAATTTGATGGTGTTTTCTCCAATAAATGGGCTTAGGGCCTTAGTAGTATTAGTTCTCTTTCTGTTTATGAACAAATAATGCTTTGGCACTTAAGACTAGGACACCCTAGTTTTTATATCTTAAACATTTGTTTCCTTCTTTGTTTAAAGGATTGGATTGTTTATCTTTTTATTGTGAAAGTTGCTATTTATCTAAGAGTCATCGTACTACTTATTATCCAAAACCTTATGTTCCCTCAAAACCATTTTATTTAATACATAGTGATGTGTGGGGACCTTCAAAAATTACAACTATTTCTGGAAAAAAAAATGGTTTGTTACCTTCATAGATGATCATACATGTTTATGTTGGGTTTATTTGATTAAGGAAAAATTAGAAGTTGGAAAACTTTTCCAAAATTTTTATAACATGATTGAAACTCGATTCCAAGTAAAAATTGGCATTTTTCACACTGATAATGGAACTGAGTATTTTAATGAATTTTTGGGTAGTTTTTTGAAAAAAAAAAGGTATCCACCATCAATTTACTTGTGTGAATACCCCTCAACAAAATGGAATTGCTGAAAGAAAAAATAAACATTTACTCAAAGTGGCTCATGCTATTATATTTTCCATGAATGTTCCAAGATACTTTTAGGGGGAAGCTGTTTTGACAGCCTCCTATCTCATTAACCGAATGCTTACCAAAATTCTTAAGTATAGCACACCACTAGAATGTACTCTAACTTACCCCTAGAAGTTTTTTGCTAAATTATTTTTGTTCACCTACCTAATCATAATCGGTCTAAACTTGATCCAAGGGCAAAAAAATGTGTTTTCTTGATAGCCCTGACCATGATCTGCCCATTGCCATTAGGAAAGATACTAGAGAATGCACCAAGCATCCACTCTACCCACTGTCACATTTTGTGTCATACAAAAACCTGTCACCTTCTCATAAAAGCTTCTTCATGAACCTAAACACTATATCCATCTGTAACACTATCCAAAGCTCTAAACAGTGAGGAATGGAGACAAGCTATGCGGGTGAAAATGGAGGCACTTGAGAAAAACAAAACTTGGGACCTGGTTGACCTGCCTCAAGGAAAGAGCCTTATGGGATATAAATGGGTCTTTAAGGTGAAGTATAAGGCAGATGGATCACTTAAGAGGTATAAGGCTTAGTTAGTTGCAAAAGGCTACACTCAAACATATGGGGTGGATTATCAAGAGACCTTTGCACCGGTAGCAAAAATGAATACATAAGGATTCTCTTGTTCGGAATTGAAGTGGCTTATTCCAAGCGACGAATATTTATCTCCCAACACAAATATGTGTTGGATTTGTTGAAAGAGACAAGGAAACTCGCTTGTAAACCTGTTGAAATGCCTATTGAACAGAATCATCAAATTGTAGAAGCAAGTGAAGATGTGGTTGTGGACAAGGGGATGTACCAAAGGCTCGTTGGAAGGCTCATTTATCTCTCCCATACAAGGCCAAATATTGCTTACGCAATGGAAGTCATAAAGCCAATTCATGCATAGCTTGAAGGAGACTCATCTACAAGTTGTTCATAGGATCCTTCATTATCTAAAATCTTCTCCAAGAAAGGGTATACTCTTCAAAAAGGGAACCGAATTAACCCTTGAAGCCTACACAGATGCAGACTATGCAGGCTCGATGGTAAATACGAGGTCAACATTGGGATATTGCACTTTCATTGGTGGGAACCTGGTCACTAGAGGAGCAAGAAGCAAAATATGGTTGCAAGGTCTAGTAGTGATTCTGAATTCAGAGCAATGGCACATGGTGTATGTGAGTTGTTATGGCTGAAGATTATTCTTGATGATTTCAAGGTTAGATGGGACTGACCAATGAGGCTTTATTGTGACAAAAAATCAGCTATTAGCATCACTCATAATCTAGTGCAACATGATCAAACAAAGCATATTGAGGTTGATAGACACTTTATCAAAGAAAAACTGGATAGTGGCTTGGTTTGCACACCTTACGTGCCTACAAGGGGTCAACTAGCAGATATTTTAACGAAGGGGCTAGCAAGTACCGTATTCCAACCAATTGCAAGCAAGCTAGGAATGGAAAATATCTATTCACCAGCTTGAAGGCAAGGGTTAGAAAGTCGCACAATTATAGGATTTTTTTGTTAACTATGTAAATATAGAATCCCATGTATAGTCAACTGTATTGATTGATAACCCTGATTTGTAGGGATTTATATGGCAGTTTCTTTTTTCGTTTTGTAGCAGCAGCTGTATATATATGAGAGTAGACCTGTACCTTGATTTAATTTTTGAGAATAAATCATTCTTTTCCACAGTTTTCAGTCTGCTGAAACTTAAATAACTTCATATTCAAGGAGCCACATAAGAAGTTGACATACAATGGGAGAAAGTCTATCAGGGATACAGTTCACAATGCCAAATGAAGAAACACATACTGAGGAGCCTTAATAGAACATTGAAAAATAACAACAATTAGAATGGTAGTCAATAAGTAGCAGTGAACAAGCAGCTACTTTTACAGTACCTGGACCTAATGTAGGCAAAAAAATAAAATAATATAAAATATTGATTCAAGAACAATTCCAGCACTCAAGCGAAACCATCTTCAGGCCCTCTTCATATGAAGAATTTGTCATTATATTCTGGAAATCCTAAGTACCAGTCATACTTTAAAGTCAGAGGTGAATTTGTTAATAAATATGGTTTTCTAATCATGTTTGATTGCTTTATGCCAAAAGAACTAATTTGATGATTAGGATTGTAATGGTGCAATTGATGGGACAGAGGTGAATTTATTTATACATAAGGTTTTCTCAATAATATTTTATTGTTTTATGCCAAAAGAACTAATTGGATCATTAGGATTGTAAAGGTGCGATGGGACACACATTCCAGCCATTCTTCCAATAGATAAGCAAATATCTTATATTGGATGGAAAGAACATTGCAGCCAAAAAGGAGATTTAGCACCATATAGGAAGAAAGGTACTGCCTTCCAGATTTTCATTTTGTTAATCAAGTGAGGGAACCCCGATTTGTTTAATCTGGCCCGTGTTATCGAACATGCTCCAAGTGCTCAAAAGGCAAGATGTTTAGTTTTATGTCAACTGCCTAATTATCCATACGGAAAACAAGTGGACAGAATAATCACATGCACGGTCATGGACAACTTTATTAGGCAACATGCAATTTCTGATGAAGAGTTTCAAATGTACAATGATGATGAAGCGTGTACCTGATCAAGAATTGAATGTCATATAACGCTAGTGGGTAGATGCAACTGAAGACCACACTAAGAAGGGAGCTTTGCATGATTGCATTGCTAGTCAAATTAGGGTAGATATTGATTTGTGCTCAAGTATTAGATGAATTCCGGTATCTCTCTAAAAGTTTGTAATTTTAGCAAATCTGAATGCATTATGTTTAGAATGTGTGATTTTGAACCTTACTTATTCATGTCATGTTGGTAAGTTTGGACGCCCTATGATGCTGGTCAATTTGAATTCCTTATATCTATTATTCATAATTTTACAAAGTACTTGTTTCATTGTATTTTACAACATTTAATGAGCAAATAGGAGTATCGCCATACAAACAGAAAAAGGAAATTAAGAAATAAAATTCCAGAAGTGCTGTTGTCAAGTCAAAGATTAAGTACTTTAGCAGTTATTATAACCAGAGACATAAGTTCTCAAAATTTAGTGACCACACACTAGCAAATCTCTTTACAAACTGTTTTCTATGATTAGACCATTCTGACAGGACTTCAGTATAAGTTATGAATGTGCCAAATGGGCCCCTAAAACTCCAAGTAATAAACAAGTTCTTGGAACAATCCAACACTTAGAAGAGATGCAAAGCTAATTAAGAAGCATTCAAGAATTTAATCTAACCTCTGTGCCCTTTAAATACTGCTAAATGTTGGATAAGCTTTGTATATGCTAAAGCAACATCTGCTGAGCTGGAGGAGCCAAGGAAAGAATTAATCATATCAAACAAGCTAGTGTGGAGGAAAAATGGTAAAGCAAATATCAGAATTCACACCAGGATGCGTAAATCTCATGATATTTTATATCATAATTACCTTGAAGCATTGCCAAAGCAAGTTGCATAAACCAGTGCATTGATTCGAGCAAGAGGGGCACTGAAAACAAAAGGGAGAAAAGGTGAAAAGGAGCATCAATTAAACCAGGCAATTCTTCATAAGAAGTTCAAGGATCCTGATCAGATGTAAATGAACATAGTAAAAAGCACCAAAGGATACCATCGAAATCCCAAATACACCAGACCAAGAAGCAGCAAGAATGAAACCTTAAAGGTATTTGAGGGGCTTAACGATGTAAATATGGCAGTACTTAGTAACAAAGCATTACAAATTCAGTCCATTTCTTCCATATGATAAAATTAACATAATACACTAACATAATCTCAATAGTTACTTAGATCGAAACTCGGAACATAAACAGCATCGTTGGACCCTGATTGACCCATACATGATTTAGGTCTAGCCCATTACAAAGCAATGAAAATCATTACAACAAAAGCCCAAAGTCTAGAATTAGAAAAAAAAATGGCTGAAAGACCTTTCAGAGAACAAACTTCAAACACACACCACACACACACACACACAATATGCAAGACTGTAAAAATTATATAAGATCCTTCCTCAATGGTGACTTAGAAGAAGTGTACATGGAAATTCCTTCAGGTCTTGAGACTCAGACAAACATTAACAAAGTTTGTAAACTTAAAAAAATAATAATAATAAATAAAAATAAAAATAAATAAATAAATAAATAATCCCTATATGGTCTCAAGCAATCTCCTCAAGCTTGGTTTGATTGTTTTACCAAGACCATAAAGAAGTTTGGTTATTCCCAGTGTCAATTTGATCACACTCTGTTTGTACACGTAGCTGGGAGAAGAACTACCATTATCAACGTTTATGTGGATGACATAATCCTAACCAAAGATCATGAGGAAGAAATAGGCAAACTTAAAAGTTTTGTTGCCCATGAGTTCGAAATTAAAGACATGGGGAATCTCAAATATTTTCTTAGGATGGAAATTGCTAGATCAAAAATGGATATTGCAATCTTCCATCGTAAGTATGTTCTAGACTTGCTAAAAAAGACCAAGATGTTTGGTTGTAAACCTACAGACACACCTATAGACTACAGTACTAAACTAGAAATTGTCGAAGGAAGTGCTCTAGTGTATAAAAGAAGATATCAAAGACTTGTAGGGAAACTCATCTATATTTCTCACATAAGACTAGACATTGCTTTTTTAATCAACGTGGTTAGCCAATTCATGAACAATCCAATTGAGGAACATATGAAAGTTGTGTATCGTATTCTAAGATATCTCAAAATGACTCCAGGAAAGGCACTCTAATTCAAAAGAACGCAGAAGAGAAACATTGAAAAATTTTTAGTTACAAATTAGGTTGGCTCCATAATTGATCGAAGATCAAAGTCTATGTATGGGGGAATCTAGTTACTTGACGAAGCAAAAAACAATCTGTTGTAGCTCAAAGTAGTGCAAAAGTAGAATTTAGAGTTATGGCACATGGAATCTATGAAGGAATGTAGTTAAAGAAACTCCTAAATGAACTAAAAATTAACAAAAGATTCTATGAAGATGTTCCATGACAATCAAGATGTCGTAAGTATCGCTAAGAACTCAGTTCATTGTGATCAGGCAAAGCCTGTGGAAATAGACCATCATTTTATCAAGAAGAAAATATAAAAGATAATTTCATTGGTTTACACTCCAACAACTCTTCAGACAACAAACATCCTTGCCAAGACGCTTTCTAAAACCAACTTTGAAGACTTGAGATCCAAGCTGAGAATAATCAACTTAGTAACCTAGCTTGTGAGGGAGTGTGGAAATCCTCATGAAATCCAAAATGTACAGTTGTGTTACAAATACAATTGTGTTACAAATACAATTGTGTTATAGTTGTATCACAACTATGTCATAGCTATTATACAATTATATTTGAACTAACATAATTGTATTTCCTATTTTGATTTTATTTCCTAATTTTATGAGATACTTTCTCTCCTAAAATCAAGGATTAGATTTCTTTTATAGGGCAGATGGCCTGAACCATTCATGTTTAAAATCGATACAATAATCGATTTGAAAATAAGATAAATGAGAGATACATAAAAAACAATACTCTCTCCTCACTTACAACCCATCTAATCTATAAAATCAAAAAAAGACAACGAACTAGATCCTAAATGTACTCTGACCCACTCCAAAAACATATACATAAGGGAGCTTAAAATGGCATGATATATCAAATCAGAATCTTCAAAGACTCTTCGATTTCTCTCCTTCCATAAGGTCTAAAATAAAAACAAATGAGCCGCTTTTTAGGCCTTCTTTCTTTTCTTACCAACAAAGGCATCTTACCAACTAAGGAAGGCATCCTTGATTGAGAAAGGCATTACTCATTGTATATCAAAAAGAGCAAAGATAAGATGCCCTAGCATGATTGCCTTAAGACAGTGAAGGAGGAGATGGTTTGTTGACTCTTTTCCACCTTTACACAAATAGCATCTACTTGGAAGACACCAACCTCTTCTTTTTAGCTGATCCAGAGTTAGAATTTTTTTTCCCAAACTACTTCCCTAGCAAAAAAATCGACTTTCATAAGGACCCAAGGATTCCACACAATGCTTGTGGGGAATCCTTTTAGAAAGCGACCAGCTAAGGAGGAGAAAGGATTTAACTATAAAGGAGCCACCCTTTAATACTACCAAACCATGGCATCCTTAGCACCTCTTCTGATCACTTTCCCTTACAGCCTTCTAAGCAACTCCTCCACCTCTCCCCAATTCTCAATCATTTATTTGTCTTGTGAACATTGGATTCCACTAATCCACTTCTCCAACCCATTCCCGCATCTAGTCTACCCAGGCTTCTTTTATCAGTGGCTATTGAAAATTGTAGAATGAAGAAGAACTCAAAGGTAAAAGAATAAATTTCTTCTTTAATTTCAATTTGCACATACCCATATATTTATACAAATATTCCTAGCACAAAAAATGAAAACTTTCCTCACCTAATTCTATCAAATCCCCTTGATTATGAGATTGTCCTAATCCTCTCCTTAATTACAAAAACATGCAACTATAATCTTTCCTAATTACGTTCTTCCACACTTCCCCTCAAGTTGGTGAATAGATGTTCTTCATTCCCAACTTGGATACACATGCTTGAAATGTTGTACTACATAAACTTTTGGCAAGTATATCTACAAGTTGAAGGTCAGTATATACATAAGGAGTACAGATCAACCCACTATCTAGTTTCTCCTTAATAAAATGTTTGTCTATCTCTATGTGCTTCATTCAATCATGTTGCACTGGATCATGTGTAATACTAATTGTAGATTTATTATCGCAGTAAAGTCTTATTGGGTCATCTCATTTAATCTTCAAATCTTCCAAAATAATCTTCAAACACAGTAGTTCACAAACTCCTTGGGCCATTGTACAAAATACCGCTTTTACACTAGACTTTGCCACCAAACTATGTTTCTTGCTTCTTCATGCAATCACAAGCCCACCAAGAAAGGTACAATACTCGGTGTTAATCTTCTATTAATCACAGATCTAGCATAATCTACATCTATTTATGCTTCAAGTATTAGTCCTAAGTTTTGTTTAAATAGGATACCATTTCCTAGACATCCCTTCAATACTATAGCACTCAGTTAGCAGCTTGTAGATGAATTTCTTTTAGACTGTGCATGAATTGGCTAATCACACTCACAGCATATGCTATATCCAATCTTATGTGAGAGAGATAAATGAATCTTCCTACTAAACGTCGATACATCACTCTATTTACCACAACATCTTCATCAACCTCTCCAAACTTATGATTAGGATCTATTGGTGTGCTTGTTGGTTTACATGTCAACTTCTTTGTTTCCTTGAGAAGGTTTATTACATATTTTTGCAAAGAAATAAAAATTCCAAGCTTAGAATGTGCAACTTCGATTCCTATTAAGTATTTCAACCTTCCTAACCTTTTAATCTCAAATTCCTTGGTCAAGCATTGCCACAAAGTCTTTCTCTCATTTTCATCATTTCCCATCACAATGATGTCGTCTACATATACCAAAAGAGTTGTAACTCCCCCTGAATCTGAATGTTTGATGAACAACATATGATATCTCTGACTTTGTCTATATCTCATGTTTTTTATCACTTTAACAAACCTTCCAAACCACACCCTTGGTGACTATTTTAACCCATATAGAGCTTTCTTTAATTTTACACACTTTTTTAGTGGCTAGATCACTTCCAAATCCAATAGGGACTTCCATATAAATCTCTTCTTGCAAATCTCCATTTCGAAATGCATTTTAAACATTGAACTGTTGTAGATCCAAGTTATAATTTACTACCAATGATAACAAAACTCTGATTATGTTCTTCTTGGAAACTGAGGAAATGTTTCTAGATAATTCACGTCATATGTCTGAGTATATCCTTTAGCCACAAATCTCATCTTGTACATCTCTAATGTCTCATCTACTTTATACTTAACAGAATAGACCCACTTACATCCCATTGGTCTTTTTTCCTACAGACAAATCTACCAACTCTCAAGTTTTATTTTTCTCTAAGGTCTCCATTTCTGCATTCATAGCTTGTCTCCAATTTTCATTAGATAAAGCCTCAAATAGAGTGGTAGAAATATGAATATTGTTCAAACTTATTAGAAAATACTTATAGGATGAAAACAACATTTCAAATGACACAACATGGGAAAGGGGATACAAAGGACATTTAGTGCATTCCCTCATTCCCTTCCTGATGGCAATAAGGAGGTTTTGGTCTATGGGTTTTTTAGACTGAAATTCTGACTCAGTTTGTAAGGGAAGATGAGAGACTGTTACCTCATTTCCAAAAGTCGGTTCAGATTCTTGGACTTATATAAGTCAAGGAACTGCAACTTTCTTCCTTGAATACACTTTGCCAATGATTCGATTCTCAAGAGCAGGCTCAATAGATAACTCGGGTTCAAAGAAGGGTACAAATACTGGATCAAACACTTTAGGAGGGTCAATAAAATCAATGAGAGGTATAGATAGTAAATCTGACACTTTAAGCGGGTCAATAAGAAGAGGATCAATGAAATAAAAATCTTGATCCTTATCTTCCTTAATGGAATTCTCCCCCTGAAGATAAGAAGTGAGAAAATAAGACCCACCTTCGTTGAAAGTAACATCAGCTGAAACAAAAATATTTTAAATGGTGGATGATAACACTTATATCCCTTTTGAGTTAATGAATATCCCACAAAAATATATTTGATTGCTCTTCGGGTCCAATTTTCCCCTATTTGAATTGTGAACATGCACAAAGGAGATACACCCAAATATTTTAGAAGTGAGATGGTTTGTAGTTTTCATATTAGGATAAAATGACGAGTATTTCCATGGGACTTTTGAAACCTAAGACATTGGAAGGTAATCAACTTATGAAATGTGCAGTGGTTAGGACAACTTCCCCCCAATAAGATTTAGACACATGCTTTTGGAACAAATATATTTGTAATGTATCAAGGAGGTGACCATTTTTTTTTCTCAGCAACTCCATTTTGTTGTGCGGTGTTTACACATGATAACTTATAAATTATACCTTCATGATGAAAGTATGGAGTTCGGACGTGATTGAAATAATCTCCGGCGCTGTCCAATCGAAACCTCTTGATAGTGACACCAAATTGATTTTTCATCATGTTATGGAAATTTGGGAGAACAAAACACACATCGGATTTGTGTTTAAGTAAAAAAATCCAAGAGACCCCAATATAATCATCAATGAAGAACACAAACCAACAAGCCCCGGATATATTTAGGACAGGAGAAGTACCCCAAATATCACTATGAACTAAATGGAAAGGCTCTGAACTCCTTTAATTACTAATTGAAAAGGTTGAACGCTTGTGTTTGGCTAATTCACATACCTCACAATAAAAGCTCTCAACATCTAATTTCCTAAACAGAGAAGGAAACAAGATCTTAAGAATTCTAAACGACGGATGTCCAAGCCTATGATGATGAAGCCAAATTTTTTTTTAAAAAAAAGGTGGTGCTTAGAAATAAGTGATACGAATGATTTGCTTGGTGTCTCAAGGTAGTATAACCCATTTCATTCCTTAGCAAATCCAATCATCTTCCCCAAATATTGGTCTTGAAATACATAGTAAGTAGGTTAAAAAGTCACATTGCAACCTATATCTTATGTAAGTTTTTGTATAGAGACTAGATTGGTAGATAACTTTGGAACATGAAACACATTTCTAAGTGCGAGTGTAGGACTAATTTGGATATCTCCTACACCTACGACAGTAGCTAATGAACCATCGGTTGTGACTATTTTCCTACTGCTTGGACAAGGGTTATAGTTGTTAAATTGGTATGATGAATGAGTCATATGATCTATGGCACCTGAATCTATAACCCATGAGTTGGAAAAGGTTTCATCCAAGACTTTTAGCGGTTGCCTTTCGTCTAGGCTTCCCGACGTGCTGCTTATGGGGAAGTATTCCGAGTCTGTACAAGGGCTTTCCTTTTAGGTCATCACAAGGGTGAAATGACTACGATACTAGGGCAAGACGTCTGGCGAGGTTGAGCGCAGCGACACAATCTCTTAATAAGGCTCAAAAAACAATGTGAGAGTTCTCACTGGTGCCACTATGGGATAGCAAATGTCGCAACACTGGCGTCGAAGGTCCAACACTCTCGACGATCATGGAAGTACGTCAAAGGTCCAGCACTCTTGATTTCCAACGATATCTACAATGCAAGGAATGTTTGTAGTAGTCGGTTGCTCTTCGTGATGTACGCTTGCACCAACAGTGAGAGCAAAAGATAGAGAAACCTTAGCTTATAGAAATGGCGAGAAAGAGATTCAATGTAAGGCGAAGACATCACGTGCAAGGATCATTGTCACTAGCAAAGACAACAACAATGACGTGATTCAGACAAAAGGAAAATTCTTAAAGTCAACTATGATTTCCAACTCGACAATGAAGGCCAAAAAAAAAAAATTCTTCTCTTCCCAAATTTATGAGCCCAAGGCTTTGATACCATGTAGAATGAAGAACTCGAAGGTAAAAGAATAAATTTATTCTTTAATCTTAATCTATACATACCCACATATTTATACAAATATTCCTAGCACAAAAAATAAAAACTTTCCTAACCTAATTCTATCAAATCCCCTTGATTATAGGATTGTCCTAATTCTCTCCTTAATTACAAAACTATACAACTATAATATTTCCTAATTACATTCTTCCACAAAGACAATTCTAGGAAAGCCACAACCAAGAGATCCTCCCTACACCACCTATCCTTCCAAAACCTCACCCTCCTATCATTTCCTACCTTAAAACCAACCTTGTTATTGAACTCCTTCCACCCACTTCAAATTGTCTTCCAAAGGTCCATGCTTCCCTACAATCACCTGTTTTCAAAGAGGATCATTATTAGAAGCAAATCTCCAACACCATTTCCCAAAAAGGGATTTATTTAGAGAAGATAACTTTCTAACATCCAAACCCCCTTCCTTTTTATCCAAGCCACCTATTGACTAGTTCACTAGCTAAGGCCTTCTTTTGAACTCTCCTCCCCCCCAAAGGAAGTCCCTTTGAAGTTTCTCCAATCTAAGACTCACCTTACAAGGGATTACAAATAATTTTTCCCATTGCAAGTAATTTTTACCATTTAGTGGATATGTTGCCTAAATATTCTTCAACTCTTCTATTGATGATGAGTTTGTGTTTTCTATCACCATTACTTTGGGATTGGATTCTTCATCGATTTCTAACATTATAACTTTTGGTTTCAGATGGATATCAAGTAAAAAAACAAAAGGTATAAATTAGGCTTTAAATAGAAACATTGAAGTGAAGGGACAACAATAAAAGGGTAAAAGAAAAAGTCAAGTAGGATCAGCATAGAAGGGCAAGAAAGAAGCTTGAGGGACGAAGTCATAAAGGCAGAGAAAAAAAAAAGGGTCCCCAATGAGCCTAGTGCTCTGATACCATGTGAAGAAATCAGAATATTTCATCTCTCCAAAGTGTTACAACCCCAGGCGATATATAGTACATTTAGTAGTTTACAAGCATGCGATTCTAGGCTAGAAAATGGGAGCAGATTCTATCCTATCTATAATATTAAATCCCTATAATTCAGGGTTTATTTATATCCTAATTTGAGTCCCTAAAAATTAGGGATTACTTTGCCACTGAAATAGCTTGATCTAGGTTAGCAATATTTACAATTACACGCAATGCCCTATTATGTGAAATCAGGTTTTTCACAGAATCTAATTTGACAATTATTTTTCCTGAAGTTCTGTTAAGAGCTCTTCTAGGAGGGAGACATACACTTTCCTAAAGGTGGTGTATAATTAAGTTGGAAATGAATGGCATGATCTATGAGAATATGAAGAGGGAGGTGACTAAATTGTGATAGAATGGCTACTTTCTCACATCTCTCATTGGAGTTACTTTTATCATCATTTTGCAATATTAGAGGGCAATTTGTCTCTTAGATTTCTGAAGTATATGTCACTGGTTGTTCCTTCAGCAATTTGGGACAAGTAAGCATTGGCAAACTCACACAGTATCATATGGGTGTGATTATCTGATCTTTTCAAAAGAAAGCAGGTTTTGAGCAAGCTATTGAAGTGAAACCGCTTTCCTTACTTGAGGGTCTCAGCATCGCAAGAGATTTGAGTGTCACCAATCTATTGGCTAAAGGAGATTCATAGACAGGTGGTCTTTGAGATTCAGCCATTTGCTGCAGAGGATTGTGGATCTTGGTGGGGAATTTGCATGCTCTTTCCCATGAAAGCTTAAATTGGCAAATCAGGAAGCCTTTAGGTTGGCCAAGAGAGGAGCCAGTTCTGTAGATGACTCTATTGGGGATCTTATGCCCACTTGTGTTTTGGTATTCTACTTCCCTAGCAGGATAACCCAAAGGCTTTCTATTGCCAGGATTTGTGTATTGTACTTGAGTTATGGTATTTCCTACTTCCAGGACTGGTATGTTCTACTTGATTTTTGGCATTTCCTACTGCTAGGACTTATCTGCTCTACTAGAGTTTTGGTATTTTCCACAGCCAGGTATATATATATTCCTTCTAGCAAGGATTTCTCACCCTATGTTATTTTGTAAAAGTTCTTCCTTCCTTTCACCTATACAATGTAAGTACAGGTGCTTATCAAAACAACATGTCAAAGACTACAAAAAGTTAAATTAACCTTAAAAGCAATGAGTAAAACTAAAAAAACATAATCAAAGATCACCTTCCATATATCTCCCATGCAGTGGCCCGGAGAAGGTATGAAGAACCCAATAATTGCAATACAGATCCAGGAATTGAATTTGGCTGTGCACAGAAATGGAAAGCATTGGAATTGGCTCCAGATGCATTCTCTAGAGACAAAACTAATGAGCCCATTGGTTTTTGTAAATTCTTAAGCCATGCCGTACTGAAGACACCATCAGTTATCATTATAGAACTTTCAGTGCCGAATTCACTAATCAAATGAGAGCTCAACCGCAGTTCCTATAACAATATAACAAAAAGCACTGATAGTTAAACATCAAATTTATGAGCATGCTATGTCAAACAATACGGATAGTAAAAGCTCTTCACAATAGATTTCACATTACCTTGCAAACATTAACTGGGCATGTCTTAAGCTTCATGGAAGCTTTTGGACCAAATGATAGCAACGGTCTTTGCACATGCTGCACAAGGTTATACAATAAATTAATTTTTCTTGATGATAATTTCAACCTTTTCCAAGGAAAAATTGTGACATTCTCACAATGTTACAAACAAAAGACAAAAGAAACAGAACTTCGGTATTGTGTTTTTGTTTTAGATTTTTTTTTTTTTTTTCCTTTTTTGGGTAGGCAATGAACTAATATGTATTAAAAGGCACAAAACAAAAGGGGACGCAATACTAGTACACAGGAGGTATACAAGGCACACCAAATCAAAGAAAGAGAAAAACAAACAAAGACACAACCTACTAATATTTCCATATCAGAATTAATAATATTAATGCTGCATTAATGGCTAAGCTGCAGCAATAGTTCATATCATTAGAAATAGACCTATTTTCTACAAGACCAGAATCGCACGCCATATAACAGAATGACTGCAGTCACCAGGAAAAGAAATAATAATAGGGGTTCATAAAAAGAACCAAAAGTTTACAGTAATTCATATTCTTACTGTTAAATCAAATTTAGCCATTGCAAGACGATTTGAAGCCACTAATCGTTTTAACTTTAAACCATCTGCTCTCTTCAAAGACCTTCTCAGAAGCACAAACAACTGTTGCTGTATGGACAATGAAGTTCCTATACTGGTCACAGGTCCATATGATGATCCAAGTATCTCGGCTGTGCTTGAGATGCCAATTGCAGACAGTAGGTTGCAGATAGCTGCTAAAGTGTAGGCAAGACAAGTATCATTACTTTGCTGCACAAAGAAAACACCTATAAGGCCTTACTTCAAAATCAGAAAAAATAAAGAATAAACACCAATCAAAAGGTTAAAATATATTAACTTCTTAACAACACAGAAAAAAACAAGAGGCTTCCTTAAACAAGTCAATGAGATAACATGTATGGTTCAAGATAAACGTTTCCTTTTTTTTTTTTTTCCTTCTAAACAGAAAAACCATCTTCGTTTATCATAAAAAGATAAATATAAAAAGGACAAGCAATCCTTTAAGGATGTACAAAAAAGGTTATAAAGTAACCAAGTGTCAAGCTCCAGAAGGGGTAAGAAATACAAAGAAGAGAAATATAGCACACTCAAGGGAGAAGAAAGTCTCCAACAAAGGAGGTCAAATGCTTAGCTCCTGGTTTGGCTAACTGACCTCCAACTTGGTGGCCTGAACGGGGAACCCAAGAGTGGGGGCAACCCAGCTAGTTGACAACATATATAAAATTTACACAAACAACCAAGTTGTAATGTTTGAGATGGGACATAGGGGTTTGATTACTAAGGACAATACACTTCATATTCTTCCTTTTTTCTTTTTCTTTTTTGTTTGAGAAGAGAACTGCTCCTCTTTAATATTAAAGAAATGACAGGGGAGAAAGACATCCCTCCTTGAGAAGCTAGAACATAACAAGTGAAAAACAAAATCACATCCAACCTCAAAACAAAACAAAAGGTCACGAAGGGTAAAACTCAAGCTTGAACCAGCCCATCTGTTGGTCAAACCATCTATCTTTACATTGCCCCAACTATGAATCAATTGGAAATTCACATGCATGGAGATGGGCCCATCTTCAAACACAAGCATACCTCCAACACCACCTCATGCTTTTGCACCAATAGAAAATGGAACAAAAATAAGGTAACCAGAAGATCACTAGAATGAACAACCTGATTTTTGCCAGGGAATAAGTGACTGGAATGGCTTCAACACATTAAAATATGTTAGATTTTCACAGGCATTATTGTCGAAAACAACTAGTGAAAATCCTAGACCTTTATTAAGGCCTCACAGAGCCTACTCCTTATGAAGTTGGCATTGGATGATGACAGGAGATTCAGCAGTAGCCACTGTTTTTACAGGCCAAAGAGATGTCTGAAGGTACATCCATTGGCTGAAGAGGATCCTACATTTGCACTTGCAGAACTTTCAATGACTCAACAGCGAGGCTGAATCATCATATTAGTTGAAGTACATTATATCATCAAGTTGGTCCTCATAAAACTCCACAATTTCAACAGATAATAAGCAAAAAATGGACCAATTTGTTTCCCATTCTAGAGAAAATTTATCTTACATTACTAGTAATTCAGACATTGCACCCCAATTTTCAGGTTTTGAAGAAACAAAGAAGTGCAATCATCAATCTTCTACTTAATATGAATTTACATGCATATGATCTATCAGTTTGGAAAAAGAGTATCTATATGCAACTTAAAACAGTTTGAAAAGATTACCTGTTGAGAAACACGAACTGCTTCAGTTAAAACCTGAAAATTGTCGAGCAGAATAAGTATCAAAAAATACGCAAAATGAGAGGATAATAGACTTGAAAGAAATGTGGTCAAAATTAGTGGAGTAAAAAGAGGGAAGGAAAAACCCTCCGCATGCTTACCTCTAAAGCCTGCTTAGGATGCCCAAAGTGAAAATGCATCATTCCCAAACATAACAAAGCAATTTCATATCTTCCAAAACTATTGCTAGCAGATGAAGTAGGTTGAACAAAATCAAATCCTTCTGCCCCTGCACTTTTGTGCCATCATGTCTTAGATTAGTTCATTTACTACAATAATTTTCCTGCCCAATATTTAACTTTAATCAAAATATAACTTCTCAAAAATAAAATGATATGGGTATAAGATAGAGTGGATACAAAACATTAAAAAAAAATGATAATGATAATTAATTAATTAACTTAATGACCTATTCTTGATGAAATATTAGAAGTTAAAATGATACACCACCATCAATCGTTGCTTGAAAGGAAGGCCTTGGGTTGGAAAGTAAGCTAAACTCAAAGGCGACAACAATGATGAAAAGACAATGACACTTTCCATCTGAGACATGAATCAGTTGATAAATTCCAAACTCTCCAAACACATGAATCAGCTGATAAAATCTCCTAGAGCAACCAACTTGACCTCTCAACGAATGACCATGTAGCTTCCACCATGTCTCCTTAATATGTCATTTCTTACCATAAAAAATGCATTTCAATTTTCTGTTCTTATTAATGAGCGTGTATGACCAATGTTGTAAAGGTAGGAGGCAGCCTTGAGGCATTTTTCCCAAATAAGGCAAAATGTAAGCCTCAAGGCAGAACAAGGTGTAAGCCACAATTCAAAACAAACAAAAAAAAAAAAAAAAAAAATTGTATTTGGCCAAGTTTTTGAGAACAATCCTCAATAAGAATTTCTGAAAATAGTTCTCAATTGTTTTTGGAAACAAGATTTTGCTTAGAAACTCAAATATGGAAAACAAACAAAATTTTTCTTAGAAACTCAAATATGGAATACAATATTCTCTAGTTATTCTCCACAAAACACATCAAATTAATCTTCCAAAATCCAACTTTCTTTTATTGCTCCATCAAATAGTCTTCAGCACCACTATCACTAATAGGATCCTCCAAGGCATCATGTTAATGTCCATTCATTCTTTTTCTTCATCCACCCCTTGCAATGGTTTATTTTCTTTATCTATCAATGATAAGATAATAATTATATATGACACTAACTACTACCATTGTCAACAACTCCTCTATTTCTTCTTCTCTATCTCTTTCTTCTTCTTCCCCCTCCCCTAAGAGTTAATGGAAGCCAGCTAAGCCCTTATTGTAAAAAGTTTAACCTAAGAACTAAAACTTCAAAAAATATAGATTGAAAGACCACAAAAGCAAACAATCCATTAAAACCTATTGAATATTAAGGGCTTAAGTTTTTTATGAAACATATATTCCAAAAGTCCACAAAAACCCAAAACTCATTAATAGTGAATATTTGAGACCCAAGCATCAAGAGTCTCAAGGTTCTATGCCTCAACAAAATCAGGCTTAAGCCTCAAATTATCAAGGTGTAAACCCCCAAATTTGTCTTAATCCATTACAATGTAGGCCCATCAATCTTGACCTAGTTCAAGCTCATTTTCCCTTGGCCCATTTACTCTGGACCTAATTTCAAACCCATTCACTCTTGGCCCCTTGTACGCCTATTCACGCTTGGCCCAATTTAGGTCCTCTTGCTCTTAGCCCCAAAATTTTTACTTTTATTTTTATTTTCATTTTATTTTTATTGGTACATTATTTTATCTTTATTTTTTCTTTTAATTTTTGTATTATACTTTTATTTTTATCCTCAATGTTGTCTTGAACTTTCAATTTGTATTTTTACATTCAAGATGGAAAAATGAGGAGCAAAAGTTGAATTACAAAAAGGAAAGAAAGGGTGAATTAGGGAGATTGAATTTTTAATTGATGAAAGAAAAGCAAGGCCTCCTGAATTTTGAAGATGATTGGTGAGAGAAAAGAAAGGCTTTTTTACTTTTGGAGGTGATTAAAAGAGTTTGAAAAGGAAAGGGAAACATATTTTTTATCAAAAACAAAAATGAAAAAATTACAGGAGAACCCACAAATACACAATATAGATCAAAGAAAGACTAAACACCTCCACTATACAAAGAAAACTATACACAAAAGTTTAGACCGCTTAAGGATACACAAAGGTAACTCCTCTCATTGTTATCCACCCCCATTTCAATTACAAATTAAAGTCAACTAAGTTGAATAACATTGAGTGAAATGCATTTTAAGGCAATGGTACAAGAGGCCTACAAGGCAGAATAGAAGTGAAGTAGATCTCACAATATCTCTTTTGTTCTTCACTTTTCCTAAAGATCCTAAAATTTCTCTCTTACCACACAATTCAAAGTATAATAAGGCAAGTGATTTGCCAATGGGTCTAAGCTTTGATAGGATTCCCCGAACCTCTAAATGAGATGGTCATCATGTCACATATACTCCAAGGTGAAATCCAATCCATCTTGACTAGATTGAAGCTTGTGTAAAAGCCCCATTGTTAACCAACAATGTAAAAAGAGATGGTCATTAGATTTTGTATTTCTCATGCATAAGATGCACCAATGAGGACTAAGGAAATTGTAAGGTCATTTCAACTATACCATATCACTAGTGTTTACCTTCTTGTGCACCACCAACCAAGTAAAAGTCTTGACCTTTGATGAGATTTTTTATCTCTATAAAAATTTGGCTAGAAAGAACAAGATTGGATTTGATAAATTAACAAGGACAAGAAAAAAGATTTTACTAAAAATAAACCTCAAAATGGTAAAGACTAAGCTCTTGAATCTACGGAAGATGGAGACAAGTGCACAGGAGTGAGTGAGAACATAAGTCTTTTGAGGTTTTCAATTTCCATATCAAAGTGATTACAACAAAAGTTAAGGTTCCAAGAAAGCGAAGAGGAGTTCTGGTTAGTGGCACACAAGAAGGTGAATACTAACGACATGTTACAAGTGAGAAGACCCTACAAAGCCCTTAGTCCTGATATTTGTATCCTGTGCATGAAGCACGGGGAATCAACAGATCACCTTTTTCTTCATTGTTCCTTGACGATTGGGTTGTGGCACAGGTTATTTCAGTTAGCTAAGATGGATTGGGTTCCCCCAAGGAGCATATATGACATGATGTCCATCAATTTTAAAGGTTTCGGTAATTCTAAGAGAGGGATAGTTTTGTGGCAAGCTGCGAGCATAGCTCTAATTCGGGTTGTGTGGTGGGAAAGAAACGCAAGGATTTTCGAGGATAAAGAAAGGAATTCAGAGTTCCTTTGGGACTCTATTGTTTTCCTTGCTTCCCTTTGGGCTTTCTGTTCCAAGGCATTTAAGGGGACTCCCCTTAATGTGATTCAGTTAGATTGGATAGCGGTGTGTACTCCATAGGGATTGGTCCTTAGTGGGAGTTCGTTTGTTTTATGTGTATTTTCCTGTAATTTAGTTGTCTTTGGTGGGAGGATTTCTCATCCTTCTTCTTGTACTTCTTTTTTATATTAATATATCTTTGTGGCGTTTCCAATCAAAAAAAAAAAAAAAAAAGCGAAGAGGAGTTAGCAAGGACAATTGATATAATGAAATTGTTCACTATGGTAACTCTATAAAGACTTGGAAATTGTGAACACAATGGTTGATTTCCCCACCACAAATCTTCCCATAAACAAATTCTGACCCATCACCCACCACAAAGCAACTGTATGGAGAAAAGTCTTAGAAACTTATGCAATGGTCTTCCAAGGACATCCATGTGACCATCTAACTAGAATGTTGGTGTCTCATCCATTAGGATGTGTCTAATAAAGGCTCGAGATAACCTCATGCCAAAGGGAAGAAATTTCCTCAGGGAACCTCCAGAGCCACTTCCCTAAGAGAGCATGATTTCTCATTGACAATTCCTAGAACTCCAAAATCCTTTGGCCAACACATTATGTCCCAAGTAATAAGATAATCTTTTTTACCCTTCCCAATCCCCGACTAGAGAAAATCTCTTTGCAATTTCTCAATTTTAAAGCAACTAATTTTGGGATCTTGAAAAAGATAAGAAATAGTTAGGGATATGAAACAAGCATGACTGGATTAAAGTTATCCTTCCCCCGACTCTTTTCTTAAAGACAAAAAGGCCTTTAATTTAGAGCCATAGCTCATGGTATATGTGAGATGCTATGGATGAAAGACCAATTAAAGGGGTGGTTGCGCTTTAATTCTATGAATTCAATGAAGCCTTTTTGTGATAACAAAGTTGCCACTAGCATTGCCAATAATCCTTGTTTAGCATAATCATATTAAACATGTAAAAGTCAATAAACATTTTATCAAGAACACATCGACAAAAGGATTAATCTATACTCCATGTGCAAAAAAAGAGAACAAGCTTACAAATGCTTTAACAAAAGAAGTGTCTAACGAAATTTTCAATTTTGTTCTTTTTTTTATAGGTAGAGAAAATACATATTAAAAAGAGAAACATAAAAAAAACACTGCAACGTACACAAGAAGTATACAACAGGTGCCTAAAGTACCTTTAAAAAAACAAAGCGGGACAACAAAAAACAACACCCCTCAATAAGACTCTATCTAATCCACAAAATCTACAATAAAAGAAAGTCAAAAGCTACAAACAATTTGGACCACACCCAAAGATTATAAAGAAAATTAAGTTTAATCCTTGGTCAGAATGCTCTTTGTTATCAAACATCCTATTGTTGCTTTCCTTCCAAATTGTCCCAAAAAGGTATAAAATAGCAGTCTGCCACACCTTTTTCCTTTTCCTACCCACAAAAGACCCATGCCAACTTGAGAACACCTCACTCAATAAAAAGGGGAGCACCCAAGCCACACCAAAAAGAGAAAACAGATAATGTCATACAACCTTGGTCTTGTCACAGTAGATGAGAATGTAATTAACCAATTCTTCCTCTCTGCAACAAAGAAAACATCTATTTGCCACGGACCACCCACTTCTCTGAATGTGATCCAAAGTTAAAACTTTATTCCAAGTGGCCTCCCATGCAAAGAAGCCCACCTTGCGAAGCACCTAAGAGTTCCAAATAACACTTGTTGGGCACTTGACAAGTTGTGCATTTGAGATATCTATTCTCCAACTTCGGGGGTGTGTTATCAAATGTTAATGGTATATTTACAAATCTCCAACCTTTAGACTTTCTATGTTAGCTTTCATATTTGACCCCTTTATTTTAGGGATTGATTATTATGATTTTTACAAGGAGCAGATTTATAGTTGTTGTCTATACCTCCTTTATTTTAGAGATTTGATTATTATGACTGTTGTAAGTTTAAGAGCATATTGTAAGGATTTGTTCTAGATTCTTCCTTGTAAAGTTTTTTCTGCATTTCCTATAAATACTTATACAACATGTGAAGTAAATACACAGAAATTTTCTCTCAAAATATGCACAATCAAGCTCTTCTACATAATTGCACTAAGCCTAAAGATATCAAAGGTGGTGAAGAAAGTTAGGCAGTTAGTTAGGATTTTTTTTTGTTTTCCTTCAATAAAATCCAGTAACAAACTTGGAGTAGATAGGACATTTCCTATATTTTCTCTTCAGTTACTATTTTTTCTCTTTACTTAAGTTAGGATTCCAGGCTGTTAGGAGTCTCACTTCATTAGAATTCTAGATTGCTAAGAGTCTCACTTAGTTAGGATTCTAGGCTGCTAACTTCAAGTCTATTTATTTCCTGTTGTATTTTCCAGAAGAGATTATTGAAAACAGGAAGAATTTGGATATTCTTCCGAACAGCTTTTATTAGGAAATCCTTAACATACAATTAAGACTGAAAATTTTTTCTTCCCCAAATACGGAGCAGAGAATCAAATCACCCACGAACTGGAAATGCAAGATTTTACGTGTTATATTCACATGTAATCTCAATCAAAATTGATGGGTAGTTCAGTAAGTATAACGATAACACATTAAACAAAATGTTTGATGTTCACCTGTAATCAAAGTAGCAGTGAAGATTCTCCAATGAAGCAGGATAATCATTATGATAAAGGTTATTCAAGTAACGCAAGAAGTGAACCTGCATTGATGCCAACAGGGAAAATAATGAATTTTAACGTTCATATAATAGCAGTTACACCAATAAGTTTTCATACATAACCAGAAAACAGCATAATCAACTTCAGTATGAGAGGTACTTACCAAAAGGAAAAATAATAATAATAATAATAATAATGAGTAAGGTAACTTACACGATGTAACTCTGGTGCCAGTTTCTGAAGCTGCCTTAAAATAGATTCAAAGGCATTTAAAGGAAACGAGCTGCTATGCCTGCCACAAAGAAATTACTTGAGATTCTATAATGCACTCAACGAAACAATCAGAAAAATTGCAAAGACAAAATAAATCAGCAAACAACTAACTTCTCAATTGCATCAGCTTGCTCACATAAGTATCCTTGTATCTGCCAGTTTGTACGTAGGAATATCCCACCATTGGGATCGATACCTCTGAATGTATCTTTCATATGATGTGCAAATGAACTAGCTTCTCCAGTTTTCTCTCTGTGCTTGAATTTCAGTTCAGCAGAAACCTCAATATCTGCATGCATATGTAGGTTTACACGTTAACACCATTGAAATTACATCATCATGTGAATCATTAAATCCACAAGCAGAACCAGAAATATAAAACCAAAAACCCTTGAGGCCTGGTTCAAGGAAAAAGGATTTGGATTGGGTTGGGTTGGGTTAGGAAAGCATCAACGATTACCCCTTTGATCCTCATGAAAGAAGAAAAAAAGCAGTAGAGATGGTTCCAGGTTCAATTCCATGTAAAGAAAAAAATTATAATAGTAAGAAAAAAATTAAGAAACGTATTACCAATCAACTATCAAGAAAGGAATTGAAAACTGAAACTGCTGAGAATGTCCTAAAATATAGCCCGATATTAGAAGCTAAAATGGATTGCATTTAGACTTTAAAAACGTTTTGGCTATCAGAGAATATTACCAAATGAGCATAAACGTTGGGAAATCAATATAGAAAAGATTCGGTCATGATATTCTATGCTACTAAGCAGCTTATGACATAGTTTCAATAGACATTCAAGTATTCAACCCTCTAAAATTCACCAAGCCATCAATTACCTGTAGATTGTAAAACTTGCCTGAAGTGCCACATTTCATATTACTCCCTCATCAAATTCTGGAGAATTCAGGAGAGCACTTTTGCACTTTTTTTTACCATAAAATTGTTACTATATTATATATTTCTTCCAAGAATCTGCTTTACTGGAAGAATGGTCAAAACAAATATATTTTGATAAAAGAAAAAAAAAAAAATGATCAATAAGTAATATATGTATTGCAAAGAGGCGCTAAAGAAGCGACTCAAATAGTTACAGTATAGAAACAACTCACCCCCTTACAAAAGGACCCAAGACACTAGGAAAACACAAAAAACCCTCTCCCTTAACACATACACACCCATTCTATAAAATCTATTAAGGTCGAAGGACCATCTTTCATCCACAATTTGGTTTCCGACCAAAGTAAATACACAAAAGAAATTTTCAGCTTTTGAATGGACAGCACACCGACCTCAAAAGCAATAGAATTCCTAGCCTTCCAAATAACCCAAAACAAGCATAACGGTCCCATAAGCCACGCCACCTTTCTCTTCTTGCCCACAAAAGAGCCTCTCCATCCTATGAGAGTTTCCTTAACCGAATGCGGAAAAACCCAAGAAACTCCAAAAAAAAAAGGAGCAACGTCCACACCTCCCTTGTTCTTTCACAATGAAGGAGGAGGTGGTCAATCGATTCCCCACACTTATGGCATAGAAAACACCTATTAGCCAAAGCCCAACCCCTCTTTTGCAAACGGTCCAAGGTTAAAACTTTACCCCATGAAGCCTCCCACACAAAGAAGCTTATCTTGGGCTGAGCATAGGACATCCAAATAATCTTTGAAGGGAAAAAAGCAGAAGACACCGGCTGCATCACCCTATACAAGGATTTTACCGAAAAAACCCCATCCTTTGATTCCACCCATCTCACCCTATCCTCCTCCTCCACCCTCACCCTCTTCCCTTCCAAGCAACAAAGTAACCTTCCCACTTCTTCCATCTCCCAATCATTAAACGGCCTATTGAAAGTAGGAGTCCAACTTCCCCTCCTTTCCCCCTCGGCTGTCCAAACTTCATTTACCCAAGCCTCTTTAGACGTTGCTATAGCAAATAAAGAAAAAAAATCTGAACCACCATTTTTGTTTCTTTGCAGAATATAAGTATAGCATATCATGGGAGTTATATATTCTGAACTGGCAAGAGGTGGAGGTGCAGCCTCTTGCCATTCCATGGGGCCTGTCCTAAGCTTTGAAGCATCCGATGTTAGTATACTAATTGAATATTGAAAAACATAAGAATAGAATATGGAAAGTCCAAGAAGAAACTAAGAACATTAGCTATCATCAATTTCTTCAACAAATATCAGTCTCACAATAAATTCTTGAAACGAAACTTTCAAGATTTCAGTTTTGTATGAATTATATATTTTAGAGATAGGCTGATTTGCAAGGTGTTTACCAAGTTTCTAATACAGCAAACCCTTGATGATGTTTGTTTCAAGGTTTGAACTATCCCATAACAGGAACAGAATAATAGGCATCAGAAGTGAGTTTACTTCATACATTTTTACAAATATTGACAACTTGGACAGTAAATTACCATACAAGGATAAGAAGTCTAAAAAGAACTCCACCTTGGTTATTTTTCCCCCAACTCAGGGCATATGCGAGGCATATCATATCTAGTACCTCTAGCTGTCATCTCCAATCCTTTTTATAGCAAACTGAAGCATAATGCTAGTAGAAATGAACAAGGAAGAAAATCAGGTTAGGATTTCCTAAACTGGTGCATGAACCATGTTTGTGACACAGAATGGATTTTCAAAAAGTCAAACAGCCCTTATAACTGTAAGTCTGACAGGGACTGCTAACCAGGATGACATGATAGAGTACATTTTGTGGAATATGAACAAACCTGCTTGGTTCTAGCCTCTTCTGATTTGGAAAATTTTGAAATTTCTATTAAGGAATACTTTTTCTAATCACAAGATTCTGAGTGTTGGTGACAACAATTAATAGGTGACTAATATCAAGTTTTGTCCATTCTTATTTGGGTTTAGTTAGTTTTATTTAGCTATTAGGATCCTTTTCCTCATTTCAACTAAAGTTCCTAAATATGCATAGGATTAGGATTTGACAACAAGGGCTTAAGACTAAAGCAACCTCCCATAACAACAGTGATTATCACTCATTGCCACTATCCTCTTCAACGCATCATCACCACATCACATCATAGCTATCAATTTTGTGGAAGAATGTAATTAGGAAAAATTATAATTGTACAATTTTGTAATTAAGGAGAGAATCAGGGCAATCATGTAATCAAGGGAATCTATTATAATTAGGTTAGGAAGGTTTTTATTTTTTGCCCTAGGAATATTTGTATAAATATGTGGGTCTATACAAACTGAAAAATAAAGGAAGAAATTCATTTTTTTATTCCTTCCAATTCTTCATCTTCTACATGGTATCAGAGCCTTAGGTTCATAAATCTAGGAATCAAGAAGAGAAGAATTTTTTACCTTCATTATCGACCTTAAGATTTTTCCTCTTGTTTGAATTGTGTCATTGGTGCAGACACAACCTCACCCTAACAAAGCAAAACTCGATTGTGAAAGCAGCCAAAGACCTCAACAAACCCCTCGCCTTCACCCCTTTGTCTCAGCCTAACCATCACCCTTGGATCTTCCTCACCATTAGCCTTCTCTCTACCTCACCCTGCCACCTTCACACCGCCAATCTTGCAAACTCATCACGAAACAAAAATCACATCACCATTATCACTGTTATCGTTGTCCCTACCAACAATGACAATCCTCATACATGACATCTCCACCTCACATTGAATGTCATACTTGTCGTTGCTGCAAATGAAGATCGCGAACACATCATGAGAGAACAGACTACCCAACAACCACAATCATTCCTATGTCGCCGATGATATCATCGAAAATCAAGCTCCGACGACCACCAAGAGTGTCGAACCTCCAACACAATTATTGTGGCTATCGCTATCCCAAATCGACCCTAGGGTGAGCTCTAACATAGCTCTGAGCTCTACGAGTGGTCTGCGATGGGTTATTTGACCTTCAGAGAAGCTCTTTAATATTAAAAAAAAAATATCCGAGGTATCAAAAACTCCCGCTATCACCACTCAGTCTAAGGCAGTAATAACTAGTCACACCATAAGAGAATTGCAGAATATTCAAGTGACACACAAGCTTAATGGAAAAAATTATTTTAAATGGTCAAAACTTGTTCGTACTTTTCTGGAGGGAAAAGGAAAATTAAGTCATCTCCTAAGAATTGGACCACAAAGAAGAGACCCTCGATTTGATGCATGGAATGAGCAAGACTCAATGATTATGGCAAGGTTGTGGAACTCAATGACACCTAAAATCAATAACACATATATGTTCCTAACAATTGCTAAAGACATCTAGAATGCAGTTCACCAAACATACTTAAAAGCACTAGATGTAGCCTAAGTTTACGAAATAAAAGTCAAGACCAGAGCAGCAAAACAAGGAAACAAGACAGTCATAGAGTACACCAATATGCTAAAAAAAATATGGCAAGAACTCGATCAATATCGATGCATTGAGACAAAATGTCCTAAGGATGCAACAATCCTAAAGAATTATATCGAAAAAGATCAAGTCTATGATTCTTTTAGTCGGTCTCAATGTTGAGTTTAACCAAGTTAAAGTTCAAATACTTCTCAAAGAGTTCTAGACTTTGAATCAGATTATCTTTATTATCCAAGCAGAAGAAAGCAAGTGAAGTCTCATGCTTCAACCTCATAATTTAGAAGGCTCGACCATGGTTGCCAACAAGGGAATTGATCAAAAAGTAAGCACTACGGATCATAAAAGAGTTAGTTGGTCAAGGGTTCCAAATCGTGATAACAGGGATAACTTATGATGCACTTACTGCTAGAAGGCAAGACATACATGAGAGTGATGGTGGAAACTCCAGGGCAAGCCATCGACATCTAGCAAAGAGCGAGGTCACAATGGAGCGTAGCAGAGGAATAATGGGCAAGCACACTTGTCTCTTGTTCAATCAGTTGAAGAAATATCCTCGGAACAAGGTGGATTCAATCAAGAGAAAATTAAAAAACTGATAAATTTGTTAGGAACTCTTGAGAAACCTTTAGGTACCAACTCACTGGCACTTTCAGGTAAGTATCTTATTTCCATTGGATTAAGTCCCTAATATATTTGGGGCACACTAGTTTGTGTCTTTCATCGATGATTGTACTAGAGTTTTTCTTGGGTCTTCTTAGTTAAACACAAATCCGATGTGAGTTTTATTCTCCCAAATTTCCATAACATTATAAAAAACCAATTTTGTGTCAAAATCAAGAGGTTTCAATTTTACAATGCATAAGATTATTTCAATCAAGTTCTAACTCCGTATTTTCAACATGAAGTAATAATTCATGAGTCATCGTGTATAAACACCCCACAATAAAATGAAGTTGCTAAGAAGAAAAATGATCACCTCCTTGATACAACACAAGCATTTTTATTCCAAAAACATGTGTCTAAATCTTATTGGGGGAAGTCGTCCTAACCATCACACATCTCATAAGCCAATTACCTTCCAGAATCATAGCTTTCAAAAGTCTCAGAACCTTTTATCCTAATATGAGAACCACAAACCATCTCATTCCTAAAATATTTGGATATGTATTCTTGGTGCATGTTCATAGTCAAAACAATGGAAAATTGGATCCAAGAGTAGTCAAATGTATTTTTATGGGATATCCTCAACTCAAAAGGGATATAAGCGAATCATCCACCATCCAAACAATTTTTTGTCTCTACCCATGTTACTTTCAATGAAAATGAGTCTTATATTCTCACTCCTTATCTTCAAGGGGAGAATTCCATTCAGGAAAATAAAGATCAGGATTCCTGTTTCATTGATCCCTTTCTCATTAACCTTCCCAAAGCATCTGATCCAATATCTATACCCTCCTTCTCTGAACTCAAGTCATCCATTAAGCTCATAGTTGCTCTTGAAGATCGAATGACCAGTGCTCCTAAGGATCGAATGATTGGCAAAGTGCACTCAAGGAAAAAAGTTGTAGTCCCTAAACTTATACAAGTCCAAGAATTTGAACCAGCTTCTAGAAATAAGGTAATAGTTTGTCATCCTCCCTTACAAACTGAATCAAAACTTTAGTTTGAAAAACCCATAGATCATAACCTCCTTATTGTCATTAAAAAGGGAATAAGGGAATGCACTAAACGTCCTTTGTATCCACTTTCCCATTTTGTATCATTCGAAAAGTTGTTTCCATCCATTAAGAGTTTTCTTACAAGTTTGAACAATATTCATATTCCTACCATTCTATTTGAGGCTCTATCAAATGAAAATTGGAAACAAGTCATAAATGCAAAAATGGAGGCCTTGGAGAAGAATAAAACTTGAGAGTTGGTATTTGCTTGTAGGAAAAAAGTCAGTAAGATGTAAATGGGTTTACACTGTTAAGTATAAAGCGGATGGATCGTTAAAAAGGTACAAGACGAGATTAGTGGCCAAAGGATACACTCAGACATATGGCATGGATTATATAGACATTTACCCAATTTCAAAGATGTACACAGTCAGAATTTTGTTATCATTGGCAATAAATTATAATTGGGATCTATAACAATTCGACATCAAAAATAAATTTCTAAATAGAGACCTAAAAGAAGAGATCTATATAGAAGTCCCTCCCATATTTGGAAGTAACTTAACCACCAAAAAGGTGTATAAACTATAAAAAAAAAAAAAAAAAAAAGACTCTATACAAGGTTGAAATAGGCTCTAAGGGTGTGGTTCGAAGGTTCGTCAAAGTGATGGAAAACATGGGATACAAACAAAGTCAGGGAAATCATATACTGTTCATTGAGCATTCAGATTTTGAGGGAGTTACAGCTCTTCTGGTGTATGCAGAAGACATCATCATGATAGGAAATAATGAAAAGAAGAGACAAACTTTAAGGCAATGTTTGACCAAGGAATTTGAGATTAAAGAGTTAGGAAGGTTGAAATACTTCCTAGGAATCAAGGTTGCACATTCTAAGCAAGGAATTTTCATTTCTCAACAAAAATATGTAACAGATTTTCTCAAGGAAACTAGGAAGTTGGCGTGTAGGCCAGCAAGCACACTAATAGATGTTGTTGTAGATAAATGGATGTATCAACATCTGGTAGGGAGACTCATTTATCCCTCTCACACAAGACCGAATATAGCATATGTTATGAGTGTGATTAGTCAATTCATGCACAGTCCAAAAAAGGTTCATCTACAAGCTACTAATAGAGGGCTACAGTATCTTGAAGGGTCTTCAGGAAAGGGCATCCCATTTAAGCGAAGCTCAAAGCTTGTACTTAAAGCATACACAAACGTAGATCATATTGGATTTGTGGTTGACAAAAGATCAACCACCAGATATTGTACCCTTTTTTGGTCGAATCTAGTGACATGGAGAAGAAAAAAACAAAGTTTGGCGGCTAAATCTAGTGCAGAAGCAAAATTTCGCACAATGACTCAAGGAGTTTGTGAACTACTATGGTTGAAGATCATTTTGGAAAATTTGAAGATTAAAGGAGATGGCTCAATGAGACTTTACTACGACAACAAATTTGTGATCAATATCGCACATAATTCAGTGCAACGTGATCAAACAAAGCACATAGAGATAAAAAGGCATTTCATTAAGGAGAAACTAGATAATGGATTGATTTGTACTCCTTATATGTCTACTGACCACCAACTTGCAAATATGTTCACCAAAAGTTTAAGCAATACAGTGTTTCAAGCAAGTGTATCCAAGTTGAGAAAGAAAAACATTTATTCACTAGCTTGAGGGGAAGTGTGGAAGAATGTAATTGGGAAAGATTATAACTATATAATTTTGTAATTAAGGAGACAATCAAGACAATCCCGTAATCAAGGGGATTTGGTATAATTAAGTTAAAAAGGTTTCCAATTTTTTTCTTGGAATATGTGGGTTTATACAAATTGAAAATCAAGGAAGAACTTCATTCTTTTTATTCCTACTAATTCAGCACTTTCATAATGGAGAGTATCATTTCCATCAAAGTCAGAATCATAATTGCATTATATTCACAAATCATAATTAATATAATCATCATCATGACAAAATCATAATCAAAAGTTATTATGTAACAAATGAGAATGATATGATCTCCGCCCATGATCATTTCTAATATCCCTTTTGTAATTTAGATACATCACCCACTTCTAACAATCATCATAACCATTAAAAGCATTACTCTAGCTTAATGTCCAATTAATTACATAGGTTGAGAGCATAAACTATTTCATAACTTACCTTGTTAGAACTATTCTCCTTACTAATCTAGTGGAAATGACAATCATCCATAGTTGTTAACGGCATGCTTAAAGAGTGGCTAGGCCCAAGAAACAACCACTCCCTAGTTATAGCACCTTACTTGCCAAGGCATGCACCTTGTTGAAAAGGCTTGCCTCATCTATTTTACATTTCCTTTTTAAACACTTCTATTTTCAAAATTTCTAATTGTATATTGAAATTTATATAATCTCATTACCTTTTTGTTTTTCTAATTGTATATTGAAATTTATATAATCTCATTACCTTTTTGTTGAAAGCATCTTTTAAATGTTTGTTACTTTGACTGGATTTTGAATCATATTTTACAGAATTGATATGCATCCTATGTCGCGTTTCACTTCGCTCAAATACTCACCTTATAATGTACCTTGCGCCTAAGCCTTAAGAGACTATTTTGAATTAGGTGCGCCTTGTGCTTTTTAAAACTATGTCATAAACAAACATTATATCAAGATGATCAATATTATTCATTCATTAGTAAGTCCCATTTGATAAATTCAAGTTCTTTTCTCCCAATAGTATTTCCTTGAATCAACTCGTAAACAAGATCCTAATATTCAATCCAATTTAAAGATAATGATCCATTGTTCAATATTAAAAACATAAATCATTAGTCCCACAAAGAAGTTATAGCAATTAGAACAACGTCAATGCATTCCTCAAGGAACAAGGGCACAAAATTTATGTTATAGTTATAACCAACCAATGATTGTGACATTTTAATACATATATGTGCACAGTGTTTTAAACAGCTATTGAGGCTTACACCTTGAGGCTTGCCTTAAGGCGAGGCTTTACAAATTAGCCTTGAAGTCATAGCCTCAATTACGATAATTTTTTTTTTGACAAGTAAAGCAAATATTCATTAGAAAAGAGGCAAAAAGCCACAAAGCATACAGGGGGTATACAAGGTGGCTAGGACCCCAAGCAAAAAACAAAAAGCCAAGAGGGACTCACCTCCCCTTAGGTGGAGGCTAACCACTCTAGGAAACCTAGAAGGGTAAAAGAGTCCTCACCTATATACACTCTAACCCGACTCCATAAATTACAAACAAAAAAATTCTTGAGTTTCTGAATATGAAGCACACCCCCCTAAACGTTAATCTATTTCTTTCCTTCCACACCATCCAAAAAATACATAACGGAATGGATTTCCAAACCTTCTTCCTTTTCTTCCCCACAAAAAGGCCCCTCCAGCTAGTTAAGACCTCCTTTACAAATTCTGGAAAGACCCATTTAACATCTACTAGCTCAGGAATAATATCCCAAAGAACTCTGACCACTGTACAATGTATAAGAATATGATTTACATTTTCTTCTACACAACCACACAAAAAACAGCAACTAGGGAGTTGCAATCCTCTCAACTGAAGCCTATCCAAAGTAAGCACCTTCCCCCATGCCGCCTCCCAAGCGAAGAACGCAACTTTAGTAGGAACTTTATCCACCCAAATGCATCTTGAAGGAAAAACAGCGACATTAGAATTGGCCAATAAGCTGTAAGCTTCTTTGATTTTGAAATGGCCATTTTTACCTCCCTTCCAAAGCACTGAGTCTTCCTCCACAGAGGGCCTATGACCCCTCAAGATGTGGAGCAACTCCCTAACCATCTCCAACTCCCAATCATTAAAGTCCCTTAAAAAAATTAGATTTCACCCTCCTTGACCAGAATTTTGACCCCACATTTCCTCAACCGTTGCATTCCTATGGGCAGCCATAACAAACAGATGAGGAAAGCAATGGAACAAAGTTGTACCTCCACACCAATTGTCTGTCCAAAATCTGATTTTATTCCTCTTTCCAGCTGAAAACCCCAAATTATCCCAACACCAATCAGATTCTTTAAAAATCTCCTTCCAAACCCCTACTCCAACCGCCCCATTAGCCTTCTTAGACCTCCATCCAAGACCCTTCTGCCCATACTTGGCTGAGATCACTTGCTTCCAGAGATCGTCTTTTTCGCAAGCAAATCTCTAAATCCACTTTCCAAGCAAAACTTTGTTCAAAAGGGCTAGCTTCCTTAGGCCTAAACCACCCTTGTTTTTGTCTGAGCACACCACCTCCCATTTGACCAAATGAATTTTCCCTTCCAAATTCCCCTCCCCCCCCCCCCCCCCCCATCCCACAGAAAATCCCTTTGAATTTTCTCAATCCTTTTAACAACAATCTTGGGCATCCGAAACATAGACATTTGATAAATTGGTATGCTAGCCAGGGTGCTTTTGATGAGAGTGATTCTCCCCCCTTTTGAGATGTACTGCATCTTCCAAAGCGCAAGTCTTCTTCTAACTCTCTCTTCCACCCCATCCCACACAAAGATAGCTCTATTGGTGGCCCCAAGAGGCAACCCCAAATACTGAGAAGGCAAAGAACCCACCTTGCAACCTAACTCCACTGCCAACTCTTCAATCTCAACCACCTCTCCCACTGGGATAATTTCACTTTTGGCCAAGTTGATCCTTAGGCCTAAAGCAGCTTCAAACCAGAAAAGGATCCAACTTAGGTGGGTTAAGTTCTCCTTATTAGCCTCACAAAACACAATTGTATCATCAACGAAGAATAAATGGGAAATATTCAGAGGGGGTCTTCTACCACCCCGAATACTACAACCTAATAAAAAGCCCCCCTCAACAGTTCTTCTGATAAGAACATCCAGCACTTCCATTCCCAAGACAAAGAGGTAGGGAGATAAGGGGTCTCCTTGTCCAAGCCCCTTAGAGTTTGGGAAAAAACCAGTTGGGACCCCATTGACCAAAACAGAAAATCTTGTTGAAGAAAGGCAACTCCACATCTACCTTAACCATTTAGGCCCAAATCCCATTTTTTGCATGACCTCCAACAAAAACTGTCAATTAATACTATCATAGGCTTTCTTTATGTCCAATTTGCAAATGAGCCCCTTTTCTTTTCTTTTCTACCATGAGTCTATCACCTCATTTGCAATTAAGGAGGCATCGAGAATCTGTCTTCTCATCACAAATGCATTTTGGGCTTCCTATCACTTTCTTAAGCCTATTCGCTAGCACTTTAGTCAACAGTTTATAAAGCCCCCCCAACAGACTAATAGGTTTATAATCTCCAAGATCTTCAGCTCCACTTTTCTTAGGAATTAAGACCAGAAAAGTATTGTTGAGGCTCTTGAGGAAAGAGCTAAACTCATGGAACTCCTTCAACATTTCTAGAATCTCCTCCTTAACGAAATCCCAGCACCTTTGCCAAAAAGCCATAGTGAAGCCGTCCGGTCCAGAAGCTTTGTCCCCATTCATCCCCATTAAGGCCAAATAAATCTCAGCCTCTGAGAAAGTGCTCTCCAAATCCTCCACTTCTTGCTGACTGATTTGGTTTAACTGAAGCCTCCCAATATCCGCCTTCCAGCCCGTATCTTCTGTCAGCAGTTGCTTGAAAGCATTAGCTACTCCTTCTCTCACCTCCTGCTCCTCTGACAGCCAATCCTCATTAATTTTAACTCTGTCCAGGGAGTTGTTTCTACGGTGGGCATTTGCCATGCGGTGGAAAAAGCCCGTATTTCTGTCCCCTTCCCTAAGCCAAATCTCCCTGGACAGTTGTTTCCAGTGAGTTTCTTCCAGTAGCACCCATTTTTTGTAGTTTTCTTTAGCTTCCTTTTTTAACTCTGTTTCCTCCACAATCAGATTTCTCTCGCTTTCCAACCTGTCCCAGAACTCCACTTGCTGCAGGGCTAAGGATTTGTTACTGTCCAGCCTCCCAAACACCTCTCTGTTCCATATTTTCAGCTTCCGTTTAATTTCCTTCAACATGGATGCCAGTCTAAAGCTAGCACTGCCCCTAACCTCAATCCCCTGCCACCAACTCCGAATAAGGTCATTGAAACCCTCCACCTTGAGCCACATGTTTTCGAATCTAAAAGGAGTTGAGCCTTTTCTTAACCCACCTCCCACTAGAAGGACTGGGAAGTGGTCAGTGATGTTAAAATCACCCCCCCCCCCCCCCCCCCCCTCAGGCACCAGGGGTCCTCCCAAAGACCTCTAATCGCCCCAAATTCTTCCCACAGGCAATCCCTTTCCACTCTGGTGAAAGGACCATAAACTCCCATGAAGACCCAGACCGCCCCATCCTCTACACTCCTGAACCTGCAGGATAAGGTAAATTGACCCTCCTACCACTCCAGGATCTCCAAGGACCTTTTGTCCCAACAGATTAATATACCTCTCGCAGCCCCCTCCGCATCCAGAGCTCTCCAATCTAAGCATCTCCCTAAACCTAAGCTTCTTACCACTCCCTCCGACATAAATTGAATTTTTGTCTCCTGAAGACAAATTAGATCAACCCTCTGATTCCTTATGAAAGTCTTAATAATTTTTCTTTTGGAGCTGTCATTTACTCCCCTCACATTCCAGCTTAGGATTTTTAGCTTCATTGAGTAACCACAATTTGTCTTCCTTTGCGTTGAGATAGGCCTTTTTGCTTCTTCCCCCCCTCATAGTTTATAGAGCACTCCAACCTCTTTAGCTCCCTATCGAATTTTGATTTCTCCAAAAGCTCTTTGCTATGGATCTTCTCCCTTCTCTTCCTGATTTTAGACAAGGTCAAAATTTCCATTTCCAACCCCTCCGTCGGAAATCTTAGAAAGTGACTGAATTTTGCCAGGCTACTATCCTCCCATTTTTCCTCTTTCTCGCTCCCCACTTTTGCCATAGGCATGTCAGAATCCCCCTCCATATCTCTGATCATAACGCTGGTTCTATAAGCTTTTCCCGGGTCCCAACAACCCATGCCATTCTCAATGGGTCCCTCAACCACTGTCAACCACCTTGTATTCTCAAAACGGAATTCCTCCCTAATATCCCCAGAACGATCGTAAAGCTCCCCCTCTAGAGCCCAATCAAAATTAAAAGAATTAAGATGAGAAGTCCCCAAAGCCCATTCTCCCCTAGAGAAAATAACCGACCCATACCTCATTGCTTCCTCTTCAAGGGCTCGGTCAGTCGCTGAGTAGCTGATCTTCATTTGTTGCTTTCTGACCTCCTCAGGTTCCCAAACAACAAGAGACTCCGTCTCTGGCAAAATAACCTTTAGAGGGCAGGCCATCTCCTGCAGGCCTGTAATTGAGGCCTTAGTTGAGGGAAAAACTGGGCCAGACATTTCCAAATCTTCATTCCGCTTTGGGCAATCCACCACTTCAGCCCATCTCCTAGACGAAAGGCCATCCTTTAGCCCATCAACAGCAGAGCCCTCCTCAATAGGCTTTAAGCTCAACGACCTGTCAAGCAAGACAGGCCCATCTCCCCTCCTTACAGCTTCGGGACCCAGCTTTGGGCCTGGATTAGTAGGCCCAGTCTCCAACGTTGCAGTGGGAGCCCAGTCTCGAGTCGTCGGACCTTGGGTCCAGATTGCAGCAGTCACCCAACCCGACCCACTCTCCTGTGCGCCCATCACGTCTACTGGCCTGGTCAGCGTCTCGAGCCTTGCGCTCGCCAACTCCTCCTCCACGCGCTGCCCCGCGCATGAGGAAGCGTCACCCCTAACCTCACTGCTCCTCCGTCCCATCTCCTCACTGCAACCCACCCAACTCTTCCTCAACACCGGTCTAAGCTCCCACCAGAGAGGAAGGAGGTAAATGTCTTCCTCAACTTCTAACTCCAATACACTTGGAAAGAAGTCACCCCTCGACTTCACCAGGAATCGCGCCCACTGAAGCTCCCCCCCTAAAGTCTCCGTCTGCTGGTCGATTGCAACGAGGCCCCCGCACGCTTCACCCACTTTTCTCATAATCGTCGGATTCCAAAGCGAGATTGAAAGCCCAACGACTCTGACCCATACCTCCTTGCTCACCTCCTCCTCTGCCTAGCATTCGATCCTAGGGTTCCAGTGCTCCAGCCCCAACTGAAGGCCTCCCATCGATCGGTTCCCAGAAGCTACCACGCGTCTTGCCTCTTCCGGGATTTCAAAATCCAGCAAAGCCTTATTTTTCTCTAATCTAGCCATCCCTAATTTACCTTTCAAACCCCAAGATTTTGCCCATAATCTCCCCATACTTTCCAAGTCCTCTTCTTCTACTGCTGAAGTTTTGTACTCCCAGCTCACCACAATGCAATGATCCAATTTTTGCAAATTTCCTCTTGTTTCATCCCTTCTTACCTTCACTCAGACTGGATTCGTGGTCCTCCCACTTGTGCTCTTCAGAGCTTCCACGTACCTTCGCTCCCCAGCAAATTTCCCCTCATCCCTTGTTTCCTGCGTATATGCTTTCCTTCCAAAGGCTCCTCCCATTGGTTGCAATTTCTCCGCCATAGTCACCCATCCCCCTTTGCCCCCTCTTCCTTTCGGAATAAAGATGCAGAATCTCCTCCTCTCCGAATCGGCGACCCTAAGCGAAGGAAGCACCCCGCACTGTTGAGACCACGCGTCAAGGAATACGATCTCCCCTTTTCCTTCCACTCCCTTCCCCATTTGCCTTCATCCGCGTCTTGAATGCAATGGGAAAGGCCCTCCAAGAAAAACACTAAGCTTTCCTGTCCAAGTCGAACCCATGACGAAACACCTCTCTTCTTCTCCACGATGATAGCTTGGATTTTTCCTTTTTTTTCTTTTATGGCGATCTCGAACACCTTGGACTCCACTGCGAAGCTACTCTCCTTTCTTCTATGGGTCGCCGCGTTGTCTTCTCCATCCTCGCCGTCGCACTCTCTCTCACTTTCTCCCATCTTCTATCCAATAGTATATGCCTCAATTACGATAATTGAGGTTTAAGTCTCAACCTCCTGAGGCCTATAGCTTTAAGGCTATATCCTCAAGGCTATTAAATTCTAATGTCACGGACTTAGTCGTTCACTAAGCTCGTGCGGCACTTAGGCAAGTCAAGACGCTTGATCTTGCTAAGTCAGCCTTGTTCCCCAATGCTTAGCTTGCTATGCTAAGATGCTCGCGACTTGAAAACTTAAGAAGCTTAGTAGGCAACTCTTTAAAGAATGGAAGCTCTTATTAACTCAAGGAAGCCTTTACAAGTGCTTGGATGCTCACTTTGCTTGGTTAGGAAGTGATTTGGGTGGTTTGGGTGGTACCTTGGCCAAATGAGGCCCTCACCTATTTATAGGCACCAATGGAACTCTCTAGAATCTTGGAGGGTTCCTTACAAATTAAGAACATTCTAGAACACTCTACACTATTCTATGTACAAGTGTATGTACAAGAGACCTCTAGAATTCTCTAGAAAGCCCCGGACTCTTCTCGTGCCTTCCACCATAGTGTAGAATTGTGTGGATTCCTCCAGGCTTTTCCAGAACCTTCCACACTCTTCCCACTCTAGGAGTCTCCAAAAGCTTCCTGGCTCTATATAAGCCCATGGGGAGGCTCATTTGAATTAGCTTGTGACACTCTCCCCCACCTATGCTGTCGACGTTCTCGTCGTTGCCTCTTTCTGAAACCTCTCGATGTGTTTTCAGAACCTTCTCAAGGCATCCACATGTTCCCAGCTTGCTTGCCCCTTAGGTAGTCCTTTCCATCGGACTAGATACTCTATCACAGGAGGGACCCCTTGTCTCCTGGTGACCCGTTCAACCAGGATATTCTTCACCTCCTTCTCCCGTGAGGCTTCAGATGGATGCAGACCCGTGCGCTTTTGATGCTTAGAGTGCTGCTTCCTCTTACCCATCGAGTTCACCTTTCCCTTGGTGACCGCTTCCATGTGTGTAAGAGCTACCTCAGCTCGCTCCCCTTTTACCTCCTTTACTTGCACCCCTGATAGTAAGGAGGTCTTAGGCATACTAGGCTTCGGGTTGAATTGGAGGGCACCTAGTAGCTGCATCGAGCCCATATGTGCTTCGTCCTCCTGTTCCATCTCCTCAATCATGGCACTGAGCGCCTTCCTCTTTGGACAATCTCGTGCCCAATGTGGACCGTCACATAGGAAGCATTTAATTTTAGGCGTAAACTCCTTCCTTTCCGCCTTACCCTTTCCTTCCCGGACGTTAGGCGTCTTGCCTGATCCCATTCTAGGAGCATAATGGTCCCTTGAAGCCTCGTCTCCCCCACCTGTGGTGTGGCTATCCTTTAAAGACTCAACCTTGGAGGAGTCTCCCCTCTTGTAATCCGTTAGAGACTCTGCTACTGCCATAGCAGTGGCTAAGTCTTGAACACCTCGGCGTCTTAATTCCTGCTGGGCCCACCCTTGCAGGTTATCCATAAAGTTGAATAGCAACTCCTCCTCAGTCATGTTAGGAATCTCAAGCATGAGCGAAGAGAATTCCTTGACATAGTCGCGTATTGAGCCTGTGTGCTTGAGACGCCTCATGTTTTTCCTAGCCAGGTAAGCCACGTCCTTGGGGTAGAACTGCCTCTTAATCTCCCTCTTGAAGTCCTCCCACGTCTCTATGGTGCAAATGTCTTTCTCCATATCGGCAAACCTCCGACGCCACCATAGAGTAGCTGTGTCAGTAAGGTAGAGGGTTGCAGTTCTTACCTTAGCCGCCTCATCAATCAATGCGATAGCCTCGAAGTATCGCTCCATATGCCATAAGAAGTTGTCCAACTCCTTGGCATCCCTCTTGCCACTAAACCCTTATGGCTTCGGCACCTCCACCCTGGATGCCCCTTGTGTGGCCATGACCTGTGCCGACACAGCAGCCTTGTAGATGGCCAACTCCTGCCGAATCTCCTGGTCTCGGGCCTCCATGCGCGCAGCCAAGGCCTCCATCCTTGACTCCACACTAGCGAACATGCTCATGACCTTGTCTTGGAAGGACCTGAACTCCTCGTGCGACACCGGTTGAACTTGTGAGCTGAGCATCCCCTCACGAAGGTCTTGAATCTGCTCCCTTAAATCCTCTAAGCCCTTCTCCATGCCCTGCTCAATCAAGTCCACCCCCTCCCGGGTGTCTGCCATGGCTAGCTCCGCCATGGCTAGCTCCACCTTGGCTAGCCTTGCCTCCATGTTGGAAATGGCATCACGAGACTTATCCTTCCTACCCCTGCCCCGTGCAGTAGGCTCTGTCTCCCTCCCACGGGTTTGCTCACTAGTCTCATCCATGTTAGAGCCCGACATGCTTCCTTTGCTATGCCCACTTCGTAACCGCGCTCTGATACCACTTGTCACGGACTTAGTCGTTCACTAAGCTCGTGCGGCACTTAGGCAAGTCAAGACGCTTGATCTTGCTAAGTCAGCCTTGTTCCCCAATGCTTAGCTTGCTATGCTAAGATGCTCGCGACTTGAAAACTTAAGAAGCTTAGTAGGCAACTCTTTAAAGAATGGAAGCTCTTATTAACTCAAGGAAGCCTTTACAAGTGCTTGGATACTCACTTTGCTTGGTTAGGAAGTGATTTGGGTGGTTTGGGTGGTTTGGGTGGTGCCTTGGCCAAATGAGGCCCTCACCTATTTATAGGCACCAATGGAACTCTCTAGAACCTTGGAGGGTTCCTTACAAATCAAGAACATTCTAGAACACTCTACACTATTCTATGTACAAGTGTATGTACAAGAGACCTCTAGAATTCTCTAGAAAGCCCCGGACTCTTCTCGTGCCTTCCACCATAGTGTAGAATTGTGTGGATTCCTCCAGGCTTTTCCAGAACCTTCCACACTCTTCCCACTCTAGGAGTCTCCAAAAGCTTCCTGGCTCTATATAAGCCCATGGGGAGGCTCATTTGAATCAGCTTGTAACACTAAGCCTCAAATATCCAAAGGGTTTTAAGCCTTTATAAGCTTTTGATATATATTTTATTTATTTCATTTTTTTATAAGCACTTTTGGTATATATTTTATACAAGGCTTTTGAATATCAAACCTTGATATTCAATTTTATTATGCGTTCTATCATCTATGCTGTTGTGGACTTTTGATATGGACTTCATGAGTTCTGTATTGGGTCCCAACTTGGTTAAAGCTTATATGGAATCAAGGCTTAGTTGCCTTTCAATTAACCTTTCAAATGGAAGGAAAAATGAGCGATTAAGAAGAAAAAATAAGGGGAATTGTTGACTATCCTATTAGTTGATCTAATATACAATCATTATCTTATTATTGATAGATAAGAAAAAAATACCACTACAATTTGGACTAGGTTCCTCCTATAAGTATTTGTGATAGGATGATCATCTCATATAAAAGATTGGGAAGCTCCATTAGAGGCAAGGTTCTTTGGAAAATGACTTGTCTCACTTTGATTTGGGTTGTTTGTCAGGAAAGAAATGCTAGGATTTTTTAGGACAAAGCAACAACTTCAAAGGCTCTATGGGATATCATTCATTTCTTTGCCTCCTTTTGGGCCTCTAGCACCACAACATTTAAGGGCACTCCTCTTAATGTGGTCCAGCTCAATTGTTTTTCCGTGTAGATTGAAAGGTGTGAGTTAGCAAGGAGAAATTTCTTGAAAGGAAATTATTCTAATATTAGAACTATGAGTTGTTTTTTGCATAGTCCTATGTGCTATTTTACTATTGTATAGGTTTACTTAGTACTTTGGAGGCCTCAAACATAATTTCTAATTAGTTTGTTGTATTTTTTAGAAGATTTTTCATCCTTCTTTTATATTTATTTATCCTAAATTCCATAAATTTGTTGTTCATGATTTTTTTTTTTTTTTTTTTTTTAAAAAATACTTCAATTGGTAGACAAAGAAAAAGAAGAATGGGAGGACGTTAACACTGAAGAGGAGGATAACAGAGCAAATGGATACAATTATATTCCTTGGAAGATCCTACTAGTGATAATAACAATAATATTAAAAATTATATTATGAAAATATGAGAGAGAGAGAGGTAAATTTTAGAAGAAAGAAAAAGGAACTAAATCAAAAACAATTAACAATGACAAGATACTTACTCTTATCATTACAAAGTTTATACATTTTTATTATTCAATTTTCATATGATTTAATCAGTATTTTTCTGATTTATTTGATAATTTATTATTTATTTTCTTAATTTGAGGCTTACGCCTTGTTTGCTTTAAGGCTTACACCTTGCCTCATTTTGGCAAAATGCCTCAAGACCATCTTTAGCTTTTCAAAACATTGTATGTATGCTTGTGTCTGTGTATGCACATACATAAACACATGTTACAGCTATTATTATGGAGAAAACTTATGCCACTGAAGAGGCAAAGGGCCTATATGATTCTATAACAACTACATTACACTTTGCAACATAGCACACTAGTAATTATACCTTCAATCAATCCAAAAAGTGCTTTGGGTGCATGAATGTGAAAAGAAACTCTTTCACTGGCCATTTTTCTTGCTTCAGTCTCTTCAGTGACTTTATCAAAAACAAAATTCTCCAGATCCATGTTTTCATATACCAACAAGGCTTCAACTTCATTACTAGAGTCATCTAAATGAGGCAACTCATAAGCAGGACAGCTTGAGAGGGCTTCTTTACAATATGTCCCAATATTTGTCAAAAGATGACATACGCCCTGCATCAAATTCCAGAAATAAATGTCAATCTTCTAGGAAAAAGGAATGCATAAAACATACACCTAGTCCATCTTATAAAAAGTAAAAGTATGGAGGGTGTGGTTTGTTTTTTCCTTTTATTCATTTTTTTTTTTTTTGGCCTGTGCAATTTAAGAACCAAAGAACACATAAAATGGGAAAGAACTGGAAATAGAAACTCACAACCAACTAGGAAAGGGAAAATCGATGGTATGTGCAAACATCAATTTCTCATCCATATCTTCAAGTTAAACCATAATTTTCAAAACATGAAACCTAGATTAGAACTTTTTCTAAAGACGATTAAAACTTTTGCTAGTCACCTAATAGATCATCAATCAGAAGCTCAAATTCTACCTACATTGCTTTGTTGCCTATGAAAGTATGATCAATTCACTTAGAATTTCACTTCTTCTTCTTCTTTTTCTTCCTTTTATTTTTTTGTGACACATAACTGTTAAGTCTATTTCGATTCGTGATTTATTTTTGTCAAGTTTCAAAGCTAGTTCCCATGCCCAACCCTTAATTTGCAAAACCAATGATGAGTTAAATTCTTCTTAGAACTTACCATAGTTAGTTTAGATTAAGTTGAATCTTTTTTTAAGTTTCTGTTTTAGTTTTTTATGTTTTTGTTTTAGTTTGTTAAGTCTATTTAAGTTCATAATTTATTTTTGTCAAGTTTCTATTTCTTTTATTTTCTAAATAATATTAATTTCTTCTTTTTTTATTTTTGCAAGCAAAGATAAGGAATTATGAAAGTTGTCCTATTAAGGAAGAAGGTCATAAGAGTCAACACATAAAAAGTTTTCATATCTATTACTCTTCCTTTAAGGGTATGATCATCTTCTTCCCAAGTGCAATTACTTAGGAAACTCTAGGTGTGAGTGCCTAGAATCCTTAGTATGATCAAGGATGAAAATATCGATTTTAACGGATATATCGGTAACTCAATTTTACGAATATATTGGGATATATCAAGAAATATTGTTGGACATTTTGACACAAAATATTGGTGAAAATAAAATTGATAAAAAAAACTCATAAATATGTTGAGAAAAACTCAATAAATGTTAAAAAATAATAATACATATATAGAAGTACACACACACACACACACACACACATATATATACACTTGTAACATTAGACAATAATATATTGAATTTAATAACATATAAAAATTTAATGTATTTAATTTAGATATATTGAATGATATGAAATAATGATGATATATATATATATATATATATATATATATATATATATATAAGTATTTTTATTTAAAAATATTGATAATTTATTTATAGATTTACATTTGTTTTGTATTTAATTATTATATTATTTATAGATTTACATTTGTCTTGTATTTAATTATTATATAAAACTTATTTATAACAATTTTATTTTAATTAATTTATCATATATCATATGTAAAAGATATACATAATTTGATCTACATTTATAGGAAAAATCACGTTTGGTCTAATGGTAGAGGGGAGCCTTCCCATCATCAAGGTCAGAAGTTCAATCCTTCAATATGCACCTTTAAAGGTGGTTTTTCTATTTAGATTTGAAAACCAATCCCACATAGGAAGTGGAAAAGAAAGCAATCCTATATTTAAGGCTTGTTGCCCCCAATTCTTGGTACAAATCACACATGATCTGGAACAGCCATACCGCTCATCAAGCCCAAGCCCACCTTCCAAGCTGAATTTTGAGGGAAATTGAAAAAAATTTCATGACATGATCGAAAATTTCCAATAAATCGGGAAATATTGGCCTAATATTAGAATTTTGCTGAAAAATCAGCGAAATATGGGAAAAAATAATGAAAAATCTATAATTCAAAATATCTCTGGAATTATCGTGTTGGTCAACCTCGATACTCGATTTATCAGCAATATTTCGATGATTTATCCCAACATTTCTGTCCTTAGGTATGATTGCCCAAGATCTATCTCTTTTTTCTTTTTCTTTTTCTTTTTTGCCTTTCCTGTCCTTTTATATTTTTTAATCGATCATATTATTAGACAACACAAAAACAACTTCTATAGCGTCAGAATTTTGAAAATCCTCATCAAAGAGGCATTAAAGTTCCATGACAATATGCTTGCAAGGAAGGTTGTGAGTTGAGATCAGAAATTGAATTACAGTTTACTTACTGTTTATGAACTATGCAAGGATGATTAATAGGGAGGCTAAATGAGGTTCATAGCCTCCATGTGTTTGGGGCATCAAGATGCACTATCTCCTTTCCTTTCTTACTTTGGTTATTGACATCCATGAGAATGAGCAGAAGGAAGTAAAGAAAGGTAGTTTGGTAGTTTTCAAATTCCATTTGTCTATAGTCACCCGCCAGGATAACCCAATTGGTCAAGGTGAACATTAGGAAGTATGGTCCTAGTAAGTGGCACATGGAGAGTCCTACGGGCTTGGTCATGGAAGGTTCCTCAATTATCCAAAAAAAAAAAATCCATTTCTTTATGGTCAAAGTTAGTATTATTTAATTATTTGAGTCCTATTTAGGATTTAGAAATCTATTTTATCAGACATATCTCACTAAAAGAGAAGGAGAGAGGGAGAGAGAAAGAGAGGGAGAAAGAGAAAGAGGGAAGGGGGGACGAGAAATGCTATGGATGGCACATAAATAAGAGCAGTCCACTATAAGTCCATGGTTATGAGAAGAGATAAAGGTAGTGTACTCCTAAAGATCCCAAGAATATTTAAAATTCATATTATCTGATATCTGATGCTATGAACCGTGGGGAAAACAAGAGACACTCAGGAAAAGTTGGGATCCACTCAATCATCCAGCCAAATTTTATCATGAGAGGTAACATCTTGATCAAGGTGTTGCTGTCTTTTGATCCACTGCTTCACAGGATCCCAGTTCAAAAGTTTGAGGTTCCTGAACAGTAAATACCTCTAACAAAGATACTTTGACTTTTTGAGGGCCTAAAGAGACTTAACCACCTTATGTTTTATGCAATCAGTTTTTTGTTGACATCAATATGTGCTTGCTTTCGCCCAAGAAGAATGGAGAATGTTTTGGCATCAATGGTACCCCCTAAAGTCAATGCTCATGATATTCTTGAACTTTGTAGGTCTTACAAGGTTATTAACCCTGAAAGATGTAATCCATACTCAGAGAGTGGACAATCAATTGGCCACCATTCATTCCGTCATTCCCTGTTTCTTTTGAGTTTCAAATGTGCCTTTCTTTCTCTAGCAGGTTTTCTTTAGGTGGCCCATAAGAACATCTTAGTCTATTATAACTTTTTTTAGAAGCTTTGGCAGGGTGGAGGGAATGGATTGATGTGGCAGTGCACTCTCCTTGTTTTGATCTGGATGATATGGCTGGAAAAGAACTCTAGGATCTTTGAGGACACAAAGAGGTCTGTGTGCAAGGGATATATTTTACTTTCAATCCTATTCCCCACATTAATGACCAAAGAATTCCTTAGTCCTCCATCGACAATCAAATCTTTGGATTACAAGGTAGCATACATAGGTCAGAACAGAAAGGATTATGTCAGTTGTTGGTGGCTTAATTCTCTCACTTGATTTAATCTAACTTTGATGATTGCCCTCTGGGCCACTCAGGTCACTTATGCATGGGTGTTATCAGAGAACACAGTGGTGAGCTGATGAATCCTTTCTCCACACCATGTGGACTTGGAATTGCTATAGAAGCCAAGTTCTAAACTCATTGGGAGGGACAGCCAGTTTCCTATCATCAGGAATCAATACCAGATGGTGATCCAATCTTCTTGTGAAAGGATTCTATAGTGGCTATCTCTTAGGTTTCTCTGGTAGTTAATATGGGTAGTTTTGCAAACAAAGGTCATATATGAAAAGTGTTCAGAAAGTTGGAATTACTTTTACCCAAGTGCTTCAATCGCATGTGCACAGTTGGGGCAATTAGGGGGCCTCGAGGGAAAAGAGAAAGTCAAATTGATTCAGAAAAAATTTATTTGAGTAAAGAGACTGCCTTTAGTTAATTTGATGTATAATGTAGTGAAACTCAAAACTGAACTTGAATTCTAACATCTGAAGGTAGCATGCACCAAGCTGAAAATATTATAAAATAAGTAAGAAATTATAAGTGTGACCTAAATCAAATTCTCTAAACTATAGCAAACAGGTAAAAATTGATTAAATTGCTAATGAAACAAATATAAAAATAATGGTTCTGAGCAAAGGTATGTTGTTGAAATATGGAAAACATGATACCTCAAAGGATAACAGATTGAAGGCAAGTATGCAACGGCGGAGAAACACCCCAAGATTACTATTTGAATCCAAAATAATTTGATCATCTACCACAACGCCAGAATCAGGTCCCGCCAGGATACCTAATCAAAATTATATTTTATGGTTTTGAACTTTGAAGTGGACCATTGTCAAAACAAGTAATAGGTAAAAACAAGAAGAAAGACAAGAAGGAAAGAGGAGAGAAATCAAGAAGGAAAGGGAGGAGGAAAAATAAGAAAATAATGGTCTACTTGCCTCGCAAATCACTAAAGAAGTTAAACAAATCATCTGGCGACGATAGAGATGATAGCCTACAGGTTAAATGATCACTTAACTGATGATCCAGTTCGCCAACAATTTCCCTCAATTGAGTAATAAGTTCATCCAGCTTTGGCTCAAAAATATCATCACAAGACTACAAGAAAAAAATAGATATCACACAACTTTAAAGACAGAAGTACTATTTGCAGCATTATCAATTCATAAAAGGGAGAAGGAAAATTAAAGTAATCTTCTGAATCATTTATTGCCACAAACACAACATACACACAATTCAACAAAGCCTTATTTCCAACCGACAAAAAAAGAAACAAAAAAAAAAAAAAAAAAAAAAAAACACATGAATTGTTTTTTTTTTTTTTTTTAAGGAAACGACAAAGGGATATATTAATAGAAAAAAAAACAGTACAAGAGAAGGATGAGAAATCCTCCCACCAAATAAAACTAAACTACAAGAATACAAAAACAATAAAGTACACAGTAAAAACAAACAAACTCTCTAGATTAGACCAACCTTTTAGAATTACACACGACTAACCAGTCAAGTTGTAACACATTAAGGGGAGTTCCCTTAAAAACCTTGGAGGAGAAAGCTCAAAGAGAAGTAAGGAAATAAATAGAATCCCAAAGATACTCTGAATTCTTTGCTTTATCCTCAAAAATCATCACGTTTCTTTCCCGCCACACAACCCAAATTAAAGAGATGCTCGAAGCTTGCCACAAAACTATCCCTCTCTTAGATAAACCAAAACCATTATAATTGATGGACGGCAAGTCAAAGATGCTCCTCGGGGGGACCCAATCCATCTTAGCTAACTGAAATAATCTGTACCACAACTCCATCATCAAAGACCAATATAGGAAAAGATGATCTACTAATTTCTCATGCTTCATGCACAAAATACAAATATCAGGACTAAAAACTTTGTAGGGTCTTTTCAATTGTAGCAAGTCTTTATTTTTACTTTTTTGGCAAAAGTCCATACATATGCTTCATACTCTTTTCTTGAGGAGAAAGACACTATTCTTTTTCTCTCACTTAACCTAACTCAATATCTCCATCACAAGGATGAAATCATAAAAAGAATAGGGAGAAAGCGAATTCCTTAGTCTTAAAGCCCTTGAACTCTAAAAGAAACATACGAAAGAACAATAAATCTAGACAAAGAAGTATGCTATATGGATACAGACCTAAAACTGAAAGCAAAAAAAATCTCAATTATACGATCATAAGCTTTCTTAATGTTCAACTTGCACAAACTCCAAGGTACCAACTTTTGGATCTCAAGTCTATACCTCATTGGCGTAAGGAGTACACCAAATATTTGTCTTCTTCACTAAAAGTATTTTGAACCAAGGAGACCACCCTTCTAATAACTTTCTTAAGTAATGTAGCCAAACCTTTCCAATAATTTATACAAGCTTCCCAATAGACTAATAGACCTAAAATCTTTTATATCTTATGCTCCCCCTTCTTGAGAATTAGTACTAAAAAAAGACAGTTTTTTTTTTTTTTGATAGGCAAAACGAATATTATTAACAACACCTCATAAAAAGAGGGCACAACAAAGTACATAGAGAGTATACAAAGGTGCCAAAAAGGCAATGAAAAAGAAAAACCTCTATTATATCAAAAAGAAAATCATTTTTCGTGTTTGGTTATATTATGAAAAATACAAAAGAAAATCAAATATAATTAAAATTAGTTAGAAATTTATACATTTTTAAATCATTTGATCTTTATATTGAAGAGTTAAAATAAGTTAAATGATTTTCTTTCACTTTTTCTATCCTACTTTTTCTCTCTATTTTCTTTCCTTTGCATTTTCCTTTAATCATTTGAGAACAAACATAGCCTTAAAGCTCCATATCAAGACCCAGAATCTCGCTTTCAGTTCTTTCCCCTAGTTTTTACTTAACCCCTTGTCTGGTTGCCAAGATGACCAACATAGAGAAACAAAATTTAACAACAATAATTACAATGGATAAAATTTTGAATCCTCCTCGACTGAGACAAACATTGTACTACCCACAGTTGCCTGGAGATTTTTCCGGTTTCCCACTCACAAATATTAAAATAAAAAAAATAAAAAAATCCATAATCGGTTTACTTCCTTTTCTCACATTTTCTAGAAACCAAAATCACAAAATAAAATAAAAATAAAAATAAAAATAAAAATGAATAAATAATCGATTTTTTTCAATAATCGGAATGGAGACTCAAAAGCTCCAGTTCCCCCCTTAACCCTCTGAGTTACGGCTTAGAAAACAAAGGTAAAGCAAAGACGTCAAAAACAAAACAAAAATGTAATAGCCACAACCAAGTTTATAATTTCCTCCGATTCCAAGATAACCAAAAACCCAAACTTCAAAACCCTGAATGCTTTCTTTTCCCACGGTTTCTCAGAAATCAAACCCAACCATAAATCTCTAATCATTAAAATCAAACCTTTTCAGAACCAAACAGGCTAGAAGTTCACCTTGGTAAGTGCGAGCAAGAACATGCCGAGGCGGTTGTGCTGAGCGACGGAGGAGAAGGGGAAAGGGAAAGGGAGCGTGGTTTGAGCTGGAGGAGCGTAGATCTGGAGAAGTATGCACACTGACATTTTGTGCGGCGTGACGGTGAAATTGCCCGGCGGCTTCAACACCGCTGCCATTTCTCACCTCTGCAGCTCCGCTGCAACCTCAATGGGCTTTTCTAAGGTTTTGGATGAGAAACGGAGCAGACGCGTACCAAAAAAGAACCGCCAAATTTCCCAATCTAAAATAAATCAGAACCGGAAACACGAATTATATTTGAAAAACTATAAATAAATTTCAAAATAACCATATATATATTTTAAACCATTACTATCACTTTACCTTTTAAATTTTTTTATATTTATTTTTTTTAATATTATTTATTTTTAAATGTTTTTATTTTAAAATATTAAAAATATAAATTTATTCAAAATTTGCTAAAATATACAAAAATTAATAAAGTTCTAATATTTTATAAATTAAAGATAATTTGATAAGATAAATTATTAATATAATTTTAATTATTTTAATAAATTAATATTAATAGCAAATAGTTGTTACCACAAATTTATAATAAAATTTTAGAAATTAAATCTCAAATAAAATATTTTATATAAATTGAATTAAATTTTTATTTAAAACGTAATAAAACATGTTTTAATAAAAGGAGTTTTAAATAAATTTTAAAATAAATAAATATAAAAATATTAAATAAATTAAAAATAAAAAATAAAACTGATAAATATTATTGTTAACCATATTGTAAATTACGCATATAAAATAATTTTGATATGTGTGTTTTTGTTTATTTTATCGTTTTTTAAGTAATTATATGAATTTTTTTTTTTTTTTTTTTTTTGTCAAAACATCTACTAATATTTTCGATATATTCATAAAATTAAAATACTAATATTACAAATATTTTGATTATTGTCTTAATGATTCTTTCCCTATTCACCACTTTATCTTTAAGTGGTTTCTTTATGATTAGATCTTTCAAATTCATTAGACGCCCAAATTATGTAATTGAGAAACTAAAATGATTCATTAAGGTTCTTATTCATAAAATCCCCACTACACAATAAGTTGTTTCATCGAAGGGGCCATGCCTTCATAAAAGTAGGATACTAATATCCAACTCTGAAAACCATAATGAGGGCTCTTAAACCTCTCCTATCAAATAATAATAATAATAAATAAATAAATAACAAACTTTTCATCCTCCATATCTCTAAAGTTTAAGATCTCTTTCTTTAGTGTGTTGGTCTTCTAGGGTGGGAAGAACTTCTATAGAATACTAATTGTAATTCCTTCTAACTTTTGATACCATTGGACTTGAGATTGTTCAACCAAGTCTTAACTTCGTACTTTAAAGTGAATGGAAAGAGTTTCATGCATAGGATCTTCAAATAAATGATTGTTTATTAGAAAGTTGAGTGGATCTCTTCCACAACCTTAATACGAGAATAAAGATTCTCACTTTCCCTTAAAAATGGTTATTAATGCCTAATGGAACCAACTATGGCTTGATCTTGACACGACTTTGATCTCAAGGGATGTTTATCTTATGAGGATTTAGATGCTCCCTCATAGTCTTGTACTCCTACAAAAGCAGTCGTGACTTATTGTTGTTGTTGTTAACTCCTTAATGTTTATCTTATGAGGATTTAGATGCTCCCTCATAGTCTTGTACTCCTACAAAAGCAGTCGTGACTTATTGTTGTTGTTGTTAACTCCTTAATATTTTTCATAGCTGACTAAGATTAATGTTAAGTCGTTCACTAGAGTCTACTTTAAAAATCTATTTCCCAACTAGGTATAAAATATGAAAAAAATAGTTAGAAATAAAATAACTAAAACGTCAAACGAGTTTGAAAAACAACTCAATAATAAAATCTAAAACCCTGAGTTTTTTTTAAAAAAAAAACAATATAAAATAAAACCAAAAGAATCAAAATAAAGCAATGTATGTTATCCTAGCTACAATGATCATCCATCCTTGAAAATAGTGCCACTTTCTTAACTCTTATTATCGATGATACCAAAATATTAAGTCTTTGTATATGGTAACTTTGATCAACCATTAACTTCAGGTATCTCACATTCATAATATAGACAAGTAGCGGACTCTCAAGACCAAGCCCTTTATTTTACATCACTTAAAGATTGGACTCCAAGATTGACACTCAATTTGCAGCATGATAGACCGCAATTGTAAGAACAATTATTGCTAACCAATAACAATATACTATGTATATACTGTAATGCCGTACATTAATCAAATATACGATTGGTATTATTTATTCTCTATAATTCATACTTTTAAATAAATAACTTTCATTTTAATATTAAAATTTAATGTCATTTTTTAAAAAATTAACTTTAAATTTCAAAATTTATATTCAAAATGATGTAATCATTATATTTTCATGGAACAACTCTACTAGGGTACCCACATCACTGCTGTCCTGTCTTCTTCTTCAGGTGAAAGGTTTGGACTGTGACAGGCACGCACTCGTTTTTGGTGAGATTAGAGTCTTGTAGATGACGTAACAACTGCTGATTTAGTTTAAGTATGACGCAAGGATTTGTATAGTCTTGTAATACACGTGGTGTGACATCTTTTTTTTGGATAGTTTCTGGAGAAAGGGATAGAGGTGAAAAAATTAGTTGTATTCTTCAATTTTCTGAACTCAGACTCGCTTAAGTTTTGTTTTATATATGTTAAATTTCACAAAACATTATGATGCTTGTTAGTGAATGTTGACGAAAATATTTTTATAATTTAGAAAATTCATCATTCTTTAAATTTGTTTTTAAATTGAATTATTAAAAAATAAATAAATTTCAGAGGGTGTTTTAGTTAACCAAACTAAGCATACAAAAGCAGAAAAAAAAAAAAAAAAAACAAGATTTTTAATGTGATTTAAATGTTTAATAGAAAATAAAAATAAAACTATAAATATAAAAATAATAAATATGTAATAAATGCAAACTTATTAATTATCATATAAATAGTTTTTTTACGAGGGGCACTGCCCTTTTAACCCTATGAGTTGATTAAATAGTTTAATCATCACGAGCTCAACTCTCGCAAGTTGACCAAACAGTTTGATCATCGATATCTTGAATAAAGTATAATAATATTGATTCGGACTTTACAATTCAACAGTTTATTATATTTTTGTAAAATATTATAACTAACAATTATTGATAAAAAATAATTAAAAAAATTATATATTATATGTTTGGTACTTTCTTAAAAAATAAATATAAAAACTACTTTTTATATTTGAGTTTTAATCTCGCTCTTAAGAATAATTTTTAAAATTATATTTTTTTTCAACATTCTCATGGTTAAAAAGCGATAATGGATGCCATTAGTATTATATCAAAACTTAAATATTTTTCCAAATAAGTCAATTAATGTTTGGATTAAGCATTCTTTAAATCAATATAAGTAATGTATCAAAGTGACATGTTGATAATTTAATTAATTAATTAATTTTAAATTAAAATTAAAATAATTAAAATTGGATTAAATGAATGGGTCAGATGGTTGTTATGAAAATTGACTTAAAAATAACTTGCTGTCGTTTGATTTAAAAACATGGATTAAATGAAATCTTAAAATCGTGGTAGATTCGAAATTTCGAACCGGGCGGAGAAACCAAAAACAACACGAACGGAGAAAGTAGAAATAGGATGACCAAAAAGCCGACAGAGAAACTGTCAAAGCAGTAAATAAATTAAAAAAAGAAAAAAGAAAAAAACGAAAAAACGTTCGGACAACCCCATCACATCGTCACCACCAAGAAGTCCATGAAATGAAACCTAACAGCCCCATCATCATCAAGAAGCCTAAAACCCTTTGAGAATTTTCTCTGATCTCTCATTCGTCATGGCCTCCAATGGCGGAGCTCAGGCAAGTCTCTCCATTCCCCAAGACTCTCTATTTCTCAAAAGTTGAATTTTTATTTTTATTTTTTATGAGTGTTGTGACGGTGGTGTTGCAGAGAGCTGTAGACGCGGAGACCAGCTTGGAGAAGATCAAGCGCCAGTTGGCCTCCGGTTCGGGGAGAAACTTATTGCAGGGCCCGCTTCTGAAGCGATCCGAAACAGTATGATCTGTGGATTTGTTCTTTAATTTATTTATTTATTTTTTTCTTCTGTTTTTGGCGGTTGAAGCAATTTTTTTTTTCTTCAATTGGGGTTTGAATTGTGGGTATCTTTTAGTTTTTGGTACTGATTAGCTCAATGAAGTGTCTGGTGTCCTCTTCATGCGCCAGTACGAGGGTTTACTGAATGGGTTTAGGCGGAGATCGAGGCGAGGATTCGCGGGTTCAATATTTGTAGAACAAGATGCAATTTTGACATTGCTTTTTTTTTTTTGGATAAACCGAGTGAAAGAAACATTCTTTTGCGATATCTTTCCCAATATTTTGTAGAAGTAATATGAAGGCCCATATCGGATCATAGCCTGAGGCTGAAGTCTAATACTAGAAAGTGGAGATCGACCTCTTTTAGGATTGAAAACATGTGGCTCCACGACTGGGATTTTATGTAGATTGCCAATAGATGGTGGAAGGAGTACATCCGAGAAGGTTGGTAACATCATAGGGTTATGCAAGATGTCAAATTTATTGAAGGAACGCCCAAAGAGTATAACAAGGAGTTTGTTGGTATTTGTCGGTTGGAGGCCTCAGTGCGGGAGGATGTTCATTAGATTGAAGGTATTAAGGGGCTGGGTCAATTGTCGAGGAAATGAGATCCCATAGAATGAATCTAAAAGCTGAAGTTGAATCCAAAGTACCTAACAAAGAAACTGTTTGGTATCAGAAAGCCTGAGTGACATGGGTCAAAGCAGGTGATTGTAATTCAAGGTTGTTCCATATTGTGGCAAATAGGAAGGGAGGAAAGAAGCTTGTTAAGAATCTAATTGATGAGGATTCTGTTGGTTTGGAAGGTAAAAAAAGAGACTGCTGTTGAGATACCAAATTTCTCCCCAATTTTGTGTAGGAAAGGAGACCATGGCATCCCTAGATTGAAAGGGTCTATACGAAATAGTTAATTAAGAATTTGCCCAGATGCACTGTCTCAAACAGGTCTTCTCCCTCTGAAAGTAAGAAAATCAGGAATTGTTGAGTAAATGCGTTTAGCGTCTGCAGTTTTTTGTCAAAAAATTTTTGCACAAGGAAAAGAAGATTTTTGAAACATGAATTGAAGGAAATGAGATGCTAATCCTTATTTTTATTTTGATCACTGATGACAATAACTTGTCGCATTATGAATCGTAAGTAAAAGAAGGATGAGTTATCCTTCAAGGGTAAAACATGACCAATACATAGAAAGAAAAGGAAAAAAACTAGAAAAACAAAGGACCAAATGATCCAAAAAAAATACAAGTTCAAGGGTCGAGGAATGCTCTACAAAACCTAGAGCATAGATTCATCTTGCTTGGCCAATGTATCAGCTATTTGGTTAACCTAATGGGGGATTCCAATAAGAGCAACCAGCTCTAATACACAAATGAAGTCTTGCACAATCACATATCCATCTCCAAGGTCCTCACTTGTTGCTGAGCACCTTTTACAAGGAAATTCTTGAGACTCATAGAATTTGCCTTTGGAATTCACTTGCATTCAACTTGCTCATTGAGAAAATTAACATAGATTTATTTCATGCCATTGTGTAATATAATTAATTATGATAAGGTAATTTGAGTAAATGCACTACACATTCAAATGAAATTTTTTTTTCTTATTTGGTTATATCTAGTTGGTATAACAAGAGGGGAAGTCAATTGCGATGGTTATGGCCATGGTCCAATGATTGCATTATTAAGAAACACAAAATGATTGAAGTTTGTGTCTTGACAAGGACAAGAAGAATGCCAAAACCATGAGCCATAAAGTAGTAGCTTTTGGGGGCTTAAAACTATTGAAATATGTCTTTAGATAAAGTATATTTGTGGATCAGGGTTAACCTTGGCAGCATGAGGCTTGAGATTGAGATGGACAGGAGAGAATGTGAATTATACAAGTGCTTGATATATATATTTTAAGCATTAAATGGTATGGATTTTTTACCCTCTAGAGTAGACCCATGGATAGAGAAGACTTGTTAATCCTTCTGAGAGTTGGAACCTTGTCGATAGCCATGGTGAATTTTTAACTTGAGAGTGAAGGAGGCAATTCTTATCAAGTGAGGGCAGCCATCTTTTCGGTTTAAAGTTTTACAAAGAAAGAAATTTGAGCAACAAGTACTGTGCATGAGACGATAATAGAGGGAGTGTAAGGTTTAGGTTTTTTTTTTTTTTTTTTTGGTCTAGTTGTTTGTTAATGAAGATCATAGGTTGGAACTTTAGGGTTTTGGAGATCTAGTTAAAAGGAGGGTAATTTGAGTAGTTCCAAGGAAGGCTTTCCCAAGGTATGGTCATGCTTCAAGAGACCTATATGGATGGTGTTGATAGGTAATGACATTTGGTAGGATATCAAGATCGATCCTTGCTCTCTCCCTTGAGGCTTGACTCAAGTGGTAAAAGGTTGGGCAGGGTTTATGGGAGGTTTCAGGTTCAAATCTCGATGGAAACAAAAATTTACATATAAAAAAAAAGGGTAAAAAAAGAAAAAAAAAAAGGAGAAGATTGAGCCTTGCTTTCTCAAGTGAGTACCTTGAGGTTGGGGAGATCGTTGGAAGAGATTGAAATAAATGAGATAATCTGTCAAATGGATAATGCAAAAAACTAAGGTTTGGTGACTTAACTATGTCTTTTTATTAAGAATATTGAAATATTCTTAGGAAGGTTGGATTGTTAGTTTTTGAGGAATTCCATGCTAATAGACCAATTAATGATAGTTCTAGTTCTACTTTATTGCTTTAATTTCTTATGAGGTTGGATCTAATATGATTATGGACTTACATTGCGTAGCCTAGGCATCCTTTTGAAGGTCATGGTTAAAGTCCTCCTAGATTGCATTTGAGAAGTGTTACATAGAACATTTCCTCCTTTTAAGAGTTCCTTGTCCACGACATACTACTTGATGATGTAGTCTTGATAACTTATGAGATTCTTAATAAGAACTTATTAAATTTGGGTTTTGAAATTGAATTTTAGTAATCAATGATTATTAATGGGAGTTGAGAAAATTCAAAGGGATTTTCTTTGGGGAGGGGGAGCGATGGAGAAGAGGCCCCATCTTGTAAAGTGAGCTGTTGTTTGTTCTCATAAAAAGAAGGGTGGTTTGGGGATTAGGAATCTTTCTACTCTCAATAGGGCCCTCTTGTGCAAATGGAGTTGGCGTTTTGTGGTTGAAAGGGATTCCTATTGGAAGCGTATAATTAGTATGAAGTTTGGGGTTGAAAGAGGAGGGTGGAGTACTCGCGGGGTTAGGGAGGGCTATGGGGTGGGGCATTGGAAGGAAATCAGTAAGGAAGGGTTGTTGATGCTCAATAATGTTTCTTTCTCGGTGGGGGATGGCAAAAGGGTGCGGTTTTGGAAAGATACTTGGTGTGGGAACATTTCCCTTTGCTAGGCCTTTCCCTCCTTGTTTGCTTTAGCGGTTTCTAAAGATGCGTGGGTAGCGGATTGTTGGGATTCAATGGGGCAAGAGGGAGGGTGGACTCCCCGTTTCCTTAGACCCTTCAATGATTGGGAGGTGGAGAGATTCCTTTTGACCATTCAAGGAGAGAGGCTGAATGTTGATGTGGAGGATAGGATGGTGTGGAAAGAGACAAAAAATGGGATTTTCACGGTTAAGTCCAGTTATAATTCTCTTGACCATAGCTGTGCAGTCACGTTTTCGTGGAGCATTATTTGGAGTCCGTATGTTCCCACTAAGGTGAGTTTTTTTGCTTGGGAAGCTTCATGGGGGAAGGTTCTTACTCAAGATCAGCTCAAGAGAAGGGGTTGGAGTTTAGCTAACAGATGTTCCTTGTGTTGTGCTGAAGAGGAGACGATAAATCACATCCTTGTTCATTGTTCTAAGGCGAAGGTTTTGTGGGATCTCGTGTTTTCTTTATTTGGTGTTAATTGGGTCCTTCCGTCTACGGTTAGAGACACTCTTTTAGGTTGGCTTACTTCTTTTAAGGACAAGAAGCATAGAAAGGTTTGGCGGGCAACTCCTCTTTGCCTATTTTGGATGGTTTGGAAAGAAAGAAATAGGATAGTTTTTGATAACGAGGTCCTGTCGGTTCAAAGATTGAAAAATTCATTTGTTTGTAATATCTTTTTATGGGCTAAATCTACTATAGGTGTAGGCCCCTTTACTTTGTTTAACTTTGTGGACTGGTTGGGTTCTTGTTGAGGGCAGGTGAGTTCTTGTCCCTTTTGTTTTCTGTTTTTTTTAGGTGATGCTTGTGTACTCCTTGTATGCTCTGGGTCGCCTTTCAAGCACCCTTTTTCTAATATATCCTTGTGCGTTTATCTATAAAAAAAAATAAGTATTAATGGGAGTTCCTAACTAGTATTAGAAGTAGAAATTTTTTTAGGGCTTGGTGATGCAGCTGAATTGGGGTTTGTTTGTGGAATATTGAGTATGTAGTTTTTATTAATGGGGACACTATGGATTGGGTGGCGTGTAGGTTAGAGAGAGGGAGAGAGAGGGAGAGAGAGGGAGAGAGAGAGAGAGAGAGAGAGAGAGAGAGGTTGTTCTATGCCTGAGTGGAATTGTTCTTCTTTGTAAAATCGAGCAATTTTTACCTATCAAAAAAAAAAAAAGTAAAATCGATCAATTTTAGGTGGATGGCTTTGAACATAGGTTGTTCTATGCTTGAGTGGAATTGTTTTTCTTTGTAAAACCGAGCACTCCTGGGTGGATGGCTTTGAACATTTCTTGGAGGAGTGAAACTAACTATGGCTTATATCATTAAAACTAGGTATGGCTAGGAAGGAATTATTAGATTTGATAATTATCTCACTCAATGGTTTTGGGAGAAGTACTAGAGGCAAAGTACTATGACCAATAGCTTATCTTTCATTGATTTGGATAGTGTGGCACAATGTTATCAAAGGCGATTGCTTGGGTCACCTAGGCCACAAAGTGAGGTGGGCAAATTAAAGTCCCCTCTTGAAGACTTGGGCAAAGTAGCTTCAAAGAGGTGATGCCTAGGCGATCACCTTGGGATAAGGCTCGAGGTGTAAAGGTGGTAAGCTTGGGATAAGGCTTAAGGCGTACAAGCAGTTGTCTTCGACCATGTGTTAAGACTAAACATACTTAGAATGTAATTTAATTTAATCTAAGATTATATGAAACGAAGTGTAAGATGAAACATCATATTATTTTTTTTTTGATAGGTAAAGACGAAACATCATATTATCAATCATAGAGATAATGAAATGGAGGACTATCAATTTAGTCTTGATGGAAGTGATGAGAGTTTTAATTTTAATTTTAATTTTAATGATGGTGCCCAAACAATATGACGTTTCTTATGATGTGGGGCACAATATTTAATACTTAAATGATTATTACTATTTTGTTAATTTTACAAGGCACCATGAGGGATGAAAATTTAAGAGTGTTGATCGTTGAATATGTAAATTTAATAGTGGTTGGGTATTGGGTGAGGGAGGGAGTATTTTTTTTGTACCCTCTTTTCTACTTTTTGCTTGTTTTACTTGCATATGACCTGTATACTTTTGCGCTTTTTTTGCTACAATTTCTTACTTATCAAAAAAATATTTATATTCTTTATCGCCTTACTTTGGTCAGACTATTGCCTTGTTTTTCACCTTTCTCCTTAGGTCAAAAGGAGCCCTATCACCTTGACATTACCTTATGCTTTCGAAAACACTGCTGTAGTGGGAAAAAAATGCAAGGATTTTAAAGGATAAGTGTAGGACATTAGAGACTATATGAGACTTGATTTATTTTTATTCCTCCTTTTAGGCTACTACCATTACAGCTTTTGAGGGCACCTCTCTCAATGTTATTCACCATAATTGGAATTTGGTGTGTAAATCAAAAGGACTAAAAAGGAAGCTGCTCCCTTGTTGAGTTCTTTCAGGTTAAATTTTGTTGGGTGTGCTTTGGGACACTTGGACTAGCTGGGGATTAGAGGGATGTTAAGAGACCATAATGGTATTGTGGTTAGAGTTTTTTCAAAACTGGTAGGAGAAGGTTTAGCCATAAGGGCAGAGATTTTAGCCCTTTTAGAGCATTTGCTACAAACCAGGACTCTTGACCTTTCTAACCTACAAGTGGAAGGGGACTCTGCTATATTGTTAACTTGAGTGTCTGAATTAGAAAGAGGGCCTTGGAGGTTTGATGGTTGGCTTCGTCAAATATTAGATGATGCATGTATCTTGGATTGCTCCTTCTTGTAGTCTCCTTGCTCAACTAATGATGTTGCCCATTTTTAGCAAAGAGAGGACTAATGTTTCAGCTACATTTTGTAGGAGGTTATATACTCCCTTGAGGGGTGTCAAGTGATGTGTTGCTCTAGGGATGTATAGATATCCTTACTTTGTCGAAGATGTGTTTCCATCTCTTCTTTTGATCATGTATTATAAATTTTGGAATGATTCCTCATCCCTCATTTGTATTGTTAAATTCATAGCAATGAGTATGTTTGTTTCTGCTATATATATATATATATACCCTTCATTGTTTCTTCTTGGATTACGACCACAGGCAGGGTTCCATGGTGATATGGTGGTGTGATCACTGGATTTGGAGTCCTTTCATTGTTACTTCTTGGATTACCGCCTCAGGCTGGGGTTCATAGTGGTATGGTGGTGTGATCACTGGACTTGGAGTACATGGAGTGGTGACCACTGGATCAGGAGTCCATGATGACATGATCACAAGATTAGGAGTCTATGGTGGCATGATCACTGGATTAGGAGCCCATGATGGTGTGATCACTGGATCTATATGGGAATATGGAAAGTGCTTTCAGGTGGCATTCCAAGTCTGCAAATTAGGTGGCAGATGAGCTAGCCAAAAGGATAGCTAGATCCATTGTGTCTTTTTTTGGGGGGCCACATGATGAGTACTAAAGGAGTAGATGTATATGTATATTGATTGTTCCTTCTCTCCTTTTTGCAAGAAGTATCTCTTGTTCTCAGCAGTACATTTTTATGTATCTTTTGCATATTTTCTTTCTTTAGTAACGATCATTATTTTATTTTGTATCTACAAATTGACTTATACATGATATATTGTTAGGACATTGGGAAAATGGTATTTTATACCTTGATTCACTTTGAAGCTTTTGGAAGTTTACAGACCTATTGCTCTTTGTTGTAAAAATAGCTTACATGTTTTATTTTTCTTTTTGAATAGTTGAGGAAATGGAACGAGCGGTGGGTGATCTTAGATCCTACAACAGGAAAGATGGAATACAAGTAGATATCTGTTGTCTTTCAAACTTTGCTCCTTTTGTTGCTTTATTCTAGTTCTTAAATGCATTGCCCTTTCCTTGTTTACTTCAGGATTCGGAGAAATGAGGTAGCTGTCAAGGGAACCATCATATTTGATGCCTATAGCACAATTACTCTGTCTCCTGTGAATTTTCAGTAAGATCGATATTTTTGTTAATGAATATGCTTTGTAATAATCTTAGCTACTGTTTATCCTTGTAGATTTTATAGTTTAAATGATTATTAATTTAGTTCTCTTTTTATGTGCTCCAGTGGACTACCAAAATATGATGGCTGCTGTTTCTGTATCCTGATTGATCTAGCTGTATTTTGCTTTTAGCAATCTAGGAACTTGAATTTTTATCAATGTACTTCATACTAATTCTCATGTTGAATCTGGAAGCAGTAAGGCTTGTGTGCTTCTTAATGATACTGTATAGATGTTGGGACCCCCCAGAAGAAAGACTATTTCCTTTGTGCAGAAACTCCTGGTGCAGCCAGAGCTTGGGTATCTACTTTGCAGTAAGTTATCCGGGGTCCTTCCTTTCCATTGTACTGGAGGAAATGGTTCAGTTGTTTTATTTTTTGTGATGATGCATCTCCTCTCTCTTATGATATTTCCATTCTTTGCCTCGTTTAGAATTTGATTTTTAAAATAGGTATTCCTATATGCGTTTTGGAAAATAGTGATATCTTGTTAGTTCTTGTCAAAGCTGCAAGGAGAAAAACATTTGGAGGTGTTTGATGGCAAAAAGACCTACGCCTAGTAAAAACAGTTTGAAGGTGTAGCAAGTTTTATGAATATATATTCATGTCAAAGGTTTCTGTGTATATAGCCTGTATACGTAGGGCGCCCCCCCTCCTTTTTTGGCTTTCATTAATGCATGTTCTTGTTGTCTATAAAAAAAAAAAAGAAAAAAAAAAAAGAAAAAAATTCACGTCAAAGCTATGTGTAGAAAAACATTTTGGAGTTGTTTGATGGCAAGAGAACCTCTGCCTAGTAAAATCATTTTGGAGATGTTGTAAGTTTTATGAATTTAGGACTTTGAAACTTGCCATATATCCCCGTGAACATGATAAACTGTAACAGCGACAAAATCGGGGACCTTTTCCTATCCTGTCATCTGTTTTTATCTAAAGGTTGCTTTAATGTACATTAATTTCCTATCTATATCTATATCTTAAACTCTATATATATAGTTGTCATTCACTTCCAGGTGAAGCTTTTGTCTGTTGAACTCTTCCCATTTCATGCAATTTGCAATTGAACATGCTGGCTTCACAGTTAAAAGAAAATGATATATCATATTGCATGGTACAATTTTACAGCTTGTTAATATGTTTATGAAATTACTGGTTGATTTGTATGTGATGTTGCCTTATACAAAGAGGATGATTGATATTGAATGATGATTGGGGTATGGATCATTTTTTCAGATGTTAGTAATGGTTAATTTTTTCAGTTCTAGTTTTGGTATAAGGGAACATCTCTAGCTACATAACTAAAATGGGTGAAACTGAGGTAAATTAAATTGAATGCATCTTTACTAACAGTACCTACCTATTCTAAAGTTCTTTCCATTGAAGTTAAATGTTTGGTAACTCATGTTATACCGTTAAACATCATGGGCTCATATCTTAACAGCTTAAGTTTTTAGAAATTTGGTAGTTGAATATGTTTTGAGAGCTATGGTTTGCTAGAGCTCTCAAGTTCGAGGCTCTCCTTCTCTTTTTATCCCTCATCTATTTACCTGTAATCTGTAACTCCACTCTGGGTATGCTGCTGCATGTGAGGGACTTGTGTTAGCCCTGCATACTTTGTGGGCCCATATTCTAACAGCAGCCTATGCTTTTAGGAAGGTTGGTAGCTTAACAATTCCTTTTTATTTACTAGTTTGTTTTTTTTTTTTTTTTTTTTTTCAACCTGTCATCAAATACAGAACATGCTCCTCTTTCAAGGTTTAGAGCTGTCACACAGTTCTCTTTTATCTATATTGGTATTACAGTTTTTATTTCTACTTATTGTCCATTTTTTATTTTCTTCCAACAATTAGTGCAACACAGTTGGTTCTCAAGGCACATAAAGAGGCTGTGAATTCCTTAAGTGGGAATGGCTCTGCAAAGCTAGGAACAGTTGCAACTGTAGTTGCTGCTGCTAATTCAACAGCACTGGAATGCTCTAAAGAAATTGAAGCAGCAATGCAAATTTCAATGCGAAATGCTTTGGGAGTGATGATGAATAAAACAAGTGATGGCCCAATGGATGATTTGACAATCATGAAGGTAAACTACTTGCTGTTTCCTAGTTCAGTTCTTTTTTTTGCTGTGTGATACTGTTTCCTGATCTGATTTTGAAACACATTGTTAGGTATCTAATGGAAATTTATTATGGAATTTCAAGAATTTCAAGAAACAATAGACCTAACTAGTACTCAGATAGCAATTCGAGAGGCTATCACTCTCCTACCATACTCACATACTACCTGTCCCCTTATTCCCTCTTTTTCTTTCTATTTAAAACCCCTCAACCCGTATCCATTTTGTGACCTAGCCGCCTTAGTGAGGCTGTTACAACTAACTGCCAGGTGGCAGTCCATTCCTCTTCCCTTTTCTATTATACACATAACGTATGGGAGGCCTATCATTACCCCCCTCAATGAGAGACACCTTGTCCTCAAGGTGGAAGTCAGGAAAGTGTTCTTTAATTGTGTCAGCTGATTCCCAAGATGCTTCAAACTGAGGAAGTCCTTTCCACTGAATAAGTACTTCAATATCAAGCTGGTTGTTATTGGGAGACTGGCGAATATTTAAGACTTGATCAGGCTGCACCCGCCATTCCAAATCATCAGCAAGAACAGGGGAAAGTGGCTGACATAGATCCGCTGAACCCAGAGCCTGCTTGAGCTGTGAGACATGAAACACTGGGTGGATAGTTGCTGAAGAAGGAAGCTCCAGCTTGTATGCCACTGGACCAATTTGCTGCAGTACCTTGTAAGGGCCGAAATATCGAGGGCAGAGCTTCTCATTGGGTCGCTTGGCAAGGGAACGAAGTCGATATGGACGAAGTTTTATATAGACAAAATCCCCAACTTCAAATTGGACTGCACGACGATGGGCATCTGCAATTGACTTCATTTTGGATTGTGCACAGCAAAGATGATCCTTCAGTTCATTTAAAATTAGATCTCGCTCTTGCAATAACTGATCCACTGTCAGAACAGAGGTGGAATCTGATCCATAACGTAGCAATGGTGGTGGCTCTCGCCCGTAAACTGCTCGAAAGGGTGTCATCTTAGTGGAGGAGTGGAATGTTGTATTATACCAGTATTCTGCCCATGGGAGCCATGTAGACCAACGTCTTGGCTTGTTATATGAAAAACATCGAAGGTATGTCTCTACACAACGGTTAACCACTTCTGTTTGTCCATCCGTTTGAGGATGATATGCGGTACTATGGCAGAGAGAAGTACCTTGCAACCGAAATAGCTCCGTCCAAAATCGACTAAGAAATACTTTGTCACGATCACTAACAATGGAACGGGGGATTCCATGTAATTTGACAACATCCCGAACAAAGACAGCAGCTACCGTTTGAGCTGTGAAAGGATGCTTGAGCAGTGAGAAATGAGCATATTTGCTCAATCGATCCACAACAACTAAAATGGAGTCATAACCCTCAGACTTAGGAAGCCCCTCAATAAAGTCCATCGTCACATCCTCCCATATTTTTTTTGGAATGGGCAGTGGTTGTAGTAACCCAGCAGGTGATAAGGTTAACGCCTTATTTTGTTGACATACTAGACATTTTTCCACCAACTCTTTGATGTCGTTCTTCATGCCTACCCAGAAGAAATCTCGTGTGAGTCGTTTGTAAGTCCGTAAGAACCCGGAGTGCCCTCCAATCACACTAGCATGACCCTCTTGAAGAAGTGCTGGAATAAGGGGTGAGGCCTTGGGAAGAACTAGGCGCCCCTTGTAGAGGAGAATGCCATGGTCTAAAGAATACCGAGGATAAGCATCCGGATCAACCAGCAGCTTCTGCCGAATCTTAGCAAGGTGTGGGTCAGCTTCAATTTGTGAACTAATCAACGAAGTGTCTAAGCGATTGGGAACCATGAGGGCAGCTAACCCCATAGAAATGGGAATGCGAGATAAGGCGTCAGCTGCCTTATTCTCCAGTCCAGGCTGAAACTGAATTTCAAAATCATACCCCAACAGTTTTGCAACCCACTTTTGGTACGACTCATTCACCAATCTTTGCTCTAGTAGAAACTTCAAACTACTTTGATCCGTTCGCACAATAAAGTGGCGACCAAGCAGGTAGTGACGCCACTTTTGAATTGCTAAGACAATGGCCATTAACTCTCTTTCATATATGGACTTTTGTCGCTCCTTTGCTGAGAGGACTTGGCTAAAATAAGCTACTGGTCTATGATTTTGCATCAAAACGGCACCCAAACCATACCCCGAGGCATCTGTCTCTATAATGAAAGGTTGACTAAAGTTGGGCAAAACCAAAACGGGAATTGTTGTCATAGCTGTTTTCAATTTTCGAAAGGCCGCTTCAGCTTCTGGGTTCCAATTAAAAGCATCTTTTTTGAGTTGCTGAGTGAGCGGCCAAGAAATAGCTCCATATCCCTCGACAAATCGACGATAGTATCCAGTCAATCCGAGAAATCCTCGTAATTCTTTTATGGATTTGGGTGTGGGCCACTCTACCATGGCTGAAATCTTATTGGGATCAGCAGCAACCCCTTTGGCAGAAACCAAATGGCCCAAATATTCCAACTGTGGTTTAGCAAAAAGACATTTCTTTCCATTGACGTGCAGTTGGTGGTTCGCCAAAATGGACAGCACACTTTGCAAATGATCACAATGCTCCTTCAAGTCCTTGCTGTAAACCAATATGTCATCAAAAAATACGAGCACAAATTTTCGAAGGTGTGGTCGAAATATACTGTTCATTAATGATTGGAAAGTCGCTGGTGCATTCGTTAGTCCGAAAGGCATCACCAAGAACTCGTAGTGACCTTCATGGGTGCGAAATGCTGTTTTGTGGATATCTTGTTGTCGGACTCGAATTTGGTGGTAGCCCGATTTGAGGTCTAGTTTGGAAAAAATGGTCGCACCATGAAGTTCATCAAGTAGCTCATCGATCACCGGAATGGGAAACCGATCTGGGACTGTTACTTTGTTAAGAGCACGGTAGTCTATACAAAACCTCCATCCTCCATCCTTTTTTTTAACCAACAACACCGGACTAGAAAATGGGCTTAAGCTAGGCCGAACAATTCCTGCCTCCAGCATCTCTTGCACTAATCTCTCTATTTCATTCTTTAGAATATGTGGATACCGGTAGGGACGGACGTTAACCGGAGATGCTCCCGGAATTAATTGAATGGCATGGTCAATTTCACGACTTGGTGGTAACCCTGTTATTGGCCCAAAAATTCGCTGATATTGGGCTAACATTTCTTTGACTGTTCTCGGAACCTCTTGTACTTCTTCACTCGAATCTAAAGTGGTGGAAGTCTGACAGAGTTCCACCCATATTCCTTGGCCATGGTGCTGCAGTGCTTTAGTCATTGCCTTAAGAGATACCTCAGTCCGACTAAGGCTCGGGTCTCCCTTTAACACTATCATTGTCTTCCCCATTCTGATTTTCATCGTTAGCATCTTCCAGTTTACTTTCACGTCTCCTAAAGTCCCCAACCAAGGCATTCCCAGAATTACATCAGTGTTGCCTAATTCCAGTGGAAGAAAGTCTTCCACTACAGTGAGCCCTTGCATCGTAATACAAACCCCCCTACAGATGCCCTTTCCTTTCACGGATATTCCTGTTCCCATCATCACCCCGTAACTGGTTGTTGTGGTTAATGGAAGTGCTAATTGTTGAATCAATTCAAGGGATAAAAAATTGTGGGTAGCTCCACTGTCTACAAGGATGATTACCTCTTTTGACCCGATCATTCCTTTGATCTTCATAGTTCCTGGCGTAGTTAAACCTACCACGGAGTTTAAAGATAATTCCACAGTGTCTTTCAGCTCGATGAGAGAAGGTTCTTCGGTTGCTTTGCCGTCAAACTGATTATCCTCCTCTTCCTCCTCGTCTTCGTGCACCAACAAAACCCTTAATTCTTTCTTACATCGATGACCAGGCGAGAACTTTTCATCACACTTAAAACAGAGCCCCTTCTCTCTGCGGGCTTGAAGCTCCGATTCCGTTAGTCTCTTTATTGGAATCTCACGCCGCTGGCTCATCGTCTTCTCGCTAATAGCCACTGCCCTAGTCGGAAAATTCTCTCCGATCTTCCAATCACCTCGATTTGCAGATGACAGTATTTTGGTGCTCTTGGGGTCTTTTGGTTCACGGGCCAACCTCATTGTTAAATTCCTATCTTCGACCCGTTGGGCCATTTCCATTAACTGGCCCAGCCCAAATGGTTGCAGAAGACGTAGCTCAGCCCGGATCTCAGGAAGCAGCCCATTCATAAACGTGCTCTCCATTACCTCCTCTGAAATCCCTTTCAGGGGAGTCGCTAGAATCTCGAATTCTCGCCGGTATTCTGCAACTGAACCACGTTGTCGCACTGCCAGGAACTGCTCACAAAGGCTCCCTTCTTGAGTCGGACGAAAGCGAAGCAACAGCCGCCTCTTCAAGTTTCCCCAACTCCCAAACGCCTCCCTCGAGTCAGTCCACTGGTACCAAGAGAGTGCGTCCCCATCTAAACTCATCGCGGCGGCGACTAATCTCTCCTCCTCCGTGAGTCCGTACGTTGCGAAGTATCGTTCGGCTCGGAAGATCCAGCCGTCCGGGTTTTCTCCCGTAAATACAGGCATCTCTACTCGTCGGCCGCCACGCCATTCCCCGTTTCCACCTCGTCTCGTCTCGTCCGACGCCATCCACGCCCCACTGGGTTCTCCAACTCCAGGGATCCATCTTGCATGATCTTCTCGTTGAGCAGCAGTCGTCGTGACCCGCCCCAAGGACAACGCCGTCACCGCCTTTTGTGTCTCTTCCAGTGATTGCAGAACTCGCGCCATGTTCTGGGCAAGGTCCATCACCGTCTTTTCCATTCCTGGTAAGCGCTGCATCTCCTCTCTGATTTCTCCAACTTCCTTCTCTAGAAGATCCACCCGACCTTCATTCTTTTTTTGAGCCATTTGGATCGATGCTCTGATACCAATTTGTTAGGTATCTAATGGAAATTTATTATGGAATTTCAAGAATTTCAAGAAACAATAGACCTAACTAGTACTCAGATAGCAATTCGAGAGGCTATCACTCTCCTACCATACTCACATACTACCTGTCCCCTTATTCCCTCTTTTTCTTTCTATTTAAAACCCCTCAACCCGTATCCATTTTGTGACCTAGCCGCCTTAGTGAGGCTGTTACAACTAACTGCCAGGTGGCAGTCCATTCCTCTTCCCTTTTCTATTATACACATAACGTATGGGAGGCCTATCACACATCTCGCACAACTACATGAGGATTATGCTCTACCTACATCTTGTAATGGTTTGATATCAAAACTGAGGTCATGTAACTTCATTATCTGATATTAAGGCTTTTTGCATCCTATAATGTTTGGAGATGAATGCTTTCTGGTTAAAATGTAGGCATGCTGTTACCTGGAGACAAGGTTGTAATTATGGTCATGTGGGAGACTTGGTGTCCTATTCGTTTGGAATTCATTTAAAATCCTTACTTTGACTTTTCACTTTTGCGAAACAGAAAATGGTTGAGCTGCAAAATATTTTATGATGTCATACACTTATATTACGAAATGGATAAAGGGACTTGGATTTATTCTCATAGTTTACAGCCCTATGATAAACAGTGTCTGCAATGGTTCCTGAAAATGTTATTCACCATTTTTTTGCCTTTTGTAACTTGGACTAACTTCTATTTTTGATGAGAAACAACAGTATAGTATATTAAGTAAGTAAAAATAGTACAAAGAAGGATGAGAGATTCTTCAAAAAGTAAACAAAAAGAAAACAAAAACCTCCAAGTTCAAGAATCTATACAACTATGAGGTTCCACAAACTATATCCCATATGGGAATATGCAAAAATAATCTATCCTTGCCAGCTTCTTTTTGCACTTAAATCTGCTGTCAAATTGTCATAATTTTGGGACAAGTGGAGTGTTGAAATTGCATGAAGCCAGAGTTAGAGGTGTAGTTATGCAGGTTTATTTATGAGAAGGATGATGAACCATTGTGTGGGACACATGTTTTGGCCTTGTGTGTCCATAACTCAAAATAGGGTGCCCCAGTTGACAGATACTCATGGCTAATTATAAGTCTTTGGATGTGGTTCTTGAAGACTGAGGCATGCACATGGAGATATTTTTTTTTAATAGGCAAGGCATGTAGGAAACTTATTGAAAAAGGAGTGGGTTTTCTGAGATCCATGGAGAGTTCATATGTTACTTAGTTTCAGGATTTTGTAGAAATTTGGATCATAGTTGTTAAAAACTTATGGTACATGATATGGTACAATGATACAATACATTTTTTTATTAAAATCGATATGTCTTACAACTTGTATCTTATTTTAAAGTGTATCTTATGATACATACACACACACACACACACACACACACACATGAGATACATGATATTATGATACAACGATACATAATATTATGATACAACAATACATACATCTTCAACTATTTTCTATAATTTTTAAGAAAAATCAAAATAACATTTTTTTAAAAGAATTTATTATATTATTGCTTAAAATGTACTAAAAGATTAAAAATTGATCATAAAAAGGAGAAATTTGGGCTTTCTAAAAGAAATGCTTTTCTAATAGATATCAAAATAATAATTATTAGAATTTGGAAGGCTAGCCCAAAGAAGAGAAATGGTTCTTGCAAAGGTTCATTTCTTTCCACATATAACTTGATTCAGTCTTTGTTTAGAAGGTTCTTAAAGTGTTCATACAATTTTTAGCTCAGAATTTGTTTGCTCTCTTAAAGCCCCACCTAACCTAAATAAATGTGCATCTGTCCTTATGGGAGTGCAGTGGCAAGAGAAATGCTTCTAGTATGAATATGAACCATTTAATTTGGCCAATGAGTTTCAAATAGAATAAGCCTAGGGAATACTCCCTTTTTCCTTGTTGAGAGGGCATTGAACCTTTTTCATTTAGGTGGAGGGAGAGCATGGTAGCTAACAATTGGAGCATTTAGGACACTTTAAATATATTTAACCAAATGTTAAACTGAGAAAATCATTTCTTGAACATGTAATTTTGAATTTTTAATAATAATAAAAAAGTAATTATTGCAGAAAAAAATGAAAATAAAGTTTTATGCTTATATTTCTCCATCTTTTTCTTGATAGATAGGACGGATATATTGAAAGAGCACACATTTCTCTTTCTTACTAACCTATCAAAAAAACATTTCTCTTTCTTACTATTTCGGAGGCCATTTATAAGTGAAATCCTTTATGCCACCTCTTAATTGGTACATGTAAAAGAAAGTTTTGTCCAACGTTTTTTTTGCTTTCCTAGAAAAATCATCTCTCTCCATCTCTCTCTCTCTCTGTCTCCCTCTGTCTCTCTCTAATTTATTACTTTCTTTTCACTCTAATAATGTTACCCTTTACCTAGCAGTGAAGTTGACCTGGCTTGAAGAGCATATAACAAGCAAGTTGGGCCTGAGCCTGCTAAAATAATATTTTATGCTGTGTCATATGCTGCCTGGTCCCAGCCTCTGAAATTTTGTTTGATGAGCACACAGAAAATAGAATTAATAGAAAAATAAAGATAAGACAAGGGGATAGGGCTAAGGCATGCCAAAGTACATAGGTAGTATACAAAGGGCACCATGCAAAAGGAACAATGAAAGGAGGGAATTCAGAGGGCAGAACACATGTCCACATCTACTTGGCTCCTAAACAATCAACAAAATTGACCATAGACATAGTATTCCCTTCTATATGGTGCCTAACACATTCCAGCCTCTGAAAATGGCGTCCTTCAGCACATTCTTAGTCCTTCTATATTAATTCTCATCCAGTAGGATTATGATTATTTGTTTCACTTTCTTTTCTTAGTGCATAGTTGTATTTTGCAGGAGACACTACGAGTAAAGGATGAGGAATTGCAGCATTTGGCCAGGGACCTTCGGGCACGGGATTCAACAATTAAAGAGATAGCAGAGAAACTATCTGATACTGCTGAAGCTGCAGAGGCTGCAGCATTGGCAGCACATACAATGGATGAACAAAGGCGGATGGCTTGTGCAGAAATTGAGCGTTTAAGAAAAGATTCAGAGAAGCAGCTTGGGTCATCCATGTTGAAGGTACCCATAAGTTCTCTCATTTCTTGATGGTTTGGTTCATTGTTTAATGATATTGTTAATATGTACCTTCTTATAGGATTAAGGAGGGAAAATAAAACTTCACTACAAAAGTTTTGGTCTCTTATTTTGTTGCTGAATTTGTTTTTGTTTTTGTTTTAATTTTATTTTACTTCTTCCATCATTATCAGATATATGAACTTCATTAAGAATGCTTGTTAAGAATTGAGAGATGTTGCATTTGGTTGCCTAATCTTTCTTTATTTGGGGTTTTCACTGAAATGTGTAGCTGAAAGAGTTTGAAGAAAAGGTTATGGCTTTATGTAAAGAAAGAGATCAATTGGTCAAGCAGAGAGATTCTGCGATCCAGGAGGCACATTTATGGCGCTCTGAGCTTGCAAAAGCAAGAGAGCGTGTTGTAATATTAGAAGGTGCAGTTGTTAGAGCTGATGAGAAGGTCAGGGTTGCAGAGGCAGATGCTGAAGCCAGGATAAAGGAAGCAGCACAGAAAGAGTCAGCTGCTGTAAAGGAAAAGCAAGAGCTTTTGGCATATGTTAACATGTTACAAGCACAACTTCAAAGGTTAATCATCTGACCCCTCTCAACCCATCTTTGTCAATATATATATATATATATATACACAGACTCATTGGCCATGTACTCTTGTCTCACCCCCTTTTCAGTTTTTGTAATTCTTGCATTCTATTATTGTACTTTAGGGCACCCATAGTCATATTTCATAAATAAAAAAGGCTGTAAATTTAAAAGTCGAGTGATTACATGAAGTATTGATAACTGAAAATGGGGAACTGCAGATGATCTAAGTAAGCCCTATAAGTTCAGAAAGTGATGAAAAAAAAGAGAGTTATTGAGTTCCACATAGATGAGTAGGTGTGGAGGAAGTATGATGGTTCTAAGGTTATTGAAATCTCCTTTTTCAGTTTCTATTACATATTTATGCATGTCTCACATGGTACAGAGAGTGATTCCATCATTAAGTGAATCTCATCAATGAAATTTTGCTAGTTCAAAATAAATTTTATGGGATTATTCCAATGACGTGCTCTATTGGTTTCTGTTGATGTGAATCCTTTAGGGATGTTGAATTTTCTTTTATTTCCTTAAGTTGCAAGGTCTTGTTTATATGTTGCCTCTGGTTTGTCAAAGTATCCATTCCATATCATATACTGAGGAGTTCCTTTGGAATTCTTGTTCTCAATTTGGAAGGTTACTCCAGGAATATTGTTGGTAATGTATATTAGTTGAGATCTGGAGGTGAGGGATGGAGATAGTGGTGAAATGAGAACCACCTTGCACCATTAGTTATGACATGTTCATGGTTCAGTTCTCAATCTTATAAATTTTCATTAAAAAGGTACATTACATCTGCATTATCTAGAAACTTAACAAGAGAAACGGCCTTTCAGTTGACTTTAGTGGATAAACAATGTCTGATGCATCTATCATTTCCTGTTAGCAGGCAGCAGATTGATACAAAAAAGCAAGTCTTTGAGGAGAAGACCGAGTCTTGCTCTGATATTGGTAACACTCGTCCCTTAACAAAGCATGTGGATTTGTCAGATGAGAATGTGGACAAAGCATGTCTTAGTGTTTCTAGAGCAGTCCCTGTTGGGGAGAATGTAGTCCACTTGGCCATGGATCAAGTTAATCTTCGACCAGTTGGAGATGGTGAATGGAGTGATATTCAAGCAACAGAAGCAAGGATAGCTGATGTACGAGAAATCGCCCCTGAGACAGAAGGAAGCAGCTTGGACATTCCTGTTGTTAGCCTACCAGTAAATAACCACCATGAACAAGGAGCAAACTCTTTTCATCAGCCGTGATATTTTCATTGACAGCACATTTACAGAGCAACGATGTCAAAATGTGGGGATAAACACACCATCAAAGGTCAGTTATAGGAGGAATTGAAACTCTTGTTGCATCTTTTAGTTCCCTGTCTAGCATTTGACTTGTAAGTGAGATATCAACATGCCGATTTGAAATTGAAGTTGTGATACGTCCCTTCTTTTTAATATAGGAAAATTAGACTTTCTCAATGCGATGTTTAAAAGCATCTCAATAAGTTGTTTTTGATATTTGTGTGAAGAGCCTATTTTTCTGTTTTCGCTACAGAATTTTCAGTTTTGTTCATTTCTTGTTGATGATACTAGTCTCGTTGAATTGCTTCTACTCTACCTTATCATATACCTTGGTTATACCTAGTAGCCCTTTAACTTGTGACCATTATGTTCTTGAGATGATTCTCAAAATTATTGTACACAACTTCAATTGTAACACAAAATCATAGCCTGTTGCAAAGAAATGCTGCTGCTTGACTATCAGTCATAAAGAGATTTGAGTCTTTTCAAGCTGTGTTAAGCTCTTTGTGAAATCAGTGGGGGAAGCTTCTTGTAAGTTGAGGAGAATTGCAAAGATAATGGTAATAAGATGCCTTGTTTAGGAATAATATCAAATTCAATGGGATGAGCTTGCTCTTGTGGATGACTCATTTCCCTGGAATTTGTATTTGAAACTCTTGACAAAAGGAGCTTCACAAATCAAATAATGAATAAGTTGACGTGAGGCAAATGCTGTTGATTGTTGTTGGGAAGTCATTTACTTAAGAGCGCATTTGAGAATGTTTCTACTCGACGTATTTTTAGTTGAAGTGCTTTCTCTAGAAGTGTTTTTGGGAAATCGTCTGTTAAGTGCTTTTCTGGAAACACTATAAGTGATTTTTGAACTTTTTAAAATTTTTTTTCAACACTTAATTTTTCTTTAAAAATACTTTTTATATTAAAAATATTTTTTAAAATCACGATCAAACAAACTCTTAATATGAATTAATGATTTAAATATAATTTAATGAAAAATCATGTTTAGATCATTAATCATCAGGTGTTGTGTTGAGTTTCACCATCTATAAAGAGAGGCCCATAGCAAGTAGGTGGAGTTTCTATTGTTTGCATCACAATGATCATTTTCCTTTGTAGTAGGAGAATGCCTAAATACAAGACCAACCCCATTAGCCCTCTCTGAAAATAAAATTAAGTATAGACTGACAAATATTGGGAAAAAGGTGAAGTAGCTTTGAAATTTTGACAGAACTAGTAGAGAGTGATGAGGATGGTTGAAAGGCACAATTCCATGTCATTTGCAGCGTTGCACGTAGGTGAGATTGTCTTTCGTGCCATCTATAAACTCTAAATTAGTCAGCAAGGAAACAGCCTTGTAGAGTGATACTTCACATTGTTATGCTTATATTTGGATCTATTTTAATGATGCTTATATTTGTTTTCCGTTGACCGTTAGAAAGCTACCTCCCTTATGGTTGAAGGGTTCCTGTCGCGTTTCAGCTCGGGTTTAGAGACATGAAGATGATTTCCACACGTCAAGTTTTCAGGTCCAATTTGTGAATGGCTCTCAAACCAAAATGACCGTCTTTAACCTACCACGGATATATTTTCTAATGTCTACTTTTAAAAGTAAAACTAAAAAAATGACACGAAATATGAAAAATTTTAAAAATGGTCAATTTAAAATTTTGTTTAAATTAGCTATTTTTAATTTTAAAAATTTTGAAAATAATTTTAACATGAGATAGATCTTTAGGTAACATATAATTTTTATATATTATATATAAATTATTATTATTCTCTATTTATAAAGTTGAATAATAGTGTAACGATTCGTATCTAATTGTGTAGATATTATATGCTTTAAACCCAAAAAGGCCCTCACGACTTCAAAACGTGTCTATAAGATTAAAAAGGTGTTAGAAATTTTCCTTTTTATCCAATGTAGGTGTCATAAATAGGATGTGGATTTAGGTCACATCTTATTTAAAAATCGGATGGTCAACAACTTATGATGAGTTTAAACATTAAAAGAGGCGTAAACAATATTTTCAGAATATGATTGGTTATTAAATTAAAAAATTACATATTCATGATTTAATGGATAGATTGATGGTCAAACAATGATTGAATTAGTAAATTCATAAAATATATATTTTTCATATATTTGTTTTCCGTTAGACCATTAGAAAGCTACCTTCCTCATGGTTGAAGGGTTCTTATCGTGTTTTAGCTCGGGTTTAGAGACATGAAGATGATTTTCACATGTCAAGTTTTCAGGTCCAATTTGTGAATGGCTCTTAAACCAAAATGACTGTCTTTAACCTATCGCGGATATATTTTCTAATGTCTATTTTTAAAAGTAAAAGTAAAAAAATGATATGAAACATGAAAATTTTCAAAAATGGTCATTTTAAAATTTTGTTTAAATTTACTATTTTAAATTTTAAAAAATTTGAAAATAATTTTAACATGAGATAGATCTTTACGTAACATATAAGAATTTTTATATATCATATAGAAATTGTTATTATTCCCTATTTTTAAAGCAGAATGATAGGAAGTAGATTCAAACCACATCTTAATTAAAAACCAAATGGTCAAGAACTTATGACAAACTTAAAAGTTAAAAGAGGTGTAAGCAATATTTTCAAAGCATGATTGGTTATTTAATCGAGAAAATTACATGTTCATGGTTTAATGGACAGATTGATGGTCAAACAATGACCGAATTAGTAAGGTCATAAAATATATATTTTATATAGTAATAAAATTAAAAATAATTGTAAAAAATTACAAGTGATAAATTTTATTGTTGATAGCATCTCCTTTATTTGTCAAGTATTTTCACAAATTTTTTTTTATCGTAAAAGTCATCATATATGATATCTATAACAAAATATAGGAATTTATTCCTTCATCATTGTATAAATCAACATAGTATTTACCAAAACATTAATATATGAAATCCATATATTAAATAATGACCAAATTCTCAAGAAGTTTTTAACACATCATCCTTGATATAAATATTGACCACATTATTTAAATGTCAATATTTAAATAATTGATAAATAATTTTTCATATTAATAAATATAAAATATCATGTCTTCATTCATCTCAATGATTAAAATATGACGATTTCAAAGGAACATATAGATCTCCAAAGTTTTTCAAATCAATCCCTTCCGGGGCCATGCCATCATCATCTTTGTCATTTACAAAAATATTCAATTAATATTAACAAGAAAATCATTTTTGAAAACAAAATAATTATTAAAGATTTATATGAGAAGTTGAACTTGTGCGCTTCATTTATTGGAATTGATCATTTTTCATATAAAACCATTTCTTCGTAGTCTAGCTCTCTTAGCTCATCCTCGTCAATTATCCAAAATTTAGTCTCATCAATTCATGTATAGTTAACGAGATCATAGCCCATTTCTCTTGTTGTAAAACCTAAAATTGATAAGCATATAATCATTCAAATTTTCCAAAACATATAATAATTCCAATTGCAATCAAATAATTTCTTGATGCCCAAATGAACCTAATACATGCCTTCTTACACATATCCCATCGAAGTTTTCTTATCACAATCAACAATACACAACAAAAACACAAGTAAAGCCACAAGCTTTATAATTATGAAATAATCATTCTAATTTATTTTATTTTATTTTTATTATTTTTATTTTTATCCAAGATGATAGAAACTGCAACATTATTTTCATTATCCTTTGAATATCTAGAGTCTCCAAAAAACTTGCTATTGACCAAAGTTTGCAAATCATGCTTATGATCATGAAGACTTTTTAGTACAATGAATATGGTAGCAAAGCAAATTGCTCTATGTCATAGAATCTTTGTCCAAAACATCTTTGATGCACATCCAACTTAACAAAACAGTATGATTATACACAAATATTATCACCTTTGATGCATATTTTATAAATTCAACCATAGGATCCAACTTACTAATATCCTTAAAGATCAAATTAAGATAATGAATTATATAAGGAGAATAAATAACATGTAATTTATACTTTTAAGAAATCATCCTCCTTACAACCATATAGTTTGTTGCATAATTAGTGAGCATATGAACCATATTGTTTGAACCAACCCATTCAACTATTTTCTTAAACATTTGAAACAAATTAATTACATCATTCATAATATTTGAAGCATCAATTAATGAATTTCACAAATGTGATTGGGTATAAACAAGGAAGTTGATGAGTATTCTTTACTTATTATCTACCTAACCATCACTCAATATTGTACACTCAACTTTTGCCTAAATTCATGAAGAGTTTAGAAGTAACTCGAATTCGTTCTTGGCATCCTTTAACAAATTAATCCATAATTGATGGTAAGTTAGAACCTAATGTCTTGCACCTATAGGTTCTAACATTGGTTTCAATTAAAAGGAGTTGACAATATTAATTATTAGAAATGTGTGCATCATAAAAAATATCTTCTAATGATCATATCTACTTCCCAAATAGGGTTTTTTTTTTAATTTTTTTTTTAATTTATCAATTAATATACTCTTAATAGAAGGTTGAACTCTTGGAGTAGTTCTTGGTGTAAGATACTTATTATTATTATTTTTTCCACTACTTATTATTGTAGAATTCTTGAAACTTTTCTTCATATTCTAGTTTATCCCTTCAAACTGTGATACGTTAGGGTCATATGCGTATTCATATTTGTAAGCTTCTTGAGTTGTCTTTTTAGATTTTACAAACTCTTGCAAATAATTTTTCATTCAAAACCAACATTAGGAGAAACTAATTTACATGGTCCAATATCACCTTTTATTCCAACAGGGTATTGTTTCATTTTATGAATTCCTCACATTTTCATAACCTTTTTGTAATACAAATATATGAGAGCTTTTCTTCTATTTGCATATCTTTCTTCAGAAACATGAACCCATCCAATGACAAAGATTTGTGCATGGTAGGAATTGAATTGTTAGGAGCTCCTATGATAAGGACCTATATAATTAGGACTCATCGGTTATTCAAGATATTATGTTTAGTACATACCTTGGGCCATATAAGATATTCTATGCGAATACAATGCCCCACAAAGACTTGTAAGTACCATGAGCATATTGACTCCCTCTAGGCTATAGAGGATTCACCGTCTAGGCTATATAGGATTCAAAGATTCATTCTCCCTTGAAGACATGAATGCACACATGGACATCCTTGTTATAGCCTATGGGATTCATGGGTGGCTAAATGGCTAAATGGCTAAATTTCACATATATTTCATCCCTCAATATATTATTCACTCTCTTATATGAACACTCTCACATTATATGAGTTATCACATTTGTTTTCTAATTTAAGTACAAACTTTGCATATTTTTTTCTTAAGTATTGACTTAAGGTCATGACCATGTATTGTTTGCTTTTAGTATACTCTTATAACTTAAAAAAAAAAGAAAAAAGATTTGAGAAAATTCTCTCTCTAGGTGATAAGAGATATTAAATTAGATTTAACAAAAACATTTAAAAGTTGAAGTTTTTAAGTCTTCATTTAGTTTATATTGCAGAATAAAAAAATGTAACTCAAATATATGAATATATGGATCAGCATTTTTTTATTTTGATTTGAATAATCTGAAGATTTGATAATTATTAATAGATAACAAGGAATAGAGTTTCTCAATCTTCCTTAAATTTAGTGAAATTCCAAATTAGGATGGAAGCATAAATTCAAAACTTGGACAAAGTCTGCAGAAAAAATACAAAATTCAAATTGAATTTTCAACATCTGGATGAATCCAGAATTTTTATTTTAAATCAGAAATTTAAAAGTTTGGAAAAATTTGTCTAACTTCGTCAAACAATCAAAATTTTCTTCGATCCAAATTTGGCAAAGTTAGACTGGGGAATTGTGTCAGGGGTGGCTGCCACATAAAATGGCATTGAATGAGAGCGAGACTTTTTGATGGCCAAAGAAGTTGTGGGCCACGATTGGACGTGACTTAGGGTCAGAAGTACTTCCAAATATTCCAAAGTTAGCCCGACGATGCATCCTAACCCTTTATATGAGCATTTCTTCTTTCTTCATTCCCAAGTCAGTATAGTCGTTGTTGATCGGTTCTCACCATAATTTCAATGACTCATAATGAATGGCATGCATCCTAACCCTTTATATGGGCATTTCTTCTTTCTTCATTCCCAAGTCAGTGTGGTCGTTGTTGATCGGTTCTCACCATAATTTCAATGACTCATAATGAATGGCTTCCTAGTGGGGAGAGATTTTTTGAAAGGGAATAAAAAGGGGGTGGGGGGGAAGAGAAGTGGGTGGAGGGGAGGAAACCGTAAGATGGGGGAGTAGCCATGCCTGCCGTCTCTCCCACCCTCGTTTTACTTTTGAAGTCTTTTTTTTAACTTCCATAAGCACTTATGTTTGAAAGTGGGAAAAACTTTAAAAGCTGTTTCTAGTTATTTAAAAATTTAAAAACCATTTGGCCCGAGCCTTTATGGGTGTAAATAATGTTAATTCGGTTAATTTTTTGACTAAAAAATGAATTGAACTAATATAATCAGTTTATATGCGACAAAAATTGAACTGATTGAAATAAAAAATAAAATCAAACCAAATCTTTTAAGGTTGGGGTAGTTTGTTTCAATTTTCGTAGATTGGTTTGAACCAAACTTTTTATTATTTCTTAACCCAATTGTGGATTTGTTTTTGTTTTAAACCTAAAACCCATTAATTTGAATTTATATAAGGTGTTAAGCTTAATTTATTTTTAAAATTAATTCAAATCAACTTGAATTTAATGTTAAAAATATATTGAATGCATTTAGAATTAACTTGATCATAATATAAAATAATGAATTGTTTTAATATAACCAAATATTAAAACACTTATCAAATATAAAATAATTATATAAGTTTTAAAATGTCAGTTTAATTTGATTTATATTAGTTAGAAGACAAGAAAATTGAATACTAATAAAATGTGGATTTTCAAAATTCTCAAATCGATCGGTTTTGATTGCTTTGAATTGGTTTGTAGATTTTTTTTAGTTTTACTCACATCCCTAACTATCTTTTGAAACAATTTTTTAAAATATAGAGAACAATTTTAAAAGAACTATAAGTAAAATAAAATAACATCTCTTTCTTTTTTCACTCTCTATCTTCAACTAAATACTAGAATTCCTCAAATACAATCTCCCTTTGAAATATTATAAGAGGTTTTATTTTATTTTATTTTTATATTTTATATAATTTTTCTAAATTTTTTTATTGGATAAATAAATTTCAAATTAAGTAGCACTTAATAAGTATAATCTATTAATATTCATATTATATATATAACGATTTTATAATAGTATCAGTATTATATTTTACTAAAAAAATATTTATTTTTTAATTTATTTATGATCAATTACAAATATATTTTAGTTTTAATAACATTTAAATTAAATTTAATTAATATAATATCAATTAGATTTACAAATTTTTATGAAATCAAAATAGAAGAACAATAGTTTAAAAGCACCAAAAATTTGTTTACCCAAAGAACCTTTTTGTTTTTTGAAAAATATTTTTAAAACAACTTGTCAAATAGCTTAAACATTGAATCTTTTGATCATCCAATTTTTTTTTTTTAAATTTTTTAAATTTTTAATTTTTGTCTAATCCCTTCCATAAAATCTTGCCAATTTTTTCTACCCTCCAAGACTCTAATTCAATCAATCATCAATCATCAATCATCAATCACATCAACTTTACACCACTAAATTTCTTAAAATCATAATTAATAGTTGCTACTCAGTCATCCAAAGTCAATCACAATTATCCAAAATCCCATAAACCCTAAAAACCACAATCACCCATTACCAAAGTAGATAACAAAACGAAGTTATCCCATTGGCATGACCAATCAAATGCAATAAAAAAAGGTTACGTACAATAATAAGATTCATCCACAAATAAAAAAAAAAAAAAAAGACTAAATTGAACTTGATTGGTACGAATTTGCAATTTAATTTCCTATGATGTGGATTATATGCACAAGAGTTAACGCCATCCCTTTTCATTCTTAAATTAATGACATGTGGATTAATATATTATTAAAATATAATTTCTTATAAATAATTTTGATATTGAAAAGTAGAAAGTAGACTAAGAGCGTGTTTTAAAATAATTTTTGAAAACTTTTCTAATCTTTTTAACACTTGAATAATAAAAAATTTTAAGTATCGAAAAGATTAAAAATATTTTTTAGAATCACTATTAAACGAGTTCTAATACAACTAAGTCTTATATATGAAAAAAAGATGTTTTTTTTTTTTTTTGAATTTAATTTTAAATATAAGCTAGACCTTATTAATGAATTTTTCTAAATTATACTATTTGTTTGAAGATAAACCTGCAAATATTTTACAAATTTTCTGACTTGTAGTAGTAGCAAAGATTGGACCAAATAAATTCAACACCTATCCAAGACTGAGTCAAAGGTGGGCCACATGGTACCCCCCATTTATATCTGGTCCGACCCCTTTTAAAAAAAAAATAAATAAAAAAAGAAATTGGCCCAAATATTTAGGCTCGTTATGTCTGAGATGTCATGTCATACATCTGCCCTAGATTAGTAGAACGCTATTATTAACATGAAGAAGTCCATGCACACAAAATAAGGTTACAAGGACTCCCAAGTCCCAAGTTTTATTGTAAGTTTTTCAGTACTATACTGTAACTATAAGCTTCAGCTGCAGGCTTCTGTTCCACCTCTATCTACAGTCATAAACATGAGATGGATGGATGGCTGGCTCCACTATTGATCTCAGCTCATCCCAGTTTCCGCTTGTGAAGAATTGATCATCTACGTTTGGGTTCCAAAAGCTCGAGTATGGTCCACTGTATGGTGAACCGAATGAGCTCATTTGGCCGACAACCAACTGGCTTCTTTCATCGATACTGCTGTCGACAACAGTCCTGTTCTTGGTCCGAGTGGTGGAGTTTTCAAAGCTTAAGTACTTGTCATTGTTGTCAGATTCTAAACTACAAGTCTTGGAGCTTGAATCAGTGGCAACCTGTTTGTTTGATGTTGATCCTTTCCATTCTGTTGTGTATTTCCTATAAGTTGGGCTTCGTTTGAAAATTCGACACAGTGTCCAGACTTCCTGCGCATGCATTGAGAAAAATGGGTTTCAGTTCAGTTTCGTGATCTGGCTATTTGTAGAAAATTTAAGGCGGTGGGGATGCAATGATTTTAGGGTTCTGAAGTTTCTTTGTAACTGCTGTGAATGAGACCATTAATATTAGGACATGCATACAGTTCAACTAGTTTGACTATGCAGGACAACTAGATATACCTCATGACGAAGAGAAGAAAAAGACATCAAAGCTTAAAGCAGAAAGATCAACACATGCTTTCTTCAAGATCCACGCATGCCAAATCCTAATGACAGTTTAGAAATAATAGAAAAATAATGGTGAGTTGGATCTGACATCCATTCATGTCCTGGTGAAGTAAGCAAGAAGAGAGAAAATTATGATTACTTAACTAAATTGAAATAGATAAATTTTGAAAATAATCAACATGTTGAATAATCGCCACAATTTTAAATCCCCATATACTTTTTGAACTTTTCTTCTTGGAAAAAATAACTTCCACATGCACAATTTCGTGCGAAGGTGAGTATTAGGAGAAAAATCAGATAGTCGCCCGATGTTTTTCTCTTCCTCAAATTAGTAAAGTAATGGATGCTTAAAAAATGATAAGGATGATGATATAAGTTGTAGAGAAAAATTTATCATTGTTTCATCATTATAAGCTGATTAGGTTCATGTATAGATTTAAAAGTTAGTTCAAGTTGAACACAAATTATCATCTAAGTAATCTATCACATGATGGACTTCACCATCTTAGGCACAGCTTCAATGCAGATCTTGAAGGATTAAACTAGAGAATTATAGGACTTGAGGAGAGCCAAATCCATCTTTGGACAATTTGAGAGCGTTTTAGATTGAAGAAAAAAGGAAGTCTAACCACTTGAGTACAGATACAATGCCCATGTTTATGCATGACAATTGCTAGTTCTTTCAGATACAAAAAGATATTGTCACAGCTAAGTTGTGGAGAAGTTAAGGGAAGAATGAAGTTTGAGAAAAATCTTACAGCTTCTTGAGTGACATTCTTTGCATTGGGGAAGTAGGTGCCTTTCCCACCTGGTGGGAGGCGGAACTCATGCATCATCCAATCGGTTTTGGTGCCTTTTCCAGCGCTTCCACGGTAGTAGACCAAGGATTTCTTCAGGCCAATGCACTCATTGGTTGCTTCAACAGAATATATAGGCTTGTCAATGCCTGTGGCTTTCCAAAATCCGGACCCTGTGACTCTATTAGGCCTTACGCTGTTCCTATACTTTCTCCCTCTTATGCAGAAGAAGTACCACTCTCTATCTCCCATGTTAGTGCTGACTCCTTCATTTTCATAAAAAGACATCGAGGTAAGAAATTAGGGCTAAAGCTAATAAGAGGCATGCAAAAATATTAGTATATTTTAAGCCAGGTTACTTTAGGATTCCAAATTACAGTTGATGATCATACAAAGGTTCATTATTGAAACAAGCTTTAAGGTTTATTATTCTTTTCTTCATTTTCTTTTGAAGGGAGCTTACTGTGAAACAAGCTTCAAATTCAAAATAGGGAAAAGGGTATGTAAACTTATGCTGCCTCTAGCTAGCATGCATCCTCATTGCCATGAGGTAAGGGACTATTTTGGTTGAGAAGATGAAGAGAAGATCAAAAGAAGACATGGAATTTCACCCCATTCCAGCCCAAATAACTTCTCGTTGGAACTAGATGCTGCCTCTTCTCCCTTCAGTTTTCTTGTAATTGTGAAATTATAATAAAACATACTCTAAAAACTTGAAAGAAAATGTTTATATCTAAATATTGTCAACTAAGTAGAATCATGTTCCTGTAATTTCAGTTGCTTCAAGCTTATTGAAACACCTAGCCTCCATGATCATCAACATACACTCCTTAAAATTCCCATATACCGCCTGCAGCCACAGATGTTAGCATCACCATCATCATCATCTCTCTTTCTCTGCATGTGCAGGGTTGTACGGACTGCAGGTTACAATAAGTTGTTAAAAGTTTGTTTGCGTGCATGCAAGGCTACTCTCACCACAACCACCTGCCCATATATGTCACTAGGTTCTCACCCCGCTATCTTTATATGTTCTTCCTTTTGTATATCTAAATACGCATTTCTTTTCAGCAAAGTTGGCTGCGAATCTTTTCAAATTGTAGCAACTCGATTCATCTCAAATTAATGGCTTCCAAATCATGAATTCATCGGATCAATAGAGAAAAAGAGAGCACCTGTTTTGATTCTTAAGCCACCCAAGTGAATTAAAGTGAATGGGAAAGGAGAAAAAGGGATGAAATTATAGCTTACTTGGAAGATCCCATGGATCATATTTGTAGATATCAACCTGTTTGATGAGTTCAAGACTGATTGGTTTCTTCTCCACCTTCCGCCGCAGATAAAACCCTACAAGTTCTTCATCAGTAGGATGAAACCGGAATCCGGGGAGCACGACTTCTTCATCATCATCCTTCTTGTTGTCTAAAGTGCTAGTCTTCTCCACCTCCATCCCTCTCTTTCTCCTCCCCGCTCCTGTTTGTCCAAGCTTTAGGTTAGACTCAACTAGAACCTTCTTATAATGAATATATTTTTGGTGGTGGTTGCGCTGGTCAAGTCTGTGATATCGATTCTCATTAATCTTGAGGGCAAAAGGGTCTTGGAAGAAGTCTCCATTTGTTGATAATTCAACAACCCAGTGAAAGACACTCAAGTAAATAGTTTTTATTTGGTCTCAAAAAAGGTTCATGGTGGAGCTTGGAAGGCAAAAAAGAAAATAATGTAACGGATCTTTTTGAAACTTTGGAAGTATTGCCTTACACAAACTATTATAAAAGTCTACCATGGGCCATGAGAGTGATTCAGAAAGAGCCAAACCTGTAGACTTGCATAAAAGGAGAGAGAAAATCAAAGGAGAAGCTTTCAAAGACATTATGGGTGGAGGAAAATTATGAAAAAGAGCGCTATCAAAGGAGAATCATGTCATGAAGGTATATTGACAAATTTGAATTCTTATTTCACACATAAATACATAAACCAATCTTTTGCCCTCCATTGTAGACTGGATTTTCAACTTTCAAACAAATTGCCCACTCCCAATGATAGTTACCCATGAGCTTAATTACCTCAAACAATTCTTTTTTATACATGTGGCGGTAAAGAGAGACTTATATTTGGCAAAAAAAAGGGTTTTTTTTATTCGCCATAAGGCTGAAAATCAATGAAGCTTTTGATCAGAAGAGCTTAGCCGGTGACTTTTGACAAAATTTTGCTTTGTGTAGGCTGTCCAATTTAGAATTTGTGAGTGAATGAGGTTCTGGATTAGGAATTTTCCAATATGCCTGTGTGGGAGTCATAATACTAATGCTGTCTTTCTTCCATTCTTTCATATTTTTGTTTTTGGTCTAGAAGGAAGCCATGTTACCTCTAGTCAATAATGTTATCTATGTCCTATATATTATTGGTCCATTGCTAAAGTATTTATACTTAATTGATCTTAATTATGTTGTGCTTCTTTGAATTAAGATGGAAATGGTGTTGTAAATATTTCATTATAAGGTGCATTTTGCATGGATGAATTTGATAAGAGAATTATTTTTGGAGCTTAATTTGAACCCTTCCATCCATTTGCAATCCTAACCCCAAAAAAGTTTGATCTTACTTCTTTCATCTCCCTTTCCTCACTTTCTTCCATTCCCTTTCCCTCCCTTCCTTCCTAACCCTAATTCCATTTTCGATATTCCCTACTTCAAATTTGGAAAAAGGAAAATGGAAATAAAAACTGGTCGTATGGCTGGTGGCCATGGAAGTAAAAACGGAACAATATATAGATGAAAATAACATTGAAAGAATTCATAAAGGGATAAAAAGATCTCGTATTTATAAATATAATATTTTTATTTTTTTTTTTAAATAATTTATTTTTGACATAAATGCCTTTTAATATATTGATTATTTATATTTGCGTTTTAAAAGAAAATATTATTTATGTAAGAAGAAAATTACGATATTTTTATACAAGACCAATTTTTTCTAGGATTAGAAAAGGTCGAAGATTGGATTCACACGATTTTGACCCTTTCAATAAATAAAGGAAAGCTGACGACCATATCAAAAGTTACAAAGGATAATAAAAACATTTCATTTTCCCACTCCCACTTGGTGGGTCTTTATCAAGTTATAAAGTTCCTTAAAAACATTTCATTTTTTCACTCCCACTTGATGTGGATTAGGTAAATAAATTGAGATTTTTTTCAGTGTTTGAAAGCAACAAGAGATGTCCCTTACTACCTTGAAATTGCAAATTTTCAACACTTAGATGGTTTTTTCTTTTTATCTTAATTCGAAGAGACTCCAATTTACTTTGGTTTGAATGCAGATGAATATTTGAGTTTAAATGACATATTTACTTTCATTAAAGCATGGGTGCTATTAAATATTAAGTTTTTTGTTTTTACATAAAAAAAAACGTTTAAAACATTTAGTAATAAGATGAATTTGAATTTGATTTCAAAAAAATAATTATCAAGTTCATTCTTATTTTATATAATTAAGATATCATATTTAAGAACTAATAATTTGACAAAAAAAAAAAAATTAACATATTTTTAAATATTTCAAAATATCAAATTTATTATAATAATAAAAAATGTAAAAATTATTATGAAACATTTAAAATTAATTGATTAAAAGGATGAAAATATTTCATATTTGTGAATTTAACCTTTTTATTTATTTAAATAATCTATTTTTTGTCATAAACTCTCTCAATATGTTGATTATTTACTTGTGTGTTTTAAAAGAAAATATTATTTTGACAAAAAAAAAAAAATGATGATATTTTTGTTTGGAGCGAGTATTTTTTAGGGTTAAAAAAGTTAAAAGACTGGATTTATAAAATGGAGATGGAGAAAATGAATATCGATTAGCTTCCAATGATAGGATTTATATTTGGGTATATTTTGTAGCACTTTGGGCTTGTTTGTTTCTTATTTTCAAGAATTGTTTTCTATTTTTGAAAACAAAAAATACAAAAAACTTATTTGGAGAAGGGGGTGTGTTTTTTATGTTTTCAAAAATCACTTTTTTGAAAACAATAAAAAAATATTTTCATTATTTTTTCACTATTCAAAAAATAGATTGTTTTTCGTATTTTTTCTTTTTTTTTTTTTGTGTTTTCTTAACTGTTTTTTGTGTTTCCACAAATATGAACTCCACCCAACCACCATACCCTTTCTTCTTCATTAAATTATTGAAATTATTATACTTACACATGGTGACAAAGTCATCATTTGTTTAAGAAAATTATAATTGGCATAAAAATTTCAAAATACAATATTTTTTAAAAAAATTTAAATGAATTGTGCATATAAAAATTATTTATATATTTATAATATCAAGTTAATGGAAGAAAGCACTTTATTAATTAAAAAAAAAAACTTTCAAATATATTTTTTGTTTTACTTATTTTAAAAAACTTTTTTATCAACTCAATCAAACATGTTTTTTTTTTTTTTTTTTTTTGAAAACAAAAACCGTTTTCCAGAATTTAGTTCTCAAACACAATTTTTTTTTTTGAAAATACAAAAAACTATTCTTAAAAACTGTTTTAAAAAATTATTTTTCACAATAATTTTCAAAAACAGCAACCAAACAAACCCTTTATTTTTAATTATTTTTCATATTTATATAATTATTTTTTAAAATAATATTAGAAAAAAAGAAAATAACTTATTTTTAATATAAATTCTCAAAAACCCATGTTTTGTTAAATTCCCAAAAAAAAATAATTATCAAAGTGTTTCCTTAAAAGCAGAAAAGAAACTAGTTTTCAAAACAGTTTCACACAATGTTTTTGTTTTCAGTCAGCGTTAAATTTGAGCCTGAAACCAGTTGAGGCGGATGTGAAGGCCAGGCTCGTGCTTTGAAATTCCAGGCAACCATCCAGCCCCACACGAATAGAAAGGTACGTACCATGTACAGAAAAGCTGACAAATCATTAAATAGTCTGAATTTATCGTCAAATTATTGAATCCAAAGCTTGTTCCCATGATCAATTATTTGATAGTCTAATCAAATCCTGATCTCCCCGATTGATTTTTCACAAATATTCAACCAATTTTGGGACCTGGAGAAGTGAATGGCCTGTCTGTTGTACAAAGGGTTGGGGTTGCTCCTTCAATGTGATAACTGACGTGTTGACTACAGTTCTGAGGTTGCTATATTCGTACTCCACAATATTGGATGCCTTGAACGCTCTTGTGCACAGATGTCTGGTACACGATTGTACGTTCAGAAAGTTTGTAGAATTCAAAACCCCAAATTCAAGTCGGGTTATAGAAAACCAATTCAAGTCGGGTCATAGAAAGCCCGAAAAAAAAGTGTCTCTCTCTGTATGTATATATTTTCCATGCATTAACTGCAGTTTGATTTTGATATATCTTAAATAAATATAAGAACATATACATGCACGCATGCATTTTATAAAAATAATGATTTTTTGTCGCATTTTCTTCCCACTTTTGTTGAATTAATTTAATAATTTAAATATAATTTAATTTAAAATAAATGATTATTTGATTAAAAGGGTCATTGGAAACCCAATTTTAAAAATCTAACACTTCTTCGTTTTTTGACCCCATTTTGATAAAAATGCCCTTATTATTTTCTTGTAAAAATAACTATTTCTTTTAAAACATATTGTAAATACTTGAAATAGTTAAAGACATTTATATCAATAATGAGTTACTCTTCAAACAAAAATATGAGAATGGATAAATTCACAAAATTATGGATATGAATTCAAATTCTATTTGTCTTTGTTTGTTGGATGTGAATCTAAATTCTATCAATCTCTGTTTGTTGGATATATATTTAAATTTTGTCTATCTCTATTTGTTAGATATGAATTCAAATTTTATCCATCTTTGTTTGTTAGATATGAATCCAAATTCTATCTGTTTCTGTCTATTGGATATGAATCCAAATTTTGTCTGTCTTTTTTTTTTTTTTTTTTTATGGTTTTATGTTTTCTTCTGTCTTTCTTTGTTGATTTCTCATTCCTTGATAGTTTTATGTTGACTTTTTTTATTTTATTTTTTATTTATGGTTTTAGTTTTGTGTCTTTTTTTTTTTTTTTTTTCCTTGGTGGTTTTAGTTTCGTGTCTTCTACTATTTTCCTTTCTTTTCTAGTCATATTTTCCTCCCTAAGTATATACATTTTCTATTCTTATTGAGTGTCATAATGTTTTTAAGTTCGAACTTGTTCACATCGATCCTTTATTGGATAATACATATAGTTTTCTTACAAATACTGGTACTTTGGTTTTTGAGTGTGATGCATCTTCCTCTCCTCCTCCTACTACTACTCCCATATCTTTTGAAACTATGGATCTTCCTTCCTCACATTCTTCTCAACATCTTCTAAGCTATGATTGAATTTGAGTGTGATGCATCTTCCTCTCCTCCTCCTACTACTACTCCCATATCTTTTGAAACTATGGATCTTCCTTCCTCACGTTCTTCTCAACATCTTCTAAGCTATGATTGAAAAACTTCTACTTTGCATAAAATGGATACTTGGGATTTGGTACCTTTACCACCCGTATGGTATGGATTATGAGGAGACTTTAACTCATGTTACATATATGACTACTATTTGTACTCTTATTACAGTTGCTTCTTTTTTTTTCTCCCACTTAGATGTATTGTGACAACAAAAACACTTTTTAGATTGCTCACAACTTTGTCTCTTATGACAAAACTAAACATATTGAAATTGATTATCACCTCACTTGTTATCACATTCAGCCTAAGACTCTCACTTTGTCTTTTGTTCATTCTTTCAAATAGATTGCAGATTTGTTTATCAAGTTACACCCGCTTTTGTGTTTTTGATTTTTGGTTGACAAACCTTTGATACTTCTTGCAACCATATCATGAGTTTGTGAGGGATGTTAGAAGTTATCAATATATTTGGTTACTATATATTTATTTATTTTGTTATTATATATCTTATTTATTTAGCTACAATATTATAATTATTTTCTTTCTTTTTAGAAGTAAGGGTAAATTAGTCTTTATTTTTTTAATAAGTCTATTTAAATTTTAAAGATGTTGTAACTATTTTCAAGAGAATTCATAATAAAAAATCTTAATTTTTTTCTTCGAATCTTTTTTGGATTTCAACAAATATTACAACTAAGTTATCCTTTATTCATTAGTCTTCATTCAATTCATATTAATAATTAAAAATTTAAAAATTTCCATTATATGAAATGTCTAAAAAGAGAAAAACACGCAAAGAAATAATAAGTTCCATTTTTTTTTTTAAATTCTTATCTTTTATCAAGCACTTTTTGGATAAAATGTAAAAATATTAAAATGAGGTTATATATGTAATTTTTAATACATAAAAATTATTTTTCAAATATGACTATATGAGTATTGTCCCATCCTTTTTAATAAAATATTTTTATTAAAAATATAGTTTTTCGGTTCAAAAGATTTGATTGTTATGTTATCTTACACTTTGGACTCTTTTCCTACCAAAAAGAAAAAAGAAAAAAAGAAAAAAGAAAAAACATATATAGGGTATTTTTAATACAAATCAATTAGATTTGCCACCAGAAAACTGGACATAATACTCAAACTAGGTTTAAATCCTAAATATAAAAATAAATTTGAAAAAGATTTTGGGTTGAGTGGAAAATAGGAGATAATTAGGGATTGTTTGAAAATTATTTTTTAGAATAATTTTTTGTTCTTAAAAAAAATAAAATAAAGGGAAAACATGCTTGACAACAAGAAAATTGTTTTCTATTATGAAACATGGTGTTTTCTATTTTTAAAATAGAAAATATGATGTTTAAAAAAAAAATCTTTTAATTATTTTTATTTGTTTTTATAGAATTGTTTTAAAAAATAATTATATAAACACGTAAAATTGAATAAAATACTAAATATAAAAATGATTTTTAAAAGATATGTAAAAATATTAAAAACAGATTAAAAACATCTCATTTCTGAAACAAACTTTAGTTTATAAAACATTAGGCAACAGTTTTCAAGAACTATTTTTCAAAATTATTTTCGAAAACAATTATCCCTCAAACAAGATCTTAATTTCATACAAGACTAGGGTAATTTGAGTCAAAAGAATAGACAAACACACATTCATCTTTAATTAAGAATGTTTTTGTCCCATGCAGAACTAATTACATTAAACTTAGCTATCATGCACCATGTTTTCCTGCCGGGAAATCATTCAAGCTGCCATGCGAACCACTCTCCACCGAGCTCCATCACTCACAATAAAATTAATCATTCATAATATTCAGAAGATGTATTAAACTATGGGCAATTTCAACATGTAAAATCACGTGGTATGACTATGAGCTTTGAGTTCTCTTTATCAGAATGGCCACAACAAATAGTAATTTTATCAATGTCTTCTTCCTGAACCTCCTTTTCAACGCACGATCTTTTACAAATTAAAATGGAAAGTGTCCAGAAAATCAACAGCCGAATTCACTGACTTGCCCTAGATCTTACAAGTAAGATTAATCCAGCCACGTCTATGAGCTGAATGTTGGAGAACAGCAGAGAATGAATGAATGAATGAATGCTTTCATAGGGAAAAGTTTGCTGAGGCATAGACTTTTGGTTAGAGAGAGTTGCACCGCACACTCGAGCATGGACAAATCTAATTTAGGAGTCAAACATGTAAGAAAAAAGAATATTTTTGTTTAGATTTTAAATGAAAATGTGCTGATGAAAAAGTCCGAGTCTACGACCTTGTTGTCCCTTTAATAGTCAAGTCTTAAAGAGAACCTTCCTCCGTCGGACAAAGTGGAATCACACCCTCTAGTCTTTGCGGGGCTGTCCATACAAAAACTGGTCCTGAAACAGTCTTACTTTGACCTTGGACGTGGTATGACATCATGAATGCCAAATCTAGGTACTATTATTTTATACATTTCAATAACTTTCTATGCAAGATTTCGTCACATGCATGAAAAATTGGCTTCGGGGGTGCACAATTGGATTTGTCATGTTATTTAATTTTCTTATTAAATACATTGCTAATAATTTATAAATCACTATAAATCTTCATTACCGGTAATAGTATGATATGCATATTAAATCCAAATACTGCAAACTTAAACTTTTAGAAAATTTTTTAATTCAGTATGGTATCAGAATTTAATTTGACGAGAAACCTCATATTTTTATATAAATTCAAATTTTATCTGTCTCTCCACGTGTGGATATGAGAGGAGGGGTGTTAAGAGTATTATACGTATATTAAATCAAAATTTTACAAATTTAAACTTTTAAGAAAATTGATAATCATATATATTATTTTATAAATTATTTTATTTTTACATTCTTATATTAATATATTGATATTAGACTTCTCTTTAAGTAAAATAGTATCAAATTCTTATTAGCACAATAAGTGATATCAAAGTTTTCTTTTTGTACAATACTTTTAATTAGTTAAAAGCTGATCATTTAAATTAAACACACACATATTTTATAATAAATTTATATATTTTTTTAGTGGCATATAGGAATCATGCATCCAAAATTTTAAGATTTAGGTCTGTTTAAGAGTTATTTTTGAGAATAGTTTTCTATTGTACAGTATAAAAAACACAGAAAACACGTTTAATAATTAAAACTATTTTTGTTTTCTGTTTTTAAAAATATAAAATAGGGTGTTTTCAAATAATATCTTTTAATTGTTTTATATTGTTTTCATTTGTTTTTTGAAAGCAGTTTTAATAAATAATTATACAAATATATAAAATGATTAAAAATAAAATATTACATGTAATAATTATTTTTAAAATAGATTTAAAAATATTAAAAATAAATTAAAAATATATTAAGTTTTCAAATAGACTTTTAGAACAATTCTAAAAAACTATTTTTCAAATTGTTTTGGAATACAGTTACCAAACAACCCTTAATGTTTTCTTCATACTTCCCTTTCTAAATAATATTTAATATGATAATATAAACAAAATTGATTTCATTAGAGATGTGGTGGCTGGTATAATGACATCTGGAAACTTGTAGAGTAACTTCTAGTATTAAACTAACCAAACCTTTCCACAAATATTTAGGGTGGTTGTGAAAAGAAGTACGTGTAGCTACATTATTGGACCCAATAGGATGCTCCAAAAATAGTACCTTACGTGATAGGGATGCACCTTCAAAAGTCATATTACTTGTACCACCAAGACACTACCACCAAGTATTTATCCATATCTTAATCCGTGTATGTATGGAGACGAACATAAATATATATAGAAAAGATAAATATTAGAAGACAAGTCTCATAAAGAGACAAAAATATGGAGTGCTTCGGTCAACCAATCCCGCTATGCGTGGCAAATGTTTCAGGGGACTGCGTAGGATTGAACAGCCTTTGCCTGAGGGAAGATCAATCGATGGGTGTGAGTGAAGGGAAAAGTATTGGAACAGGTGGGTCACCTCAGTTGACAACGCAAATCTTGGCTTTGGATCTCTACATCGGTGCTGAATATTGTTGAAAAGGAAACACGTGGTCAGCTACATTGGTTCTAGACAACAAAGCCTGCAACAATTAACCTGAAGTTGAAGAATTCTTGGTCCAGCATATAAAAAAAAATTTGATTTATGTGTGGAGATCTTGAACAGCTCAAGTCAACCTCACCTAGTTGGCAAGAAAGTAAGGGTTGGATTCTGTTCTTCATGTGAGGCCTAGGCTCTCAGCTCTCCTTAAGAGCTAGTTTAGGCTTGGCTTGTTGCATACTAATTAGTAGTTTTTATTTATTTTAAATTATTAAGATTATTGAAATTTGTATTTATATATTTTCTTATTTAATCATTTTTTTTTTGTTTAGAAATTATTTTTTTATAAATGATTAAAAACTTATTTTAGTGACGTTTTTAGATATTTTGGCTGTTCCAATTTCATATTCTAGTTTAACAATTTTAATTTTCAAAATTTTAAAGTAATAAAATTATAAATATAGATATCTTATATTTAAAGTAATAAAATTAAAATAATAAGTATTCTATATTTAAATCCATTAATATTCCTTATATTTTGTAAAATTCATTTTAATCCTTGAAAATAAAATAATATGACCAAAAATAGAATAAAAAGCATTGATGTTTTAAAATAATAGTTGGCTATAGATATGAAAGTTGAATGCAACTATGTAGTGATCGAGAGACATTATATTAAAGGCAACCTATAATATATCAAATTAGTATTATGAAATATGGACCGTTGAAAGTGCATACTAAAATTCAGATCATTGGATAAAAGTATAAATATATATGATCAAGTATAAATAAATGAAATTAAGTAGAAATACTAAAATTCAGATCATTGGATAAAAGTATAAATATATAAGATCAAGTATAAGCAAATGAAATTAAGTAGAAATAAATGAAATTAAGACAAAAGAATAAGAACAAATTTGAATATAAAATAATAAGACTTAAAGTCCCTACATAACATGACGTGATCATTTTTTGGCATGTACACTGGTACTATCATGGGACCCTATATTAAAATGTGACCATCCTTGTCATATCATCCATTCCACAAGCATGTAGCCCCATTCACATTCTCTAGTATTTCCTTTCTTCACAGAGAGAAATGACTTCTTACCTTCTTCTGTAACAACCAATTTTCATGCGACTTTATCAAACAACAACAAAGAAGCAATCAATTCAAATCTCTCTCCTTGATTCAACTTGACATTAACTAGACAAGGCCATGAGGACTAGGCCATCCATGAAGCTTTAATGTTTAAAAATTAGATCAAAATTTGGATCTGAAAGTTAATTGATTTTTCAAATATTGGCCAAATATTAATGAAATATTGATGAGTTTTTACAACTCCATATGATGGAAATTATTGCAAGATTTTGGAGAAAAAATTGTCAATGTTTTACCATTTATTTTTTTGAATTAACATGGAACAATGGTTTTTTTTTTTCCTTGTGTTGGCCCCTACCATATTCGAAAAATTCACTAAAAGTTTAGTGGATTTTTCTACATTTAAAACCTTGCTCTTAAGCAAAGTCATTTCTAGAGTTGGAACTTGGTAGGTGAGGTTAGGTTTAATAAAGTGTGTCCAAGCTCGTCTTGAGTTTTTAGCCCCTAGTCTAAAGTCTAATAAAACCAAATTTCTAAACTAATCATATTTTCAACCCAAACTCATTTTTTTAGCTTGACCTACTTAGTTTAACGCTTGGGTTGGGTAGATTGAGCAAATTAGGCAAATAATGTTGAAAATATTGCTTTTGAAAAAAATTTCAATATCCATATTTTGTGAAAATATCAATAAAATTTTGATATAGGTGGAAATGATTGTTGAGATTGGAAAAATTGACCAAAAATGTAAAATTTTTGAATGAAAATTTGAAAAATGATATCAAACTAATGATTGATGTGGTTCAAAGATACTCAAGGATGAAGGATTACCATCTTGATTTAAACATTATTATTACCACTATGAAGTTTGCGTAACATTGATTGTAGATAGCAACATGCTAAACATAGGTCTTTGGATTCCTTCTCACTACATCTATATGTATAGGAATAATTATATCCCATAATCATCATAAGTTGATTTTATTTGAAATTGTAGACCTTGTCCATAACTATAATTACAAGGAGAAAAAATGTTTGTCTCATTATATGAGTTATTGTGTTGAGTCCCTACACTCATATAATCAAAACTTTCTAAAAAGAACTCCTTGGCATCCTTTGTTAGGTCCCACTGTGCCTCCTCCCTATGTAAGGCTTCCTAATAACCCCTATTACTGAACCTACAATTCTAGACCAATGGTCTTCATCTTATGTGCAATAGGTGAAGTAGGCTTCATTAGTAAATAAGATCAATTGTTGTTGACTTTGGTCATACTATCCAACATCTCCTTATCATCACCATCATCTCTATCATCTCTTGATCATTATCATTATCATTATCATCATCATCGTTATAAAGATCAACTTCTTCATTATCTCTTTAGGGCATCAAAACTATAAGTTAGTTGGTGCAACACTCATCAAGTCAAAGCTAATAGGGGTAGGTTGTGTTGGTAGCTGTCAAATTATCAACTTAAACAAACCAACTCCACTTTTAGTGTTACTTGTCCTAACTTCTTCAAACATAACTTTATCAACATTAATTCCAAACTCACAAGCATGTGCAACTACTTACGGATTGGGATTCCTATGTTCATCATCCAACTGTACAAGCCTTACCCATTAGGACAATTGGTCTTATAATTCTCTTGGCTTTGTTGAGATGTCTAGAAAATCTAAGAAGTCTATTTAGCCACTTTATTTTGTTTGACCTCTGTGTTTTATAATTTTACCTTCATGTTGCAATATGATTTTGTTGTTTTGTATGAATAAGGGCAAATGTGCTTTGGTTTGTCTCACAAGTTGAAGATGATACAATTTGTGATGAGATTCTTATTGCCAGCTTCCATAATGTACAAGTTTGGTTCCCATACATAAACCACTATTCAACCATAGAAAAGGAAATAACATAATATGCATTGATATATTGATAATCAAAAGTCGTTTGATTTCGACATTCTACTTTTGATAGTGTTAACAAATAACAACTTACCTGAAACTATTTCATTTCTAGTTGTAACTATAGTTTGATCACTAAATCCTTCCCTTATTTCTTTAAATTATGTGAGTTACACATGTAATACAAAAGTTTTAGTAAATTTGCAAATGTAATGACAATAGAAATAAGTTTGTACTAAAATTTCGTTAAAGTATAGGTCTCATTACCTAATTAACATACAAGAAAATAGACTTTTAGTGACAAACTAAAATAAAATTCAAGTTTGCTAAAAAAAAAAAAAAAAAATTCTAAGTTGACAAGAAAATTATGATATATATATATACACACTGATGTAAAGAACAATTGTTATACATACTTAAATGAGTATGAAGATGAGCTATTAGATGCAATGAGATGGGACTATGATGTCCATGTCAGACTCAAGCTTTTCATAACACAAGATGGTGATGTAGAAAAAAAGGTGGGGGAGGGGGGAAGGTAGAATTGTATCTGATAACATTTGTATGATTTTGAAGTTCTCCAAACATGAGTAGTGTTGCAATTGCTTATATAGATGTTCTTGCATGCTTAAGATTGAAGTTATGGTTACAATTTTAGTAATGTATATTTGATTAAAGGTTGGTGAGTCCAAAACTAATGCACATTAATTATGTAATAATCATGAAGCATGTTGTATGTAATGTGGAGAGTTATATGAGTTGAAGAGAGATATGATTAGATTTGAGATAGAGTCAAAGAATGAGCTTCTTTCAAATCCTAAGTGCTCAACTAGCATACCAACTAATTTACTAGCTTAGAGTTGTGAGACATTTTTATTTTATGTCATTCATCTCATCTCCATTGCTTTCTTAGGGTTGAAAATGGTCCTCCAAAAATTAGTTTGGAAAAGCTTTTGAAAATCACAAAAAAATGAGAGCAACTATCCATATTTTTAAGCATGATAGTAAGATTAAAGTTGATGGTAAGACCAAAGTCCATGGTAAGAGACTTGACCTTTAGCTATGAGATTAGCCATTGAAAGATACTTAAAATTTAGTAAAAAAGGAAATGAAACCAAGATTTTTCAATTAGATTTGCAAAGAAAACTAAAAAAGCAAAATAAGGCTCAAAAGAGTTTTTTTTTTTTTAAGGAAAATCACTTAGGTAAAATATCAAACACTTTGTAGTTCTCAAAGTTCCATTTTAAAAATAGTTCAAAGCATCTTCAAAAACATCAAAACAAAGGGAAAAAAATTCCCAAAAATTAACAAAAGATGATCAAAGACCTCAAATCCAAATGAGCCCCATATCATGATTAACTCAATGAGCTTCAAAAGGAGAAAACAACCCAACAAATGAACAAAATAAAATCAAGCAAGGCTTGAAAAACAACTGAACAACAAATTAATTAAGGAATTTAAAAAAGGCAAAGGTTTAGCCTTCTAAAAATACCCTACCTTTGTCTATTGAAAAAAATGTGACGTTATTTATTTTAGGCTAACATCAAGAGTAGGAGCACTAGACTTAACTTGCTTGGTGCTTATAATACATGTAAGAGGCTTAGTGCATGGACTTCTAAGGGCAACAATGATTGTACATACCATAACACCGTGTATTTGGCAAAGCAAAAAAGTTTTGAGAGCCTTATTTCAACAACTTCGAAGATACTTCCACACTAATAGGAATGCAATTTCTCAAAACAAGGGATATGACGCCAAGACTTGTCAACTAGCTAAGATATTTCTATCAAAACAAGATCTTGTATTCACAATCCCATAATTATTAATTAAGAATCATGGGATTGATCTATAAAAGCTAAAGGTTCGATCAAAGATGGACAAAATTGTTAACCAATTGAGTGTTACAATACATATCACAAAGAATTGCGCATAAAGGTAATCTTTACTTGCTTTATTTTGATTTAGATGTATGAAAACATATATACAATGATTGAGAATGCTTATGGTAATGTTGATCCCAATTGCCCTAAACTATAGCTACCTCTCAAAATGAAAAGAGTGTGTATTACATGAGACTTTTAAAAATAATAACAATAAAAAAGAAATATGTACCTCTAGTCCCTCCCCTAAAATATATATAACAAAAATTCATTACAAATTCAAAATAAAAAAGTTCATAGATTAAATTTATTTTTCCTAAAAGAAAATTTGCTATCGCCTATTATCTCTTATCAAGAATAAATAGGTAATATTCAAGTGTTTCAAAAAATAAACCTCCCAACTATATTTCGTGCTCAATTGTATGATAAGAATTGAAGTTTATTACATGGGATTTGATTTCATTTAAAACAAGAAAGGAAAATTATTATGGGGGTGCAATAATCCATTGACATGTGGATTGATACTAAGGTAACACAAGTGGTGCACCACCATAAGGTTGCATAAGAGCCACATAACCCCAAATGGGTACTCCAACAACCATCATAGTACAATAAATGCAAGTTGACCTCTATTATCAATATGGCGATATGATTTCCCACATGAAAATGGAGTTACTTACAACCACCCTCTAAGGGGCACTTTTTCTACTATCAAGGATGAAAATATTGGTAATTACTGATAAATTGGTACTTCTATTTTATATATATATCGGAGATATATCGACAGATATTTTGACACAAAATATCAATGAAATTAAAATTGATCAAAAATTATACAAATATAAGAAAAAATTCTTAAAAATAAAATTAAAAGTATAATAGATATTTTAAAGTTGTTTTGTTCAAAAAATTGATATATGTATAATATAACTTATCATATTTGATAATAATATTGTATGTGCTAAGAAAAAAATATGAATTTTATAAGTATACATTTATTATTAAATTATATAAAATATTATTCGATAATAATATTGTGATATTTGATTATAATATGTCTATTTTAAAAACATATTTAATATTAAAATTATAATTCAATTAATTCAATTGTATTAAATGACATAAAATAAATGATGATATATGTATAATTTTTAATACTTTATTAATATATTAATGATATTAAAAACATTATTAAGAAAATTATGATGGTAATTTTTATATTTTTGGTCTTCAAATAGATGAAAATTTTTCATTAAATTATAAAATAATTATAATTAATTTATTTTTTAAAATATTTTTTAAAATTATGTTTATATGATGAATTTGAGTTTATATATATTTGGTGCAACTTATATAACAAGGGACAAACTTGTCCCAGTGGTTGGCTCAACGCATAGTAAACCCACACAGGCCACATTGACCCATGTTGATCGCCTCAAAGTATCACGAAAAATTAGTAAAATACTAAAAAATTGATGAAATTCACAATAAATTGCCGAAATATCAAGGTCCGCTAATACTCTATATTTTAATCACTGCCCACCATCAAAGGTTGTAATGACCATAGGCAGTCAAAGCATTCAAACCCTAACAAGCGACCCCATCATTAAAAAGAAGATTGCTTTCCAAAGCTAGATAGGTGAAACAAATTAATCCTTTTATGTTAACCCTCTTTCCCATCCATGCCTAACTTGATTGTCACAAATGGGTTGGCCTAATCAATCCATCCCCTATCTAACACTCTTTATGGAAATTAATGTGTAAAGGAATTCTGTAAAGGAATTCCAAAGATAACCTTAAGTGGAAGAGGGATGCAACAATTCTAAATTGCATCCTCATATGCAAAAATAGGACTAAATCAATGTTTCTACAAGGAAGAGTCAAGCTTAACTTCAATTTATTGAATTTTTTTCTGTCTTTTTAATATTCCTAATAAAAAGAAATAACATGAAAAAGTCAACAAATTTTCAATTACTTCAATTAAAAAAAAGCAATTAGTACATAAAAATAATTTTTTTCTTCAAAATTAAAGGCAAGAGACGATTTTATATTTTGGCCCTAATTTTATTTTATTTTAAATCAATTTAAGTGTTGAAAATTTAGGTAACAAAAATTTGATTAAAGAACTATATATATATATATATCTAACAAAATTCTTCTTAATTTTTTTAAATTATTTAAAAAAATTGAAATATTATTTTCTCAAATTTAAAAAGTTTTAAAATAATTTTTAAAGATATAAGATAAGTTCATACTTCTTTAAAAGAGTTGTTATATTTAATATAGAAATTATTATTATTTTCTAGTTTTTAAAATAAAAAATAAAAATATGTCCAAACAAACAATTAATTAATTTCAAATAATTTTGATAATGCCCAAGTACACTAATGGATTTAATAAAATGCTTTATTCATAATTAATGGGAATGTGCCATCAAAGTCATGGGAGTTTTTCCGTCCCACCAAGATACCACCGAGTAATACACACATATATTGTGAGGTTATTACGTAATTATAAGTAAAAATATAGGTCAATTATTCGAAGACAAGTACTGTGTACATGTTGAGCTCTAGTCAACCAAGTCCTTCACGAGATTTCCCGGCATGATAGCAGCTGAAGACATGGAAAAATAGGTGTATGACTCAGTGTCCCAAGGACTGTGTCAGAGATGGAATACCCTAGGGTTGAGGGAACACAGTGGGTCAGCTCGATTGACTATACACATGGTAAGGTTTCTGGATCTCTATGTCGGCGTTGATCATTGAATGGGAAAGTATCAATGGTTCTAGACAACAATGGCTGCACCCAACCCCAAATCTTAAAAACCTCAGCTGAAGCAATTCATTGAATAGTTCAAAGCCGAACCATCCATTCTTAGCATGAGCTGCTTCCGACTCATTCGCATTCAAGATAGACACACCTTTGATGTAATTAGAGGATAAGAAATGGTTGCCACATGAGTAGTCCGAGAAATTTAGGAGAAAAGATAAAAAAAGAGTCAAGAACGCAGAAAGAAGATGGGTGTAAATTTTTGTCCTAAAGAGCTCCAAAATGTTGTCCTAGGGTTTTGATGTAAATACTAAGTTTTTTGTAATTCATAAAGAAGCACAAGAATGTAGTCATTCTCTTTGCCCTAGTTCTCCAGCTCTTGAAGTTTGAAAAGGTCATCTTGAATGGGTTTTTAATTGCCTCAACACAGGGTGAAGTATCCGCTAAGGAACATAGTATATTGCATTTAGGACATAAAAAGTTGTGTAGGGACTACTTAAGTAAATTGGCATTCCTTTTTCAATCAACTGAATCATAGATTATGACTAATCTTGTAAAATTGAATTTTTGAGATCTGCATAAAAGTTGGGAAAAATCAATTTAAAAACTGAGCAATCAATGATTTTTTTCTAAAAGATGAAGCTCAATATTTGGAAAAATCAAACCATGCATGGATTTGGATAAATTATAATGGGATTTCCTATTTTAATGCTTTAGATCTCTTCTTAAAAGTCCGATTTTCTTTTAATTAGGCATTGATTCATTCCTATCTTACTCCTAAAATTGGACACACGTGTTAGGTGATATGATCTCCGTTAAAACTTTGGGGTGCATGCATCTAATTAAGATTCTTGGAATAATTGAAGTGATTAAAAATAAAAATTTTTGCCTCATAAGGTGGTTTAAAAATCATATATGAGCTTTGAATGTTCTCAAACCCAAATTCTTTTTCATAGAAGATGTCTTGAAACCTCACAATCTTCCACCATTATAGCTCCTTCTTTGATCCATGATACTTGTGTAGAATGACTACATGCTTCTTAAAGGAGAGAGATGGAGGCTAGGTTTCCAAAAGATCAATTGTTTGAAAGATTAAAGTCTAAACCTAAAACCCATGAGGTTTATATAGAATCTCCTATGGGCTTAAGTGACTTTGGCCCAACATGTAATTGGATCACTTAATTTAGCCCAATATCGGTTTAGGTTGCTTAATTTAGCCCAACGTGGGCTTTGGTCACTTGATTTTGCCCAGGAGGTCTTAATTAATTAATTAACTCAAATGAGCTCCAATTAATTAATAAGCCTATACAAAAAAAATTCATCATAAAATCTTGTACAACCTTATGCTATTACCAAAATGGATTTATGCACATAAATGATTAATTCTCCATAAAACCTTAAAATAAATAATCATAAGTTCTTGCGCAACCTTACGCTTTTAACAAACCACCCTTATGCAAAAATGATTAAATCTCTAATTTCCCCTAAACCTTTGTGCCAACAAAGACTTTGAGCTTGAGTGGGACTACTAGGACCCATAGGAAAATACTATCTTTCTTATAATCTAACTTTGAAATTGATTCAACACTCTACTAAACAGAGCCAACTCCACTTTAATATCCAATTTCATTACATTAAGACAAGAATTAATTAAATTTGATTTAATCATTTTCTCCAATTTGTGACTTACTAACATATAAACTCCTCATAAATTAATGTTCCTAATCTAACAAGATAACTGCTATCAACCTTTTAAGATTACCATAATCCTTGAGTTTTAGATCCTCCTATTATGTAATCAAATGATATTCTCTAGCTCACCAAGAGCATATGTCAAACTCCACTAAAGGAATTATTGCGACGCTATAGATTTCATGATCACAGGTCCTTAAGATCACCCAAAGAAACATACTATCTTAATCCCTTGAGATATCATAGTGCCTTTATTGAGAATATTTGTTGCCACCTGCCTTAATATATAGTGATCCAATCGTAGGAATATATGACCACCGTAAGATCTCACCCATAAGTCAAAGTCATTAAAGACCTCATAATTAATTCGATATTCTCTCAAGGTTGAGAGTTTATGTAGCATAGTAACTTAGTCAATCATGACTACTTGATAGTCAATGTCACGATTCAACGTGTTTCTTGTCCAATGTGTAACCATACATGCTAGTGTACTCACCATGGGGAACCCTTCTCGATGATTGAGATAAGTCATCAGTCCAAGTAGGAGGTAGTACACTACTGCCTTGGATGAATTGTCTATATCCATGAATCGACTATTAACAATTCATTAACGTGTAAGGAATTTGACTTGGATGTTATATTCAACTCTTAATACACTAAGTCATGTATAATATAAGTGATGCAAATCAAAATACTCAAATAAATCTTAATTCAATTAATGGATGGAAAAGTGGAAACTAACTTTGTTACATTATGTCTTATTTTAAGGCCTCCATCTAAGGCCACCTATAGTAAATGCATTGGGTATTGCCTTCATGGGATCTTTTTCATCGAATGTTGTAGGGCACCAATCTTGAGAAAGGAAAACTCTATATCTAAAGGATAGCAAACTCTTCTTGGAGTCCTACATCATATACTTGATCAAAAACTTGGGTGCAGAGTGCTTGACATAACATAATTTTTCTATTCTTATAGTTGTTAAGGATTTTAAACCTAAGAATATACTGCTCTTCTTCTAGATTTTCATCTATAATTGAGTATAAAATCAAATCTTAACTGATGAAAATAAACCTTCATAATTCCTAATGAGTAGACTATCATCTACCTAAAAGATCTTAGAGCACCACCATGATTCTCTACAAATCCTTGTACATGGAGACCATATAGTATAGTAACTTGGTGAAGTCATGACTACTTGATAGCCTTACGTTATGACTCATTGTATGTCATGTCTAATGTGTAATTGTACACATTGGTGCACAAACCATAAGAATCCATTTCAATGACTAGGACTAGTAATTCCTCTAATTAGGAGATAGATTGCCTCAGTTCATAAGTTAACTATGAACAAATCATCTATTTGCAAGGAATCCATGACTTGGATATTCTGTGATACTCCTAATGCATCTAAGTTATGTATAATGTAAGAGATGTCAGGTCAAAATGCTTAATATTGGAATACATGGAATATGATAAATGAAATGGAAACAATAATCTTATTAAATAAATAAGAAATATGATAAATGTTAAATCATATCACGCTTTTAAAGGTTTTATCCTAATACTAAGAACCCAAAATTACTTTCAAAGTTGTGTCACCATGAATTTGTATATAGCAAGGACCACTAGGACCCATAGAAAAATATTGGTTCCCTAAGAATTTAATTCTAAAGTTGATTCAACATGCTATTAAAGATAGTAAATTGGATTCTAATATCCTATGCATTATAATAAGACAAAACTAGGGTCTATGACCTACAATCCACTATATGCAAACTCCTCATGAACTAGTATCCATAATCTAACAATGTATGTGTTATTATAATTTCAAGATTACCTTTTCAATTCTCAAGTTACAAATCCTCCTATTATGTGATAAACTAATATAATCTAGCTTACAAAAGTATATGTCAAATTCTACTTAATTAATTACTATGACCATAGTTTTCATGATCACATGTTCTTAGGATCGCCCAAGGGCACATGTTGTCTTAAATGCATGAGATAGCATCATGTCTATATCGAGAATATTTGTTGCTATCAACCTCTATCAATAGTGACTCAATCAATAGTGAATATACGATCATCTTAGGTTCTCATCTATAAATTAAATTCCTTAATGACTTCAACATAGACTCAATATCCTTTTAAGATTGAGAGTTCATGTAGCATAATAGCTTGGTAAATCATGACTACTTGATGCCTAATGTCATGATTCATTATTGGTTTTGTCCAATATGCAACCATACAAGCTAGTACATTCATAATAGGAAAACTATTCAAATGACCAAGATAATTCATTCTTCCAATTAAGAGATAGTGCATTATAATCTCTGATGGATTGCCCAAATCCATGAACAAAATTTAAACTAATTATCTTAGAAGGAACCCATTTCTTGGATCTTCTGTGAATCCCCTAATACACCCAAGTAATGCACAATGCAAGTGACAAGAGCATGAATACTTAGAAAATACTTAATACAATCAAGGATAATAAAGGAAACCGAAATCTTAAATAAATAAATTTAATAATGACACTATATGTTATTACATCATGTCATGCTTTCAAGGATTTCATCCTAATAGACACTATATGTGTCTCTGTGAGCTTGAATGTTGAGCTTAGATGATGAGTTTGAATAATAGGCTTAGGCATAGGCAATAAGCCTGAATTGTGGGTTTGAATAGATGAGCCTCTAGGTGGGCTTAAGTAAATGGGCATTTATATGAGTCTAAGTAAATGAGCATCCATACGAGCCTTTATGTAGGCATTGACAGGTGGATATGAATGGCAGGCTTGAATGATGGGCTTAGATTATGGGCATTGGTAGTAGGCCTACGTGATGGAGTAAGGTGGATGGCTATGGATGGTGGGTCTAGGTAGTTAGCTTAAGTAATGGGCCTAGATGATAAGCTTAAGTAGTTGACCTAAGTGATGGGTTTGGGTGGATGGGCTTAGATGGTAAGCTTGGATAGTAGACTTGGATGATAGATTTAAGTGGTAGGCCAAGGTGATGGACCTAAGTGGTAGGACTAGGTGATGGGTTTGGATGGTGGGCTTAGATGGTGAGCCTAGATGGTGATCCAAGATGATGGGCTTAGGTCATCTTGATCCAAAAGCAAACAATATTACAATCAAAGGCCTTAATAAGCCAAATAATAATGAATGTATTAAAAAAATATGTACAACTCCAAATATAAATACATCTGAATTGTTTATTTCAACAAAATATTTAATTACATAGAAAAAGAAACCAAGCTTGCCTTTTTTGGAATATGGTGGACATGTGTATGCCATCACATTTACAAGTAATAATATAAAAGGAAAGTGATATTCAAAAGGATAGGGAAGTCATGCACATCAATTACTCAAGAAAGTATAGTAACTCCACAATGCTATAATCCTTTTGTGCTAATCAAGCAAACAAATAAGAAAATAGCTAATCAAAGGAATATGAGGACATATCTATTGACTAACAAAGTAAATACTAATTTTATACCTTACTTAGTTTTGAGTATGACTATCTTACTATTCTTAGTTAAGTCATCATTTTTATAGACCCATGTCTTTCAAGGTATTATCTTACTCAATGTTTAAGCTCTCATTCATTTGGAAAAAATGCCTTTTATGTTTATTTTTGAGAAATACTTTGAATCACCATTAAACAAAAATAAAGGAGGAAACAAAATAATAAAATTAGAACCTTATGTAACTCTAACAATGGAAAACAAGGCAATGGCTACAATACAAAACCTAGATATCTCCATTCATTTGGAAAAAAATGCCTTTTATGTTTATTTTTGAGAAATACTTAGAATCACCATTAAAAAAAATAAAGGAGAAAACAAAGTAATAAAATTAAAACCCTAAGTAACTCCAACAATGGAAAACAAGGCAATGACATGGCTACAAAACCTAGATATCTCCATTCCCATCCTCGGACCATTAGGGTGCGTGTAAACTATCCTAGGAGCTCTATAAATCTAACAAGTAAGAAGTACAACATACAATAAAACTTAGATCTTCAGAAAAATGTGTTTTACCTATGATTTGGATGTTTCCAATTCAAATATTGTCAATGAAGAGTCAATATGGATCTTGCAAACTAGTAAATCTTGCACCCAATAGCTCCTTTTTGGATCCTAGCACATGAGAAGGTTGTTAGCATCTTAGATATAAGCAATAACATCAATACCAATTTTTGAAAAAATTGATCTTTAGGTTTGGATGTTCCCAAATTTTAAATTCCAAGAGTTGAAGATGACTTTGAAGTTGTTGGAAGTCTTGTAAACCTATGATCTTTCGCTCGATGACTCAACCTTGTTTTTGGCACTCTTCTTGTGGGAGGAAAGAAGGGTGGAGGTTATGACTCTCTTTCTCTCTGAATGGTGGAAGACAAACAGAGATGGAAACCCCAGCCCCTAGGAGGTATTTATAGGGTTCATAATTAGGCTTAAGTGACTTAAGCCCACATGGACTTGGGTTACTTAATTTAGCCCAAATTGGGTCATAATTAATTAATTAACCTAAAAGGGTTTACTAATTAATCAATTAACCTAATTCAGATACTTTGTTTATTTACCCTTGTGCAATTTTGTGTAATTACCAAAACACCTTTATGCACAAAAGTAAACCTAGAGCTAATTCGACCCTTATAACCCATGCTAATAAGTTATATGAGCTTAGAGCAATGACCACTAGGACTTATAGGAGTATTAGCTCTCTCAGAATCCAATTATGGAGTTGATTTAACATCTCATTACAGAGAATCAACCAAACTCCTATAACCTATGTAAATAACAATAAGACACTGCTTGGGTTCATGACTTGCTGTCCATTGCATTCAATCTCCTTATCAACTAGTGACCATAGTATAACAAGGTGAAAACTAGCTATTAGCATTTCAAGACTACCTCTACTATTTTTGAGTTATAAATCCTTCTATTATGTGTTCAACTGATATGTCTTAACTCTCAAAGAGTTAATGTCAAGTTCCACTTAATGAACTACTATAACCATAATTTTCATGAGCACAACTGCTTTTAGGATCACCCAAGAGGACACTTTGTCTCAATCCCATGAGATATCATGACACTTCTATTGAGAATACCTATTGTTATCGACTTCTATCAATAGTGACCTAATTCATAGGGAATATATGATCAATTTACGATTTCATCCATAGGTCAAAACTACTAGTAACTTTAACACACGTTCAATATTCTCTTAAAGTTGAGAGATAACATAATGAAATATCTTGGTGAGGTCATGACTGCTTGATAGCCTTAAGTCATGACTCATTGTAGGTCCTGTCCAATATGTAACCATACACACTAGTACACTCATTATGGGAAACTCATCCCAATAGCCAAGACCGATCATCCCTCTAATTAGGAGGTGATGCACTACAGCCTCTAATGAGTTGCCTAGATCCACGAGTCGATTGTGAACAAGTCATCTATTTGTAAGAAACCCACGACTTGGGTCTTCCATGCAACTCCTAATGCATCTAAGTCATATACAATGCAAAAGATGCAAACAAGAATGCTTATAAAGTGTAATGCATAAAATAAGGATAAATAAAAGTGAAATTAGAATATCATTAAATAAATAATGAATTCTAAATTGTTACATCATGTCATGCTTTTAATGGTTCTATCTAATAGAGGTGAAATCCTCTTTAGAGAGGTAGAGGTTAGGGTTTTTCTCTCCAGAAGTTTAAATGGCAAGAGTGTTGAAGCCCTAACCCCTTAGGAGATTTATATAGGCTTTTTGTGGGCTTAAGTGGTTGAAGCCCATCTTGGGCTTAGGTAACTTAATCAACCCACTTGGGTCTTAATTAGTTAATTATTTTTATTGGGATCCAATGAATTAATTAGCCTAGTTCACAAAGACCATGCATAAGCTCTTGTGTAGCCTTATGTATTTACCAAAATGCTCTTAGGCACTTATGAATTTAGAACCCAAAAATCCCTCAATAACCGTGCTATTATGGATATGAGCTTAAGTACAGACCATTAGGACCAATTGGAAAATATTGACTCCTTCATACTATAATTCTAAAGTAGATGCAACATCTCATTACTATAAAGAGTCAATTATACTCCAGTATCTTACGATATTATAATGAGATACCAACCTCGAGTTTGTGACTTATTATTCATTGTATAAGCTCCCCATGAATTGATGTCTATAATCTAACGAAGTGAATGCTATTAACCTTTTAATATTACGTCTATAATCCTTACTAACATTGGTCTCTCTTACAGATTTATTTCAGGCTCTGATGTTCCCTGCTCACCTAGGGTAGGTGGCAGTTGAGCCAATGGTTCTTTTAGCATATCTTCCTCTTCATATGGTGTTGAAGGCATTTGGGGCATATCCTCTTCTTCACCCCTTTCTTCTACAGCTAGGAGTAATCCAGCCCTTCTCAATTCAATTTCAATTTTCTTCATCTCAATTTTCATTTTAATCAAATTCTTTTCATAGTTTTTCGGTCCATGTTGCTCTTTTATTGTTACTTCCTCTTCATCCTCAGCAAATGGGTGCCTCCTGGCCATCTGATAGGTTGTGAGAAATCTGGGTATCTTAAGTTTTGCTTTCTTAGCACTCTCTAGCCTCGTCAACTGATTCAACTCGTATGAATGGATGAAGTTTTTCTCAATCAGTGTTAGCAGGTCGGCATATTCATCTGTATACGTTGCATACAGGCCCTCCAACTTAAAATGCTTCCTCTCTTGTTCATGGCCAGTGGGGTTAATATTGTGGCAGATGACATGGTCAACTAGCTTCTTCTGATAGGGGGCCCAGTTTCATTTGGTGTAACTTTTCTGGGTCTTCCAGCAGGAATATTCATTTAGGATCTCTTCCACTGAGTGCTTCTCAGAGGCTTTAAGACCTAAGTCAACAAAGCACTCAGTGGCTTTAATACCCAAGTCAACAAGGTGTTGGCCTTGCAGCTCACTCAGAGCTGCAATCTCTGCTCTGGGCATCTTGTACCTGATGCCATCAACTCGGAAGATAATGAGTCTGTCAGCATGGTCAAAATTCTCTACCTTTAAGCTCTGATAGATTAACCTCACTAGCCATAGGTAGTGTAACTTGGGCAGTCCACTTGTCATCATGCCCATATTGTATTTAAACGGGATCTCCGCAGACGACATCGCCTCTTCCATTTCTGCTAGTTGCAGAGCTTGATAGGTTTTTTGGGATTAGATATCTCTCATTTGATAATCTTTGTAGGGTACTTCTCTGGCTGGAATAGTTTCTTAAGCCAGAGCTGGTTGTTGGGTGGCCATCCAATCTGGAATCTCCTCAGCAGGGCTGAACAGGAGCTGGAGCTTCAGGTTGGATTTCTGGTTGTTAGGATTTTTACCTTCCTGCCATGAACACTCAAAAACTGATAAATGGAGTTGTTAGAGTTCATATATTCAATGTGTTGCAACTTGTTAATATATTTTTTGTTCTTTTTCAAATAATTGTTTTCCTTCAAAATATATATATATATATAAAGTAGGTTGTGAGGTTTAATTTAAGTGACAAAGAGATTGATGTAAGTGAGATTTTCTATATATTTTAGAAAATTTTAAACAATTAAAAATTAAAACTATATTAAAAATAAATTTAAATAAATTCTAACACCCAGATGGTGGTTGAAAATAGCTAGACACACTATTTCAATAATTATAAAATTGATAAGAACCCAATGTAATTGCTTATATGAGCACCAATTTTTTTAGTGCAATAATTTTTTTTATAAGTTAATCATACTTCTATATTTTGATGTGTAAAACAAACTTTTTTTTTGGAACACTTGATTAATGGTTAATATTATTAAGCAATTACAATAAAAGTAGATAATTTTTATAGAGAAACATGTATTGAGTTGTTTGTAAATTGGGTGTAACATAATATTAAATAAGGATGACAATAGGGCAAATTTTTTCAAGTATCCACCCCACCTTACCCTTAATGAGACAAGTTTAAAATTTAAATAAACAGATTAAGGGTAGGTTTGAGATTTTTTAAAAAACCTGAGATGGGTTTGAAGCAGATTTGAGTATTGACTTATCCTCGCTCCGCCTTGATTATATATAAAATTAATTTAGTTTAATTTTTATATTTATATATTTAATATAATAATAATAATAATAAATATTTTTTTTAATTCAATAAGTTATAAAAAATTGAAATATTTTTAATTATTTATAAAATATATTTATTTTAATGTAATTAAAAATATTTTAAATAATTTTTAAAAAATTAAAAATTTTCAAAAAAAAAAGTTGAATGAGTTGAGGTAAGGTGAGTATGAGAAATTTATATACCCACCTTACCTGTTTAATTTTTTTAAAATAAGATAAGAATGATAATTCTTTTGAATAAATGGGGTAGAATTAGGATGAAAGTAATCCGTCTTGAACCAGCTCTATTATTATCTCTAATCTTAATTTGAAAACTTCGGTGGGATGTAAGCTTCAATTTAATGTTGCTTGACCATCAATGTAGACCAACTTATTTAAGTTGTTAGCCTACATCAATTGAATATTGCCATATATTAATAGTAACGAAACTTGGAAAAACGTCATTATACTGCTAGATTTTCATTTTTATAAAGCAATCTCAATTTAACCTTAATCATAAATAATAAAATCCATATGGATTTTTTTCCATGAACGTTTTTATAAAAATTCAGACTACATGCGCGGAGTTTTCAATGCAGCAATATAACTTTCACTGTGGTGAATGCTTTATTAGGGTTTACCTATAAAACCTAAAATCTTAAAAAAAAAAAAAAAAAAAAAAAAATTCTTCAAAGTGTTTCCTTGAGGGAATGAAGCGGCTACCAAAGTAAAAATGAAGAAAAAGAAGAAGAAGATCGTCATGAAGGTGGCTATCATTTTTCTTATGTGATTGAGTCAATGATTTAGCACCGAAAATACTCCTAGGCAGGTATGCGTATAAAAATTTTCAGTCACAATGTTTGCTTTTACGGTTTGAGATGTAGAAAGACAAGTTTTTAAGATGGCCACCACTTATTTGACGCCATCCCAAAAGGAAATTCTGGATTTTACCCCTTCCTAGCAAAGATTTGGTATGGGTAGATATTAAATCTCATCCTGGATACAAAAATAAATAGGAATCCTATCTTTTCCATTTCATGGTTCATGTTTCAATAAAGTGCAAACAAATTCAAACCAAAAACATAAAAAACATATATTTAGAAAGATTGGGCATCTTATTTACGCATGATGATTGAGAGACAAAGATCAATGATGGAAATTGGGTAGAGTGGTGAAAAAGAGTTTCAATAGGTAAAGGTATATTTCAATAGACGATGAGATAATTTTATTTATTTATTTATTATTCTTAACCTTTTCATTTGGTGAAATGAATTTGACATGAGAAATAATTAAAGATGATAAGATAATGGTGATTTGGTGAAATGAACTTTACATGCCATATGCCATATGTGCCAAATTTAGAATAGCTTGAGTACGGACTATTAGTAAATTTGCTTCCTATTCTAATTAAGTTTGCCCATATGGAGGCTGGTAATCCACAAGCGTGGGACTTAATTTTGCCTATAGAAAACTTAATTTTGAATTTATGAGATGACTATCAACAAGTGTGACACTCTTGTGTCCTTTGCCTTGAATCACACCATAGGGCACCCAGGACAACCTTTGTGGCTATTGTTTACCTTTTCTTGGGTCTTTCATTACTTTCATCCATGTACATTCTTAAAAATTGACAAATTCCAAAGTTGATTAAATTTTGATTGAAATATTTAGTGCTGCTCTCCATATTTAAACTCTTAAGGTTAAATCTTTAACTTCAAGATTATAGGTTAGTTTTTTTTTTTATTACTTGGAACCTAGGTCATGGCAAAAACCATATTGATTGTCAAACTAGTTGACTTTAAGAAAGTTTTGCAAGCTTTGGAGGGGGGATAAGCTGATTTAGTGCGGTTGGAGAAGAACAAGTCATTAATGGTCATTGCGCATATTGTGGGATTATGTGTCTTGGATTGAGAAAAGATGTGTAGTTCTCTATTGTCATGGTGAAGAGGTGAATTGAATCAAACATTAGAATTTTGTTTTATTCTTTTTCTCTAATTTTCAATTTCCTGGCTAAGAGATTCTGAGTAAAGAAAAAAAAAAAATGAAATTGATATGAAGATTTGCATGAGAAAAACAAAGTTATCCTCTCATTAACAACACTATTTTGAATATTTGGATACATCAAGAATTGAACAAACATAAAGTTACAAGTATTGAGATGACAATCAACATGTGTGAAACTCTCGTGTCCTTTGCCTTGAATCACACCATAGGGCACCCATGGACACCCTTTGTGGCTATTGTTTATCTTTTCTTAGGTTTTTCATTGCCTTTATTCATGTACATTCCTAAAAAGTGACAAATTTGGTGAATTCTAAAATTGATTAAATTTGATTGAATTGAGTGCTAGTCTCAAGATTTAAACTCTTAAGATCGAATCTTTTAACTTCAAGATTGTAGATTGGGCTTTTTATTATTTGAAACCTAGGTCATGACAAAAGCCATGTTGATTGTCAAGCTAGTTGACTTTAAGAAAGTCTTGCAAGCTTTAGAGGGAGGGTAAGTTGATTTAGTGCAATTGGAGAAGAACAAGTCATTAGTGGTCATTGAGCATACTATGGGATTATGTCTCATGTATTGAGAAAGGGAGATGTATAGTTCTACATCGCCATTTATGAAGAAGTGAATTAAATCAAATATTAAAATTTTATGTTATTCTTTTTCTCTAATTTTCTAGTTCATAGCTAAAAGAATATTCTATGTAAAGAAAGAAAGAAAAGAAAAGGAAAACGAGCAATTCATATGAAGATTTGTATGATAACATAAAGTTATTGTCTCGGTAAAAACACTATTTTGAATATTTGAATATGTAACAAGTATTGAATAAACATAAATTTACTATTTTTGGCTATTAATATTTTCATTAAATCCAAATTGTGCATATTTTCTATAGCTAAAACCTAAAACCATATTTTATAATTCATGTGAGAAAGGACTAGAGGAGTGCTTCTAAATCTTTGTCCTAGATTCTTTAGGGTTAGGTGATTTTTGGCCATAGGTTTATACTAAAGTTCAACCTTATAACTACTCATGATTAATTACCTTGATTTCATCATTTTAGTTCTTTCTGATTCACCTCCTTTTAGAGATTTTGTTGATGTAATTGTAGGAGATTTTCCTTGTGACATGATAATAGGTGATTTTCCTTCTTTCCTTCCATAGTTCTTGCTCTTATAAATATATGCACAATGCAAACATCAATGTAGGAAAATTGTTTCCAAGATTAATTTTTTCCTTAAGCTTTTATCTTTGATTATGATCACTTCATTACAGACAACCTCATCTTCTATTATAGCGCCCAACACCATGTTTTTTCTATTAAGTAATATCACTAATTATACTTCAACCAGATTAAATGAAACTAATTATCTTTAATAATGGTGAAGTGGGTTTGTTCCTATTCTTGTAGATAATGACATCTATGGATATGTCAATTTACATTGCTTTATTTCTTTTTCATGTAACAGTTGAATCTAACTTGATGTTATTCTTACAGTGATGATGTCCTCTAGAGGTGGTAGGACTTTTGTGAATCAAACTCTAATTGATGGGAATGTTGGTTTCTTGAGAAATCGATTTCTATCAGCTAAATCATGGAGGAGTGAAAGCCAGAGTCGAGGGTAGAGTGCCCAGGACCAGGATATCTGAAGAATTAAGATAAGAGAGGGGCACTAGCGAAAGAACTGCCATGGAATTGACTTCCATGGATACAATCCAAAGGGAAGAACTAGCAAGTCACAGATATGGATGTTGGTAGAGGTGATAAGACAATTGAATAAATTCTTGTAACTGAAGAGAGCAGAATGTGATAATAAAGAAAATACCAGTTACAAAAGGAAAACTTGAACACTCTCCTTCCAAAGGTAAAAGCTCCTATAGAAGGCGATTCACTTATTTTTAGCATATCAAAGCTCTAATGGAAGACAATTTGTTTGTCTATAGAGGATATCAAAATTATAGTTTCAACTACATTATGCAAGAAGGAACATATGTATAGTATGAGATATACAATTAAAAATGCATTCAATGTTGTATCATGAAAGTTTCTGCAGAGATCAATAGATTTTTAACTTTCCAAAGCAAGATTCACAAATTGGATTTTATTACCAAGAGAAGCAAAGAAAATCTCATAAGAAAATTACAAACTGACATTCTCTAAACTTTAAAATTATCTCAGTCTAATTTCTCTAATTCTCCATCTAATATCTATCTTTCTATATCTCCTAAATAACTAGATAGCGAGCTATTTATAGGCACTTTATCAGTTTCTAGCTCAATTATAACTTGTCACGTACACAATATAAGAAAATCTAGTAAGTAAATCTTCGCATACTTCCTCAATAAATGTTTTCTTCCATGGCCTTATTATGATTATTTGCTTCGCAAGGAATAGCTTCAACCCATTTCAACACATAATCCACTACCATAAGAATATAGTGAAAACTAGAGGAAGGTGGAAAAGATCCCATAAAATCAACACTCCAACAGTAAAAAATTAATTTCCACCACACAAATGTTGTGTAGTGGCATTGATTATCTCTTACTTTACTTTTTCCTAGGTGTTGGCATTTTTCACATCTCTTAGTATACTCCCAAGCATCCTTCATAAGAGTGTTCTAGTAGAAACCTGACTGTAGTACCTTGGTGTTAGTTTTCTTGGAAGCCAAATGTTATCTACACACATCATCATGACACATTTTCAACATACTTTCTCTTTCATCTTCTGGAATGCATCTTCTTATAATCTGATCATGACAATACTTGAATAACAAATGTTCTTCCCACTTGTTATTCTTGGACAAAAATAATCTTCTATCTTAAGCGGTCTAATTAGTAGGAAGTGACCAATTATTAGATAATTGACTATGTCAGCATACTAAGATATTTTCCCTTTGATGGGGAAAGCTTCATCAGGAAAGTTTTCATTAGATTCTTCTCCTTTAAACTTGGTCACAATTCTAGATAAGTGATCAGCTACCATATTTTCTACTCCTTTCTTTTCTTTGATTTCCAATTAAAATTCTTGTAAGACTAGTATCCTTTGAATCAATAGTCTTCGCTTCCTTTCTATTAAAAGATACTTCAAAGCAGAGTGGTCTGTTAATACCATAATTTTGGTTCCAACAAGGTAAGTTCTGAATTTGTCTAACGCATACACTACTACTAACAACTCATTTTCTATGATTATATAGTTTTTTTGTGCATTGTTTAGCATCTTACTGTTCAAATGGCAAACTCCAATTGGGGAGTTCTCACCACTAGTGTAGATATAAGTTTCTCCTTTAACTTTTCAAATACAAGCTAGCATCTCTTTGTCTATAGAAATTCAGTGTCTTTCAAAGTAATTGCACAATGGTTGAACGATTTTTGATAAATATTAGATAAATCGCCTGTAGAACCATGCATGCGTGGCTTAAGAATTAGTGTACTTTTCTAACTATAGTAGGACTTAGCAGTTTAGAGATCAATTTAACTTTAGCTTCGTCAGCCTTTATGCCTCTCTCTAGTATTACATGGCCTAGGACTATCCCTTGCTTGACCATGAAGTGGCACTTTTCCTAGTTCAGCACAAAACCTTTCTCAATACATTTCTTCAGTACTTTTTACATGTTTTCCAATCAAGCTATAAATAAGGGTCCATAAACTATGATATCATCCATAAATACTTCCATCTCCTTGTATAAGAATATTGAGAAAATGGTCACCATGCATCCTTGAAATGTCTCAAGCGTATTGCATAATCCAAATGACATTCATCTATAAAGCATCCCTGCCAAATGGATTAGTAAATGTTGTCATCTCTTGGTCTTCTGATGCAATTGGTATTGAAAATACCCTGAATTCTCATCCAAGAAATAATAATAGGAGTAGCCTACAACTTTCTCCAAGGTTTGGTCCAGAAACAGCAACAGAAAATGATCCTTCCTTGTTACTGGATTTAGCTTGCGGTAATCAATACATACCCACCAACTTGTAGTAAGTCTAGTAGGTACCTCCTCTCCTCTACCATTCTTGATACCATTATCCCACTCTTTCTAGGAACCACTTCCCAAGTATTGTCAAAGATGGAGTAAATGATTCCAACATCCAACAGTTTAATTACTTTTGCTCTTATTAGATCTTGCATTGGGGGGTTAAGCCATTACTATAGTTGGCGAATGGGTTTTTTATCCTCCTCCAAGAATAGGTGATGGGTGCAGAGGTTGGGGTTGATTCCTTTTAAGTCCTCAAGAAATCCTCTTATCACATTTCTGAATTGTTTTAGTACTTGAATAAGCTTTTACTTTTGAATTAGATCAAGAGATGTGACCATAATAACTTAATAATCCTCTCCTTCTCCAAGGTAGACAAACTTGAGTCCTTCAAGTATTGGTTTTTTCTTTTTCTTTCTTTTTCATTTTCAACTTTTTCTACTGTACGGGAATATTTCTTCTTTCTATTTCCACAGTTTTATTACTTTATCTTTTGTTTGGTATGCAATGGTTGTATCATCCAACCCTTTGTAGTTTGTGATCAACCGATATTCTATCAAGTTGTACACAGGTTCTTGAATTAACGTTTCCATCAAGCATATTTTTGTTGGCTCTTCTTCTATCTACAACACAGGGCTTTTTGTTAGCTGGAGCACATTGGTTTCCAAGGTCATGACTCCAAAGGTTAGCTTCATTATCCCATATTAATCAAGGCATTATCAATAGCCAAAAACAGTTAACCCAGAATTATTGGTATTGAATTTGAATTCCTCTTTGGCTACTCAATATCAAGTACTATAAAATTAACATGGTGTTAGAACCTATCCACCAAAATTAGGATGTCTTCTACCACTCCCTTCGGCATTTTTACTATTGTGTCAACCAAATATAATGTGGTATTTTTTTAATTTTTATTTTTTCAATTTCCCCAAACCAAGCTTTTGATATGGTGAAAATGGAATCAAATTGATATTTGCTCCCTAGTCAAGCAATGATCTTTTAATTATTACTTCTACTATGGATATTGTTATAGTAAGATAGCCAGAATCCTTAAATTTGATTGGGGTTTTGCATTGAATAATTGCATTGACCTACTATGTTAAGAACACTTTCTTGTCAATAACCATTTCTCTTTTCACTATGCATAGGTTTTTTTAGGAATTTTACATAGATTGGTACTTGATGGACCATATCTAGAAGAGGTATGTTGAGTTTAACTTGGTAGAGTACATCAAACACTTTAGTATATTGGCCATCTTCTTTTCTTCTTAGAGCTTCAGGAAATAGGGTTCCTCCTTAGACCTTGGGTGATCCAAAGAACATGTGATTATGAAGACTATGACCATAATAATTCCTTTAATGAAATTTGACATATGCTCCTTAGAATTATAGTATGTCAATTGATTCACATAATAGATAGATTAGTAACTAAAAGATTAGAGAAATAATCTTGATAAGTTGATAACACTACCTTATTGGATTATAAATACTAGGTCATGGGGGGTTCACATGCAATGAATAGTAGGTAACGAACTTGAGCTTCGCCTCATTGTAATTTCATAAGATACTGGAGTACAGTTGATTCTCTTTAGTAAAGTGTTGAATCAACTTCAGAATTAGATCATGAGGGAGTCGGTATTTTTCTATGAGTTTGAGTGGTCCCCAATCAAGCTCCTAATTTATGGTGGAATGTTTTATTTAAGAGATTTGGTTTTTGGTTCACAAGTGTGCATAAGGGCGTTTTGGTAAAAGCACAAGGTTGCCTTAGATTTTATGAGTTATATTTCTAAAGTGAGCTAATTTATATTGAAGTCCAATAAAGCTAATTAATTAATTGGGACTTAGATGGGTTAGATTAAGTGACCTAAGCCCAATTTGGGCTCTAGTCACTTAAGCCAACAAGGAGTCTATATAAACCTCCAACCCTCAAGAAGCCCTATATAAACCTCCATAAGGGTTTTGGGGTTAGATTTTTGCCACTTCTTCGAAAGAGTTTTCCAAAGAGAAGTCTTAGCCACCCTCGAGGAGGAAGAGAAGTTCACACTTCTCTTTCATGCTTAAATTGGTGTAAGGAGAGATTAGATGGAAGAACACCATATAGCCAAAGTTCTACTCAATATCTTCATTGGCTTGGTTTTAATGTTATTTTTTATAATTTTTCTCAATATTTTCATAAATTTTGATCAATCTTTCGTATGATCGATATTTTTTGTTAGGATATTCATTGATATTTTCCAATATATTCCAATATATACATCAAATTGAGTTATCAATATATTTATAAAAATCAATATTTTTATCCTTACTTATAATGACCTTAAAGTTGAAACCATGGGGCAATTTGTGTCCCAAAAGGACACTTCTCGAGCAATTTGACGGGTCCTCTAACACTTGTTCTATTCTAAATCCACCACCTAGGGCTATCATTTACACTACTGCTTTTTTTTTTTTTTTTTCTCTCTCTTTTAATTTCTTTTAAGCCCTCGACTTTCCTGCGTCATGCACACCTTCAATCCAAAGAACTGAATGAGACACACTGAAAAGATGTTAAACCTCATTATTAGGACATTACAATGAATTTGACCAAAAACATAGAATAATCACTTAACTAGCTAGGTTCTAAATAACATCCACAAACCTGTTACGGAATGCAAATTGTAGTGAATTTCAACAAAGAAGCATAGCGAAAGAACACCATATGGGACTTGCAGACTAGAATAATTGAACTGTAATTTTACTTCCAAGTGAGATACAACTCGATCCTTGTTTAGTTGTCTTGAAATTAAGCTGATGAATAGGAAAATAGCATTATTCAACACATTATATGTAGGATGTGTCTTACCCAGAAAAAGGGAAAAAGCACAAAATCTCTGAGTTTGTTAATCTAGGACATGAATTCCCAAGTTGCATATTGGTCTCCATGGCTCAATTTGATTGTCCAAATTTCAAATGACTAGGAAAGATTTGTTTTTGTGATACTTTTCGTTTTCTTCATGTAACGTTTCTCTTGGTTTCTAACAAGAAAATTATACAAAACTAGGAATAAGTCTTTTTTTAATACGAGGCTTTCCTTCGCGTCTAACAACAAAATTATTCTTGGGATTAAAGAAAAAAGTTAGACTGTTTAATATAGGATGATAGGGAAATTGAAAGGAACCAAAGACAAATTAATATTAATGAAGCGATCATCAATTAGTGGCTAAACCAGCTAGGAATGGATCCACTTGGCTTTAGAGCCTACATGGCGGTGCAACCTATCTTTTCAGGCTTATGTCCAAGTTGAGCCCAAATACTAACAACTTCAAAGGAAATTTGGATACTAGTTACTTCGCTACATTAGGTGATAAATAATGATTGGGAACCCAAAAAAACATTACATTTATATACTAAATAGGGTCTACTTCATATCATATTATACTCCTTTCTCTTGGTATATAATATACTACCCAAGTTTCAAGACATGAAAATTGGAAAAGAAACATGCACTCAAGATTCAAGCATTTAAATCAATTTTATTGTAGAACTCGGCCCGATCATAAAGATAATCATACACTAAGACAGACAGGAAAATACATCGGACAGAACATAGAGTACATTATTCTAAGATACATAACCAAGACAGGAAAATACAACAGCCAAAACATAGAGGACAGTGTTCTGAGACATACCTAATCCAGTGAAGGATGTTATTAATCCATGATTTTCCTAAGCTACAAGGGAATTGAATCACTCCAAGAGGGGCCATCTAGAGCTGGAGACCTTCTTCCAGGATGGTCTATTACTGATATCATCCCACCATGCCTTCACGTGTTTCCTCTCCTCAATCAAATACATCTTCCCCATATCAGCCAAGTACTTTGTGAATGGAAGGTGGCTAAGATCAGCAAGGCTAAAGAAATCCCCAGCCAGGTACTTGCTCTTGGACAGCCTCTCTTCATAGATGTCCAACACCTTTGCAAGCTTCTTTTCACTCTCTTCGATCACTTTCGCATCCGGGGTAATACCCCGTTTGCGGCCTAACAGAATTTCAATGACTAAATTGTCAATTGCTGGGTGGTAACTTTGTGCTTCAACCTCTAGCCATTGTTCCACCACTCCCCTCTCCTCTATTGTCTTCCCCAGTAAATCAGTTCCTTGAGACTTGTACTTCTCAGCATAGTACCTCATGATTGCACGAGATTCTGAAATTCAAAACATACTCATTCATCAAGAACCCAAAGGGCCTGTTTGGTAAAACAAATAAATTGTTTTCAGCAATTCATGTGGTTCTAAGCTTTACTGAAAAGATCAACTTTGAGACTAACACATCATAAATCACTTAAAGAGTGAAAAAGAGCTTTTTAATCTTAAGTGGAAATGTTCTCTTTATAAGAAAAAGGCATTTCTGTACGTGGAATATTACTATAGAAATTCTGTGATAGAAATTTATTAGAAGTGAGATCACTGAAAATTACCAAATAAGGTGTAGTCTCCATCTTGAATGACAGGAACAACTCCAAAAGGCTGCATTTGATGAGAGAAAGAAGCATGAATTATCAACAATATGTACAACAAATCAAGAAATTGTGATACTTCAATCATTAAGCCTTTGTTTGGCTCTCAACAACTGCTGCAAAAAAGAAATGAAAGGAAATTTAATGAAGTTCGAGTTTGAACTCCATCAATTCCTACTCTGTTGATCCTATTTCTACTTAAAAGCTTTTCGACATCATCAGCTTTTTCACTAACACCACAAATCGAAATTGTCTCGTTTCTTATGTTGTTACTGAGCTCAAAACAAAGCTTTAAACGACAAGAAGAAATTAGAACCTGTAACTTGAGGAATTCAGGATCCTTATTCTGTCCTTTGAGGATATCAATGGGGACAGTCTCGAATTCGACCTCCTTCTCTATGAGGCAAACAAGCACGCGCTTTGGAGAAGCAAAATCTGGGCCATACACCTTCACCACCATTGTTGTTATCTTGATTTATCTCTCAAAGATCTAGTAAAAACAACGACCAGCGTTTGGGTAGAGGTGTTGATCTCGAGGCCTTCTATATAGTGATTTTCCTTCAGCGATGAAAAATGGGCATATAAAGTCAGATATTCGAGCAGCTTATCATTGAAAATGGAAGATGGAGAATCAAAGTTTGACTGTGATACCTACTATTCCAAGGCGGCATTTTTTTTTTTTTTGTTGAGTTTTTCTTTTTGGAAAAGCTGGCAGCCAAACAGTGGAATGAATTTTAGGAAGTTTGGTTCATTTTGGATTCTTATATATGGGATTTTTCCTTGAATGATGAGTTTGCACGTGAGAGAGCAGAAGAGACAAATATTCATGCAGCTTGGAGATTACAAAAATAGCAGATATGCTCCAATGCGACTTTATGGATAAGAAGAGAAGGCAGGAAACCGTAGTTTGACTACCTTCTTTTAAACTTTTGAAATAGATTCTAATACCCACATTTTTAATTAGAGATCAGAAAAGTTTTTCTCATAAAATTATCAATCGAATGGTGAAAATGAACGATAAAGATATCTACATCACAATATCTAATCGGGAGAGATTTTTGAAAAATTAATCAAAAATAAAAAATTTGAAATTTTTATAACGTTGGATTTAAAAAACTTAAAATTTTTTAGGAATTAAATTTAGATTTGAAAAAAAATTTAAGAATAAGATGATTGGGATTTGATTTTGAAAATTTGTACAATAAGTATATTGTAAAAATTAATAAAATTATTATTAGGTAATTATTATAAAACTTTAATGAGAAAAACTAGTTGAAATTTATATAATGTGGAATTTCTATAATGAATTGTTAAAAATTTAATTTAAAATTATAACAAATAAATTTAGTTTTAATTGGAATTAATAATTTTGATTTTGAGGATTAATTAAATAGGTAAAAATACAAGCATATGACTTAATATTATTAGAAATTAAATTTTATTGAGAAATAGGATATTTAAATTAGAAAAAAAAATATAATATAATAAAATTTTAATTTTTGGGAATTGAAATATGTTTAGGGATATGTATAGAAAAATAATATGGAGGAGTTGTGAAGAAAGTGGCGTAGAAAGCCACCGTAAAAAATGAATAGGGAACATAGGGAATAAGGTGAAGAAAAAAATTAAATAAATAAATAAATAAAGTGGCATCAAAGTCACTGCCTATAAAAAATAGGCCACTGCTTAGAAAAAAATATTAAAATTGGCGGAAAGCGACGTCAAAAAAAATAAAATAAAAAGAAAAGGCGAAAAAAAAGAAAGGAAATGTGAACACTTAAAAGGTTGAGAGAGAGAGAGAGAGAGAGAGAGAGAGAGCCAATGCCATTAAAAAAGAATAAGCCACCACCTAATATTAAACTGGTGGAAAGAATTATTTAATTTTTTTTATATGAATTTTTAATTGATTTTTTATGAAAATTATGTTAGAGTAAAATTTAGTAATTATTTATTGGTGGCACACTTCATGTGAATTTAAAAAAAAAAAAATTGTGTAAAGAATTAGAATTATTTTGATTGTAGTTAAAAGATGAAATTGAAATTTATTAGTGATATATTAATGTTAAAAATAATGGAGATTATCGGTTGAAAATTTTGAGTATTGTTATATGTTTAAACTACTTGTTTTATAGTATTATTATTTGAGTTGGGTTCATTTTGCATCCATGTGTAGACCCCTCAAGTAGTAGGGCTTCTATCTTATTATTTTTATTATTTTCTTTCTCTGGCCATCCTACGGGTGAGCCGCTTTGGCAGCCAAATGGGACAAGAAAGAAAGGACTGAAAGAAAAAGCGGATGGGACAAGAAAGAGAGAGGGAGAAAAAACTGAGCAGAGGAGGAGTAGATTTTGGGGGGGGGTTTGGCGTGGAGAGCAAGTTCGGGGAGAGGTTGCAGGCGTTTGAAAGAAGAAAAGAAAAGAAAGGAGGCGTTTCGAGCGGAGCAGAGGAGGAGCTTGTCGTTTTGGTCCAGGTATGATTTATGCATGCTTTACATTTCCCATTTCGGATTGTTTTATTATATTTTCTGCTGATTTTGGGTTCGACTTGATGCTTGAATGTGGACATCTGATATTATGCATATCTGTGAAGTTCAAGACTGATTTTCATGCATTTTCGTTGGTTCTAGTCTGACTCATTTAGCTCCGTTTGTGAATAACTGGTACATTCCTCTGTTCGTGAACATCTTGAATATGGGTCCATCACTGAATCTGACTTTTGAAAATCGTGCTATTGCTTTCTTTTGATTCCACCTATATCTAATCCATTGATCTTTAACGAAATGGAGCTAGGTATAACCGTATTATTTTCTTTTGTACATACTCTGTTTTTCTTCATTTTCTCCCTTGTTTCTGGTGTATTTTGGAGTGTTGAGCATTACGTTTGAGGTTGGCCATATTGGGTGGGGGTGTTTCTGGGAGAGCACCATGAGAGCCATTTTTCATTACTGTTGGAAATTTCTGGATGTTTGAGTGCCATCTTCACCTTTCTATCATCCACCCACCGAACCCATCACCATATCAAACCACCTTCAGCTCATCCTCCACGCCTGCATTCGCCCAAAGATCAAACATTTATCCATAGTTTCAGTTTCGGAAATGGGTACTTCCAATGCGAACAGTGCAAGCATCAACATCAACACCATGGTGGTCGGCACCACCACCGACGACCTCGGGGACAGCGTAGCAGCGGCGACAACAGCTGCCTCCTTATTCTCATCATCATCCTCTTCCACTCCCAGCCGATATGAGAACCAGTTGCGCCGGTCACCAGTAACGGCGGCAGCGTTTTCTGAGTGCTGCCGGATTGCCGTCGCTGCTCCCGTCTCTACGATTGAAGCTTAACGCGTCGTGCCATGCTTGTCGGAACTCATGTGTAGCCGTCTGTAAACGGGCTGCGAGTTGTTTTTTTTTTTTTTTTTTTTTGTGGAGAAGTGGGGTTTCTTTACTCCACTTCTTGTGGTCCACTGATGGCATGAAATTGTTTAAACAATTGGTGATGAAAAGTCAAAGGCATGAGTTTTTTTTATTAGTGGCAGGGGCACTTTAAGTTCTCTAAACAAATAAGTGGGAGTGGCATGGGTCCAGTGGCCTCATGGTGAATCATTATTATTTTTTATTCTTTCCCCTCACGCGCCATCTTCTTGATTCCACTTTTAATGTTAAAAATTTCATTTTTTTGAAAATCCTGTCATCCAATAATTCTTCTAAAATTCCAAAGTTTCAATTTTATTCATTTATGCATTCATATCATTTTATTTTATTTATTTATTTTTATTTATCTATTTATTTAAAAATATATATATACACATACCCTTTTCGAAATAACCTTATAAAATTTGATTTTTAAATTAGTTTACAAAACTTTATATCTTAAATTCAATTTTCCAAAACTCCAATATTTTTAAGTTTTAATTCTTCAAAATTCAATTCTCGAAATAATTACCTAACGTTCTAATTTTAAATTTAATTTTTCAAAATTTCTAATTTTCAAACTTTCAATATTCATTTATTTAAAATTTCATCTCTAAATAGTTCTTCAAATTTCCAACCTCTAAATTCAATTTCCAAATTCCAAAATTCTAATTTTCGTAATCATTTATCCAATCATTATTAATTTCGTTATTATTATTATTTTATTCGTTTATTTATTCACTTGTTCATTTATTTAAAATTCCATCTCTAAATGATTTTCTTTGGTTTTTAATTATTTTCTCGTTTTTCACTATTTTAATAAGCATGAAGGCATTTTTCATGATTCCAAAATATTGGGATTTGTGAGACTTATTTATACAAGATCGATTGGGTTTTGGTGGGACCCAACATACGTGATGTTCTCATTAATCAATTGATTGATTGATTGCTATATATGATTAATTTATCCCGCTCCATGACATGCTTGCGATTATTCAATATTTGTTTACTGACATTTGTTTTCCTTGAAGTAAATCGATTCATCACTTAGGTACACTCTTTGCCTCTTTTATTTCTTTGGGTATTTTGTTCTGATTAGTGATCATTTGGTATCCATGTTTGATTAATCAATTGTCATGCTTGTTTCATCTCATTAGTAGAGACCCGTTTTCAGGGGCTTAGAGGGGTGCTACGGTCTTTACCGTACCTTCTCGATAAGTAACTTGATTCCCGGACCTAGACTCGATTTTTCACAGACCTGCTTTTCTAAATAAAGAGTCACACTTAGGTTTTTCTTTCTTATTTTATTTTTCCTTTAAAAATAAAACAAAAATAAATGGCGACTTCAAGTCTTTTTCTAAAAATCATAATTTCATCAGATCAAATAAAAAAGCGAGTTTTGCCATCGAGTGAGAATGCATCGAGTCAAAATACGGGGTCCACACCATGGTTGTTTGAAAAGAAAAGTAAAGAAATGATGGTATTAAATGAAAATGAAAATTAAAATATCCTAAAGAAGGCATAAATGAAAAGGTAACAAATAAGAAATGGAAGAACCTAAAGAAGACAAATTCAGAATCAAGTGACATTTCTAGCGATTGAGAATTAAAAGACCCTAAAAAGGGTGAAAAGGAAAAAAAAGAAATGGAAGATTTCCAAGAAGGACGAATTAAGTAGAATGAGATCTCAATGTGTAAGCATTTGGATCATGTTTGCATCTAGGTGAAAGATTTATATAAAGTGATTAAATGACATTAAATGCATTTTTAAATATATTATTAAAAAATGATTTATTTATTTTATATAGGAAAATTAGAAATATTTGTTATGATATGCATGATTAAAGAAAAAAATGTGATAATGTAGATTGATGTAATTTTGTATGATTGAGTTTCATTTAATGTATATAGTGACTAAAATATTATTATATTTTGGTATATTATGGTATTATATTCACCTAGAATTGTTAACCTGGTTGGGTGCAAAACATCTTGCCAAGCAACATGAGAATGTTCACCTCTTTCTCTTTAAAATTTTAAAGATGTAAATGTAATATATAAAAATCACAAAAAGACAAGGAGGAATTTCAATAAGTACCAAGAAGTCAAGGAACAACCTCAATAATTATTTTAAATTTATATTAATTTTTTTGATATGTACTACTTTAAGTTATATGGATTATCGTAACCTAACATATATATTTTAAATTTTCTAAAGAACATTTAGAAATATTTTATTTGAAAAGAAAATCATGTGCTAAATCCTAATTCAATAAATTTAAATGAAATTAGATATCAATTTATTTCAGAAAAATCATATTGAGGTTGACTGCCAACTTGGATAGAGTAACCTCTAAGGTCAAACCTTTAACCTAGGTCATGAGTTTGTTCTAAGTTACTAGGAATTCGATCGTGACATATCTTCCTTCTTGTATGTTTTCTGTCTAACGAGGATGACTTTGTAATTATATATATGAATGAAAATAATATTGTTGTAGCGGACATTCATTAAAAGATCGAACATACTAAAAAAAAACACATGTATAACTTCATTCAAATCATCATTTTGTTGATGTAACATGGGGTCTAAATAGTGTGTTGTCATCGCCTTTGTCTCCATTACTTCTGAAACTCAATGGAAGCTCCAACATTGCAAATATGGAAGCTAACCTCTAACATAATTGTGTCAATTCATAACTAAGACTTATGACATTTGACATTGAACAACTTACTCTAGATGGTAGGGAATGAAAACATAGTCTACTAGCTTTGAAGCTAGCTGATTAACTGATTTGCTATGATCCTTGCTTTATTTTCTTCTTCTCTCTCTATTAATACAACGTTTGACACCATCATAGGATTTACAAAAACAAAGTGCATGTTAGGCCAACTTATTTTCCATGATCGCCAAACCTCACTAGAGTATGAACAATCTTTACATAGGTGTGAACAACAAGTTTAACGAAATTCAAGAGACGAACCCAACTTCGATTTGGACACTTGTCATGACGAACCCAACTTCAATTTAGACACTTGTCATGTCCAAATAAAATATTTGTCTTCATAGTCATCATGTCCAAATTAAAAACCAAGCAAGTGGACCACCAAAGACAGGCAATTGGGTTTTGTCATTATATCAACCCACCATAGGCTATCATTATTAGTACATAAAAAGTTTGAGTGTTCTACAAATTTTTGATAAATTAGTCCAATTAATGTGCAATCAGCTTTATATTATCCCTTGCTTGTGCATGTCTCAGTTTGTTAATGAACATCATAAGCATCAAGGCTTTTTGCCTATGAATACGAAACTTTGTATCAATAGCATCATATTTTTGTGTACATTGGGATTGACCATATCCATGGGGAGATAAAGCCTTATTTATTATTTAAAAATCAATTTAAAAAATTGCTAACAAGAAATGGCACATAGTATACCACACAAACAATGTTAACTATCTTTTCATTCAAGGTTGCTAGTCTCACTAATTTGTTGCATGTAATTTCACTAGATATCTTTTTTCCTACTTCACAAACATGGTAAAGTATTAACCTGACAAGCAAAGTGTGTAATTAGACATCATTCATTTTTTCTTCCCAAATGATAAAGTAAATTGAATTAGTTATAGTTTCTCATTACCAATATAGGCCAAAGAAAAAAACACAGATGAAGTTAACCAAAATATATTATCGTAATCAATAATTACTTATTAATAGTAAATGAAATAATAAAGATAAAAAAATAAATAAAACATATACTTGGTAAGGATATGTACTAAATATGACTAGATGGATGAGCTATGATACTTCACTACCAAATCATTTAGGAAAAACAAAAAAATTTTAGGATAGCAAACATTTTCTAGAATCTCTTAGATTCAAACCCATAGTTGATATAGAACTAGAATAGATATTTTTTGTTTCCTTCTTATAAGAACCCATATCCTTGCTTTTCTAATCAATCTCTAATTCTAATCTTCCTCCCCATTCTAAGACTATGGTACAGATATATCCATTACATAAAGATTTAAAGTCATTTCTTTAATTTCCTATCTATTTATGAGTTCATAGTCTTCATAGTAGCTTCATTGAAGCGGAAGTAGAGAATCTAGAAGATAAGCAACATCCACAACCATCATGTGGTTGGGACTACAATCAAGGACAAACTTTCAAGTAGCATACTAGCTCCAAATGGAGAAAGAACACCCATAAGCATTCAAATTGTTAGTCTTACAAAACCATGGACATAAATCCTCAAGAGGACATCAAACAAGATAGGAGAAAGAGAGCAGCCAGCCCTAGACATGGAGGACATTATTTGAAACTGTACCTAAACTTGTAGGGCATTATTCCAAGATGGGGAATTCCAAGATGGGGACAAACTAGAGCTCAAGGACCTTTTTCCAAGATGGCCTGCTACTAATATCATCCCACCATGCACTCACATGCTTCCTCTCCTCAATCAAATACATCTTGCCCATAACACCCAAGTAGTTTGCGAAAGGAATGTGGCTGAGATCAGCAAGGCTAAAGAAGTCCCCAGCCAAGTACTTGCTCTTTGACAGCCTCTCCTCGTAAATGTCCAACACTTTCCCAAGATTTTTCTCACTCTCTTCAATCACTTTTGCATCAGCAGGAAACCCCATCTTGTCACTGAACAAAACATGAAGAGCTAAATTGTATATTGGTGGGTGGTAGTTTTGTGCTTCAACCTCTAGCCATTGCTCCACAACACCCCTTTCCTCTATTGTCTTCCCAAGCAAATCAGTTCCTTGAGACTTGTACTTCTCTGCATAGTACCTTATGATAGCTCTTGATTCTGCAAATCAAATTAAGAGCCATCCATCAATGGTTTATTTTACTAATTTTAGTAACATAATATGAAGAAATTTTGCAATCCTTGACATAAATTTTCCTAGAAAATTTCCAACCAAAGAAAACAAACCTAAATACGAAAGGATCACAAAAATTTTACAAAGGGATTTACCAAATAAAGTATAGTCTCCATCTTGAATGACAGGAACCACTCCAAAAGGCTGCAATTCATCAGAGAAAAGCAATGGAAACTATAAGCAGATCCTCTGATAGATATAGTTGAATTTGAAACATCAAGGGTGATCCAAAAAAGGGTTGTAAGTTTGATTTTGAAAAACTCCTCTTCATCTTCTCTCAATTTATAATCATGCCTTTTAAAACCAGAAAATGGGCAGAATCAAGAAATTCAGCTTTCTGGGTAACTTTAAAATCAAAATTCCTCCTTTTTCTTGTTCTTTTTCCAAAGATTTTACTGAGAATCAAACAGACCCTGATCCAAAATAAAAAATTCCAAAAAAAAAAAAAAGAAAAGAAAAAAAAAAAAAACCTGTAACTTGAGGTATTCAGGATCCTTGTGTTCTCCTTTGATGATATCAACTGGGACAGTCTCAAACTCAATCTCCTTCTCAACAAGGCAAATAAGGACACGCTTTGCACAAGCAAAGGCTGAGCCATACACCTTCACCACCATTCTCGTTTTCTTCTTCGTTTTTTTCAGGGCAACCAAACAGCTTTAATAGCTGAATACAAATAGCCCCTGAAGAGGCGTGAATAAATTTGTCACTCCATCTTTCTCCTGTTCATTTTTTGAAACTAGTACACAACCGCACCTTTAAAATATGATTCTATTTGATATTTTCTTTAAAGCATTATAAATAATTTTTCAACGTTTTAAAGGCAAAGATGATGTTTTTTTTTTTCTTCAAAAGTTTTGCTACGTTTGATTTCCGAAAAGTATTAAGAAAAAAAAAAATTCTTAAAAATTGGTTTTCTTATGTTTTATTTTAGTGTAAAGAACACAAAAAAAGTAAAAAATTAAATATAATTAAAATTAATTTAAAATTTATGTATTTTAAAATTATTTAATATTTATATAATAAAAAAAATAAGTTAAATGAGTTTTAAAAAAAAACATATAGAAATAATTTATTAAATTAAAAAAAATTTTATTATTTTTTTATTTTTCATTTTTATTTTCTTTTTCTCACATTTTTCCTCGAATTCTTCAAGAATTAGACACACTCTTTATTTTTTAGGTATTCAAAAGTATTGTCAAACAAATATTAACACCCTATTTGGTAACTATTTTTTAAAACATTTTTAAAAATTGTTCTTTAATATTTTATAGAACAAAAATCTGTTTGGAATCTGAAACATTTTTAACCTAGTTTTTTAATACTTTTTAAACATATTTTAAAAATAATTTTTATGTTTAGAGTTTTATTTTTAATTATTATACATGTTTGTTTAAAATAACTCATAAAAATAAGTGAAAATAACTAAAAATAATTAAAAAATATTTTTTACTAATATTTTGTTTTTTGTTCTTAAAAATAAAAAAAATAGAAGATAATTTTTTGATTGTCAAATATATTTTTTAATTTTCCTTTTTAAAAAATAAAAAATTATTCTAAAAAACAATTGTAAAACAAACCCTTGGCCACTAAGCCTAACTCAAAACTTACCTAAGATTAAAGTTGGACCAATTTCGTTGGTCCAGTTGGGGACTAGTATTCTTTTGTAGCCCCAGCCTGACAACCCAGCCCTTGGAGCTGGCACTAAAGCCCAGCTTGACCCAACCCTTGACAGGTCATGCAAATGTCGCCCACCCTCCCTTTTATCTTTGTTTATAATAGTTTATAAATCATCATTTTCAATAATATTTCATAAATTATGAGTTTCTTTTTTCATAGTCATATGTTTCAACTATATTGAATGAATGAGGTAGTTTTGAGATGTCATCTCTATGACAATTCCAACTTATCCAATACTTTCAATATGAGTCCATTTCCAAAATTATGCCTAACCTTTGAAAAAGGTGCTTTCAAATATTATTTCCTCTAATCAAGGTTTCTTTAAGAATATATATATATATATATAACGGAATTAAGTTTATGGATTTACTTAGGCCATCTTATGGATCAATAGAGAATTTTGATTTTTGAAACATCTTTAAATCTTGTTCGGGATGGTCTAACCAATTAAGTTATCAAAGGTAAGAGTCGCATCCCACTATGAATACATGTATAACGATCCAGCCTAAATTTTGATTCCCTTATCGATATGGTATCATGAATCATCTCCATTTTCATTCTATTTCAAATCTTATTTTCATAAACAAAACCCACCATTAGAGTTTGTTTGCTTGCTAACTGTTCTCCAAAACAAAAATTGAGGACAAAGCGGCCGATAGGTTACTGTTTGTTTTTTGACAGCTAATGTGAATAGTAATTGTCCATGAGTGAATAATAAATAGTAAAATTGACTTTTTATTGTAGCAATGTTAACTTTGGTAGACGAATCTTGCTTTCGGTGGAGAAAAGGCTGTCTTGACTAGTGGTTAAGAACTATAATATATATATGAAAACATGTTTAGCAATGAATAAACAAAAAAAAAAAAATTATTCTTAAAAATAAAAATTAAATAGAGTATTTTCTCATAATATATTTTAATTATTCTTATTTGTTTTCTAAGAGTTGTTTAAAATAATAATAATATAAATATAAAAAATAATTAAAATCAAAATACTATTCATAAAAGTATTATTTTTTTAATATTTAAAAAGAAATAAAACAAATTAAGAACATTTAAAGTTTTAAAACAAAATTTTATTCTACATAATATTCAAAAAATAATTAAAAACTTATAATTATTTTCAAAAACACTTTCCAAACATAACCTTAATTTGCTTTTCTTCATCACAAAACATATAAAATACATAGTAACAATTGTTATTTTTCCTAAAACATATAAAAACAAACCTAAAACTCATCTCTTCCCATAACCAACCACACCTCTTCTTTTTTCCTTTTCTTTTCTTTTTTTTTCTCTCTCATCGTACCCACGCCTACCATGACCACCAACAACCACTCTTACGATTGTTAGTCACAAACCACAGTCATCCTATTCCCACCATCTCACTATCTCTCTCATGAAAAAAAAAATAATAATAAAAATAAAAAAGGGACATGTAGTGAATTGTTCGATTCAATAGGACCAATTGGTTGGAGGCTGTTTCAATAGGTTGTTGGCTCAAAAGGGTGGACTAGACCGGAAAAGTTGTCGATTGAGGGTGGGACCAATCATGGGCTTTTTCAACTTTTACGGCAGTTTTTAAAAATAATTCTTAAAATATGGTAGTTGTGAAAATATTTACAAATCTACGGCAGTTTTGTCCACGTGAAATGTGTCTTTTGAAGGTGTCTCTTCAAGAGACACCTTCTAAAATTTCAGAAAATCGGATTTATATTGAAGGTGTCTCTTGAAAAGACACTTTCCATAATTTCATAAAATTCAATATGCATTAAAGATGTTTCATGAATTTGATTTTAAAGCTAAAGATGTCTCTTAAAGAGACACCTTCAACAATTCCAACAAATTAAAGATGTTTCATGAATTTGATTTTAAAGCTAAAGATGTCTCTTAAAGAGACACCTTCAACAATTCCAACAAATTATAATTTTTACAAAATGTGTCACTTGAAGAAACTCTTTCCAATATATATACTAAAATTACAGAAAATTGTATTTATACTAAAGATGTATCTTAAAAAGACACTTTCCACAATTCCACAAAATTCAATATGTATTAAAAATTATGAAAATAATTTTAAAGCTAAAGATATCTCTTGAAGAGACACTTTCAACATAAATTTGAAATTTTCCATTGTGCATAAAATTGTTCAATATAAACCCAATTTTTTAAAAATTATGGAAGGTGTCTCTTCAAGAGACACCTTTAGTATAATTCCATTTTTTGGGTTTATACGGAAAGTGTCTCTTCAAGAGACACCTTCAGTATAAATTCGAAATTTTCCACTGTTTGTATGGAAATTGTGAAAAGTGTCTCTTCATTTCCATATAAACCAAAAAAATGGAATTATACTAAAGGTGTCTCTTCAAGAGACACCTTCCATAATTTTTAAAAAATTGGGTTTATATTGAACAATTTTATGCACAATGGAAAATTTCAAATTTATGTTGAAAGTGTCTCTTCAAGAGATATCTTTAGCTTTAAAATTATTTTCATAATTTTTAATACATATTGAATTTTGTGGAATTGTGGAAAGTGTCTTTTTAAGAGACATCTTTAGTATAAATACAATTTTCTGTAATTTTAGTATATATATATTGGAAAGAGTTTCTTCAAGTGACACATTTTGTAAAAATTATAATTTGTTGGAATTGTTGAAGGTGTCTCTTCAAGAGACATCTTTAGCTTTAAAATCAAATTCATGAAACATCTTTAATGTATATTGGATTTTATGAAATTGTGGAAAGTGTCTTTTCAAGAGACATCTTCAGTATAAATCCGATTTTCTGAAATTTTAGAAGGTGTCTCTTAAAGAGACACCCTCAAAAGACACCTTCCACGTGGACAAAACTACCGTAGATTTGTAAATATTTTCACAACTATCATATTTTAAGAATTATTTTTAAAAACTGCCGTAAAAGTTGAAAAAGCCCGACCAATCATTGTTATTCACAATAGTACCAATTTTAAAACATGGTGTAAATAGACAAATATGTGAATCGTGTGATTCTTAAGGTACGATTCCTATAATAATATCACTCTTCAAAGTCAAAAAGCTCATAGTAAAAGCATATTCCAAACAAGAAACTATTCTTCTACATCGCAATGAGTGGATTTCAAGGATTTTCAAGTTTACGGATTTCAACAAGATTCAAAATAGAAATTGAACTTTGTGATAAACTTTATACTAAAATAATACATTGATCATAGAGAGTTTGAATTTGAATTGATACAAAACTTTAATTACAATGAAAGGTTTTGAATATAAGAGTAGAGTTTGAAAAAGAGAGATATTGTTTTTTTTATTTATAATATTTGATTAAAAAGAATGAAATAATTCCCAAATCGAAAATCTAATCCATCCCATGTGTTTTTCTAAAAAAATAATTAATTTTTAACATAAATCCCTTTTTCTATTTCAAGTTTTTACATATAGGTTTCAAAAGAAATTGTTATTTTTATGAGAATATAATAAGAGGATTTTTGTCCAAATAATATAAAAAAAAAGTGAGATTAAATTTCAAAAATTGGATTTTGAGAGGCCTTTTAATCAAATAACCTTTTTTTTAAAAAAAAAAGGATTTAAGAAAGCTCTTGAGATTATCCACCAACTTGAAAACTCTTAGAAATTCACCCACAGTACTACAAATGAATGGAATTTGCTCTTCCTAATATTGTTGCTGTTAATTGGATATATATATATATATATATATATATATATATATTCCTGTCTGGAATTTAATTATTCTTTTAAAGAATAAATTTTTCAGTTTTTTCAAACTATTTTGAATAATATATGAAATATAAAATTAGCACAGAGGAAAGATTTCATTGATTTCTGGCGAGGAAAAGTATTCCAGAAAACTAGATTTCAAAATGTCAATCACCTTCTGTTTGGGTTGAGAGAAAACTAGGGATAAAAAGAAAAAGGAGGAAACTTTCAAATCTCAAATCCGATTGATTTGGTTCCCAGAACGTAAGATTAAAAAAAGAAAAACAAATGACAAACCCACCTCAAGCAGCGGTTTCCCTAGTAACCCAAGTAACGAAAGCCACAAGATTCATTTTCCTTGTGTAAAATTTTCTCGGCAACCAAAAAGAGACGGAAAGGAAGAAACGAGCCTTCAGAGGTGTGTGCGCATCATCACAAGGCCCAGAGGAGGGGTGCGTACAGGGAGAGTAGAGAAAGTGGGAGAAGAAGAAACGAGCAGCAAATGTTAGAATTCAGATTGAAAACTAAATCAGCATCATTAAATTGATGAATATTTTTCAGGTTTTCGTGTCCACATGTATCTGCCGCTTCAAGTTTTGCCTTTCTTCTCCTGCCTTTCTCGAAGTCCCTCTTCACCGCCCCCTTCTATCGGATCCTGATGCGGTTGGTCCTTATATATCAGTCATGTGGAAGTTAGGGTTTTTTTCTTTGGTCTTAGGGCTGCATAGGTTTTTCTAGGGTTTTAGAAATGATCCTTGCCTCACTCAAATTTCATAATTTTTTAGGTTTTAGATTAAATTCAGAAGTAATTAGATGATTTTAATCATGTACAAATTTTTAATGACTTGATTTTTAGAAAATTTGAAAAAAAAAATTGGATACGCGCTTTTCACATGCGTCCTCATTTATCAATGAGACTTGATTTTTATAATCGAGTTTGAAATATAAGGATAAAATTAAAGTTAAAATTAATTTTTAATCAAAATTTAAAATTTTAAAATAAAATTGAACTCAAAATTAATATCAAAATAAAACTGGAACAAATTTTAAAGTCTATACCTAAGAATTAAACTCATACATTTGATAGGTTGTAAAAATATTAGGATGTTAGGATATATATATTTTTTTTAACTTTATCTAAAAGTTGAATATAAAGTTAAAAGTCATAATTTTTAAAATATAATATTAATATTATAAATATTTATTAAACATGAAAAATTTCTTACATAAAAATAAAACTTTTATAAAATATAATATTTTTAAAAATTTTCATATTAGCTTATTTTTAAAAGCTTAGTCAATCCAAAGGAAGTCTAAGCATGAAATTTTATGAAAATGAACTATTTGTGAAGTAACTTTATTTTCTCATTGTTAATGGCATGATAGAAGGATTAGCGATAAATGTCCTATTCACAATTCAAATCCTCTAGGTGGGTCTAAACGCTAACAATTTTTTGAGATTTTTTTTAGAGTCTATGATTGTGACAGAAGGATCGAGCCAATAGGTCAGACTTACTTTAGAGTTATAATGATTATTCTTGTATTGTAACGCTCGTACATGTAAACTTATGTATTTTTATTTTATTTATTTTTTATTTCCTATTCTCATTACTATGTAATATATATTTTTAAAATAACTTTTACATATAATATTTTATTTTTAATTATATTTTATATTTATATAATTATTTTTTAAATAATAAAAAAAACACCTTAAAGCTACTAATAGATGTTACTTGTATGGCTTTTCTTTGTGTTCCTTCGTAGCAAACATTTTTTTAAAAAAAAATTAAAAATAACCTCACATGACCCATCCCTTCAGACTCTCCATAGGCTCCGCAAAACCATAACCACCACACCAACACTGAGAAATTCAACATATTCAACCAGCGGCACAAAAATCCAATCCAAAATGTGCACACATCGAAACACAATCGTCCTAATCAAATGGACACCCTGGTGTCCCAGCAACTTATTTTGTTACTCATTTTTTACCATTTCATTCCAATATTCTTTAGAAATTTCTGCAATTATTCTAAATCATATAATTTGTGAAAGATGGAAACAAAGAGAATTTCAAAAAAATGTGGAAGCCATTAAAGCAAAAGGTTTGCTCAACTTATGTACACTGGAAGCAGCTTCCTCATGCTGCTGACATTAAACCATTAACAACGACTGCATTCCAAGAATTAAGCCCAATAGTTCAGGGGGGCACCATGACAGTTCATGTGATATACTTCAGACCTGCATTTAAGTCACAACAGAACAGAGCAAATGACGATCCACCATCACCATTTATCAGAAAGAAACCACTGACTTGGGATGACTCCTAGACTGCAACTGAGATAAAGCTGTGTCACTTTCCTCAGTCTCTTCAAAATTTATCGGTTTCCCATCAACTTGCTTCCTACAAATCAAATCTTCAACTCATTAGAATTCAAATATTCAATCAAAATTACCAAAAGTGAGAAAGCAAGAGAGCCAGCCACCAGTTGAGGAAATTGTTCACTTCACTCTAATCAACCACCAACAAAACATACCTTTGAGAGATCATACTCTCTTCTGATAATGCCTTTTCCAACCTCTCCTCGAACGGGGTTGCATGCCAACTCACTTTCTGATCCTGCAAAAGAAAAAACGAGCATCTGTTGAATGTTGCTTTTAAAATGTGTCAACCAAGAAAGAGGAGAGGAAGAGAGGTAGTACAAAAATACCTCCTTATATTTATTAGTGGAATTTGGTATTCCATTACCATCCCACCACTTGGGAGAGATACGAGTAGGCTCATCTTCATTCCAATGAGCAGCAACAGTTCCGATGATAGGCCTGTCACCTGGAGTTCTCCCAAAATGACGATTTGCAGCAGGAACAGCCTTGAAATTTTGGTCATTTGCATCCTGAATAGAAGAAGATGGCTTCAGCCAAGAAGACAAGCTTGCTTCCACTCTCAAATCTTTAGCAACTGAAGTTTCTCTTGCCCCCACATGTGCCTTGGGGGTAGCATCGTCTAGCGACTCAAGCGATTCTCCCATGTTACTTGAAAATTGGTTTGAGTGAGAACCCTCTTCCTTCAATACACTCCACTGAGAAAAATTCTCAACAGGGTTCAAGACTGAGTAGACATACTGGGACCTGATCCGAGCATTTTTCCCATTCTCTAAATTCCCCAGGCTAGCAGGGAAAACAGTTCCAGGCGTTTGAAATTCATCATTTAGTTTTAGCGGGGTAGGGTAAGGGGAAAGCTTAGATACACTATGATTACTTGGTGATTCAGATCTCTTTGAAGTTTGGCTAGCAATTTCAGATGAAGCACTTCCTGAGGAAAATAGAGCTGCATCAGCCTCACATTCAAAACGAACAGACCTGTTCCTGCGCTGAACATTTGGAGCTGAAAGCCAGGGTGAAACTGAAGGTACAGAGTCATCAACTGGATTAGGATGAACATTGATGACCGCATCACTGTTCCCTACCGCACTGCCTTCTGTAGAACTCTGTCCATTGGATATGCAGCTATGAAGAGAGATAAAATCAGATAAATGTCAGGCAGCTATAGTTTTCAAAAAATAAAATCTAAAGTTTGCCAAACATTATCATGCATATTAGACATACAATGAATACTTGTGAGACCTTCTGTGCCAAAAACAGAAATGATGAAAAAAGAACAATAATTTGCTTCACAAACCTTCAAAATGGCAGGGCATTATTGGTCTTTGAACCCTTACAGAAGAACATACAGTAAGTTAAGCAATCAAAATCAGTTCCTTGGACTTGAAAGGCAAGGGACTCCTTGTGTTCAGGATCTATCATATGGGGTTAAATTTCCCATGTTTAGGTGTGTGTAACAGAAGTTATATACACTCAACTAATAACTTATTTTAGACTATTCATGATTCAGTTTTGAAGTGTAACCTGCTAGGTGTTTGCTCTAAAAGACTTGACTCCTTTCGCCATTCTTCACATTGTTTAATGGGAGTAGGTGGCTCAACTGGTTGCTTGTCCAATTGGAGCTTCTTGATGGATGTGTTGGGAAGCCATGAATGGAATTTTGAATGTTCTAAATCTCCATCCTGGGATGGTGAACTTTTCAATCTCCTTGATGCTTTCCGAATTTCAGCTGGAGTCTCCACTAAAGTGCCACATGCTTTAAGGAATCTGGCCTGTGAAAGCAGAATTTCTTCAATCAAAACACAATGTTTTGATAGATTCAGATATTTGAAATAGAAATGCTTGATCCTAATTCTAGTAATGTGAGTCAACTATCTCTACGTTTTAAACAGAGAATGTGAACTTTCAAATCTTTAAATATCTTCCTATTTCTATCAAACAAAACATGTAAAAGAATGACGATGTAGTCTGATATGCAATTGTTAAATTCTAATACAAAAGATGTAGACTAAATATTATTTTTCAAAAATTACCAATCATTTACACAATTTGCCACACTTAAAAGGGAAAAGTTAATAACAATATCTGTAACATTAGTTTTGGGGAGGAAAATAGAAGAAGATATAGAACAACAGCAAAATTCCTCAAAAGGAACTGCTAGTTCAGGGTTTCAAATAGTGGAAAGACAAACAACAGGAGGCTCAGAGAAATAATAAAATTTCAAATCAAGGCCACTTCATTTGAGGGCAGTTTGGAGAACTCTAAAAAAGAAAGAAAAAAAAAAGAGCATGCCAACTTTTATTATTCTCATCTGGTCAGTACAATGCCAAACCAACTCATAGTAGTTTGGTATTGTGGGCAAGAATTCCAATGGTTTTAACCCCAATTGGAACTGCAGTATCTGCATACAGTGATAGTCCAACACGACTGTCTCCAATGCTTAACTAGTAAAAATGATGTAAAAATGCCCATTTAAAAAATAGTCTGTGCCAAATACATGTTTCTGAACTGTTTAGCAGTCATTGATACACTTACTTAAGCTCTTCAATTTCAAGAAACCAAGAAAAAAAATTCACAAGAATATAGGATTTCAAAAAAAAAAAAAAAAAAAACCACCTCCTACATAAAAATTGCTATTTTTCCGAATACTAAATACATTCAGTGATGTATCACAGTGCATTCTCTTTTACCAATTGTTCTAAATTTTTCTCAAGAGGAACAGAAGTTACAAGAAACTTGTAAACTACAGAGTTTTCTAAAATGGTTACAGCTCCAACGTGATTGTTATTATATTTTAATTTTCTTTGATTATAGTGACTATTAAACTATCGATTCTCTATAACTTTTTCCAACATTCTCACCATTGTCTTCAGCCCAAAAAGAGTAGTTTGTGATATGTAATCACAACTTCAAACAATTGTTTCTATAATGACCAGAATTGTCATATAATTTTTAAACACAAAAGTATCTTTCAATTCTTCAGTCCATGGCACACGAAAATGTGATTTCATCTCACCTTCTTGAAAAAGGGCTGTCTATTCCTAAGGCCTGTATGAATGGTAAGAAAATCAAAACTCTCTTCAAGACCATACTTCAGATTTTTCCCACACTAAGATGTTTTCTTTCCAAATTGCAGCTAATTAATTTAGTAAAAGAACTAAGTCAAAAAAATTGATAGGAGAAGCAATGCATAATATCAAATGGAATGCACAAACAAGCTTCACAATAATCTAAAGGTTGTAAATTGAAATCAATTGGCAAGGCAATTTTTTAAGTACTATGTGCCTTTTAGACGTTTGCAGATGTGTTCTTTCTGACCAATGACATTTGTGGTACACAAAAAATATAGGAAAATCCGCAACATCTGTAACACAATATCTGCATTTTGTCAGGAATTTTGCAAGTACTACATACTTGGTGGAACTTCAAATTGCCTTATCCGAAATTGCAATATTTCTTTGATATGTCAAATTATATTGTTATTTGTTCAAGAATTATATAAGATCAATAACAGAATAACTTTGCAACTATATGCATTTCATTCCCATAAAACTCATGATTGTTGACTAACATGTAGAAATAATAGAAGCTCCTAAATACTAAAATGCCTATCATTAGTGGAAACCAAATGTTAAAAAGCAATGCAAATCAATATTCTATAACTTGATAGCCTTTGAGGTTTGGCTCAAGTGGTCAGGGATTGGCATGCGGTTGTGGGGAGTCCAGGTTCAAGTCTTGGGGACCAAAAAAAGGTGTACCTATAAAAAAAAAACTTCTATAACTTGGAAAGCAAAGTTTTACACAATCCTTCATGAAAAAGTAGAAAAGCAAATAATTAATAATCCTAAGACAAATCTCTATATAAATTTCATTGTTCTTAATCCCATAATCTCGACCAGTCTTATTAAACTAAAAAAATAATATTTCATGATCGCGTCTCATTTATGACCAGCACAATCCAATTTTTATCAAACCTCAAAGGTTGAAAAAAAGAATAATCAAGGAACAATAACAAGTGTCATCTTCTCTTCCTCACAAGAAGACATAGCCATTCAGAAGCTATAAAATTACTTTTATAGAATATATGTAATAACTTCTATAGCCTCAAAAAGGCATGCATCCGCACACAGGGAATAATATATACCAGAAAATTTTGCTAGCATTGCTCCATCAGTTTTCTTGAATAAATAAATAAAGAAATAATTTTAACAACACAATAATCATATATGTGAGGTGGAGCTAATCAAATTAAACAGGGGTCTCTCCAATTAAAGAAAATCAAGAATGACACATGAATTTCTCCCTTGAATGGAATCTTTCTTTACTGTTTTCACAGATGTAACTAAAAATATACCTCATCCTTAAGCTCCTTGTCAATGTTTTCAGGTTCTGAAGATTCAAAAACATGGCTTTTTCTATCCTTGGACAGAGAATCTTCTTTCTCTTCAGGAAAATGACAGAATCAATATCAGAGATTAGAAAAGGGAAATCAAAGAAAGTACAATGATCAAAAGAAAATCATAAACCAATTTGATTTCTTTCTCCAAATCATACATATCACAAAATCTTACCAAATTAAGTCCTATACGTAATTTAAAGATCCAAAAAAAAAAAACTCAAACAAATATAAATTCAGTTACCTTCAGCCAGAAACAGGGCGGATAATCGATTTTGGGAGATCATAGTTTCCTGGTTGCAACACAAAGACAATCGCCAAATGAAAAATACATTTCAGACCAGAAAACGTGAGAAAATAGAAATGCAACACAAAACAAAGAAAGAAAAATCTTTCGTCAAGATCAGAGCTTCCCAATTATATTCTGCTTTTGTGCAAAGAAAATGTAGGGGAAAAAAAAAGGAGAGAAATGGAAAAAGTTGCGTTAAAAAGTTGACAGATCAGAGCTTCTTGGTCATAAAGATAAAAAAGAAAAGCAAAAAGATCAAAAAGAAAAAATCAAGCATTTTAGTAAGATGCGTCGTTTGCTAAGAAAATGCAGGAAAAAGGAAAGCGAAAACAAACATTTGCATTAGAAAATCTGACATCAGAGCTTCCCAATTCTAACACTGAAAAAGATTCTATTAAAAAATTTAAAATAAACTCCGTTTGTTTCAGAAGAAATTTAGCATTGAGGTAAAAGGCAATGTAATTTGCATTAAAAAGCTGATAACTCGCAATTCGCCAATACACTCGTTTGCTTCGCAAGAAAATGCAGGGAAAACAAATGAAAACAGAATTTACAGAATACAGAAGGAAAAAAAAAAAAAAACACCATAAAAACCAGAAGAAGAAGCGTACAGTGGATTTGGATTGAGAAACGAAAGAGGCATTGGGACGATGTTGGTGGTCGTCTTTGATTCGAAAACAGCCGAAGAAGCACCCCATTGCCCTCACAAATCTGCACATAAACCCTAATTCACACTCCAATAATGACCATATCATCAAAAATCTCAGACAAAGAGCGAAGGAAGATGAGGATTTTTATTTTTAATTTACTTATTTTTAAATAAGGTTTTATGGTGATTTAAGAGAGGGACATAGAGAGAGATGTTGTGACTGTTTTTTGAAATTTGAAAATGACTTTAAGGAGGGAAACCTAATGCTACCTACTCCTTTCTCTAGAGTCAAGACTTCTGATTTTTTTTCTTTCTCTTTTGTTTTTTTTTTTTCACATTTACTTTTTGTATTGAAATATTATGAAAAAATATTTTTTTAATACAAAAATGGTATTTTATTTTCTTTAATTTCCTAAAAGACTTAGGTGGTGTTTATTTTTTGGCTGAATAGAAAAAGCTAAATATTTTAACTTTTTCTATTCAGCCAAAAGTGACCTGTTGACATCATCCAACATAACTAGAGTGAACTTGTTATCAATAAGTTCAGTTTAATTATGTTGGATGATGTCAATAAGTCACTTTTGACTGAATAGAAAAAGTTAAAATATTCTATTAAGCCAAAAAACAAACACAACCTTACTTATTAAAACACTTTTCTAATTTTAAAAACATATTTGATAAATTTTTGACAATAAATACGTGACATCCCATATGAGAAAGTTTTTGACGCTATATAAGTACAAACTCCTCTTAACCTTGTAGATGCGTTTTAAAGCCATGAGGGTCTTTGCCAATCTCGACTTCGGTGTAGCGTTTGTTTGGTCACATAAACATGTTTGTTTATTTGGCCCTACAATTTCGTGGAATACAACGAGATATCTGCATAGGGGATGTTTGTAACATACCACATCGAATAGGGGGAAATGAGAAAGTTAAAGCCGTGAAACCATCTACACAGTACTAAAAATTGGAAAAAAGAAAAAAAGAAAAAAAAGAAGAAACATAGCTAAATTAAATTTATAATTTTGCATATTTACATTATTTGCAAATTTTTTCTAATTTAAAAAATAAAATTTGTTTAAATCCAAATAAAAATCATGAAAATATTTTCAGATTTTAGATTTTAATATTTTAATATATTTTTATTTTTTAAAAAGTAAATAAATTAAATCATTACCCTTTTATCACGGAGGGACACGATTTTTTTCGAAATGATGAGATTCAAACCGAAGCTGGCGAGATATTTGAAAGGTGGATGCCAAGTGGATGAATTAATTAATATAATATAATTTTATTATATTAAACCATCTGTACGTTCTTGCGTGAATCTCTGATCACTCGCTTTATTATGCTGACACGCGTATTTTGAATACCTAAGTACAACTGGAGGGGAGCGAGTTCAGTTGAAATTGTATACGCGAGCGTAGTGTATTATTTCTCCTCAAAAGAATTTTAGCTAAGACATCGGTTTCATGGGGCACTGATAACGTGACCTGCAGTCTTACTGAAAATCATTGACACTTATTAGATGGCAACATCCCACACCCTCTTTCCATCTTAAGTTTATCTTCCATTTTTCTTTTTTTGGTTTTACTTGTCATTATCCCTATCAATCTACATTAAATTAAATATTATATGAGATAAAAACTTTGAACTCAAAGTCATGTCAATGCTTTAGAACCTAAATTTAGGATGGCTTTCGTTTTCTTAAGATCATTTTTTATATATTTTTATTATTTTAATTCAAAATAATGATAATGCTTTAGTACAAAAACAACAACCTCGGTTTTCATTACAAATGACATTAAGATATGTTTTTTCCGGTACTTGTCCCACCTTATCCCATCTTTAGGGGGAGGAGTTTAAAATTTAAATAAACGGATTAAAAATGTATTTGATAATTTTTTTTAAACCAGGATGAGGTTAAGACAAGTTTAGGTATTATTTTGTTCCACCCAATCCTCCATTATATATAAAATTATTTTTAAAAATTAATTGAATTTAATTTTTATTTTCCTATTTTTAATATATATAATCAAAATAATAAAATACTTTTTAATAAAATAAGTAATAAAAATTTATAATATTTTAATTATTTATAAATATATATTTATTTTAATGTAATTAAAATTTTAAAAAAATTGAAAATTTCAAAAAAAAAAAAAAAGTTAAACTAAGCAAAGCAAACATACCCGCTTTGCCCTACACCGTTTAATTTTTTTAATGGGACATAGATGATAAATAGCAATAATTTTTATATAAGATACTAAAACTTTTTAAACAAAATTAAAATAACAAACAAATTTTATGACCTCAAATTTGAAATTTTTTAAAAGTAATTTTAAAAGAAATATGGTAAATTTATATTTTGTATAAATAATCTATTTTTATATAAAAGTTTCTTATTTTAAAAACAAAAAATATGTCTAAATGAAGACATGGGGTATAAATTTTAAAAAAAATATTTTCTTGTGTTTTGCTTTGTTTAGATAGGACGAATTACACTCTATAATCTTATATAAATATATACCATCATAGGCTCAAAATCATGGATATTTCCTTGTGTTTCTCACTTCCCCTTCCTCCAAGAGCCAGAAATTAAAGTAAGCTTATCCAAGGGCTAGGATTTCACTCATATTTTAAAAATGGAATCCAACAAACTGACCTGTGTATTTTAAATTTATATTACCCTTTTGTTTTATATTATTCTTTTATTTTTAATTTTTTGCCATATTTATCACATTAATTCTATTTTTAAAAAGTACTATCACAACACTTTAAATTTTGTTTTATATTTATCCTTATAATATTTTATTTTTTTTTTTATTGTTTTGATTTTAAAATATTAAAAAAAATATAAATTTATGAAAAATTAGTAAAATATTAAAACAATTAATGAAGTTCTAATATTTTATAAAATTTAATTTTAAATTAAATTTAATTTGATAAGATAAATTATTAGTATAATTTTTTGTAATTTTAATTATTTAAATAAATTAATGTGATTAGCAAAAAATTGTCACCGCAAATTTTTCATAAAATTTTAGAAATTAAATCTCAAATAAAATATTTTATATACATCTTAGAAATGATTAAATTTTTTATTTAAAATGTAATAAAACATGTTTTGATAAAAGTAATTTTAAAAATTTTAAAATAAATGAATATAAATATATTAAAAGAATTAAATTTTTTTTTTTCTAAAAATTTGATAAATATTACTAAAATATTTGTTCTTGAGTTTTTTGAAATAAATAAAGAGCCTTGGAATGACTATTGGTATTTTTATTATATTAGTAAAAATTATTTGTTCTTATTCATGTCTACCACAACAAGATGAACTTTACCTAGGCTGAAGATATTTCAGTTCCCCAAGTTGTCTCTTGCCTGCTTATGGATTTAGTAGTAGTTCGAAAGGCTTACTTATTTGGGAATCTCCATATCTATGCTTATTTTCAACTTCTCCATTTAATATAGATCTTTTTTTTTTTTGATAAAATTTAAATTTTTTGAAATTAGTAATCCAACTTAAATTCAAATTAGAAGAATTTTAAAATTTTGATGAATATTAGAGATTGTTATTTATTTAGCTTTTTTGGGTTAATCATGACTCCTACTCTAATTATGAAATAGAATCCAATGCAATGATTAACTTATTATAAATATATATTAATCTAATTATGAAATAGAATCCAATGCAATGATTTATTATAAATATAGATTTATTGTTATGTCAAAAAAAAGAATAGACCGTAAGAAAATCTTATTTTAGCATAATATTTTCATTATCCTCCAACAAAATTATTTAAAAAATATAAATATAATGTATTTTAATTTTTAAATATTGAAATACATTATATTTTGAATGAAATAAAAATGTTATTTTCATATTAATATTCTTTTAGTCTTATTAATATCATTAATTTTGATACACATATATCAGTTTGTTCAATAAAACAATGTTATGTATTCTTTCTTTCTTCTTTTTTAATTTTTAATTTTTATCATTTTGTTTTGTTTTTTTTTTTTTTTTTATTTCTCTTTAGTTTTGGTTAATTTTGTCTCATCGATATTTTGTATAAAAATATTTATCAATATTTCTCAACACATCTCGATATCTTTGTGAATCAAGTCACTAATATATTCGTAAAAATCGATATTTGAATCATTGAGCATCATCAGCTTGACCAACTTTTTAATCCATTTTCTTTTGTATTTACTAGAGCTTTCATGCATGGTATCAAAGCACTAGGAGTTTCTAAGTATTTTCTTTGCTTCCAAACACAAAAATGGCTTCTCATTCCTCTTTATCCGGCCTCTACATTTAAGACATCACCAATCGTAGCTGCTCCAATATATATATCAACTCAAACTTCTATTTATAGTTCATTACAAGTACTGAATCATGCTTTGCCTATAAAATTAGACAGATAGAATTATATTCTTTGACATTCATAAATGAAAAATGTGATTTACACTAATGATCAATTTGAAGAATTTGTGAAATGGTTGAAGTCTGAAGACTGTGGCCGACATCCAAGAACGACCCTTTTGACCAACTCAACCCTTGCAGATCTTTTTGGTCATATCTTGCCAATTGTGGAGGGGCACTTGGCAAAATGATGGACCGCGTGTTGTCTGGGCTGGCCAAGGGGCAACCAGAGCATAAGCCACTCCAACAACAAACCAAGTATTCAAATCTCCCAAATAAGAATAGCTTCTTTTTTTGGCCTAACTTGATAGTTGGGGAGGGATCTCGAAACCCCCTCGGGCATTCTTTGTTTCGCAAATGTTCTTCGATCTATCGAGGAGAGGGTGTTCGTTGCTCAACTAAAGCCAAAAACATGAACTTGCAACAGTACTGCTCATTTTTTGTGCTCTAACAATGGCGTCATCTATAGCAACCAAGCAAAAATTCAAATTCCCCTAAAAAATGGTTGTGTCTTGCTAAGCTCCAAGCCTCCAATGCAGCTTCATCCTCGACTTTCAAAGAGCACCTGTAGCAGCCGAGGTAGTTATAGAGCTTGCAGATGATGGTGGCATGAACATGGTTGTGGCCAACCATTGATTTCTATATATTATATTTCTAGATCATGCAAGGGACATGGTTGTGGGATTTTAGGACTATGCAATTCTAGTAGTTCAACAAGGATAGGGGTATAAAATAATATCAAGATAAGAGTCATATATACATTATTAAAGAAAGAAATGTACACAAAAATAATCAAAGTTCAATATGAGAAACTGCCATGAAAGGACCATATACATGATTTTAAATTTTCCGACGACCCATCAAATTTGGACCATGGTCTGGAAGAACAAGAAACAGAAAGGAAATGGCGGAGTCTAGTGTGGTTTTTGCTGTGAAAAGACTTGGTGACCTGCTAATTGAAGAAGCGGTATTCTTACAAGGTGTGAGCAACAAGGTTGCGGAAATTCAAACTGAGCTGAAGCAGATGCAGTGCTTTCTGAGAGATGCGGATGCAAGACAAGATGAAGATGAGATGATTCGCAATTGGGTTGCTGAAATTAGAGGTTGCTTTTGATGCTGAGGATGTCATAGAGACTTTCGCCTTCAGAGCTGCACTCAGGCGGAGAAGCTGTCTCCGGATAGGTTTCAAGAGGCTCGCCTGCATCTTCTCCGAAGGCCGAGAGCTCCACAGGGTTGGCACCCAGATTGACGCCATCAAAGGCAGAATCTCGAGCCTCACTGCAAGTTTACAAACCTATAACATAAGGGCCATTGGAGGAGGAGAACGCTCCGGTTCCAGAAATGAGAGGCGGCGACTGCTTAGGCGGAGTTACTCCCACGTTGTTGATGAAGACACAGTTGGGGTGAAGGGGCAGCGTGAAGATTCTGGTGCAGCAGCTGGTGAAACCAGACGAGAAATGCTCGGTTGTTTCCTTATGTGGTATGGGTGGCTTGGGGAAAACCACTCTGGCAAAGAAGGTTTATCATCATGGAGACGTCAGGCGTCATTTTGACTGTTTTGCTTGGATCTGCATATCTCAGCAATTCAACACCAGAAGTGTTGTGCAAGGAATTTTGATGAAGTTGGCAACTGGTTCTGAGAAGGAGAGAGAAACTCTTGAGAAGATGAGTGACTGAAGAAAGTTTATGTACTGCAAGAGGAAAAGAGATGTTTGGTGATTCTTGATGATTTGTGGGAAATCGACGATTGGAAGAGTCTCAGACCTGCCTTTCCGCTCCATGAGACGGGCAGAGGCAGCAAACTAGTTCTCACCACCTAGAACCAAGCAGTGGCCTTACATGTTGATCCACATGGCTTTATTTACCAGCCAAAGTATCTAACTGAGGAGGACAGCTGGGAACTCCTTCAGAGTAAAGCTTTCCCCAGGCATGATGATAATAATGGTAAGAGGTAATTTTCATCACCTCCCAGCATTTTCTATCTAGAAGTCTTAGCAAGTTTTGATGATAACACTTTTGCTTGGATTTCAATTCAAAAATTAATAAATTCAGACCTATTCAAACATCATATGATAAGTCGTTGAATTACAAACTCTAATTAAAAGGTATATATCCAAAGTTACTTTGTTAAAAAGTGTCCATGTATAGGGTTTGTAACTATAGGTGGCTAGTGTCAAGGGCACAAAATTTTCATGTCTTTGCGGTGCTTAGAAGAACTCTAAGCTAGCCGTCTCAAACCCACACGATAGTAAGCAAAAAAAAAACCCACAAAGAGGTTAGTAAAGACTCACAAGAGGTTATAGGGCTTAATCCCCAACTTGTATTTTGTTTCTTCTCTAAATAACAATACAAGACATAACTTAGTAAAGACTCCCACATCTTTTTGGTGAGTTCATGCTGTCTCATGCTATCTCATTCGTGATCCCTCTCATGATCTAATGATCCTTTGAAAGGTACTCCAACCCTATTTCCAACAACCTTCAATCCTTGGCTTTGGGCAAAGTAAGCACCAAAATGGGAGAAAGAGATGTACTGCAATTGTCATCTTTTTAAACTATGCCTATCAGGAGAAATAAGCAACTTGCCTGAGCAACACCACTTCCCCCCAAATCTCTCCAAATTAACCTTGATTTCTTCTGGACTAAAACAAGATCCCATGCCAATTCTAGAGAAGCTTCTTAACTTGACAATCCTACACTTATTTTATGATTTATACCTTGGGAAGGAAATGATTTTCTCTACAAATGGGTTCCCTCGACTCAAACGTCTGGTTCTTTCTCGTATCCCCAACTTAAAAAGGTTAAGGTTGGATAAGGTGCAATGCCTAGTCTCAAGAGTTTAAGGATTGAAGGCTGCAATTCATTGAAAGTGGCTCCTAAAGGACTGATGTACGTCACCACCCTTCAAGCATTGGAGATTCGCTATACGTCTGAAGAATTGGTAGAGAGGCTTCAAGTGCTAAATGGAAAAGAAGGGGAGGATTTCTACAAAGTTCAGCACTTGCCTTCCATCTTATTTCATAACGTGTGTGACATTGATTTTAAAAAATATTTTTAAAGTGCGTTTAACAGTGATTTTAAAAAGTGTTTTTAACATTTAAAAATTTTTATCTTTCAAACATAATTTTAGAAAATATTTTTAATAATTCTAACACTTAAATGATACAAATTTTAAAGTATTAAAAAAGTTTGAAAACACTTTTTAAAATCATTGCCAAATTGATTTTTTAGTCTTTTTAAACTTAAATGATAACATTTTTTATGTATTAAAAATATTATAAATGTTTCTTAAAATTACTATCAAACAAGCTCTTAATCACGAAAAGTACCTAAAAGACGAACTAGAGAAACAACATCCAATGAAGAAAAACTTAAAATAAAATCACAAGTAATGTTGAGAAAACAAAAGCTCCAATACCATTTGTTAGGAAAAATCATAATACCATTTGTTTCCAAGCCCATTCCATGGAGACGAGGCCCAGTCCATCTCAATCCATTGAGCCCACATTAAAATCACATGCCGGGCCCTCCTTACTTTTTCTGCCATTTTATATTTTTTTGAAAATGAAAGAGAAAAAACAACAATAAGCCTTGAATATTTTCATTGTTTTATTTTTTAGATTTTGACACAAATATTTTACATACAGCCCAATAATCATGCGTTTGTTTAAATTCACTGCCGACATGAAATGGAGAACCTATGCAAGTGTATGAGTCAACTCATATTCAGTGGTGTCGTGCACGTAAAAAAAAGAAAAAGAAAAACGTGAAACATATAATAAAAATAATTTTCACTTTTCATACACATAATTTCTAGAAAAAGCTCGATGTCATGCCACCTCTAATAATTAGACCCGAATTGGTTCGGGTGTGGTTAACCCAAACTCAATTCGTAGTAAAACAAAATCAATCCAACCCGATTTATAATTCAAAGCATTCAATTTACTTTTATTTTCTTAAACTTAAGTTAATTCAAATTGATCGAGTTGGACTCGGATTAGTTGGATTGATCAAGTTACATAATTTAAAATTTATTTACAATTAAAAAAAAAAGAAAAAAACCTTGTTTTACACCTTTATATAAAAATTTAAATACTAAAAAGAACAAAATTTTAAGATAACAACAAAAAAATAAAAATAAATTTGTACATCCTTTTAAAATAATAAAAAAAAATGATATAATATAATACAATTTTTTTTTCTTAATTATTTTTAAATAAATATAATTATACTAGATAATTTACACTATAAATATTAAAAAAAATATTAAATTCGGGTTTGATTTTTAGAAAATAAATATTTTTTAAAATTATTATAAAAAAAAGCACAATTTTAGTAAATAATTGCAAATCATTTTACAAAAATAACCTAAAACACGACAAATTTGGTTTCAGAATAAATCCTTAAAAAAAATATTTTTTGTTAAAATTTATCAATCTAATCTCTAAGTTAGAAAATTGTTGTCCATTTTAAAGAACCAAAAAACAACAATTCCAAACAGACCCTAGTCCATTTTTCTCTCAAATACTTCCCTTTCTCCGTTGGCCAAGTTGTATTCCTAAATAGAAAGAAGGCGACTTGTCTGGTTTTCCTATGGAAGATGCCATATACAATGACATTATTCATTGTCCTAAGCCCCTAAGAAACAAAAAAAAGCACATGAAAAGATGTGAATTTAATGGAATGGCATGGACCGACTGGAAGGGGTTAGAAGGGGGTGACCATCAAACAAGTGACTCGTGCCCAAGACCGCTGCTTCCATGGACATCCCACTCAATGTCCATCACTTGTTTCTGTTTTCTATTTTATTTTATCTTCTCCTTTGCTTCTATGGACACTCACACACCCATTTCTACCTAATATTAAAATTTAGGGCCCTTTTTTGATGTCTTGTATTTAAAGTATTCTTAGTATGTAATTTTTTATTTTTTATTAATAGTATTTCAATAAAAAATTTTAATAAAATTACTTAATGTTCTAAAATAAATTAAAATATGTATTTTTATAATTTAGTGATACATTATATAAAAAATTATTTTAAAATTTTTTTAACTTTGATAGTTTGATTTAAAAATAATTTTTTATTTTTAAAAATAAAAAATTATGTTTAAAAATTTATAACACTTACTTTTTGGAAATAATTTTTAAAAATAAAGTAAAATCGATAACAGTTTTTAGATAATACAGAAGAATTATTTAAAATATGAATTCATTTGATCATGTTTTTAAAATTTATTTTTAAATTAGAGAATAAAAAATAATTTTTAAAAATAAATTTCAGAAAACAAACGAAACCTTATTTTTCAAATTTTGAAAAATTTGTATCTAATTTTTGCTTTTTAATTAGTAAGAACCCAGAAGTGTATAAATTTAGAATTCCTAATTCAGGCGTTTTCTTTAATGAAAAAAAAAAAAAGAAAAAGAAAAATGTGGCTGCAAAAGCATCTGTTTGACCATTTGAGAGAAGATTCGAATATGAATAAATATACGGTAGAGAGCCGCTCACATGGGCTGATGGTGACCATATGAACATGTGGTGATTGCTTCACCACACAATCGAATCGTTTGGACTTTGGAGTTGGGTCCCTAAAAAATTTAAAAATAATTTTTAATTTTATAAATTTTAGCTGACTTCACTATTTTATTTTATTTTATTTTATTGACCTTTTAAAAAACTCAAATAATCCTTAAAAAAAAAGGAATTATTATTATTATTATTAGTGATATTTAAAATATTTTTTAAAAAATGAGGGTTGAATAAATAAAGAAAATAATGTAGTATTGTTTGAAGTCATGATATTTTTTTAATTTTTCTTCTCCCACTATAAAAGTAATCTACATTCCAAGCATGATTTCATGTGATAATTGAATTGGAGACCAATAATTGTGGTGGTTTAGCTACCAAGAAACTTGTTGAAAATGGCCTAATTTGATTTTTCTCCTTATCAAAATGTGGTTAGATTCATATGGACACATTTGGTCATATATATACGTTTAGGAACATAGACAAATAGAAAAGAAATTCAGCTGCTTATTGTGGGGGTAATGAGTTAAGTTGACAAAAATGCTACTAAATTCAAATAAGTTTCATATCAATCTCAAATACAATGATAGACAATTTTTGGTAGGCTTAAATAAATAAATCAAAACTTTGATCAATTTTGATATGAGAAATTAATGTTTCTCAGAGAATAGGTATTAATTGAAAGTTTAGTTAATCTTGATTTTGATGATTACAAAATTAAGATTTCTAATTAATGTTTTATCTCAAGTGTATTTAGGTAAGTAAAATTCTAAAATGACAATCATAATTATAAACTAATCCAAAAGAAATTTAAGAAGAAAACAAAAACCTCAAAGAGAACTACTTTCAAGACCTCTCTATAGTACATCTTTGTAAAGTTGTCGGTGCACTTGGATCATATATTTTATTTTTATTCATCCATCTAAAATCATCCAATAGTTAAATTGTTTTATAATTTTATGGTTTTATGTTTTCAATTAATACATTGTGTTAAATACTTTCTAAACTTATTTAAAAGATTTTAAGAAGTTGAATATGCGTTATAAAAAGTTCAAAGCCTTAAATCGAAGTCTTTTATTCACTTTACAGTATAATCAATTAAAGTAAGAAAGAACCAGTTGAGTCGATTGGGCTCGATCAATCGAGGGATGTTTTTACACACACTCTCTCTCTTTTAGTAGTTTAGTGTTGCCGATTGAGGCTTTGTTTTTCTCAATTAAGGTCTAGTCGAAGACCTAGACCCCAATGCCCACCTACTAGAAATATTAATTGCTAATGGTTAGTGAATTGTTGATCCGCCCAACATGCCTAATTGTTAGTTTAGGCTTCTCTCTCCTGTAAAAATGTTTCAATCTTTATTGTTTTTAAGCCTAATATCCAAAATCTTTTATGAATATTATTTAAGTCTTAAAGAGAATATTTCTTAGTACATTTTATTTCAAAACTTACATATTATTAATGTATCATTTAATCATAATCTATTTCGCATTATTTAAGTTTAAATTCGTACTATGATTTTGTGAGATTAAATTTCTATATCTTTCTTATAAGGGGAAATCAAGTGTAGAGTATTGCTTGGGATGAAATCTAAGTGTGAGAACTTGGTGTTTACTAATAATCTCTTTAAAATATTTATGGAAGAACCCATAGCTTGTTTTGGACCGTGGATTTCGAGTCGAGACAAAGCAAAAAAAAAAAAAAAAAGGTTGAAAAATAAAAAAATTAAGGTACAGTTGGTTGAATGGGTGACAAACGGCTACCACATGTTCTTGCGAAATGTCGGATGTGGGTAGAGGGAGAGAGAGAGAGAGAGGCATATTCCTAGTTGCCACTGGAGGAAGAAAGAGGTGGGTGATGCCTGTCCTGAATCTTTGGAAACCTCTGATAAAAGGGTGAAATTATTGTACAAACTCAGAACCATTGCTAGCCACTAGCCATTGGCCAGCCCCAAAAAGGGATTTGGCCTATTGAGAAGTCTCACGAGTGGTGTAGAGCATAAGAAGATTGGAGTAGAGGGATAAGCCTGGTGAGTTGTGGACATGTCTGGCGTTCTGCTTTGGGTGGTTTGTCCCAAGGAGAATGCCTCATTCTCCTCTCTGTTCAGCTTCATACCCAGAAATGGCATGCAGAGGAGATTCAAACTAGGTTCTAGACTCAAATTCTCAACTGGGTTTTCGGCTGTTGCAAATGCAGTTGCAAACCCATCAAGATCTTCGGAGGAGAGGGTCTATGAAGTGGTGCTTAGGCAAGCAGCTCTGGTGAGGGAGCAGAAGAGAGATAGAGCTCTGGATTTGAAAAAGCCTGTTCAAACCTGATGGTATGGTGAACTGGGATCTGTTGAATGAGGCTTATGATAGGTGCGGTGAGGTCTGTGCTGAGTACGCCAAGACCTTCTACTTGGGTACTTTCTCATTTTTGCCTCTGCTCTCTCCATCCATAATACCCATATCAGTCACTGTTCTTGTGTACATGTTTTCACACTGAATAATTTCTTTTGTCAGATTGAGAGTCTGCATTTAGGATTGATATTTTTTGTCTCCAGATCTGCATATTCTTTTTATATTGAATATTGGCCATGTTCATTGAAGATTCTGTGTCTTTTTTTTTTAATGGAACTTTTTATTGGTTGCTCTCCTCAGGAACCCTACTTATGACTCCAGAGCGGCGGAGAGCTGTATGGGCAATTTATGGTAAGCACAGTTATGAGTCCAATGTTCTAGACTCGATTAGAGTTAGCCATGTTTGTGGCTTTCACATAATTTGAAATAGGAACTATTGTATTGGTTTGGACATCCCTTGGAGATATGTATACATTGTGTGTTTCATAATTTCATTTGCATTTGGGTGAGTTTACTGTTTTCCTTTTTCTTTCTTCTTTTCCAAACAAATTTGTGTTAAGATGAGGGAATTCAATTATTTCCATTTCGGAAGATCGATAATTTCGACTTCTGTTTGATTAAGTTTATGTGCTGATATTAAACTAATTTGGATGTGTCACAAAGCCATTTGAAAACACAATGAACTGATTCAATTTTCATATAGCATATGAAGAGGGAAAGAGAGGTTTTAGTATATGAAGGTGTTTCCATTATCACTATAAATTTGATTTGATTTCAAATTCTCCCTTTTGCTATATAAATAATTTTATATAGCAAGATACTCTAGGAAATAAGAGCAGCAGCCTTACAGGAGTAGTCTCCAAAATCAAAAGCCCCTTGTGATTTTGGCTATTGATATAGAATATTCCAGGTAGTTGAGGTTTAGCTATGTTTCTCATCTTCTGTCTTCCACATATTACAGAGCCTTGAGATTGCCAGACAAATTTTCTTGGCAGTTGAATTATGCATTTTCTTCTGCAGTGTGGTGCAGAAGGACCGACGAGCTTGTGGATGGACCTAATGCTTCACACATGTCACCCAAGGCCCTTGACAGATGGGAACAAAGGTTAATTGACCTATTCGAAGGACACCCTTATGATATGTATGATGCTGCTCTATCGGATACTGTTGCAAAGTACCCTGTTGATGTACAGGTACATTTATATGGGCTCAAAACTGATTCACCCATCTTGCATTTTAGCTGCTAATCAACCTATGAACACGCACACATACGAACATTTGATGAGTAGGTATTACATTGTGACAGAGCACATATTATGGGCCTTTCTGTATCATGAATATACAAACACTTCCACATGTTAATAATTTTCTTTTTATGCAGCCCTTCAAAGACATGATAGAAGGAATGAGGTTGGACCTGAGAAAATCAAGATACAACAGCTTTGATGAGCTCTATCTGTACTGCTATTATGTTGCTGGAACAGTTGGGCTAATGAGTGTTCCAGTAATGGGGATTTCACCAGATTCAAAGGCCTCAACAGAGAGTGTTTACAACGCTGCATTAGCCCTTGGGATAGCCAATCAACTCACTAACATACTCAGAGATGTCGGGGAGGAGTAAGTTTCTTATGATGCAGAAATCTCCACTGAACTAGGAAGAAAAATTCAATTCTTTGTCATGTTTTCTTCGCTCCAAGATAATCATTCATAATTGAGGAAAAGCAGTAAGACCTCTAGAAATGAATTGAACGTAGAATTGAATCACTCTTTAGTTTGGAATCTCTACTACAAGCATTTTCTTTTTGTCTCATAAGTTTTTGAGATGAGTAATAATTGGGAATCATTACAATGGTAGATTTTGACTTCAAACCTGATAAGAAAACCAACATGCATGATTGATTTTCTGTCCTTTGTGTTCTGAAAGGCTGAATTCTTCGGTTTGGACTCATGTCTTTTGTTTAATTATATCAGTGCTAGGAGGGGAAGAATATATCTCCCACAGGATGAGCTTGAACGAGCAGGCCTGTCAGATGATGACATACTCCGTGGGAAAGTGACTGACAAGTGGAGGAGCTTCATGAAAGGACAAATAAAGCGAGCTAGGATGTTCTTCAATGAGGCTGAGAAGGGTGTTCGGGAGCTAAATTCAGCTAGTAGATGGCCAGTATGGGCATCCTTGATGCTATATCGACAAATTTTAGATGCTATTGAAGCCAATGACTATGACAATTTCACCAAGAGAGCATATGTGGGAAAATTGAAGAAATTGGTATCACTGCCTATAGCCTACGGCAGCGCAATGATGGGCCCTTCTTCCAAGCTGACCCAGTTGGTGAGAAGATGATTTTCATATGTTCTTATGTTTCTGGCCTTTGAACTGCCTTGAACAAGTCCACTATCTGTAAATTTCCCAGACATTTTACATCAAAGAAAATAGGAATTGATAGGGTTAAATTATCAGGTTGGAATCTGTATTCGTTCAGTCAATTTTATTGAAAAATGAAAAATTTCTTCAATTCAGATTCTGTGCTTTAATACTTGAGATTAACTTGTTTGGGGAAGTCCCAACTGAAACATGAACTTCTGTTAGGAAATGACTTCCCTTGAGACAAATGGAGTCCAATCCTGAGGAAGTGGTAGGCTAGGGGTACTGGGGGAGGTTTTGGAGGCATTCACAAAATATGAGTATGAGACTTGAAGGAGAGACTTTGGTCGTGTAGAGAATTTGTTTGAGGGTATAAATTTGGTGAAGCCAATCACAAAAGATATGATTACTGGGGTTTAGGCCCAAGGCTAAGCCTTAACAAACGGGCAAGACTGACCCCCGGCTTGCCATATGAGGAGCTGGGCGCAGATCTAGTTTAAATACTGGCCCATGGGCTATCCTAGTAGGTGGAGAAATTTCCTTGGTGGTATTAGCCGACGAAGCATGTAGCACGTCTGGTGTCTAGGTGTTTAGCACAAATGCCAGGGTGTGTGATAGAGACGCACGGTTTTGACCATTCCTGCCATTGGTTGAATGTCATGGGATTACCTGGTGTTGGTTGGCCCATGGAGAGTTGGAAGGGCTCAGCCATGAAAGGTCCTCAATAAATGAGCCTTTGACGGTAATAGCTGGATAAATTTGTTTTAGACATTTTGCTTCCATGGCAAATGCTGCAAGTATTAGCTTCTTTTTCTGAAGTTGTGTTGTTGGATTAAGCACGAAACTAAATGAAGATCCATGCACTAGTGGGATTTGGAATCCTGCTTTGTCTTATTGTCATCTTCCTCTTCACTTTGTCTTATTGGTTGTGTTGCTTGCCCAAGTTAAAATGGAGGTATTGGGTTGTATATATGCTTTTGGATGATCGCTTTGTGGCTCTATATCCGTCATTATAATTAAAGCTTAAGTTATTAGATAATGAATAAATAATAAAAATTAAGACTAATAGAACACCTTTTAACGTCTTGCTTTATTAACACCCTGCTCACGCTCACGATATGAATAAATAGGAATATAAAATGGATAGCGTTCCAAATATTGAATTTTTTTGGGTGCTTCATGGCCTAATATGTCGTTCTCAATTGTCTTAGCACAAATGAGGAGGTGTTTTGATTTTAGCTTGCTAAGAATGTATTACATGCCTAGCTATTAGCATCAATCATATAAATGGAAGTTGCCTTCTCCCACTCAATCTCATGAGACAAGACATTTTATCTGTCATAAAGATGGTTCATGCGGCCCATTTGAGCCAAATATCACTTTCCTTTCCTGAAGCATGATTCTGACCCAATTGTTTTTCACCACTAACAATCTCATCAAGGACCCAAAACTTTCATTATCATTAAATATTTAGAGGTATTTTGGACTTACTTCGATAAATTCAGGAAAAATTACTCCTTAAAATTAAACATTTTAAAAAATATTCTAAGGCATCGTGTCTATCCAATTTGCAATCCTAGCTAGTTATTCAAAATGTATCGAAGTATTTCGGTCATTAGATGAGGGTGAAAATATATGATATTACGGCATAAATAAATGAGATCAAAATTCAAAAGAATGACATCAATGTAGGAAATAAGAGAAAACAAGCCGAATACAAAACAATTTGACCAAATTGTATACCATATTCGCACATTGTAATTGGTTCTAATTTTCAGTGGGTATTGGTTTGATACCGGGATCCAATTTTAAAAATTGTTTTAAAAAATTTAAAGAATCGTAACCGATAGATACTTATATAAAAAAAAATTAATGACTTTTGAACATATTATTAAAAATATTGTATCTAAATACCAACTAATTCTCTCTATAATGTAAAAGCTATTGACAAAAGCAATTCAAGATAAAACCTGTCTTACCGAATGGATACTTATATATGTTTTCAAAATTTGACTTTATCCGATGGGGTGGAAAGGCGACTGTGGAAAGAACACCAAGTTGTGCACTACTTCCCTCGCAAATAGAGGCTGGAGAATTTTCTTGCACTTAGGATTTCAAATCCCTTGAAAAAAACTTACCAAACCCCATCACCTCATGGATGAATCCAAAGTGGTAGCAAGTAGAATGGAGAAAAAGAAATTCAAGACTCCATGCATTATCACATGCAAACGACAAGCCTAAAAAATTCTCATATATCAGGATTTGGTGGATGACCCATACCTTTTTATACATCCAAGACTCCTCCATGACAACGACTCCTTACTTTTTCATGGAAAATAAACCCACTCCCTCTTTTTCCATTTTGCTTTCAACATCATCCAGCCCGCCCTCCACAATTCAATAATCAAACCCTTGTTTCATCACTCCCTAGACCAAGTGGGCAATTTCACTTGATCTCATCCCAAATTCCTCTCATAAGAGGGTAATATATATAGAAAATCAAACTTGATTGATCCCCTTGATGAAGGTAGATTTTGATCTTGGGTTGAAATGTTGTATAAAAATTATAAAATTTTTAATTTTTATTTTTTAATGAAAAATATCATCATTATCATGTGAAATGGATAAATTCATAGAAATTAGGTAGTGTTTCCGAAGAACTATCCAAATTTCTTTCTCATTTGTTGAAAAAGTTACACTTGAATTTTCAAATTTCAAAATCTTTAAAAACGTTTGACGAATTCTTTTGTTTAAAATGGAGAGCATAATGTCCTACAAGTTATTGAAAATTAATTTGATGGATTTCTCAAATGAATGAAAATTTAAACTAAATTTTGCTATATCAAAATAGGGAATAACATAACTTCAAGATTAGTGATTAATCATCAATGACTCATAAGTTAAATATTTATAAATGCTATCGTATTTATAAAAACGAAATAAAACAATAAATTATTAAGAAACATACTTAGAATATGAATTAATGTGATGTTTATTCTTTAATTGAATAGAAAAAGTCAAAATATTAGACTTTTTTTTTCCACCTAAAAGTAACATGTTAATATCAACCAATATAATTAAAGTAAATTGTTGTTAATAGATATAATTTAATTATATTAATTGATATCATAAATATGTTATTTTTAGTTAAATAAAAAAAAATTAAATATTTAAGCTTTTTTTATTCAGTTCAAAAGCAAACATCACCTAAGTCTATGATTTGAAAATCAAAATTTTCTAACAATGTTATAAAGTATGGACTCGGAGATAATTGTTAATTATCTTTTAATATAGGCTATCTATCTACTAGTTTCCTTTTTTAAAAACAATTAGAAGTTGAGCCTTCCATTTTGGATAGCTAAAAGCTATTATGAATCGGTCAAAGTCACTCTTTGGTAAGCATTACAATGAATGATAATTATTCAATATTATAAAGGGTATTTAGATATGTGTTACAACTTCCAACCATCTAGCTATTGGTATATATTTCTATAAGTGGCCAGATTTTTCAATTTTTTATTTTGGGTTATAGTGTGAGAAGTTTTTTCTATTAAGGTGCGCAAGAATGACATGCTGATTGATTAATGGGGTTGGCTCATTGTTGGCTTGACCCCAAAGGCTGATTGAGTTTTATAAAGACCTTTTCATTTCAATTTAGGTTCCGTGATACATATGACCAATGACCAAAGAATTAGAAATTCTTGATTGATTAGGATTGCAAAAAGTATTTAGAAATATGGGTTTGATTCTTCACGTGTACTTATCTACTTTAATTTCCATAATTATACAAGTAAAGTTAGAAAAAGGAGTAAAAAAAGGCTGCTCTTACAGTACTTTGAGAAGCTAATTAGTTCACTATTTACATTATTAGATTATAAAAAAGACGGGACATATGGGATGATGTCGGTCCATAAATAATGATGATCTTGAAAATATATATTAAGAATGGATGTGATAAAAATGAATTTTGATTTTTTTTTTAATGAATATCAATTGATTTTCATATGAGACAATTAAAACATGATCCAGAGTTTTGAAAAACAAGCCCTTAGAATTCAAAACTTTAAAGGCATAGAAAATTCAATATGAAGTTTTTCTAGTCCAAACCTATAAATGCTCATTTGAAAAAAGGTTCATCTCATATACATTCATGCAAAACATATACTCAATAGAAGTCCAAAACAATAATGTGCGCCCCCACTTTTTCTTACCCCATGCTTTTCCGCCTACAAATAAGGTAGTGGGGATGAGGCTTTAGACTCGGGCAAAAGCTAATGAGGATTTTGACAAATGTGCTCAAAAGCCATTTGAATGGTAGAAATCTGTAATATCAGAGGAAAAAGATTAGTGGTTACAAAATACTTTTGTCACGATGTGAGCCACAATCTTTGCTTTAATTCTTTCTAAGAAAACATTCTCACGAGGCATTAAAAAAGGGGAAACTTTTTCAATATATAGAATTGTATTAGGAGTGATGGTGTGGTGTGGTATGGTGTGGTGTGGTGTTGTGTCTTACACGACAATAGGGACACTCACCTTTACAAAGTTAGGCAGTATTGGAAATGAGGGTGAGCTGTTTTTGGCCTCTGCGGCATTTATTCCATTAGGAAAATGATGACAGGGTTGGTAGCTACACAAAATCTTTTAGAATATAGAACAAAATGAAATAACATTTATAGGGAAATATTATGTATGACATGTTTATTCTTTGTATTTTAAAAAATGAGATTTTGAAAAATAATTTTTATTCCCTCTACCAATCATTTGATTCAATTCCCATGAGTTTTCCAATATATTCTTCAGCTTCTACTTATATTTGGAGAGAACTACTGCCTAATACTTTGATCCAAATTGAGTTTAATCCCATGTTCTATTCACAAGCAACAAAATTCCTCATCACTCAACCAACAAAATTTCAACAGTGTTCTCAATCAATTTTGGCTTCACCTTCATCTACAAGGATCCAATATATATAGATATAGATATGGGTACATGTTCCACCCTTCTTTTTGAAGGATCCAATGTATATAATGCTTATTTATTATACCACTAATAGTCAATATCTATTCTCACAATTTGCAGAAATATAAATACTGAAAAATTAAAGAAATGGAAAATAAAAATGAATCAGACACAAATGTAAAACCATGGGCCCTAGGTAATCCTCCATCACAACTCCTTGCCATATACTCTTCCAAATCTTTAATCCATTTGGGTTTTGTGGTCTATCTCTTGTTGAAGAAATTTCCTAGGAGCTGCTCCAAAGTCAAGTCTCAAACTTTTCTTGAAGTCTTTTCAAGGAATTCTTGGATTTCAATTGGAAAAATGATCAAATTTAGTAAGTGTGAATTTTTTTATTATTAAAAATTAGGTGAAAAAGAAGTGAAAAACAAAAGATTCTTAACTTAAATATATAAAACTCATTTTTTCAAAAAAAAAAAAAAATCAATCTCAAAACCTTCCCCTTGTTGTTTACCTAAACAAATGGGGACTCTAAAGAGTTTTAAAAAGAATAGAAAGGGTGTCATGTCCAAGACCAATTTCAAGAGCATCACAATCATTTCACACCTCAAATTCAAAAGCTAAAAATGTAAATTGACTCAAATATTCATCTTGTAATTAGAAAGGGTGTCATGCCCTAAAACCCACTCCAAAGGCATGACAATCATTTCAAACTTTAAGCCTAAAAGCTAAAAGTGTAAATTGACCCAAATATTTATCTTGTAACAGAATGTTTAGGTCAATTAACACTTTAAACTTTCGGATTTGAGGTATGAAATGATTGTCATGCCTTTGGAGTGGGTTTTAGGGCATAACAAAGGGATTTAAGAAGCCTATGGTTATTGATCAATTGACTATCAAGTGACTAATCAAGAACTTGACAATTTTATAGACCCCTTGGATGCACTATAAACTACAATATGTCAACTAAAAATCAGTCTGGGATGATTGATTGACTTATTAATTAGGTGTTCTTAGTCCTCAAAGGCAACAAATCACCCAACTTGTAGATCAATTAATCATCCCTTACGATACTTAAATACAATTAGCCAATTTTGACTTGTTTGATGATGTTAAGCTCTAGTTAATAAGTTTACAATAAAATCCTTCTATGTTATTTAGAGACAGTTATTATATGCAATTTTCCAATTTCCATGTTAATGAAGTTTCCGTTGTGGAAAAGATCACTAACAAGTGACTTTTGGGCCAAAATTACCAACTATGCATGATAGATCAATAAAATTGTAAGTGAATGACAATATTTCATATATTTTTCAATAAAGTAAAAGAAATTTGAGCATAATATTTTGAAGTTAATCACATCAACTCAAATTTAATTTTAATAGGTAATTTGTTTCTACTTGTTCATTATTTTAGTATAGTTTTACATTATTTCACTATTTGATGCCCTATTTTGTGTACTTGATCATATAGACTTCAAGGTTATGTTAGACCACCTATAACATTGACTAATCCTGCTTTTCCACATGCGCGCTCTATAATATTGATGTGCACCATATTAGGTTGGAAGTCAAGCTTGGCATGAGTGCCTAGCACTCCCTTAGTGGTGTCTATATTGTGAATATTTAGTTATGATGAATACTGAGGAAGTGCGCTGTATATTTGAAAGGGTATCCTCTTTCAAATAAGAGGATACTCTTTATGAAGGGTACTACTCATTCTCTCCATGCATGGAGGAGAGGAGAGCGTTTGCCCCTTTGGTTCATGGAGGTGACTACATAGAGTTTTTGTTAAACTCCCTCTCTCGGACAAGGGTAGCATCAATTTGAATGATCAACCATGCATCATGCACGATGAGTATGGGTTAGTAAAGGGATTATGAGTAGAAATTAATTAAGGCATCTCAATCTATCAATGAGATTCAAACTTGAACCACCATATAAAGGACTAAAGATTCATTTGTAAATTAACAAGACAAAGATCACTCTAGGTTTATCCTCCCAAAGGTTCCCTCTTAGGTGTCCCTAGGTGCCCCCATCCTCACTTTGGGAATCCTCTTAGTTCATTGTACTTCCTTCTCAAACCCTTAACACATATTTCACCGTGTAATGGCTCACCTCTTGTCTACAAAAAATGATGAAAGTCAATTGCAAACCATCTTATTGTGACTTCAGAGTTTCCAGCACAATCCCAAAGAATGGAGTTCGTGCTCAACCCTTTTTTCATCTATCACAAATTGAAACTAATAGTACTCGTTTGACGTACATCACCCATAATTTATCACATAATTATCTCTAATTATTTCAATGACACGTAAAGCTATTAAATGATGCATGTACTAACAAAAATTATGTAGGTTTTAATGACAATTTCATTAAATTTTTAGTAAAATTTGCAGCCAAATAAAAATCAATCACAAGAAGCAGGAAATTCATAAGCCTATTGGGAAGTTCAATTCCATAAATAGTGATATTTCATTGTTGAACCAATGATATATACATGTGGCCAAGAAGATTAGGAATAGAAAGAAGTGCCGCTGTCAAAGATACCATTTGACTTGGATAAGAAGAAAAAAGTAGATAACACCAATATTGGCATCTACATCATGAGTTTAATTTACACTGCCATGACCAATTCATTTTAAGATTGTCATCTAGTGAAATATCAAATATTATCTTTGTCACTTTCACCAAAGAATGAAGAAACACCCCGCTTCATTTCATTCTTTCTTCTATCATTGGATGTTGGTTTATCATCTCATGCTCAAAATCTTAGGCCACAATTGATAAAGGATTTCATTCTTTCTTCCATCATTGGATGTTGGTTTATCATCTCATGCTCAAAATCATAGGCCACAATTGATAAAGGGTTTAGAAAGGATAAGAAGAGAAAAAGGTCAGAAAACTGCATTCCCAATTATGTCTCTTTTGTATGTCTTCAATAATTATTGGGTGCTTGATTTTTAGAAATTTTAGAATTGTTGGTCTTGGTGGTGGTGGTATCAATAATTATTCATTCACAACCATTTTAATATACATACATTCAATGACTTCCAAAATAAAAAATAAAAAAATAAAAAAATTCTTTTTAGTCAATACTTTTGAAAGTTCAATGATCTTTCTAGGAATTAGAGGGAAGCTACACTTGGTTGAATTGCCCATGTACTTGTTTTTAAAATAATAATAAAAAAATTATATTCTTAAACCTATGATTATGAGTTGATTCTAGCCATTAATAAATTCCATCAAGAACAATGATGCATTAGAATAGGTACCACAAGTAACAGAGCTTTCAAGGAATTCTAGGGTTTTGGTTGCATTTTTTCTTTCATGTTGAAAAATGAAATATTGGGAGAGAGTGTAGTGTTGAACACGGCAGCCACAAGACGTATGGATGGGTCCAAAAGTAGGCACCGTCTTTTATTGACATGAAGTTGATGGGAAAGGTGGTGCCTTTTGCTTCTTTAAATCCACACCTTGACCTACTTGCCTTTGCTCTCTCTTTATCTCCAACTATTATTCGTATCCACAATATTGTAAATTAAACAATTTATGCACATGCATTTACTAGGTTTTTTTTTGGCACATGCGTTGTCTTAAAAACATGTAAATCTTAAACCCCCTAATCATTGTTTTCCTCCTAAATCATCATAAGGAGAATAATGCTATCTTTGATCCTCTCCCCCGGCCGCCCCCCACCCCCTTTATTTTTTCTTTTTGATAAATCATTGAGTTCATGAGATCCCACTGAATTTGCATTTTAGAGAGTTTTTTTTTTTTTTTTTTTTTTTGACAAAGTAATATAATTATTTGGTGCTTTTTCCGGGTTCATTCGATCATTCGATCATCCCTTAAGCTTGATTAGAGTACTTGGAAAAATTTGAAAAGAAGGAAGAAAGTCCTAGAAGTTGGAAAGAATGTTTCACATCTTTCTGGTGTTTTTTATGGAAGGAATGTCCCAATGTGGCACAGTTAATCTTGAAAAAGTTCCAGTCTAATGCCTCAAGTCTTCCTAATGAATTAAGAAACCAAAATTGACATTCATCTGTCTTTCTCACCCAAATTTTCTCCCAAAATCATCATAATATAGTTCTTGAATTCTGACTGATTCTTTTACGAACAATAAATTGCCAATCCCCAAATATTTGATTAAGAATCCAGTACACAGCCAACCCCAAGTATTTGAGAAATATGTACTCTTTTAGAGTATTTTTACAATTCAGAGCTAAATAATATCAATACCAAGATCATCCCAATCAAGAGATAGAGATGGCATATATACATCTAGAGGAAGTATCCAATTTCTCTTTTCTTACCAGCCAATGTTACAACCCATTATTGCTCACACCATAACAAAGAAAAAATACAATATCCTACTGCTGATCTCAATCATTTTTCAATTTCCTCAATCCACAAATAATTTGGCATTTAGTTCTTTATTTTGTCTATAAACAGGGCCTGGGTATGCATCCAAAATCAGTAATAATACCACTAATAATATGTTTTGGTGGTTAAAGGGATTAGGGTTAAGGAAAGTCCCAAAAAGAAATAATTAAATTTAGCTGGAAGGAATTTGCTATTCCACAAATATTTCTCAAAGTAGGGTTTTGTTTTACTTGTATGGTAAGGTATTGCTGTATAAACATGTTTTAAATAAGCCCTTTATTTGCTCCCCAAAAGTCTAAGGTCTTAGACCAGTGCTTCATTTATTTTTCCCTGTGTATGGTTGTAGTTCCATTTATATTCAAAGCTAGACCTACCCATATCATCTTTTATGAGCTTCTCCATTTTTCATCAGCCGGAAATGAAGAATTCTGAGAGAACTGGAGTAAGGCAGTACAACAAATCGGAGTTCCCGCGTTTGCGGTGGACGCCTGAGCTCCACGATCACTTTGTTGAAGTTGTTGAACGTCTCGGTGGGAAATACAGTAAGCCTTTTTCCCTTTTTCCTTTTTGTGGTTGTTTGGATCGAAAAAGTTCACGGAAAAAACTGTATATTATACATGTTCTTTTGAGTTGCAAGGTTGTGCTTCTTAGTGGTGCCTTAGATTTGCATGTTTGTAGCTTAAGAATTCCGCCGGAGAAAGATGATTGAATAGGGTTCTGCAGAAGAAGAAATATATGCAGAAATATGTAACCCATGAGCTGATCCACGTCCTTGTGGTTTTTGCAGGAGCGACGCCCAAGAGGATTCTGCAGATGATGAGTGTGAAGGGACTGAAGATATCCCATGTCAAAAGCCATCTTCAGGTAGTTTTTCTTCCATATTCCATGAAAGAAAAAAAATTAATATGTGAAACTTTTCAATTAGATATGTGGTGATTCCACAGAAGCTTAAGGTCATTTCATATGCTCATGATGGATGCATACTGTACTCTATCTATACAGTACTCATTAGACAGCAAGGATATCATACGGGAGGAGTTAGGGTTTCTATTTCTTTTACAACTTTGAGAATATAAATGGCAGGCAATCTAGCTTTAACGATAAATCTGGAAGTTTAGCATTTGATCCAGGTTCTCACTACCCTCTTTCTTTCTTCCAACTTCATTTTAAATATCAGTAATAGTGAAAAGCCAAAAACAGAAAAAGAAAAAGAGACCCACTTCCTTTTGAATGCTTTACAATAAAAACAGCAAAACAGACCACTTCCTAAACAAATAAAATATAAGCAGAAGGTAGAAGTCCCATCTGCTCCAAATCACTCTCTCTTGGCCTCTTTTCTCCTTCTCTCTCTAGCTCTCTTACCCTCATTTTGTTTGCGAAATAATAGGGCATCCATGTGTTTTCTTAGCCTTAGCTTGTTTGGACCTTAAGAGAGAATCACTTTCTCAAGTCTAGCTGTACATAACATTCTTAGGCATCTCACTCTCTCCACATTTTAAGGAATAAACAATATGCATGTTGGGTAAACTTTCTCAAAAGATGGTGCATAGAGAATTTAGACACAATGCTGGGTCCTTTGCTATGTGGAAAGGTGGCTATTAACTAATGGAGACAGGATCACCTAGTGATTAAGCCTTGAAATATGAGAGATCTTAGTTTCAATTAGATGATTCATTAATGGTGGTTTTAGTTTCCTTAATCAATTCCTATAATGCTACAAAAATGATTTTCTGTTCAATTTTATCTGTGCATTCCTGATATTTATTTCACTTACCGTCCTAAATTTTTTTTTACAAAATCTAGTTCTAGTGAAGTTTACACTTTCATCCTGTTGATTACATTTCAAGCTTGAGGGTTGAACAAGGCCTAGTTCATTAATTGAAAAGCCTTAAATTATGGGGGTGTTAGAAATCCCTGCATGCAGGCAGTTGAAATTGCTCTATGAATTGTGTTTTACATTAATTAGATTTGAATACAGATCATGTGTGTCTTATAAAACACTCTTTATTGCAATCATTAAATTGACAAAATTTGATGACCTTATCAATTAAAACATCTTTCTATAGTAATGGAGAACTGGGCAAACTCATTTCAACTTTGTCATGCCAAACACAAGGGAATGCCTGAATTTTTCTTGGTCTATCTGATGACATAAAAAAAAATTGCTTTCACCCTTTATTTCCAGAATTCCTTTGTAACAGCATGAAAATCTAATTCAAGATTCCAGCTACCTCTCAATGGAGTCTATTTGCATGTTATATAATATAGATCATAGTAAAATCCCCAATGTTGGATAGTACTTAAAGTGGACTTATTATTTCTCTTTCCTCTATTTGGGTTGGATTCTAAGCTTAGTTAATTCCTGATAATCAGATGTACAGAAACATGAAAGGTTGCAGTAACATCAATATCCTCGTACCCATGAAGCATTTGTGTGAAGAGAGAGCAAATTTTAATGCTCATGGATTCTTCCCCATTTGCTCATCTCAGAGGTATGTTTTCATATTCTCAAGATCATCCTACATGGAAATAATTTATTGGCATTTAGCAGTGTCATGAGTAAAATCCATTGCATTGATAATGCTTGGTGAACTGTTTCTCAGGTCTTTTTACATTTTCTAGCTCCATTGTAATCCACATGGGAGTACTATATAACAAATTTTCACACCCCCAAACATCAAACAAATAGATTAAACATATATATCCTTGGTATCACTTTGTCATCATGTTTAAATGGAAAATAAATTTGTCATATTTTGCTAGGAAATGTTCATATCTTCATCAATGGCTTTAATTGTTATAGCTAGCTTAGGAGGTTTGCTTCTCACATGTCATGCTTAAATTTTTCAACGACTTATTTTAAGATCTGCCGTGCTCTTTGGGCAGTGTCCTTCCGAAATAAATATTCTTGAACTCCATGCCATTCCAGGAAGTACCAGCTATATGAACAATCATGTTAAATATATCTAGATATCTATATCCTATAAGCACGCATGGAGCTACTGTAACTATAGATAGTATTTTTTTCAAGGCATCAACTGGGGATCTGTAACTAAAAAATCATGAAGGGAAACCCTTCTTTCATCATTTCTGGTCAAAACCCTTAATTATCCATGAGCACTCAGGTGAACCTCCTATCTTGGAACCATGCCTGATATGTTTCTTAGATGAAGAAGAAAATTCATCCTGTACAAGTTCATAGGGAAACTATTTCTGAAAGTGTAAGAAATTTAAAATGTGATTTAAATTAAGGGGCTTCTTTATTCATCCATGCAAGCTGTGTTAATGCATGAAATCATTTTGGCTTTTGCTAATTAGTTTGATGGTTCCGTTGTTAGATGAGCTAGCTAGCATCTAGTACATTAATTAATAACAAGTCAGGATAAGACATAAAATATTGTAGATAGCTGAGTACCATACAAGGAAACCGACCGATCCATGGGATTATCTAGGGGAAATATTGTGAATCTTCTATATCTTGAGCTTGTCATGGTCAAGTTTCCCCCACTTCCCTCAAGTTGGGGTATACAGAAATTTTATTTAAACTTCTTGTGGTGAGAAATTGAGTTCTGAAGACTAATTAATAAGCATATGTCTAAATTTAATTAAGTGCCCTTTTGAATAGGCCATACTTTGTCTTCTTATTTATTTTTAATTATGTTCAATATTAGATGTTGGAACACAATATAGATGACATCCATGGAGTAAGAGTTCCAGACGGACCTGAAGCCTGAAACCTACCCATCAAGTCTCATTTTCGATATGCCAGCTAGAAGCATTGCAAGTCAAAACCTGTTTTTCCAGAAGGAGAAAAAACATATTACGTAAAGAACACGTGATAGTTATCCTGATTTTCTGCATGGTTTTTCCATTCATGTTATCTGAGCACATGATCACTGCTGAAAGAAAGCAACAAAGAAAAATCATGGAAGCCATCAAGTAACCAACAGATCGAGTCAAGAAAAATATGCCTTTGCGAAAGTCCCACATCATTTCAAGGAAAGCATTGAAAGTTTGAAACTCTCAAAACTTAATAATTAATAGACGTCATAAACATGTTAAAATTCAAAGAGAATCAAAACCTTTCTTAATGGAAATCACTTCCTCACAAAAAAGGAAAAAAAGAAGAAGCTTAATTTGACTTGACATTGGGAAGCCAAGATCGTGTCAGCATGTCATTTTTTGAGAGATTAGAACCGATACAAAATGATTAGAAATCGCCTTCACCCAGATAAAGAGTAAGGAATGAAGTATTTAAGAGTACATTTAACAGTAATTCTATAAAGTGTTTATAATATTTCTAATATTTAAAAAATATAAATTTTCAAGTGATATAAAGACTAAAAATAATTCTTAGAATCATCACCAAGTGTATTTTGAAAATTAAAAAAACTAAAAACACTTTTTAAAATTACCGTCAAATGTCCTTTAAATTTCTATTTCAAAATAGATGCCGACATGATTTCATGAACAAATTTTGGTTGGTCATGCACCTTCTGTTATCAATATAAGTTATGTATTATATTATTTAAATTTCTTCTAAAATTTTTGCAGGCTAACAGCAAGGAATGAGTTAAGAGAATGGGAACTTGACAGGAGGGGCTTTGAACCTAACCTCTTTCATGAAGAAAGTGATGGCCTCCAAATAATGGAAGAAACTGGTGATTACGAGCAACAGGTAGTTTCTATGTTAATGTTATTTGTTAGTAGAAGCAACTCCATCCTGTGTGCCTGGGCTAGCTATCTTTGAAAATAATTAGAATTTATTCATGTTGGTAATATATTTTTAAAAAATTCTTATAGGTTTTCTCAACCATAGTTGATATTTGTCATGACAAGTAATTGATGAGTTCAATAGTTTGTCCTTGGCTAGCTACCTGTTAAAAGAAAATTACTTTTTTTTATATAGATCACGTTCAATTTAGTTGCCATAATCTGATAAAAATAGTACAAATAAATTAAAAGATTAGGCGGGGACTAGGGCTTTTTATGTATGTGTTCATGTGAATGAAAAGTGGAGTTTTGCTTGGTCGTATGTGTCTCGAAGATTGTAATAAAAAATATATATGATAAGAGTCATTTAAAAGTTGATATAATTCCAATATTGTATCAATTGTTTTTAAAAGTAAGTTAGCCATTGTGGAAATAAAACATTAAGAATATGTGTGTTTTAAAGTTAGATTAAATAAGATTATGTTTGATTTCAAGAAAATTTGGGGAAAAATACAAAGAAAAAAAAAAACGAGAAAAAATAGATTCAAAGTTAATAAATTATTTTTATATATCACTTAAAACTCATATCACTTATTTTAACTTCTCGATTTTAAAATTAAATAATTTGAAAATGTATAAGTATATGATTTGATTTAATTATATTTGATTTTTTTTTTATTTGAAAATGGTAAGGAATGTTATTTTCCTTATCATTTTTTCCCTTTCTCTAGTACTTTTTAGGAATAAAATATAACCAAAATGCATAATTAAAAATTTTATAGTGTCTTTAACAAATAATTGATAATTATCTCATATGACATTGGTAGGACACACAAACAAGCTTACTCAGTGGAACATCGAAGGAAGAAGATGTTGGACCAAAAGAAATTTGTGAACTCTCCTTATCATTTGCGACCTCGCCATTGATGCAAAGCAAAGAAGACCAAGAGTCATGGCCTCTCAACAATATTGATCACACTGACCATTCCAATGCAACAGCAAGGAACTTCATAAACATTCCCCATTTTCAATCGTTGAGAGAGAATCGCTTAAACCTAGACTTAACCATCTCTACATGTTTCTCCCACTCAAATTAGAAATAGAATTTTGGCTTCTTATATTAGATTGTGTTGATCGTTCAATTATGTTAATAAGAATTAATATGCATTTATTAGTACTATAAGAATATGAAAACAAACAAAACATTTATCTACCCTAGATGTTAAAAATTAGCAATTTTTTTTTTATCCTTAGTTAAATGTTTTTAGATTATTTTCTTATTTTAGCGAGGAGAATGTATCTTTAGTTAGATAACATCCAAGGTTGCTGAGAATTTTTGAATAATTTTGTGAGGGAAGAATTCTTCATTAAACAAAATATATTGAATATATACATGGAAATTTACATAATGATAAAAGAGTAATAATAGAATTCTTCATTTTACACTAATTTTTATTCATAAATTTTTAGTATTAATTGGATTACTATTTAAGTTTTAAGTTATTTTTAAACATTACTAGACTTGTTAATTAATCTAATACATTAAGTCTTGTTTAATTTGAAATTTATTTATTATGTAAAAAAATTAGAAAATATGATTTTATGTATAAGAGAAATAACATAGTTACTGTAGATCAATTTTTATCCATAAATTTATGATATTAATTGAATCACTATTTGAGTTTCAAGTTATTTTTAAATTTTATTAAACTTATTAATTAATTCAATGTATTAAGTCTTACTTAATTTTAAATTTATTTAACTAATGAAAAAAAATTGATAAATATATTATTATATGCAAATAAGAAACTAACCAAGACATTCAAAATAAATTTTGTTCCATGATTTTCTAGTACTAATTAAATCAATTTTTGAGTTTTAAATGATTTATAAAAATTAATAAATTTTAATTTATAAAATATATTTTGATTTGAAATTTATTTGTTAATGAAATTTTTTTTATTAAATTAAAGAAAATCCATAAAACACATATAAGTTAAAGGAATATTATATTTGAAGATTTTTTGTATTAGTATTCAATCATGTAGAGAGAAAAAAAATGATATTATATTCAATTTTATCTGTTTTTTTTTTTTTTTTTATGATTTTATAATTAGTCTATATTTTTATTTTCTTTTTATAAAATGATGAAAACAATTTTTACTTGTTATTTAAAAATTAAATTTTTTTTTTATATTTTAGTTAATTTTAATATATAAAATATAGTTTGATTTGAAATTTATTTTATTAATGAAAATTTTTTATTAAGTTGATGGAAATTTAAAAAAACACATGTAGTTTAAAGGAATATTATATTTGAAGATTTTTTATATTGGTATTAGATTATAGAAAGAGAAGAAAAATGACATAATGTTCAACTTTATTTACTTTTTATGCTTTTTTTAATTCGTTTATATTTTCCATTTGTTTTTAAAAATTGATGAAAATTATTTCACTTTGCTTTTAATTAAGTTTTGCAAATCAACCCTAATTGTTTTGCAAATTAATTAAGTTTATTTTAGTAATCCAAAATTCATTCAAATCAGTTCTCAATATTTTCATCTTAAGAACTTTAGGTAAAAACAATCATTTTAACTTAGTTTGATAATTTCCATAAGTCAATCCTTAAGAACGATATCCATTACTACAAAAGTTGTAGTCAATGATGAAAATATTGGTAATTACAGATATATCGATACTTCGATTTTAAGAATATATTGAAGATATATCGAGAATATTTTGACATAAAATATTGGTGGGTCCAAAATTAATCAAAACTCGTGAAAATGTTGAGAAAAACTCTAAAAATAATATAATAAACAATAATAGATATTTTAGAGTTGTTTTATAAAATAAAAAATGAAATATGTATGTGATATAATTTATTATATTTGATAATAATATCGTATGGTTGATAAAAAAATATGAATTTTATAAGTATACATTTTTATTAAATATTATTTAACAATAATATTGTGATATTTAATTATAATATATTTAATTTTAAAATATATTTAATATTGAAATTATAATTCATTTAATTCAATTGTATAAAATGATATAAAATAAATGATAATATATGTATAAGTATTCTTAATTTAAAAAATTGTTAATTTTATTTATTTTAATTACTTTATAATATATATATATATATATATATATATAGATAATATTTATAATATAAATTCATAAATGATATTTATTTTATGAATCTTATATTTGTAATTCAAATATATATATATATATATTATCCCCTCTTATCCTCTCTAAAGTTTTATTAGTTGCTAAGCCATCAAGATTTCTAGATCTTTGGAAATCTTTATTTTCATAAGTTCATGGGAAGCCAAGAAAAGAAGGTAGGTATGTTTAAAAACCTAACATAATATTCTTTACAACTATATACTAACATAAACATCTGAGTTTGTTTTTGTGTGGTATGCATTTCATTGTTTTGGTCTTAAACTTTTTTTTTTTTTTTCTTTTTTTTGATAACCATGAATGTTCGGATCAACTTACGCACACCTCGACTAATCCCACAGGATCCTAAAGTTAATGACCGGATAAACCTCCAGTGACCTTGAGGGGACTTAAACTAATGATCATTGAAGAGTAAACCCAAAACCGGACCAATTGAATTAATTCTCATAGTTTTTGGTCTTAAACATCTATGAAATCCACAATCCAATTGTAATTCAAAGGTCGTGAACATCTTGCTTGTTGGAAATCCACACCACCCACTTGCAATACAGAACAAACGACAAAATGCCTTGGCATAGGGTTTTGTTTTTTCTAGATCATAAAAATCTCAGTGGTTGGAAACCCACCATCCAATTGAAGTTTGGTTTTTCTAGGTCTTATAAGAACAAAGATACTTTCAAGCATTGGGAGGTGAAGTGAATCCTCCTTCGCTGAGTGCAGTGTCTTGTTGGAGACATTTTTAACATGTTTCAAGACTTCAACAAAATCCCTTTCGAGGACGAATTCAAATCCTCGGGTAATTTTAATAATATACACCGCCAATTTGCAAGTTTACAACAAAAATCAGGACTTCCTGGGAACGTGAACTCTACATGTCATTTCTGAATATACACGTTTACACCTTGTCCATCATCACTGATTTTTTTTTTTTTTTTTTTTCTTTTTCTTCCCCAGGCATTACAACAGTGGACATCTAAACAGCCATATTTTTCAAAAAATGATGTATGACTTCCATGGAATCACAATCAATAATTGCTTTGGTGATCTACCCAATGATGAATTAGCTTCAGACCTCGTTTTCCATTTATACATTCTTATGATGAGAGAGAGAGAGAGAGAGAGAGACAGAATGCACAAGACAAAGGACCCAAATAAAGAGAAGGCATGCCTCATTGTCTCTTGGTCAATGTCTTCTTCAGTCCTTTTATGATCTTGGCAAACCACATCAAGTTCATGACAGCAAGCACAGATGGAACAACTAATACCAAGAACAGCCCAATGTTGTGCATCTGCTTAACCTGTTTCGATGAGAAAACAACATTATGGTTAGGCCATCATTAGTAGGTGACACAACTACTTCATAAGCAAATGTGAGAGCTTAGTATCCTACTTGGATACACTTCTTTTTTTCAAACAAAAAATTATATAAAAATAGAGCATCAAATAAAAAAGTATAAATCTAACTTATGCCTTTAAAAATCACTTTAAAAAAATTTTAAAATTGCAAGAATTTTCGATATCTCAAATTTTTAAAACAGGTTTTTAAACCATTACTTTTTCAATGTAAGCCTTTAATACTTGTATCTTCTATAAAAGTTACTACAATTTTTTTATGTTCCCTTTTTTTTTTTTTTTTTTAATTTTAAAAACATAGAACAGGAAGTGTATCCATAAGCACATTTAAGTTTGAAGCAAAACAGGCCCAAGCCATACAACAAAACTGCATCTCCTGAGATCCTAGAATGAAAAGAGGCAAAAAAAAAAAAAAAAAAAGCCCCAGCAACTCTCGTAGAAAGGATAAAATCAAATCAAATCAAGCATCTGTGCTGCTTTTCTATTGTATGACAGGCACTTTCTGCTATGCGGTGTACAAGGGTTCCATGGGACAATTCCTCCTAGGTATATCTCAGTGGTTTTGTAGGTACTGAGTGTTATTACCTGATCATAGTGCAAGTAGACATGGTAAAACAGGTATATGAAAAGGAGTATTCTGGCAACCTGCAGAAAACATTATATTTTAGTAAATAGGCCGAGGAATAAAGATTAATAATGTAAGCTACATGTCTGATTTGCAAAAAATGGTTTCCATAACTTGATCATACAAAGTAAACAACAAAAATTAAAAGAGAAGATATTAAATCAACAAATAATAGTAAATTGATTTTACTCACCAGCCAAGCAAAGAAAATCACAACCCCATTCATGACATATGCTCCGGACCTCTTCATTCCAGCAACATCAAGATACCTTACAAACCCAAGTTGCAAATCAAAAAAGAGAAAGCAGAACTAAAACCTGTCAACTCATTTTATTAGTTGGGTGTTACCATCTCAAATTGATCCCTGGGGTTGTTGTCTCAGAGATAAGAACCATGTAGGTGTAAAGTTGCCCTTCCCCAGTCAACATTGCATATGCCACTCCAGCTACAGATAAAAGATGATGAACCACCTGAAATGACAATGTCAGTGCCTTGATTTCCCAACCAATTTCAAGTTTTTACTTCTACAAGCTAAAACATCAACTTTCCTCCCACCCCCACCTCCACCACAACCCAGGCTTGCACGTTCTTATTTTTTGGTCACCCACACATCCACCATCTTATGGAAATGTACATTAGGCTTTTTTTCTTTAAATCACAGAATGGAAAAGGGGGGAAAACACTCAAAAGAGGGTACTTACATACTCCATTCCACCTAGGGAAGGATAAAACCAACATATCATCCCAAGATCAGCAAGGAAGTAACCAACAGAAACCTGTCAAAACACATCAAAATATGAAACATAT